>OZ007497.1:240089395-240689395 GCA_963931805.1 Microdon myrmicae | reverse complement strand
TTAGGAATGTGCGAAAGCTTAGCAATGGGACGATAATTGGATATATCGTTTTTTGGCCCCTCTTTATGTATGGGGGTTAAGTAGGAGGATTTCCAAATGTCGGGAAATAGACCTTGTGCAAGGGATAGATTAAAGATTGACGCGAGCGGGAGAGAGAGAGAGAGAGAAGAGGAGCATTTTTTTAAAAAGATAGCAGGGAGTCCGTCTGGGCCGGGACTGAAATCGTCTTTCAGTTGTTCAAGTTTTTCTTTAACTTGGTGCCGTTGAATGTGTAGAGGGATGGGTGGGCCAGGGGAGATTACAGACGTGCCAGTAAAGTAGGAGGGGTTCGGCACAAACGAGTCGTCCGTGAATGATAGTTCGAAGAAGGATGCGAAAAGATTGGCTATGGTTTGGGAGTCAGATGAACTAGTTGAGTCGTACAAAAGAGAGTTGGGATAGGCATCTGATTTCCGTTTATATTTGATAAAGTGGTAGAAAGATTTGGGGTCATTGATCAGATTGAGTTGGGCTTTGGCAAGGTAATTGCGATAAAGGGAGCTATAAAGCTCGGTGAATTGGTAAAAGTAACCGAGATAGTTGGAATATTCCAGAGGAGAACGCGTATTTACGAAAGTGATCCACAACTTATTCCTCTTGTTACGAAGTGTGCGCAGTCTGCGGTTATACCAAGGGGGCGATGAGAATGATAACCTGTTTCGGGAATATGGGACAAATAGGGATATGGCGTTATAGATTACTGTGTAGAGCGAGGTTGTAGCGACCTCTACACTAATATCATTTAAGCGGGGTGTGGTATTGCTGAGGTACTCATTTATGAGCCGGAAATTGGCTTTTCGGAAATTGAAAGAATATTGGTAGGGGAGGGGAGTGGGTGTGCCGTGGGCTGAGTAGTCACGGTATAAGGATAAGAGAAGTGGGGGGTGGTGGTTGTCAATGGTTGAGAGGATGTGGGGATTAGGGGTAACTGAGGAGTTACAGGGGTCTGTCGTGAACACAAGGTCGAGTTGTCTGCCCAGATGATTTAGGATATTGCTGACTTGGTAAAGGCTAGAGTCGGTGAGGTTGTCTATTAAGAGATACTCCTTGGTAGTAGAGGGGCTAGAGATATAGTGGGACTCATCGTCAAACAGCGACCATTGGAGATGGGGGAGGTTGAAATCGCCCAGGACGACAATGTCATCTTGGGAAGAACTTAGTTCCGTTAAGCCGTCGATTGCAGCGATAGCGAGTTCGTATGCCTCGGTAGCTTGCGAAGGTGGAATGTAGAAGCAAATGATGTACAAGGACTTTAAGCAGTGTTCAACTTTTATAGCGACATAGTCGAGGTAGGGAGAAGAAGAGAAGGTGATAAGAGAAGATGTTAGTAAGTTTTGGACGGCAAGCAGCACGCCTCGGCAGGGGGTGTCAGGCAAGGAATGATGGACATCGTCGTCACGAAAAACTGTGAGGCGGGGGGGGGGGGGGGGGGGGGGGCAGTTCTAGGCTGTAGATACTGGGGGTGAGGTTAGTTTCGGCCAGGGTGTATATACGAGGGTTGCCTTTTATATTTCGGGATTAGAGAACAAAAACAAATATTGATCATCGAAAATCACTTTATTGTTTTTCAAAATATTCCCCATGAAGATCTATACACTTTTGCATGCGTTTGAACCAATTGTCGAAGCACTTTTGCCACTCTGATTGAGGTATCTCCAACACATGCATTCTGAATGCAGCAACCGCTTCTTCAGGTGTCGAAAAATGTTGACCTCTCAGTTTGTTTTTTACGTACGGGAATAAAAAGAAGTCATTCGGTGCCAAGTCAGGACTATACGGCGGATGACCCATCAGATCGATGTTTTCGGTGCTCAAAAATGCAGTTGTCGCAGCCGATGTGTGAGAGCTCGCATTGTCGCGGTGAAGAGTGATCCGTCTTCGGCGGTTGGTTTTCCTGATTTCTTGGAAGACAACTGGCAAACAAATGGTTGTGTACCACTCAGAATTGACTGTTCTGCGTTGTTCTAGTGGTACGGTTGCGACATGTCCAGTTTTTCCGAAAAAACAGGCGACCATTTGCTTGGAAGTGCTTCGTGCGCGCACAACTTTTGTTGGATTTGGCTCATCTTGAAACACCCAGACAGTCGACTGCTGTTTACTTTCGGGCTCATACGCGTAAATCCACGATTCATCACCTGTCACGATGTCATAGACGTGTTTCGAAGCACCGCGACCGTATTTTTTGAGCGTTTCTTTCGACCAATTGACACGAGCCTTTTTTTGGGCGATTGACAAATTGTGTGGGATCCAACGTGAACAAATTTTTTTGACAGTCAAATGTTTATGCAATATTGAATGTATGCTAGTCCCACTAACGCCTAAGGTTGTCTCAATCTCACGATAGGTCACATGACGATCTTCTAATATCAGTTCGCGCACAGCATCAATGGTTTTCGGAACAACAATTGATTTTGGACGACCTTCACGAAAGTCATCTTGGAGTGACCTACGACCACGATTGAATTCACCATACCATCGATAAACACTGGTCCTTGATGGAGCTTCATCGCCAAAAATTGAATTAAGTTCAATGCACTGTTGCTGAGTTAATCCACGCCGAAAGTTGTAAAAAATAATCGCACGAAAATGTTGATTTATTTCCATTTTTGGGCCGAGATGAATCTTTTAAGTTAATGTAAACAACACAAATAGCGCTCGTATGTCAAAACGTTCTGAGTGCGTATAACCTCAAAAATGTCCAACTTTATGACAGAGCTGTCAATTGCCGGATTGCAACACTAGGGTTGCCAAATCCCGAAACATAAGAGGCAACCCTCGTATCATAGGGAAAGGAGTGGGTATTGTGTAAGATCGACTGGGTTTTGGAGCGAAGTCCTCTGACATTCTGATACTATATAGTTAGGGGACAAGTATTGGGAGACCCGATAGAGAGTGGGGTGGGCAGCCGATTAGGGCCGAAAAAATTTATTTTTAGTGGGTTCGCTACGTGGTGGACCAGATGCCATTTTCGAGGAAATGTATTGTCGGAGAGCCGAGAGGTCTCTTGTTACTTTAATAGAATTTTCGTGGAACTTTATGAACAGATTACGAAGGCTAGGGAAATCGGTGGGGAGACCTTCCTGTTGAATGGAGATCTTAACGCTCGTTTTCGTTTTGCCTTCATAGAAAACTGCATCAGATTTACCATGAAGATAAGCTAGATAAATGCGGTCGTTATCGTAGGTCCGACTATTTCGAAGCTTTGAGAGGGCATAGAGGCATTCAGATGTCTTAAGGGATTGTTGCGTGATCTTGACGGGGGGCGGTAGAAGGGGATCAAAAACGCGAGGGACGGGGGCTGTGGGGCTGAGGCGAGATGGGGAGGTGGGGCGAGAGGGTAAGAGATTCGGTCTTGAGCACTGTTCAGTGGACAAATGGGCAGAGCTTTCGTGGGCGGGGCCTGAGGGATTGAGAGTGTGTGATCTGTGGAAATTGGCATATTTAGCACCTGTTTTGAGGTCAGAAAACGGAAGGGGGCTGGGGTTAGGGGCAGGATGAGACATGGGGGGAGTGGTTTGGTTGGTGGTGGGCAGGATGACATTACGGGGATGTGTGGAGGTGTGTTTGGGATAAGGAGTGCGGTCACGGTGAGATAAAGGGAGGGAGGATCGTTTGAACCTAGGCTTGGGAGAAGGTTTGGTGGGGCGACTTAGGGTTGGGTCGAGGACGCGAGTGCGCGTGCTTCTGGGAATGGGGAACAGAGTGTGCATAATATTTGGCTTGGGCAGGGATTTTACAGGACGAGTTGTACCTGGACCGCGGGGCCCTCTGGAGGATTTTGGAGGAGGAGCGATTGTCGATTTGGGACGGCCAGTACTGTTGTTATATCCATGAGTGGGTATAGGTGAAGACGGCAATGGTTTTGACGGTTTGATGGGATTACTTAGGGATAAAGACATCCTGCCGATCCTACAATGCGCATTATTATCCCGGTGGAAAATCCAGTCATATCTAGAGGGAAGGACTAAGCGGAAACTAGGTTTAATGTTATTGCCGAGAAGCGGGTAACATTCTTTTACAGGACTGCTGAATTTCGCCAGGAAGAATTCAGCAATCCAGGCTGGGTTCGCAGTTCTTGGTGCGCCCTTTAACAGGTATGAAGTAACTGCTAGATTTGAGTGCTCCAGGTTGTTGAGTCGAGCTTGCCATTCAGCAGGTGTCCAAGATGTGCCAAAGTGGACTATTAGTGGAGACTCAGTTTGGGGAGTCGTGGAAGCAGGTGGGGTGTCGATTGAAGTAGGGGGTGGGGGAGGAGTGGGAGTAGTGGGAAGAGGCGGAGGTGGGGTTAGATTCTGGAGTTCGTCGTAAAGAGATGAAATGCACCGAGGGGAGGGGTGGGGGTTTGTATTCTTTGAATGCATGGAGGCAAAAGCGGAGTCAATTTGGCCAAGCACAGAACGGAAAGCCGAAAGTTCATCAGCGACAAAATCGAGTTTATGGAGTACAAGCTCAAGTAACGGGTTAGGTCCGGCCGAGATAAGGTGGCTATGAGTGGAGGATTGCGATAAAGCGAGTTCCTCACTAAGGCTGTTAACTTGCCGAGAATGTCATCAAAAAGGGGACTGGAACAGTGAACAGGCGGATTTTTGGATGTCGATTGGTGGATTTTATCCAAGTCAGAACGAATGGCGTGGATTAATTCAAGAGTTGAAGTATTAAGGCATTCGTTGAACGCATGGGTAAGTTGGTTGACGATTGTTTTGTTGTTGTCTCTGATGAGGGAGGAGATCTCGGAGAGCGACTTATGGTGGAGAGAGACAAGGTCATCAATACACCTAAGGCTACTCTCGAGGGGTGAAATTTCATCTTTGAGGATTGTGGGAGTGATTCGGGGTAACAAAGTAAGTAGAGGAAGTAGTTATAAATTATAATAGTAAAAATTAAGAAAGTAATTATTAAAGATTAGGAAATTCAAGTTAAGATTAAAGTAAGGAAATCATGCTGGTTGGGTGAGATGATGGATTTGCAGCGGAAAGATAACGCGTTGTAAAGAATGGCTTCGAAAAATTTTGGAATATGTGACAGTCTGGCGATGGGACGGTACTTACTAATATCGTTTTTAGGCCCCCTTTTATGTATGGTGCTGACAAAAGAGGATTTCCAAATACTTGGGAAGACACCTTGTGTACGGGTTGGATTAAATATCATTGAGAGCCGGAGAGAAAGAGAAGAGGAACATTTTTTTTAAAAGGACAGCCAGAAGTCCATCAAGTCCTGGGCGGGACTCGTCTTTAAGTAAGTTTAATTTTTCTTCAACTAGATGATGCTGAATAAGTTGAGAGATGAAGGGGCCAAGGAAGAATTCAGGCAGGTCTTTGGAGTAAGACGGGTTAGGCTCAAAAGAGTTGGATTTTTTAAAGAAAGGAGCAAAAAGACTGGCAATAGTTTGGGGTCATTGATCAGGTTGTTTTGTGCTATTGTGAGATCATTTTAGTAGAGGGAGTTGTAAAGCTCGGTGAATTTATAAAAGGAACCGAGGTAGTGGGAATAGTCCAGGGAGGAACGTGCTCTTAGGAAAATGTTCCACAAATTCTTCCTTTTGTTGCGAAGAGTGTGGAGTTCTCGGTTGTACCATGGAGGCGATGAAACCGATATCCTATGTCGAGAACAGACATATAGCGAAATAGCATTGTAGATATCCTTATACAGAGTGGCAGTAGCTTCTTTTACGTCTAGATGATCAAAGCGAAATGCGATTCTGCTAAGATGGTCATTTAATAGGCGAAAGTTAGTTTTACGGAAGTTGTAGGAAAAGTCGACGTGGGGTGGTGAGGGTGGGACTAAGAAGCCACGATATAGGGAAACGAGAAGCGGTGGTTGTAATTATCGATGGTTGAGATGGTGTGCGGACTAAGGACAACTGAGGAATTATAAGGGTACGTTGTAAACACAAGGTCAAGTTGCCTCTCTATATGATTTGGGACATTACACAAACAAGGGTGGGCTGAAAAGTTTCCGACCTAACAAAGATACAAGACATTTTTTCTTAAAATTTATTTTTAATTTTCTACATAATCTCCTTGTAATTCTACACACTTCTCCCTGCGATTATCCCACTACTTTAACCCGTCCAAATAGTACTCCGCGATTTCCTCTGCAAAATAACTGTTCACGAAAGTGATTGCCTCCTCAAAGCTCTGTCCTCAAACCGCAATTTTTAGATTAGGGAACAAAAGGAAGTCGCTTGGGGCTAGATCTGGTGAGTAAGGCGGATGGTCAAGCAGTTCAAACCGTAATTCGTGGATTTTCGTCATGGCAACCGCTGAGGTGTGAGACGGCGCGTTCTCTTGGTAAACCAAGTTTTTTTTTCTGTAAATGTGGCCGTTTCTCCGTAATTTCTGCCTTCAGTTGGTCAAGTAAAGATGCGTAGTATGCTCCTGTAATGTTTTTTCCTTTTTTGAAGATAATCGATTAAGATAACTCCACGAGTATCCCAAAAACAGTCGCCATCACTTTCACAGCCGAAAAAAACTGATTTTGCCCTTTTTGTAGCCGATTCTCCGGTTGCAATTCACTGTTTTGACTGTATTTTTGTTTCGGGCGTATAATGGTGTATCCAAGTTCATCGACAGTAATTAATCGGCTCCAAAACTCGGATTTATTGCGCCTAAACTATGCCAACAGAGCGTTGGAAATGTTCATTCGAACACGTTTTTGGTCTAACGTGAGCAAACGCGGCACCCAACTCGCGGGCAGCTTTCTCATGCCTAAATCTTGATTTAATATGTGACAAAGACGTTCTTTGGATATTTTTATAGCCTCTGTTATCTCACTACCTTAATTCGCGGTCGTCTAGCACCATTTGGTGAACTTTAGCGATGTTATCGTCAGTTGTTGCAGTTTTTGGACGTCCCGAACGTTCATCGTCTCCCAAGCTCTCATGGCCACGTTTAAATTCAACTGCTAAAAATTTCACTGTGGGAAATGATGGTGCCGAGTCCCCATACACTGAGTCCAACTCATCTTTGATTTGCGTAGGCGTGTTGTCTTTCAAAAGCAAACATTTAATGACTGCTCGATACTCAATTTTGTCCTTTTTCACAAAAACACACATCGATTCACTCAAACTCAAACTGTCAAATAAAAACTACGCGTCAAAAATGCCTGAAATTGTGGTAACTGTCAAAAGATGCAGAACTACATTCTCTAGCTTTTATTGACGAGTGCACCTATCTTCACGAGTGCTGCTATCTTCACCCATGTAAACGGTGGGCCATACATTTTCGCACATTTGAAACGAATAGAAATAAAACTACAAATGTTATTTTGTTGATAATTTATTTAACGTAATAAATGTATTGGGCTTCTCGATAGTATAGTGGTTAGTATACCCGCCTGTCACGCGGGAGACCGGGGTTCGATTCCTCGCCGGGGAGCCGCTGGCACAAGACTTAATGACCTTGCCCGGAAAAAACAAATCATTATGGAAAATTTAACAAGCCTCAGGACTTGGTAAATAAGGCCAAGACCGGCTTCCCGGTTGTAGTGCCGATGATAATGATGAATAAACGTTTATTGACATTTATTTTTTTTTAAATGACTTCGTCGAGATGTGCCCCGTCTCGTCGTTGGCACTCCTGCACTGGGAGCAGCTCACTTGGATGGGCACAATTGACGTCGTTCGTTATTGTTGGGGAAGCTGATGCGAGCGCGTACTGAGCCTCGAGTAGCCTCGTCTGTTCTTCGAGGTATACTTCCTCGGCCTTGGCGATAAACTCCTCCGCGAAGTATTTGTGTTGTTGATACTCAGGGGCCGCCATGTAGATGGTTTCGTTGTGCCGCCCGAGGATAGCTTCCCATGCAGCGCGGAAGTCACGTATGCTGGTTTCTAGCCTGGTCGGGATTGGTTGCTTGTCCTACAGGTTGGGGAAGGTGCGAGTGAGTCTTTCCTGTGCCGAGAACTGAGCGGCGATGAGTTTCTCAATCGTCATTTGTACACTAATCTGTGTTTTCACCCACTGTTCGGCTTCTTCTTTTGTGTTTTGTTTCGACTTAGCTATCATTGATGCCGACATTTCGTTTGAGTTAACTTCCTGTTTCTCTAAAAATATTTTCACTGAGCTATCTTTACTGTTGTCGTATTATTCGTGTGTTAATTCTTTTTCACGTCCTTGATCAGTTCTCTCTTCGGTGCTATCAGTATCAATTCGTTTCGAAATAACTGTAGCAATTGTCGATTTAGTTTCAGTATATACATCTGATGGTGAACTATCTGTAGTGTATTGTTGAATATCAGTTAGTTCTTCTGTCTTTACAACATTTAAAGCATTCTTCTGATTTTCTGTTTTAGGATTATCAATAATCAGAGATTGAGTCATCATGTCTTTGGATTTATCTCTTAGTTTTTCTGAAGAAGATGTGTAGCGTTTGCGACGATAGCAAAGAACGTATGATTCGAACTGACTCTATGACAGTTAGAATCACTAAAAACTGAACCAATGCTCAACACATCAGGCCACCGCCGCGTGTACGAATTTGATTTCTAAACTCAAGTAGACTCAACTGACGTGGGATTGTTATGTTATCGCCATGGTATACGGCTCTGGTGCTTTTTCTTATTCGATTTTCTTTCGGTGTTCTTCACTATTTGCTTGTGTATTGTGTGTGCATCTGTTAGAAATGCCACAGATGTATTATGCAATGAACTTCGGGAATTCTGAACCTTGGGTTGATTCATATCCTTCTGTAATGGGGTTCGTCTCTCAGCACTAGGCGCACGTGGTGATGGTGTTGAAGTAGTTATAAGGTTTAGGCGCTTTGGAGTTGATTTACTGTTACTCGTCACATGTGTCCTGTGTCGCGAACTGTGCGGCGATGGTGTGGATCCATAGGTCGCTGGTTGTCCGGCTCGAAGGACCAGAAATGGTGGCGAACGGACGACCACCAATGACACAAGGGAAGTTGTGGGCGGGCGAGAAGTTTTGTGCCAGGCATGGGCCCTCGGTTCACTTCTCCCCCATCAATCGCAAGTTCAGCCATAAGTCAATCATCAGGTAAATGAACAAAACGCTGCCACGTTTGTTCACATCCGCCACTAAAGCATCAAACGAAAACTTCGCAACACACGGCGCAAGTCAAAGAAAACACACCCGAAACACCCAGGAAATGCAGTCGAAATATTAAGACACTCGTTTCATTTTTGTTTAGTTTTATTCTATTAATAAAACCCACCGGTGATGTTTTTGATGTAAATGTTTTTTTATTGTGATGTAATTTGACACCCCGGGGGTTGGAATCTGGCTCTTGATTCCCCCTCGATTCTGTGGGGGTGAATATCTTCTTACTAAGGATATGTTTTACTTACCACAAGAGAGACGTCAAGTCTCTCTTTGTGGGACAGAAAACCAGATCTCGTAATGGAGATCATGGCGTGTGTGTGTGGTCGTTCAGATCTGTGTTGTTTACACATGCGCGAAGGCAATGGAACAACGCAGCAGACAGGCGGCAAGGACAAAGGAAGAAGCGACCTAATGCATCGTTCGGTAATGAGGGCTAGCTGGGTAAATAGCAGCCACTCATTAAATGAAAAATGGATTTAGGATACCACAAACAATATGGGTTGTTTATGGTATCGCCAGGAAGCCTATGGAGGAACAGCGTTCTTTTGTTTGCACTTGGTGCGTCCATTGCGCTAATTGAATGCAGCTGCCTTGGGATTTTATTGCTGGGAGAAAAAGGTCGGCGGCCAATGTGTACGTTAAGAGATTTATCATAGACATGGCGAAGCTGAAAAATAGACGGCGCAATGTTTATGGTCCCTGGTGGAGGTTACATAGTATGTAATCCAAATCCTTTGTTATTAGGAATTCGTCTCTAGGGGAATTTGCCTGACACCGAAGGAGCCAAATTGGTTTGGGATTCCTGATAAGTTAAGAAAGAAATCTTACGGGGAATTGTATGCGAAGAGATGCATGAAAGGTAAGTTTTCTTTTACAGGGACTTTTAGGTTAAAGATTTGATCTATTTAATGAGTGAAGCATTTAAGATGCTAATGCGATTGCATTAATGAAGTTATGAGATTGGGTGGAAGTTACGTACCGTGAACCGCCACAAAGTAGTCCCAGGTAAGGCACTACTCCGACAGCGATGCTTGAGGGAAGCGATCGACGACGGCTGTTTTAGGATCCGATCTTTCAATTATAAACTCACGGTCATGCAAGCAAACTAGCTACACTGCAACCAGAAATGTCTAACTTTTATTTTCAGTATTTAGCTTAGTAAAGGAACTATATTGATCCTATTTTAGGGAGTTTGTTTCGATTCAATACCGTGACGCTGTTTGGTGCGAGAAGACACGACCTGTGGCTAGCGAGCGGTGCACTCGCGACGACGAGCTGGCAGGAACTCTATTAAAAACCGTTGTTCACATTTGAAAATGGTGACAGTCCGATCGCGTCCCTAAGCGATGACGCATTGTCAGCTAGCAGATGACAGGTGTGTGGTAAATATGTTGTGTACTAGACGGTGACCGTACTAGATTCTCCCCGCTATATTTAATGCGAATCCGGAACATACAAGTAGAGTAAACAGTTTTTGTTACACACCAAAAAAAGGAAGAGAAAAGAATGTTAATTAATTTAACGAATTGTAAAACGACTATTTTCATTCGGAGCGAATAAACATTTATACGCCAATTGAGTGAATAGTTTTCTTTTTCTGTGTTAATTGATTATCAATTGCAATACATTTTTGCAAAGACATACTTTCAATCAACCTGCAATTGTTCAAAAAGAACTGCAACAGTTATTTGGTGGCATCTCGGGGCGCCCAATCTGCGCTATAGGTTCGCCTCTCCCGAGAGAAGTGTAATAAAAAAAATAAAAAGAGCGGAACGAACAAAATTAATTTAGAAGCAAACAAACGACCTACTTGGCAATCGGTAGACTAAATGCTAAATCGATGACGGATACTCATTATTGGTCAGCCGTCCAAGGTAAATGACGCTGCCATTAAAGAAAATACACAGCACGTAAACGCGGAAACAACTAACTCAAACGACAACAACTGAATTCGCAAACACACTCTCTGCGGTTATACGCTCCTCAGCAGCTTGCGGAGTGCGGGAGAAAAACCTACCATCGCGAGCGGTGGTTGGGATGAGACTCAGTGATATAAAGTCGCTGTCAAAAGAATTTTTGGATGCATTTACTTTACTTATAGTGATAACCGGATTTCATTAGAGGAGATCGTCATGGTACACATGTATGGGTGTACGTCGGTTCTAAACCATTATAACGAATGTGGAACACAAAGAAGAGGCATAATGGGCATCCAAGAGATGTGTGTAAATAAATCGAATCTCGTCGAATGCTAATGGGTTTGCTTATGCGTCGTTCGGTAATGAGGGTCAGCGAAAAAAATAGCAGCCGCTCATTAAATGAAACGATATGAATTGTTTATGGTATCGCAGGAAACCTATGTAGGAACAGCGTTCATCTGTTTGCACCTGGTGCGAGTTAGAGAATTTTATTGCTGGGAGAAAAAGGTCGCCGGCCAATGTGTACGTAAAGAAATTTATCGTACACATGGTGAAGTTGGAAAATTGACGGCGCAATATGTATGGTCCCTGTCATGAGGGTTGCATTGTATGCAAACCGAATCATTTTGTTTACAGGAATTTGTCTGGTACCGAAGGTGCCGAATTGGTTTGGAATTCCAGATAAGCAAAGAAAGAAATCTTATGGAAAATTGTATGCGAAGAGATGCATGAAAAGGGAAGTTTCCTTTACAGAGACTTTACGATTATAGGTTTGATCTAATTAATGCGTGAAGCATTTTCAGGTGTTTAATGCGATTGCATTAACAAAAACGTATGCGACTTGGAATGCGGTTATGGGGGTTTTTAGGTAAGCGTATCGTGCGGTTTGGCGGCACCGCCACCTACCCATTTTAAATGCCATTTGTAGCATTAGTGGCTAAAATCCTTACAACCAGTAAAGGAATATATAACAAATTATATAACACCCTCTTCGATTTCAATATCACCTACCCTGGTCTCAGACTTCGTCTCCTCTCTTTCCCACTGATTCGCCAGCTGGGAACCGCAACTCCAATCGTTGCAGATGGTTCGCCAACTGGGAACAGCAAAATAAACCAATGTTGATTGTATTCCAAAACAGCGAACAATATAAAAGGGAAGGAAAACACTAAGCATTAATTTTGACCTACTTTTATTTGTTACACAAAAAAGGTCACCGAGCAGCAACAATTTCACTCTTATTTTTTACATTTCTTAAGCAATCAACTCAAAAAACAAGCACCGTATATACGTTCGATTTTACAACGTTAGAAACATACTGTCAGAAAAACAGTACAACAAAATAAAAACTGTGTCAAACAGTAACGAGGTACGGTTAATGAATAGACAATTATTGCTCGTCTATTCAGCAACTGGTGGCGTTCAGTGCCAGCATGTTTTTCCGTAATGGTATAATTTGAATTGTTGCGGAACTGCAACATCTTCCCGGGCCGCCGACAATGGACCCGGTAGTCCTCCTTAGTTGGCGTCACCAACGTTTTCGTGTCAGCGCCGTGGGAAGTAGCGGTTGGTGGTTGTGGTTGAGATCAGAGGCCTTAATGGTCGTGTTGCTCATAAACCGGTACGGTAAAACGGTAGGGTGGCAAAATTAATTATATTGTTATACTATATAGTGATTCTATTAATTGATTAAATTATAAAAGATAATGAGTTATTGTTTTCAAATAATTCGTACTCAGTTATCTGTGTTAGTGTGTGTCCGCATGTGTGTTTAATGTTAAATGTTGGTTGGATCGTAAATCCCTGGTGTCATCGATGACCTTCTTGGACGTAGTCCTCTCTTTGGATCGTAAATCTATATGTAGAGTATCAATATGTTGGACGTAGTCCCATCTTGGATCGTAAATCCGCGAGTGGTGTAAGAATATCTTGACGTTGTCTAAAATTGGATCGTAAATCCGTAAATATAATATAAATATTTTGGACGTAGTCCTATGTTAGATCGTGGATCCCTGAATGGTAATTGATCGATGTGGTCGTCAATATGTTGAATTGTTCGTGTGTGTCCTTGGTTGAAAATGTGGCTATTTAGATTTAGTTGAAATCTGGGTGCACTAGATGGAGCTGTCGATTCAGTCCAAAGACCGCTTTGTTGGGTTAAAGTCGGCCGTGCAATGTTGTTTTTCTATCATCTTCTGAATATGGCCAGCCTGTGCCGATATTAGAAGTATTAGAGTTTCCGCCAACTGCATAGGACCTGAGAGGATCTGCGTTACGAATCCAAGGTGGTTGCTGTGCCTGATGCTGTTGCAGTTGGGGATTTGTCCAATCTACGCCGCTAAACCAATGCTCGGTGTTGGGCGAATTTCTTGATGGGAGCTGAGATTGTCGTTGGCCACATTGCCTGGCGGAGTATTTGATCCACGGGTTGAGTGATTGTTTTGATGATTGTGACTTCGGTAATTGGTATAATGGCCACCATAGAAATAATCTTGTTGGCCTCGAGAACCAGAAGAAGTCGATATACTGCTTGATTTGCCAGACTTCGCTGAACCTCCCATCAGATCAGAAGGGATTGTATTGTTCCCTTGATGGTAATTCGTGGGAATTGATCCTCCGATATTGTGGATGCTCTGGCATTGAACTGTAGTTACCATCAGCCGATTCACATATCCGACGTTGAAGTCGCTGAGCGTAACTCTTATTTGCTGAATCTGGACTGCGGTCATAAGGTGCAGTCATTGTCTGTGAACCACCATCATCTTCATAATAATTATCATCATAATGTCTATGCTGCTGCTCCGACTGTTGTTGTGGGTGCTGTGACCGCAAATGATTCCCTTTTGGAACAGCATAGTTGTTAGGTTTTGATGGTGTTGTGGTTAAACACCTTGCGGCATATCCTGTTGAATTAGAACTGGCGCTTGATTGAGCCAGAGAGGTTGCGCATCCGGGTTGCTATTAAGAAGATTACTCTGTTGATCAATAGAAGCATCGTTCCATTGTGCCGAAGGATGAAATAGTCCTAAAGCCAGTTACCTTTCTTCTTCGTCTGGTGGCTGGACCATATGTTCACGATTCGTTTTCTGTTGGTCGGATTTCCCGAAGGGTGCCGGCATCTTTCCTGTTCATCGTTTTCTTTGTCCCTTCATCTTATTTCCGAAAGCTTATTTTAGACACCGACTCCGTTGGAGTGGTGCCCCCGTGGCAGCTATATGCAATGGGCAGTATTAAGAGGGTGCCCCCAGAGCATTCCGTCCAGGCGGCGAAAGCGAAGAACCCCAGACACTTAACAGCGATGTGCCTGGGTGGCGAGAGCGGCAAATTCAGGATGCTCGAACGGTGAGTCCAGGTGACGAGAAGCGGTACACTCTAAACGGTGACAGTTTTCCGTGGTGTGATTTTCCGACTGTTGCCGGCAACTTTCCTTGTTCCTCGTTTTTCTTGTCCCTTAATCTTACAACCGAAAGCCTATCTTAGACACCGACTCCGTTAGAGTGGTGCCCCCGTGGCAGCTACGTGCAATGGGCGGTGTTAAGAGGGTGCCCCCAGAGCATTTCGTCCAGCCGGCGAAAGCGAAGAACCCCAGACACTAACACAAACGATGTGCCTGGGTGGCGAGATGCGACAAATCTTTTCTTTGGTATTGACCGCTTGTTTTATTGTGAGAGCTTCAGCTCTGTCGTTGAACATGATTTCACCCGTTGGATTCAAAGGATTTGTCCTCTCGACTATTGCTCGATGGGTCATCGTCCTCTTCTTGAGGTTCTTTCAATGTACGCGGGGCGTATCTAAGTTCTGCAGCGTAGGTCGTACAACGTGTCTGCAAGTTCATTAAAAGAGGACCCGAATGCTGTCCTCAACCGAAATACTGAGCCGATAGACAACTTCTTCATTTACCCGCGGTGACTTCTGTAGAATTAAGCCAAATGAAACAACCTCGGATGCCGAACAGTGGACTGTACTTTGTATTTGATTAATAATAGTAAATTGTGGACTGTAAATTGTATTTGATTAATAATAGTAATTTGTGGACTGTAAATTGTATTTGATTAATAATAGTAATTTGTGGACTGTAAATTGTATTTGATTAATAATAGTAATTTGTGGACTGTAAATAATATTTGGTAAAATTACTAGCTTTGATGTTGACTTGTGTTAAAGTTGAAATGTAAGTTGGTGTATCTTGGAGTTTGCAAAATGGGACAAATAAAAAGTATTCATTATTTTATTTATTTTCCGCCGATTACAAACAAAACGGTTATTCAAATAAAAAGGCGAAGTCAATTTCATTTCACAAGAGTAATGAACCACCTAACCGGTACGGTTCGCATATGTCCGCCCGAAACTCTGGAAATAGATATGTGGTAAGCATATTCCACTTGACCACGGCGTCTTCGTTTTTCAGAAGCACGTCTGCCAGAGTTCCAATTATATGAAGTGCTCCATCCCTTTGATTATCATCAGCGCTTGGTGATGTAATAACCTGCTTCATGCTTCCCATTGTTTTCGGTAGAATTGCTTTCTGCATTCTACCTGATGTCGAAATATTTGTGTTGCAGAAACTGGACAGATAAAATCTTTAAATATGCCAAATATTGAAATATTCGTGCTGCAGGAACCAGACAAACAAAATCTTCAAAAATGTTGAATGTTGAAATTCAATGGAATAAATTCATGTGGGTCGCTTTCCCAGAGGTCTTTGTCAGACTCCGTGAAGAATATTACTGAAAATATAGCATCCTGAATAATTGCAACCATGTGAGGTTCTGTGGCGGTTTCCCCCGACGCCACTGCCCGCCTCACATTTTCAACGGGAACACCAATAAGAAAGCGCATTAACCTAGGCGACGGTGCATAGTCCGAAATTATCGGGCGAGCGGTTGATGCGCTATGGACCTTGGTTTTCGTGCCGTACCATGGGGGCGGAAACAACAAAAGCCTGGTCGTCGCAGAGCATCAAGTTCTATAGGGAAAAAGAGTAAAATTTCCTGCAAGGATGAATAGCTTGTTTGTGCGTAGCACAACATGAATATCCGATAGAATTTGCTCAACATACAGCACACACCGGGGAAGTTCAACCGGCGCCGACGGTCAACGGAAAATATTCCAACATTGGTTCCCGCCAACATGCACCCTTTCTCGTGTGGAGAAAAACGGTCGCATCCTCAACCAACGGATCAATCGAGATATTCGGACAAGAATATCTTCGATCCAGCACCGTCGCACACAGGCAAGCTGCCCCCTTTTTTTCATCAGCGAACACGGCGGGCAATTCGGTGGCAAAAACCAACTACAGGCAAGTAATAACATGCTTGTCTAAAGGAGAAGCAAACACGGGGAATAGCCACCTGCACCATTTGCACGACGATCGATATGCGATCGGCGGCGATCCTGGCTGTGATCGCGATCGTATGAATATTCGTCGTTCCTATGGAAGATACACTAGCGAAGTTTGCACGATCAACAATAATGCTTCAAGCAGTAGTGATCGTGTAAACAATTCAACCCCTGTGCAAACCTGCAGGTCATGTGGATGGCGATGATCCCGTGTCTACATGCTGGGGGACACGCACGTAAGCGGCCGACGCGATTAGCGTGTATGTGTATTCACCCTTTCCTTTTTTCTTGTTCGCCTAGCAAAAAGCTAAAGGCGCACCGTATATGGTGGTCGGGGCAGTGGTCTGTTTTGGGTCCTGGCGCTGAGTGTGCAAAATAGACAGAAGGAAAAATAAGAAAAGGGGTTGCGTGTGAGGTAACCATTGCGAGTCGGGATGAATTGGGAAGTCAGTCTTGGAGAAGCAGTGAAACGTAGAGTTAACAGTTGTGGTGTGCCATATATTAAAAGTCATATTTACGATGTGGAATAATCATTTTGTTGTGCGGTATACCCGATGAAGTCGTAAAAATATTAAATAAGATTCGATAATAGATATAGTGTACCCTTATGTTTTACTAATTACTGGGGTTGTTGGTCAATACCCAGAAAATAAAAGAGCCAAACCCAGGCCAAGCTCACAGTGACTTTTATTTGACTTGTTTTGTGAGTGTCGTTCTTCTTGAACGTTATTTCATCACCACACAACTAGTGTTCGGCGGAACACATTGACACCATCACACATAAAAAACCGCCAAAGTTCAACCAACTTCCAGGAATACACATGAATCACAGCATTCTCCAGGTACATTCGAATATGTGTTAAGATTCGTGGTGATACATAAACGCGGTTACGATATTGGTCGAAATCTCTTAATGAAATATCCAAAACACCCGACGTAAACGTCAGAAAGTACCATTCTGTAAGTTCAGGTATCTCTCATTAACGATTTCGGGACTTCTATATCTTTCAAACACGCGGAAGATTATGTCGGGAGCATGCACAACTGCCTCCACAATATTGCCCCGAATCACTGCACAGTCCTGACCATGGACTGAGAAAATACCTGTTTCCTTAGGTTTTGTCTTCTTGTCGGACCAGTGGGAAGAAATGAAACTCTTGATGTAGATAAATTCAACATCGTTCTTCATAACGATTTGTAAAATTGTTTGAACAAATCACCTAATTTAGTGATCTGTGATAGTTGTTCTTCGGCTTGCTTTCGCTGCTCAGGAACAACAGCTATTGTGTCCCGTATCAATTCCGTCCGTTTATTCTGAGCCATATTTAAATAGCTGTTATTGTGTCCAGGTTCACTACTTTAATATTATTAATTTTTTAATGTGTTATTTTAAATAAATATTCCTTTAGTTAAAAAAAAAAGAAGATAATCGCCACCCGGCGGTAGACAATATCAATGAAAGTTAAACACTTCGATGGACACACCACACAACACTTTTAAATAAAAGATCACTTGGATCTCTTAATTAATTTATATATATTAAATTATAAATTCAATTGCCACCTACCTTGTTTCGTTGAATTTCCATTCAATTGGACGTAATCCTGGTGTGAAGTACCAATTGGACGTAATCCCTTTGTGTATTGGTAGTTCCCTCGTTGGCGGATGCAAATAATCCGCACACTGCACGGGGGATGCACAATCCTGCACTTCGAGCCATCTGGCTCGAAGGACCAAATGATTCGCCAGCTGGGAACCGCAACTCCAATCGTTGCAGATGGTTCGCCAACTGGGAACAGCAAAATAAACCAATGTTGATTGTATTCCAAAACAGCGAACAATATAAAAGGGAAGGAAAACACTGAGCATTAATTTTGGACTACTTTTATTTGTTACACAAAAAAGGTCACCGAGCAGCAACAATTTCACTCTTCTTTTTTACATTTCTTAAGCAATCAACTCAAAAAACAAGCACCGTATATACGTTCGATTTTACAACGTTAGAAACATACTGTCAGAAAAACAGTACAACAAAATAAAAACTGTGTCAAACAGTAACGAGGTACGGTTAATGAATACACAATTATTGCTCGTCTATTCAGCAACTGGTGGCGTTCAGTGCCAGCATGTTTTTTCGTAATGGTATAATTTGAATTGTTGCGGGACTGCAACACCCACCCTGATCCCACTCCACCCCCCGCCCACACCCCTATTACCCGCACACACTCCAACTCCCGATCCCCTATTATACCGCTCGTCTTAAGTCTCAACAAAATTAAAGCTTTTATTTTTTGTTGTCCTTTTTCTTCCTTTCTTAGGTTAAGTATAGTTAATTATTTATGTTTTATTGTAATAAATGTAATTTATCTATATAAGCTTTTGGCACAAGGCTGATAACCTTGCCCGTAAAAATAAATTATTATGGACAATTTAACAAGCCCCAAGACTTGCTAAATAAGGCCAAGACCGGATCCCGGTTGTAGTGCCGATGACGATGATGATGATGATGAAGATGATGATCTATATAAGCTTGTGCTAAGCTGATAAATGGGACACTTACCCACTAAATTAAATTAAACAACCTTGTAACACGGCAATGTGCATTCTTCATTCCTTGATTAATTGACGTGGTGTGAAGAAAGTTATCTGGTCAACGACGGGCTTATAAAAAAGTACCAGAAACGGGGATTTCCTTACTCAGAAATGAAAAGTGTTGAAGTAAACGCGGACACATATTGTATACAAAAAACTGAATCAGTTGAATGCAAGTAAATATACTTATTTGAAATCTCCCATATTTAATTCAATTTATTTTGCTTATAATACAATACTATAATAAATTAGTTATTCATCTAATAACAATAATTCAGTTAAAAGTTTTCTTTTCCTTTGTTTTTTTGTTTTGTTTGTTTTAATTTCCTTATTACTTACTAATCATTTGTTCTCTTTTTATAATTATCCCAAAACTACTTTGTGAATTAAAAAATAAAAGAATAATTTTTATCAAGACACATATATAGAGATGTGGTTTAAAAACCCAAACCCAAAACTGAATAGAATAATCATCAAAAAATAAATAATAAAATAAAGTAAAAACAAAATCGAAAGATGATATCTTTCAAAGAAAAACTAAAATACTTTATTTTTACAAAAGTTTTCGGTTGTGGTTTGATCTCAGCAGGTTATATTTTTTAATTCTTAAATATTATTTTTGGCTATTAATATATGTATATATATATTGTATATATAAGTAAATTTAGTATATATACTTTTTAATGTATAAAATTGTTTAGTACCCTGTTGTGAATTATTTTTGTTGGTTTTTGTTTATTCATTTTGAAATAAATGAATCGAGTATATATTTACTATTTATTTTATTTGATTTCTTAATTTTTATTGAACCTGTCTGAGTATTTATTTATATAAAATATGTTTTGTTACTGATGCTCTCTATACAATGAACGTTTACGTAGAAATTCTGGTCACAGTTCTGCGTGTTTACTGTTATAGTTCTAGTTATCCGTGGTGCATATTGATGCTTTTCTATGTAATTTGTACGTTTGGGGTTTTTGAGCGTATACATTTTTTTTTTGTTTTGTTTTATTTTTATTTTTTGTCTAATATGATTTTATCTGTTAAAATTAAAAAAATAAATTAAACAGATTTGATTAAAAAAGAATGAGATAGTATAAACAGTCTGATTACATTTTGTTTAATCTGAACATTTTTCATTTCTTTCCTGTTTTTTGTTTTTTGTTTTTACAAAATTTTCATTGTTTTTTGTTGTTTTTGTTTGTTTCCGTAGTTGTATTAAATGTTTTTAAGGGGGAGTTTATATACATTAAAATACATTTAAATCTATATTTGCTAAAACAGTGATTTACTTAAGTTTACTAATTAGTTGGAGTGCAGAATGCGTAATAAGTGCAGTCATTGGAGGATGGTTTAAAGAAGTCATGGTTCGCGTCTTCTTTTTTCAGTCAAATCAATTTAAGTCAAACAAAGGTATTCACTTTGTCCACATTCTAAAGAAACTATTTATAAAAGATACGTGAGCGGTTGCTGGAACTGACGATTTTGCGCCACTGAAGAGATTTTGGGAATTTGAATTTTGTAAAAAATGAGGCAAGTTGAGAAGGGTGGATTTAATTTCAGGAGGTCTTAGCATTCCACGGCCTCGAATGACAAAGCGATTGTTTCCTCTTTTTCTACTAACTTTTAGACCCACGAGTCATTACGCTAAACGATGTGCCAAAGGAAAATGGAAGAGTCAAGACATCAGCACATATTTGACGAAAAACATGACGGAGACCACACTATTGCCTCGGTGATTCGAACCCACAAAGAAATGGTTGATAAGCGAAGGATTAACTCCCCAAATCAGGAGCCGTATGTAGGAGGTGCATTGATATTTCCAACTACTTTTTACTGAGGTGGAAATGCTTTGTTAAGTGCATTGTTGGCTTATATGGTTTATTTCATCATATTGGTGATGTTTTTGCACTACGGTTTATCTAGGGTGTGTATCTGTTGGAAACGCTGCAGCACTACCGCTGTATATGAGGAGGATGTAGTTCCTTTTTATTACCACACCTAAGATAAAGCTTGTATGCAGGCCCACGGACGTAATACCAAAATACTGTTTAGGATTCAGAAGAGTGGGCAGCACGACTATGGTTAATATTTTTACAAATCACGTCATCGCCCGTCGGAACCCACGATCAATGTGAGCTTGAATATTGAGAAGGCCTTTGGAGCGACATTGATTTGAGTTGAGTAGAACTATGTAAAACCACCTACCAACTCGTTTGACACAGAACCTTTTAAGTTTGGGTGAATGCAGGCATACCACTATTTAGTATTCTCACATCAGACGTCCCCTGTCCTATGGATGGGACATTAAAGACGAAGTTTTTGTGTCAAGTCATTCGTCATGTGAAGAGCTGAAGGACATCAGCAATGATAACCCGATCCAAGACGAAGAAGCCGACAGCGAAGAAGAGCACATCGATGAAGGTTTCGTATGTTAGGCTAAAGTTGAACAACTATTTCGATATAATTATGTAATCAAAGGAATGTGGAAACTACCAAGCATTTTGATAACAAATATGACGTCGAACGCCACCCTGGACACATGGGAAATGGAGGCTTCCGAGCATTTCGATGATGAGGAATCAGATTCTGACTCATGATTTTATTGTAGATATGCGGGACGACCTCGATAGTATAGTGGTTAGTATACCCGCCTGTCACGCGGGAGACCGGGGCTCGATTCCCCGTTGGGGAGCCTCTGGCGCAAGACTAATGACCTTACCCGGAAAAAACAAATCATTATGGAAAATTTAACAAGCCTCAGGATTTGCTAAATAAGGCCAAGACCGGTACCCGTTCTGGGGGTAATAGCTGAAGGCAACGTCAGGGAATATGGTGTGGTGCTAGAAGTGTAGTTGTAGGCGTCGGATAACTGGGCAGAACCTGAAGTAGGTGAGGACTTGGAGGCAGCACGTTAAGGAGAGTTCGTAATGTGGGATCTGCGGAAATTTGGATACCTGGCCCTTGTTTTATAGGTGATTTGTGGGGGGAACGGGGGGTGGTGGGGGTGGAGGCTTGAACTGGATTGAACAGCTGAAAGGGTGAGTGTTGGGATGGTAGAAACTCCGTTAGGAGGAGGTTTGATACAGTGTGTCTTTTTTGCGGGGGAGAGACCGTCTTTTGTGTATTGATTTTAGTTTATTAAAGGCAGTTTGTTATAGGAACAAGATGGTTGTAATTTGCTGGGATATTGAGAGAGCGCAATATGGGACTTGGAGCTCTATTCTGTCGAGATATTGAGAGAGCGGAGGAATAGTGGGCGCAGTATGGGAGTTGCGGCCCTACTACGTCGGGATAATGAGAGAGCGGAGGAATAGTGGGCGCAGTATGGGACTTGGGGGCCCTACTACGTCGGGATATTGAGAGGGGGGAAGAATAGTGGGCGCAACATGGGACTTGGAGCCCTACCAAGTCGGGGATATTGCTTCTTTAAGGATTTAGTTGCGGATATAGTTATATTATGGACTGGGGAGTTGGGGTAGTTAACGCAAAAATTATTTTCACAAGTAACAACATTATTATTTAAAATATTTGCCCTAGAGTATTTGTCTATTTGAAGTACATCTGTAGCTGGGTTGAGGAATAACCATTCGTACGAGGAAGGAATCCAAAGACAAAATGAATTTGTGTTGCTGTTTGGGAGTGCGTTGATGTTTTGAATAGTGATACCGTATTGCTTCTAAAAGAAAGTAGCCATCCAGGGTGCGTCCGCGAATTCCTGGATGGCGTTGATTATGAAGGCGGATAGGTTATCGTTGTTCAGTTTACGGAGTCTTTCGCTCCATGCCTCGAGGGTCCATGTTGAATCAAACCGATTTACGGTGGGGGCGAGAGCGGTGGGACTTACAATAACATTGTGTTCCTTCACGGCCAAAGTTGTGAGTTCATTAGATGGGGCCTTGGTAATAGGAAAACATATCTAATCTATCTCAGCCTGAAGAGGAACGTTGTTGGACGTTGGGCTGATATTTTTTTGACTCTCAACAGTGTGAATGGACAAGGCTTTGATGTCATCGGGTTGGTAGGTTATCAATAATCTGATTAGCGCCAGGGCGTTACACATGCCGATCACTTTATTAGCGAGGAAAGAAGCCCTAACTCATTAATCTCTCCCCAGTAAATTTGTGTGAGTGAAACGACAGACGACGACGGAGCACGGAAGCGGTGCAGGTGAACTTCGGAGCAATCAAAGTGGGTCCGTGTTCAGTGCGGAAGTTTTGACATAAAATCCTGAATTACCATGGGAGGATGTGCGTTGTGTGTACATAACACGTCGGACCCGGAACAAAACGTCAACTAAAAGCAGACAAATTGGGGGATAATAGAAAGATAAAATCGGAGCGACTATGAAGCAGATAGCACAAAGAAAAGGTATAGATGTTCTTCCGCAACCGATAAAGCTCGAATTACAACACAAGGATGACAGACTAACAAAGGAACTGCAATGGTCACGAAATCATCCGTAAGGCGAGTTGAGACTAGTTAATGAGGCACAGCTGGAAAAATTTGTCAGGGACATTTCATCATGGTAGTGGAAACGTTACAGCTAGGAAACATTGGCCAAAAAGAAAGACCTGTAAACGTTGGCTAGGAAACTGAAATAGATGCGGTCGTTATCGCAGGAAGGTGTGCTTTTCACTGCAGGGGAGATTGTTAGTGACGGGCCATTCTACTTCTAGGAAAACCCCGTCTAGATACAGTTCGCCAATTTTCGGAAAATTGTGCAACAAACAGGAACGTCTCAATTTCTAGAAGGACGCAACATCGTATCATACAACTTCTCTGGAGACGCTGCACCGAAACAACAGCGATTTGAGTCCCCGAGGAATGCGCTATAGACAGAAAGGTAGAACATAGCAATTGCACACATGACAGCAGCAGAAGACGATCGCCGTGTGCAAGCAGCTATAAAACCTATTTGTATAGGATTTGTGTTTTGAACTGTAACTAAAGGGTTGTACCATCAGAATCAGTTTTTGTATATATTTTTGGTTGATATTTATATCTTCTCTTGAGATTGCTTTTAGACTTTGTTTCCCAATCAAACAAGAGGATCCCTATTCTCGCCTAGGGCAAATCCAAGCTGGGGTGTCATAGGGAATTGTATCGGGACCACTCCTCAGTAGCATGTGCGCCAGCCACTTGCCCAGCCACTTGCCCACGAAAATATTGTTACTACATTTGCTGATGATATTGCAATATTGCCCATTGAGAAAACAAAACCATTTCAACATAACCATTAGAAATAGCCAAATCCAAAGTACAATATTGCACGCTAAAATGGCGTATCAAGTTAAACGAAGCCAAAAAAGTCTATATCGATTTCACTCATTAACGTATTGAAGAGTATACATCAATCATAAAGAAATGTCGTGGCCAAAATATCTTGGAATGAGTCTTGATGTTAAATTAAGTTGGAAACCATATGTTAAGAAGAAACAAGAAAAACGAAGGTGAAAATACAGAAAGATGAGCTAGTCATTGGGCAAGCATTCTGCGAACAACAAAATACTATTCTATCAATAAATCCTGAAACTAGTTTGGGCTTATAGTTTTCAACCTCTTGATCGCATCCACCATTAACTATTCTTATTACATTCACATCTCCAATTTAATTGTTTATTTTGTACATCAAAACACTTGAATTCATAAAAATTAAAGAAAAACTTAAAAAACATTTAAAAAATAATTATACTTTCGTGCTGTTGTTGTTCTTCTATAGAAAAGGAACTGCGTTTGTTTCGTGTATTAATTGAGTCTGATTTTATAGGAAGTTTATAAGTTGATGGTTCTGCAAAAATCTATTTAATGCCTTTTTGACATATTCCTTTTTTAAAAACTATTTTTTTAAATTGTTCTTTTATTGTGTTGAGTTTGAATCTATTTATCTTGTGTATGATGGAAGAATTCGTTACTTGTACATTTGTTGTGGTAAACTAACAAAGATTATATAAAAATAAAAATTGAAAAGCCTGTATATATTAAAATATTATAATCATAGTTTATCACATATATAAAATATTGCAAATTTAAAAAGTTTAAAATAACGATTTTCTTATATCGTGTACACTTTTAATTACTTTATTATTTTTACTTTTGCGAGTGTCGATTCCCTTAATTTTTGTTTTATAAAAATACCTTTTGTTATTTATAAAACTAACTGAATAAAAATGAGATAAGAGTTTTAAGTCGAAAAAAACAAGGAACTTAAGTAATAGCGACATGAAATGGAACTAAAAATAATAGAGTCATATTTATACGGTAATCGTTCAATACGTTCTTAAAATATTCAGGAGATGGCTGTCGTTGTATCAGAAATGTTTGGTGATAAGAATCAGTGTTTACTAGACAATTCACTGGTAATCCTCCTTACCCACTAAACATATGCACAAAAATATAAGTATGAAGAAAACGTCGACAAGTTGGGTGCCGCGTTGACTCTCAGTGGAAAAAAAATGTAATCCTGTGATCGATTCTGAGGCTGGTTTGGCGTTGTGCTGTCGGAGTTCTAACAAGTTTCTGCGTCGATATATAGTATAATTGTGGGCGAAATAGACTACACTATTTCACACCGAGATAAACGAACTATTAACACAGTGGGGCTTTCAAACGAACGGGCTTCGAATAGGACGAACGTGCTGAAATCCACCGACAATGTGATGGCAACGGTATTTTAAAATACACACGGAATTGTCTTCATTGATTAATTGGTAAAAGGAAAAACAATAATTGGAGAATATTATTCCAACCATCATCATCATCATCGGCACTACAACCGGGAACCGGTCTTGGCCTTATTTAAGCAAGTCCTGAGGCATTGTTAAATTTTCCATAATGATTTGTTTTTTCCGGGCAAGGTCATTAGTCTTGCGCCAGAGGCTCCCCGACGGGGAATCGAACCCCGGTCTCCCGCGTGACAGGCGGGTATACTAACCACTATACTATCGAGGAGCATTATTCCAACCACTGAGCATAAAATCAAAAAAAAATTTTGTGGCTTTTAAAAAGACATGAATGTCCAAACTAAGAAGCTGAGATTCAATATCGAGGAAAGGAGGAAGTGATGGAGTCTGTGCCGATCAGTCCAGTGTCAAATTAGTCCATAGAAATTGTAGTATAAAAATAATGAAAAAAAAAAAACTGCTGAAATTCGAAAAGAAGGGATTTTCATATTCAGTATTTCACGCAGCAGCAACCAGCAAAACGTTCTTATCTGAGACATTTTTTTTAAGGACTTATTGAACGACCTTCATATAATATAATATATTGCAAAAGGGTTGTTGAAAAAAAAATACAAATTACATATTAAGATAGACATAGAAGCAAGCGAGAGCATATTCAGGGATGTAACTTTCGTTTAACAATACAAAACTCTTGTTCAAAAACTAAAAGCAGGTCGTATATGGTAAGTAAACCGAGGAAAGTGGAATAATAATATAAGTAGGGCCAACGTGAGGCAAACAAACATGAACCAAAAACAGAGAAAAATCAAAACCAAAAATAGAAGAAAAAGGAGAGAAAAGAGGGAAAGAAACTAAGGACACAATTCACCAATGTTCTGCATCCTATAATTCTTTTTCCAGAATTTCCTGAGAAGAGTATACAAAAAAAAAGTTATAATCCTCCATGCGTTGACATTTGTAACCTCTTTGAATGTTCTGTTGATTTTTTAGTTCTTGAACTTTTTACTTTCGCTCACACCACACTTTGTGATTTTTTGATGTAAAATCAAACCGTAATTTTCCTTCACAGACCGCCTTCGTCCGACGTGCCACCCTATGACTTTTTTCTTATTCCGATAGTTATGAATATGCGACGGTTATCCAGAAATCAAACATACAGAATCGCCTAAGAATACTAAGAAGTGGGTTCCAGAAGGATTTCCATATTGGAAACAAACTTTCGTACAAGTGAAGAGTGATTACTTTTGAGGAGACAAAATTGATTAATCGATAAAAATTGATAAACAACGATTATTAAAGAAAAAATAGAAAACATAAAATTCTTTAAGAAATTGTTGATCATACCACGTAACTATAAATCAAGAAAATATAAAATTATTTAAGAGCTTACAATTCTCGATCATACCACGTACGAGTTGTAGACAAAAGTTTCGTAGACTCATGTTATAAAAATTGTTACTCTTTTTCATTCATATATTGCAACTTAATCCTCTTCACGGTACACCCCTTTGTTTCAGAGCTTCTACCATTTTTAGCATGTTGTTCCATGTCACTTGAAATGGCTTTCAGGCACCCTATCCTATTAATTCGAATTGTTGGTTTGTCTATAAAATGTATACCCCGCATCACCATTTCTATTTTCGGGGAAGGGGAAAAAAAAATGCGCCGCCAAATCCGATGAATGAGGAAGGTGTTCCATGGTAATGACGTTTTTCTCAGTCTACAAACTGTGGCGACCTTTTGAATCCACATAAAAGCCCGGAAAACCAACAGACCCTTCGTTCCCTTCTCGTGATACATGGTTGTAAGACTCCTCGATAAACACTATTGGGCAAGTTCAAATCACGAGCAGTCACCACATACCAGAAGTGGGAAAACGATCAGGATGAGACATTCAACTGATTAATTACAACGACCAAATCAACATCAACAATACGGTGCAGACGTTATACGGAAGTTTCTATTTTAATTATTGGTGTGTAGGAACTTTATGACCTTCATGACTTCACTAACCACTACTTCAGATTTTGACACTTTTAAAAAACCCCACCGACAAAAAAAAAACGCATCAATCGGAAACACATTTTACAACCCTCGTTTGAGTCAAGCGCGTCGGGGTTTTCCTTCACGGAAATATTGCCAATAGGACCAGCATTAAAACCCCATTATAGGCAATACAATGTTATAGTGTATGTGCTTACAATTTAACTTTTTACCAAAAGGTAAAGTCAGATGTTGTCTCGAAGATAACAATGTAGACGGAGAGATGTCATTATGGGTTATGAATAAGCTGACCATACGTCTCGTTCTCAGCTGCTCTGTTTCGGTGTTCCCATCATATTTTGGGTTTAAAAAATGGCCACCTTAGTTCGTATGAATCACACAGAGGAAAATTGTTCCAAAAAAGTAACACCGCCAAAGAGCGGGAAACAAATATAATTCTATCGCATCTATCATCTTAGTTGAGTTGGTAAGGAGGTTGTCCCATACTGTGAATGTGTCCACAAAGGTTCAACCGACGATTCTTCCTATTATGTCATTTCGGCATATAGCGTTTGGAATGATAGTGAAGGGCGTGTAATTCGAACTGACGCTGTGGCAGTTAGAATCACCAAAAATTGAACCAATGCGTAACGTACTGGCCGATTTTTGGATTCGATTTTTAAACTCAAGTATATTCCACTGATGTAAATTGTTATGTTATCGCTATGGTATACGGCTCTGACGCATTTTCTTATTCGATTTTCGTTCGGTGTTCTTCACAATTTGCTTGTGTTTTGTGTGTGTATCTGTTAGAGACGCCACAGGCACATTCACTTAGTGGGTAGGTAGAGCCACAATGCTCAGCCGCCCTATAAAATTCTACTTCATTAAGCTATAGTTCCTTAATATGGGTAGGGAGAACTCCTTGATCACATTTCGGAGCTTGGAAGATCGACCCAGTAGAGAAAAAATAGCATCACAAGGTGCTGATTAAGTGCAATAGGTAAATGTTTCCCGAGAAATGTAAAATTAATACAAACCCAGGGGACGATTATTTCTGTGAATGTGGGATGCAACCGCATTCACTGGGTTAGGATGCAATGAAGAAGGAGTCTCAGGGAACAGAAAGAAGAGACAGACGTGTATTCTCTATGAACAAGTGTTGGGTGACTAAGAGTCGAATCTAAATATTCGAGTGCACAAGAACCAATTGGCTGCCGATATATTGTATTATAATTAATTGAATGCCAATGAGTGTCATGTACAAATAGATGTTGAATGCCTTTAAACAAAGGAAACTTCAAATAAACTAGGGTTACATAAACAGACTCAGTGTCAATATACGAGTATACAGTACAATAAGTTATTTGTCCTTAGACAACTGAAAGTCTAATAAGCAGTTTGCACTGAAGGACGACAAAATTTAAATATAAAATATTTGGATCGGCTTGGTAAGCCGAGCTCGTCAGGATCTTTTATCCACATGTCATGTACTAAACAAATCCTGTGTTTTATTTATGGAAAATTGTCGCTGCTTAATTCTTCATAAATTTGCTTCACGGCTTCGAATACCATCATTGGTATGACAGGTTCATGCTTAAAATTAGCCATGTTACCACCAGATGCCTTCTCTGCTTGTCAAGAGCACCAGGATGTCGGTCTTCTGGGCAAAAGTGATGTGGTGGCTTCTTGTGGCGAATTTTCGGGACGAACAAGTTTTTCTTTTGGAATAATTCATATAAATATAATACAGACCTCAAACGCACGTTTCTCTGCGCACTCGAAAAACCGCTAATCTCGCTTCAGGACTAAGCTCGGAAAAAACGAATTTTTGATCCACAAAAAAACCAATCAATATTTCAAAAATCCCCTACGTTATCTTATGACGAATGTTATTACAAGGTTACAGTTAAAATTTTAAGTCAACGGGGTGAAAAATGTGGACGAAACGTTTCCAAAGGTTTTGAAAAATGTTGCTTCGATATAAAGTATCACCACAAAATTTCAAAAAAGTTCACGACAGTTTGAGAACACTCATGTGTAAACCACAAGAATGAGAGAAACAGCAAAACATCGACATGAATTATTTGATTTCTTTAGAAATTTTGATAGCATCGGTTTTTGTTGGTATTTTGTTCAATATAGAACTTATTTTTTGTTCAATTTAGAATGAGCCAGTGGACTCCTGTCAGATATGGGTAAAGACCATCGCTGTACCTGAATCATTTTTAAAGATTAAATGTTGTATAATAACAAAAATAAAAGAAGTTATGTAATCTGTGACCTCCGCGTGGTAGAAACTTTAACGTGGTGCGGGGCTTAATTTACAATGAATCAGCCAGGCTATGCTGATGGAATCCTACGCTTCCAGCCTTGTCTGACAGGGTAGCGAAGAATAACATACAAATATCTGCCACCCCTAATGCAGGGTGTTACGTATCACCGTGCCTATTCGGCTGTTTGCAGTCAGGGATAAACCGGCTTTATTATAATGGCATCTCTATGATACCGGGTCGAATGAGAGTAGTAAGAAGACCTTACCATATCAAAACAGAGTTTCGATGAAGCGAATTATTTGAAACCTTTAGAATCATGGGAATAAAAATGACTGCCATGCAAACGGTCATAAAAAACCCGAAACAATATAAAAAGTACATTATCGCGCTTCAGTAAAAGAGATGGAAATCAGTAATGACCGATTGCTGGTGCTAAAAATACAGGGCTTGAGAAACAATTATGTACTTATAAATGTACACGCGCCAACAGAATCTACTGACGAAGAAGCGAAGGACATGTTCTATGACACCATAGAGGAGGCATTTGACGGACTTTCATCACTCGATGTTAAAATCGGGGACCTCAATGTGAAAATTGGAAAAGAAGATATCTTCCAACCAAGCAAAGACAAACTTCCAAAGGCAAAGAAAACCTACATCACGTCCCAACCGAAAATGGAACTCGAATTACCACGTTCGCAGGGTCAAAAGATCTGGTAGTGAAAAACACTATGTCCAAGAACAAGAGAATTCCTAAAGACACTTGGATATCTCCCGACGGCGTAAGCCGTAACCAAGTAGATATTTTCTCATAGGCAGAAGACACCATTCGAACACCTTTGACGAAAGATCGTACATTGTGAATCCAACCATCTTCTAATGATAGGCAAAATTAGGAGTCGGATCGTAGTAAGCCGACATTCCTCGACCGATTCCCCATGCCTGCACGGTTATCGAATGGCACTACCCGGAAACGAATTTGTTTAACGATCCATTAGCTGGGCGAACACAAGTGGCCGGCGCGACAGCACCAGACCCCGACAACCATCAAAATCCCATGCGATAAAAACATGGCCAAGCAATAAACAAATTTATGATCTTCTCTTGAGTCAACCGCAATTTGGGTTCTCCTTATCGAAAGGACTATTGTGGGAACAGAATGTAAGCAATAAACGAATCGATACGGAGATAAAAACCTTGTCAAAATATCGCCGCCGAAGATAATGACTTCGGTCGAGGAAATCACCAGGTCCACAAACCACATGCGGGTACAGCACACAAAGGCATACCGCAAATGTGTGAAAAGTCTGACGATCATCGGCACATCTCCGGCCACATGGAGAGCAACGTTAGCGTCTGTGTGTGTGGTGGTGCATCCACACAGTATCTCTACGAACAAAATGGAATCGTAGAACAAGTTGGAGCGCGATCTCCTGGAAAGGAGAAATCCCTTGGAAAAGAGAGGATACCAAGGGAAGGCCAAATTGCAGAGGAAGAAAGAACAACCAGGTGGGTTTCCCTTCCTTCAACAAAAATTGTATTAAGTTAGTCCAGTGATAACATCCGCCGCGCAGGGTCTGAGATGGTAAAAAAATCCAAGAGTGTGTCGCCGCGAATCCTTTTTAAATATAATAATAAATAAAGGCATATCACCTGATTGAAAAACAGTGACTTTTATTCGCAAGCAGTCTTCGGTGGAACACATCAATCAATTAAAAACTGCCATATTGGTGACCCCGACGTGCTCTGTACACACAGCACACGCTCTCCCATATTAAACAGGACTTTACTACTACTATCACGACTTCCGCATAGAGCACCGGCACACTTGCCTGCTCCGACGTTCTATCGCTCGGTAATTCGCCCACGAAGTTGATCGTAACAAAGTGGCTGAGGAGGGAGTAGTGTGGCGTTTCTAACAGATATACACACAATATACAAGCAAATAGTGAAGAACACCGAAAGAAAATCCAATAAAAAAATGCACCAGTCGTATACTAAATGATAACATAACAATTCCACATCAGTTGAATATACTTGAGTTTAGAAATCGAATTCGTACACGCGGCAGTGGCCCGATGTGTTGAGCATTGCTTCCATTTTTAGTGATTCTAACCATCATAGCGTCAGTTCCAATCACACGTTCTTCACTATCGTCGCAAACGCTTTAGCATCACGGTCCACCAACTTTTCAATAACTTCAATAAAGCCCAAGACTTCGTCCCAAGGCATAGACTTAGACTCCCCAAAAAACTGCCGCTCTCATTCAAACCTGCATGAACGAAAACAAAGGAATAGAAAATCATTTAAGATGCATTCAAAATCTGGGACGGATTAAACAAGGGGATGATCTCTTAACATGTCTGTTTAACCTTGTGTTCGAATATGTCATCAGAAAGGTGCAAGACGACAACGTGGCAGGATTATCCCTGAATGGAGTCACACAAGTGCCTGCATATGCGAATGATATCGCCGTTCTGGGCGATAATCTAGAAACTGTAAGTAAAAACAGTGAAATCATCATGGTGGGCTTAGAAATAAATGAAGACAAGACAAGACAAAATATATGAATATGGTAAGGACAGGTGGACATCGGGAAACGCATATAAACGTTCTTTAGCCGAATCACACGAATCTGGAAATGCTCTACCCGATCATGTTTCTTCATCGTTGCAATGCCCATCATTTAGGACCAATGTACATCGATACCTACTTTCCTTATCCACTTCCTCTGTGGAGTATCATCAATAAAGGAACTCAAGCCGTGTTTCACTTCTACCATCTTCTCTGGTGCAGTTAGTGTTCTTGTCTTTTCAACAGTGGTGTTTTTATTGAACCGGCATCCTTGTTGATGCCTAATAAAACCCATTGGTGACCCCGACGTGTCTTCTTGGACCAACGGATTGTTGGAACAAGAACATGTTGCTAGATTGGCGCGTGTTTACCAATCGAGATCGCTGACGAGCTGAGCCGTTTGGGTTGGTATCATCATCATGGCACTACAACCTGGAACCGGTCTTGGCCTTATTTAGCAAGTCCTGAGGCTTGTTAAATTTTCCATAATGATTTGTTTTTTCCGGGCAAGGTCATTAGTCTTGGCCCAGAGGCTCCCCGACGGGAAATCGAACCCCGGTCTCCCGCGTGACAGGCGGGTGTACTAACCAGTATACTATTGGGTTGGTATGGTTCATGTATTATGAACGAAATGATTTGATGATGTTTTACTTTCAGGTGAAAGGTAATGCAGGGCAGCTTACGCTGCTCGATTGCAGGTAAGTAAAATGACTTTGTAGAGTGGTGGGAAGGCAAGTTGATTAAGGAAGTGGGTGGTTGTTTGGGAAAGCTTTAGAGAACCCCCACAACATCACAGCCGTATATCAGGTGTCATGGTGTGGGAAGCTATTACCTACTATAGCACAATCGAGTTGGAGTTTTTGACCACAACAATGAATGGAAACAATTACAAATGTTTGTTGGAACGGTCATTACCAATAATTAAAAACATTTTCGGACCCCTGTCTTGGATTTTCCAACACGACAATGCCCCCATCCACACTTCCAGCGTTGTTAGAAGTCGGATTCAATCAGAAGACGTGGAACTTTTGCCATGGCCGCTCTATTCGCCGGACTTAAACACAATCGAAAACTTTTGGTCATGGTCATCTCGTAAAGTTTATGAAGGCGGCAGACAATTTGAAGACAAGGACATCTTAAGCGAAGCTATTCGTTATTCCTGGAACCAAATTTCCCTAGACTATTTAAAAAATCTTTATAATTCTATTCCAAACCGTTTTATAGAGGTCATCTCCAAACACGGCGGGCATACTCATTATTAATGTAGAAAAATGTGATAAATAAATGTTTTAAAACCATAAAATGTAAACATTTCATTAATTTTTTCCTTCTTTTCTAAAATTTTGCATGTGGCCTCATCCTAGTTACGCGCTTTTTTATAACCTTTTTAAGTAGTTTATTATTCGATCTTCTCCACAACCATGAATTGGAAGAGCTATACCGCAAACATACAACAGTGAGAGTAATCAAGTCGCGAAGTTTAAGATGGGCCGGACATGTGGCGCGAATGGCCAACGATAGGACCGTGCGTAGAATTCTTGACGGTAGACCAACGGGAAAGAGACCGGTAGGACGACCGCGACGGAGATGGGAGGACAATGTTAGGATTGACCTTGAGGAGATCGGATCAGGACAGGGAACGATGGCGGAGTCGAGTCGGTGATAATAATAATAATTATTTGATCTTGGGAAATTCCAGCGGTCGTTTCTTAAGGGGGTATTCTGGTCTAGAAATTTGAAAAAAACATTTTTTTCATATTTTCAAAGCTCAAACCCTCTAAGAATATCTCTTTAAGAGGATTTTAGAAAATTCAAATCATTTTCGGAGGTATGGCTGTTTTGCTGACGCGCCGTCTAAACCGGCTCGGCCGGTACGAATCGAACAAAAGACATTAGGGACCTTTTGTCAACCTGCGACCCTGTTTCCTCGTAAAACCTTTATATATATTGAAATACAATAACCAAAGGTAACCTTTATGTATTTTTAAATTATCTTTTATATTTAGCGTGAGCTTACATCCAGTTGAGAACAGTTGAATTGTAACCTTCCGCGAGAAACTTTACCTGAAACTTTAAACGCGTTTTTCTCGAAACTGCCTTTTTTAAAACAATACGATTTTTCAAGTTCTACTAAACCGATTTACTTCAAATTTAGTATATGTCTTCTTTATAGGTTTTTCTATTGCACGAACTATCCTTATCCCCAAATTTCAATGTTAACTATTTTTAAAAAATTCGAAAAACAAAAAAAAGTGGTACAGAAATAATTTTTTTATTTCAAGCAGTCGCCATTTTGTTAAAAAAAATTTTTTTTTCAACTTTTTTTAACTCCAACGATAGAGGCATTTCTGTAAATTAATAATCTTTTTTTTTTCAGATTGCTGGGAGGGTTCATCAGCTGACAATTTTTTGAATTTTGAATTTTTTACTTTCAATTTTTTTTACTGTATTCTTGAAATATTAATAAACATTATGCTTTTTTTTTTACAGCACTTCAAAAATTGCGTTAAATTCGTGCGTCTAGAACAGAATACCCCCTTAATTTTATGAATTTCTTTTGGGAAAATACGTACCTGTTCACAGGTAGTATATGTTTCCGGGTACAAAATTTCCAACAGGTATAAAGGGCGAATATCAATTGCAAAATTTGTGGCCTCATCCTAGTGATTGGGAGTGTAAATCTGTGACTCTTTAATTTCGTAGCGGCGATACACGTAAAAACTACCTAACAGCCTTTGGGGAAACAAACAGGAATGTATGTAAATTTGATGTGGATTAAGTCCGTAGGAAGCACCAGTGAGATGAAGTGAATCTGTCATGCAAGTGGAATCTTCCATATATCAGTTTGGCAAGTAAGCAATTGCCGATTTCACACATACATGTCTTTGGGCATATTTTTTAATGGCTTCTGTCAATGACATATTTTCTCCATTTGACATTTGTTAGCTGTCAGTCTTACTTTGTTTTAGAAACGAATTGCGCGTATTTTTGTGAAGAGGTATTAGTTTACCGTCAGTTTTAATGTGAACTGCAACGAGAACTTTCGTCATATTTTACTATTTTATTTCCGCAAAGGAAAGAACGCAGTGCAAACTGCTAAATAGTTACGTGATATATATGGTGAAGAAGCCTTAACAGAAAGACAGTGCCGGAGTACATATGACAAATTTCGTTCCTGAGATTTTTCACTGAAAGATGAACAACGAACAGGTCGACTAGGTGAGTTTAATAATAATGAGGAGAAGCCGAAAGAAAAAACCGGACCCTGGTGGATATGGGTAGATGCCTCCTCATACAAGCAAATCTGGACACAAGATTTTGGGGAGAAGCAGTCAACACAGCAAACTACATCAGAAACAGATGTCCGACCAAAACACTCAACGGAAGAACCCCATACGGAGTGTGGACTGGAAACGCTCCAAACGTTGGCCATTTTCATGAATTTCGATGCGTTGTCTACTCACTAGAACGAGGACCAAGGAAAGGTAAATTCCGCCCTAGGTCCAAAAAGGGGATCTTCGTCGGCTACGCTGACAAATCGAAAGCGTACAGGATTTGGCTCCCTGAGGAAAGAAGAATCGAAATTGCGAGGGACGTGAAGTTCTTCGAAAAACATAACGACCGGAGTCCCGCTTGCTACGATTTTCGCCCAACAAACGACAAATCTGATACTGAAAGTGCCACGGTCGAATTCATAACACCGGATACATCACATAACGAAACCATGGCGAGAGATGAACAACTCGAAGTAACAAGAAATGAAGCAACCGGGCAACCAACAACCCCAACCAGCAGATCTGACACAATCATCACAAGAAGAGGACCGGGAAGAAAACGGATAAAAAGGACTGGACTCAGGGGAAGACTCCGAAAACTATTTCAAGAATCCGACATCTCTTCGGAGATCGCGGGAGCAGCCGAAGTTACTATTAAAGAAGCAACAAGCGGTCCAGACTCCCAGTAGTGGATAAATGCCATGGCGCAAGAAATCGAGGCCATCATCAAAATCGACACTTGGACTCTGGTAGATCTGCCGAAACAAGACAATGTCATCGGCAGCCGTTTTGTCTTGCGGAACAAATCGAATCCCGACGGCACGCTAGAACGAAGAAAGGCACGCATCGTTGGACAAGGATTCTCCCAAGTACCCGGAATTGACTACCAGCAGACGTTCGCTCCAGTTGCAAGAATAAACTCCATTTGAATTACGGCCACCCTAGCCGCTCAACACAGCATGAGTATCCGCCACCTCGATGTTGCAACGGCCTATTTAAACGGCGAGCTCGACGAGACAATTTACATGGAGATCCCCAAACACACCGACGTTGCCCTGGAGAAATTAATTCAATCCGGAAAAGGCAGAGAAAACATTAAAGTAAAACAAATGCTAAGGCAACTGCAAAAGGGGATTAAGGTATGCTTGCTAAACAGAGCTCTATACGGACTTCGCCAAGCAGGACGACAATGGCACACGAAACTGAGCAGTGAGTTCAAACGCCTCGATCTCAAGCAGTCCACCGCCGATCCTTGCATATTCTTTGATGGAAAAGGAAAGGACATACTACTGGTCACCGTATACGTGGACGACATTTTAGTTTCCGAACAAAGCACAGCAAAGATCGAGGAACTATCGAAACAGCTCTCAAAAACATTTAACACAAAGGACTTCGGTGAAATAAAGCATTGTCTTGGAATCGAATTTCATCGAGACAAGGAAGAACTGCGGATAACTCAAACCAAATACATATTCGAAGTCCTAGACCGTTTCAACATGACCGACTCGAAAACGAGCGGGAAATGTCTCACCGGATATGCCGACGCGGACTGGGCGAACTGCCCGGGCGACAGGAGATCGTACACTGGGTATGCCTCTACTCTTAACGGCACACCTGTCTCATGCGAATCGCGGAAACAAAGAACCACCGCGCTTTCATCCACAGAAGCAGAGTATATGGCCATATCCGATGTGGCGAAAGAGGCCATACATTTACGAAGACTGATTAGTCAACTAGGATTCGCCTTACCAGACAACCTGAAGTTATTCAACGACAACAACGGTGCTCGGAAGCTGGCCGAGAACCCCGTATTCCACTCCCGGAGCAAACATATCGAGGTCCGATATCACTTCATCCGCGAAGCACTGGACAGCGGAACACTCTCGGTCGAATACATACCCACAGAACAAATGCCTGCAGACATTCTCACTAAGCTTCTATCCAAACCGAAGCACGAGAGGTGTCTCGACCTCTTAAGCCTGATGTAAATTTTTCGCACTGGTGCGGTCATCGAGGGGAAGTATTGGACATCAAATGTTCTACATTAGTGTACATCCGATGCGCACACCGGCGACAACGAAATCGGTTGAACTTGACGAACATCCACCATTTTGCATTTCATCAAGTTGCAAAGGCTTCCTGATGATGTATGTCCACATCATCACTCTCTTTCATCAACTAGCCGCCACAGCGCACGGACGTCCAACCACGTGTTATCCTCCATTCATCTCCACAACTCTTCAACAATAACGCTAGGCCACACATATCTTTGGTCACTCGCAAAAATTATTGGAGCTTGGTTGGGAATTGATGTCACATCCACCATATATTTCGTTCTTTGCAAAACTCTTCGGGTGGTCAAACTTTCAATGATGCTGACACTGTGAATGTTGATTCAGTTTTTTGCCCGTAAAGATCAGAAGTTCTACGAATGTGGAATTATGAAATTGCCAGAAAGATGGCAAAAGGTCATCGAACAAAATGGAAAATATATCATTGATTAAAGTTTATTCATTGAATAAAAAATAAAGTGTTTTATTTATCTGAAAAAGCCGGCAATTACTTAGTTGCCAACCTCATATTAAAAAAAAAAAAAAAAAAAAAAAAAAAAAAAAAAACGGATACCCCCAACGATGTAAAGGTTTTTATACTACAAAATAATTAAGAATTATGAATTGACAACCTATTGCACACACATCTTTTCTGTATCCTCTTCTTCTTTCGCTCGCAGTGTATTTTGACATTTAAGGTCTATTTAATAGAGTGTAAAAAAATGTTCCGCAATTATTTTTACATTGGAATAAAATATATCGATGTAGTGTTTTATTGTAAAAGTGTATATTTATTAATGTATGCCTCTGTTATTCACGTGAGCAAGTTTAGAAATGTATTTTTCTATTTTTCCTTTTCTCTCGCTGGCTCTCACTCTCTTCATTCTTTGCATTTATTGCACAAATTATTCTATAACGAAATAAAACAATATTTTTGAACTAAAATCCATTAAAGTTTTGTAAGGCAAAAAAGTCAAGAGAAAGTTATGAGAAGAATTAGAAAAGTTAACAAAAAAGATCACCTTAGGTACATGCATTATAATTACCCTACACATAATCAAATAATTGAATATTTTTTACATATAATTGATTTTGTTTTATCTACACATATGGACTAAGTACAATTTGTTGCGTGCTTACTTATAAAATAGAGCCTTCCGCTTTTGGGATGTAACTTCCATCTCTTCGGTAGTATTTACAATTTGAATTTTCCTTAATGATTATTTACAATGTGAAATGTACACAACTCATATATAAAAGTTTCTTTATTCTTATTGTTATGTCTCTAAGTACAACCCACGTACACTGTAATAATTTTAAGAATTGAAAAACAAATAATTGGGGAAAATAATGTATTTTACCGATAATTCGGTAATAGGAACTAAAAGCACCAATTAAATAAAATTGTTCGAACAAAACTTAATTAAAAATTAAACAAATTATTATACTTATGCTCTAACGATGCATGGAAGTTAAAATATCACTAAAAATGTTTATATAACAAAAATGTCATAGTTTTAAAACGATATTGTGGAATAATACGAATATATATGTGTATATTTATTTAACTGAATAAAGATGTAGCGTTGTATTGAAGAGGGGCACATCGTTGAATGTGTTCACCTACGATCTTACGTAATGACCGGTGCAGGTGGTACAAGAGGCCCATCACCTATTTGTTCCTTTCGGCGAAATCGTTTCATTCGCCGTCGTTCGTTGATGAAGTTTTGATTAAATTGTCTAAAGTTGCTTACGACTTGTTGAGATTCGGCAGGTGGGAAGAAGATCGGGTTTGCCCAATCCTGCCAAAAATTTCAATCTTGCCCGTTTTGTTGGGTTAGCTCTCGCCGTTCGTCAAGTTTAAGTGCTAACGGTTGCGAAAATTCATCGTCCATCGACTGTTTAGATCGATCCGATTTACAGTCCTCATCGATGGCCATATGCATTGCAGCGGCAGCAGCTGCAGCAGCTGCTGATTGTGGATGTCTTTCAGGTGGGAGTAGATTTAGCATACCTAAGGGCAAACCAGGGAAACCTCCAGGAAAATCTGGATAGAATCCTTGTTGGAATGGGTTAAATATTGAATTTGGTCCTGAAAGGAGATCTGGTTCCGAGCTAGAACTCCGCGGCCCCATGGGTCCCACAGATTGTCCACTATTTCCGTTTGCACTACAATCCATTTCTCGAGAGTCTTTAACTCGATTTGGGTCGATGTTTTTGTTTACATTATTTGATCCACTATTCGATGCAGGGTTGCCGTTGCTATTACCAGCACTTCCAGAATTACTGCCGTTGCCATTGTTATTGCTGAGGCCCATTGTAAGAAGTTCAACTGGTGGTCCACTTATACAATCCTTTCGAAGTTGTTCAAGTTTAAGGCTTTTGCCGTATTTACCACGAACATACATAAGCAGGGAGTTGTATGGTATTCCAAATATTCGTGAGGCTTGACTTGTGGTCATTTTTTTATTCCACACATGTTGCAGGGCCTCGGTTAATTCGGCGTTTGTCCAAGATCGTGGTGGCCCACCTCTGGGCGCGGAGTGCTGACCTTTCGGTCGCGACACTGCAAAAAAGAAGGAATTTTTAATTTTTATGAATTCAAGGCCATTTGAAAAAAATGTGTTTTTTAAATCGAAAGAAGCAGAAACAAATTGATTTTAAAGTTATTTAGATTTATATTTATAAGATGTACGGTGTCTACTACGAGGGTTGCCTTTTATATTTCGGGATTAGAGAACAAAAACAAATATTGATCATCGAAAATCACTTTATTGTTTTTCAAAATATTCCCCATGAAGATCTATACACTTTTGCATGCGTTTGAACCAATTGTCGAAGCACTTTTGCCACTCTGATTGAGGTATCTCCAACACATGCATTCTGAATGCAGCAACCTCTTCTTCAGGTGTCGAAAAACGTTGACCTCTCAGTTTGTTTTTTACGTACGGGAATAAAAAGAAGTCATTCGGTGCCAAGTCAGGACTATACGGCGGATGACCCATCAAATCGATGTTTGGGTGCTCAAAATTGCAGTTGTCGCAGCCGATGTGTGAGAGCTCGCATTGTCGTGGTGAAGAGTCATCCGTCTTCGGCGGTTGGTTTTCCTGATTTCTTGGAAGAGAACTGGCAAACAAATGGTTGTGTACCACTCAGAATTGACTGTTCTGCGTTGTTCTAGTGGTACGGTTGCGACATGTCCAGTTTTTCCGAAAAAACAGGCGACCATTTGCTTGGAAGTGCTTCGTGCGCGAACAAATTTTGTTGGATTTGGCTCATCTTGAAACACTCAGACAGTCGACTGCTGTTTACTTTCGGGCTCATACGCGTAAATCCACGATTCATCACCTGTCACGATGTCGTGGATGTGTTTCGAAGCACAGCGACCGTATTTTTTGAGCATTTCTTTCGACCACGAGCCTTTTTTTGAGCGATTGAAAAATTGTGTGGGATCCAACGCGAACAAATTTTTTTGACAGTCAAATGTTTATGCAATATTGAATGTATGCTGGTCCCACTAACGCCTAAGGTTGTCTCAATCTCACGATAGGTCACATGACGATCTTCCAATATCAGTTCGCGCACAGCATCAATGGTTTTCGGAACAACAACTGATTTTGGACGACCTTCACGAAATTCATCTTGGAGTGAACTACGACCACGATTGAATTCACCATACCATCGATAAACACTGGTCCTTGATGGAGCTTCATCGCCAAAAATTGAATTAAGTTCATCCATGCACTGTTGCTGAGTTAATCCACGCCGAAAGTTGTAAAAAATAATCGCACGAAAATGTTGACGATTTAATTTCATTTTTGGGCCGAGATGAATCTTTTAAGTTACTGTAAACAACACAAATAGCGCTCGTATGTCAAAACGTTCTGAGTGCGTATAACCTCAAAAATGTCCAACTTTACGACAGAGCTGTCAATTGCCGGATTGCAACACTAGGGTTGCCAAATCCCGAAACATAAGAGGCAACCCTGGTAATAAGATGTCCGCTATTCTTTGCTTATTATTTATTACGATATGTGCAGGGCATTTATTTTTATTTATTTATTTTCTTGATGTTCTTTTTTTATTTATTAATTTTTTTGCTTAAGGTGGAATTATCTAAACGATTATTAGTGTAGTGAGCTGTCATACACATTTTGGCGGATTTTAGTCTATGTCTCTGAAGTGATCCGCCGAACACTGTTCACCAACAAAACACGCAGATAATACAGCACAAAATTAAAACACTGTTAATTGTTTTCGGAGGCGTTTATCTATTTTTTTTTATATTTTTAGTTTACACTAATAGTTTGGCAAGAGTTCACAGTATGTGTCACTCTAGTGCTCTAAAAAGCCCCACCCATTTTTCCCCCCATTCATACATCCTAATCCCAGCAACATTACACTAAAACCTAATATCTAATCATAACCCTAAAAAACCTAAACTAAATCCAAAATTCGCAATAAACGAATCAAACATCCGTCTATCAGTTAGCATTTGCCCCCACGGCATAATTTAATCTAAAATCCTAATTAAAATCAAAATTCGCAATAAACGAATTAAATTAAATTTGCTCTGTGAGTAGGGCGTTAGAATATACTCACAGCTAGGCCAGCTTGTCGTAACAGGCGACTAAAGGCCGAGTGGTAGCCGGGGTCCCAACGCCCTGTGCGCCCGGTGAAATACCACCCCATCAAGCTTTAGGCTCCGTGAAATGGTCGGGAGAAATCCCTGGCCATCTTTCGGAGCTTGGCTGATGGACCGGTTCGAGAAAAAGTTGGTTAGGTGGTAGTCGGTCCCAAGGTGAGATACCACCCCATCACGCTGTACATTCCGCGATATCGCCGAGAGAAATCTTCGACGGTGTTTCGGATGTGTGGCTGATGGCCCGGACTGACACGGGGATAAGTCATGATGGTGTCTTCTGATATAAAGAATTCCGGAGGTAAACTAGTCTCCCATTCGGATCTCCGGGGGGGACTATGTCAGGGGGAACATCATGCAGATATCATGGAAAATAATGGAACTTTGAGAAGTTCGTCATCGCATAGCCGGGCTAGCTCTCCACCAATATTTGCAAACAACGAAACCTGATATCCTTGCCCTAACTGAGACCCAGGTCGATTCGTCAACTGATTCGACATATCTTCGTTGCTCAGGATACGACTTACATTCGAGATTCCGTTTTAAGGGCGGAGTCTCCGTCTTCGCACGGTCCGATCTGGCTTGCCAGAGGATGGAGGCGTTGGAGCCCAATAATATGGACATCATATGGTTGAGGGTCGTGCTGAGGAATTCCGTTAAATTTATTTGTTGTCTCTACCGCTCCCCGAATGACGATCGACCGGCGACATTTTTCGAACATCTTTCATATACCTTCGACTGGATACAGATTAACCACCCGGCTTCTGAAATTGTTGTCCTTGGCGATTTCAATGTGCACAATTCCGACTGGTTGTTACATTCTAACAGAACCGACGAGGCTGGGAGGTTGGCGGAGATGTTTGCTGTAAGCCACAACTTGGCTCAACTCGTGGGGGAGCCAACGCGAGTACCGGATGCCCGAGGCGATTATGCGAACACCCTGGATCTGTTTTTGACATCCGAACCGAGTATTTATACCGTAGAGGTTTTTGCGCCACTGGGAAACTCAGATCACTGCTTGGTATCTGTCGCGCAAGCACTTGCATACCAAGCGAATAACCGGCCTAGGCAACTTCGCCATATATGGAAGTATGGGGCCGCTAACTGGGACGATATGCGAGATTTCTTTGCATCCTTTCCATGGTCGGAGGTGTGCTTCGGAAACTCCGATGTTAACACTTGCGCGGAGTCGGTATCAGAGATTATTCTCCTGGGGATGGAGATGTATATTCCACATTCCATCAAACGAAGTTCGTCTGATAAACCTTGGTTTGACAAAAAATGCGAGCTGATTACAGCGGCAAAAAATAGAGCTTTTAAGCAATGGCGCTCCAATCCCACCGATGTTAACAGAACGAATTTTGTTAGAATCAGAAACGCGTGCAACCAGGCGATTGATACCGCGAAGAAGACTCACAACGACAGGGTGCTCAATAAGCTCCTTCGGTGCCCAACTGGTTCGCGCTCCTTCTGGTCAATGGCAAAGGCTGTCAGCAGTAACTTTGCTTCCTCCTCTTTCCCTCCGTTGGTGACAGACAGTGGGACGTTAGTCACGAATCCAAAGGATAAAGCTAATGTGTTCGCGAATATATTTTCCGCGAATTCAAACCTCGATCCCGGGCTTTTGGAGCCACCTGTGATCTCGCCGGTACAGTCTTCCATGCGGGATGTGAGATTTCGTCCGCGCACTATTCAACGCATTCTACGTGAACTGGATTGTAGGAAGGCAACCGGCCCGGAGGGAATACCAGCAATAGTCCTTAAGAACTGTTTTCCAGAACTATCGCCGGTTCTTGGCAGACTCTTCCGCTTATCTTATGCACGGAGGAGTTTTCCAGCCTGCTGGAAAATCGCTCGAGTTCAGCCAATCCCAAAGACGGGAAAAAAGTGTCTCCGACAAAATTACCGTCCGATAGCATTACTGTCTATTTTATCTAAGGTAATGGAAAAAGTCATCAATACAGAGTTGGTTAAGTATTTGGAGTGCAACGGTCTTCTGAATGATCGTCAATACGGATTCCGTGGCAGGCGGTCCACAGGAGACCTTTTGACACTTATAACCGATATATGGACATCTGCGATTGAACGGCATGGTGAGTCAAGGGCGGTCGCATTAGATATCTCCAAGGCTTTTGACCGCGTCTGGCACAGGGCATTGCTGAGCAAACTTCGTTCATATGGACTTTCCCAGCAGTTTTGCGACTGGACGAGGAGATTCCTTGAGAATCGATCGATGCGGGTTGTTGTGGACGGCGAGTGTTCGGATCTGTATCCTGTTAATTCGGGGGTGCCCCAGGGTTCTATTTTAGCTCCAACCTTGTTCTTGCTTCACATAAATGATTTGTTGGAGACATCGGATAACAAAGTGTTCAGTTTTGCGGATGATAGTACGCTTGTTTCCTCCTTTTCGAGTGATCGGCCGATTGGTGCATCAACGTCGCACCAGCTGAGATGTAGACAGATTGACTCTCTGAACCAGGATCTGGATAAAGTCCTGCAGTGGGGAAAGGCCAATCTTGTCGACTTCAACGCAACGAAGACCCAGTATACAACATTCACAAAGAAAACTGGATCATCGGTTCCACAGCTGATGATGAGTGGCCGGGCCCTCGAGGCTGGGGAAAGTTTGAAATTGCTCGGCGTCACGGTCTGTGGGAATGTATCATGGCATAAACACGTATCGGGTATCGCCAGATCAGCCTCAGGAAAACGGAGTTATCTTTGTAGAGCCAAGAATTACTTTACTCCGGCCCAACTTCTCCTCCTATATAAAACTCAAATTAGACCCGCGCTCGAATATTGCTCTCATGTTTGGAGCTCGGCTCCTAAACATACTCTCGACCTACTTGAGAGCGTACAAAGACGAGCGATCCGCCTGATCGGGGACTCAGCGCTGACGTCGGGACTACAGTCGCTATCACATCGAAGGCGCGTAGCCGACCTCTGTCTGTTTTACAGATATTATCACGGGTGCTGTTCTTCGGAGATTCTTGGCATTGTTCCACGCAATTCGGTCTATATGCGCTCCACAAGACAATCCGACGGATCGTACCCGTTTGTGGTTCATCTACCGACAGCGCGAACATCCCTGTATCAGAACTCGTTCCGTTACAGAGCGGGGAAGCTGTGGAACTCCCTTCCCACGCGAGTGTTCCCGGAGCGTTACAACCTGCAACTGTTCAAAAAGAACTGCAACAGTTATTTGATAGCATCTCGGGGCGCCCACTCGACGATATAGGTTCGCCTCTCCCGAGAGAAGTCTAATAAATAAATAAAAAAAAAAAAAAAAAAAAAAAAAAAAAAATATATATATATATATATATATATATATATATATATATATATATATATATATATATATTCGTTTATCGTTTTGCATTTGCCCCACGGCATAATCTAAATTCAAAATCCAGAGATACATTATCTCAATCTGGTAAAATCCCTCATAAATTAAACAAACAAAAACCCAAATTTCATTACATATCCACATATGCACAATAGTTTCATAAGAATTCAGAAAACTGAATTCTTATCTTAAACAAACATTGAGCATCTCACTCAGTGTACCAAAATCGGGATTTTGGTATGAAATTGTGTGCATTCTCGATTTGTTTCCCTTTATAAAAGGAGCTGTAGAAAAGTGACATCAGAGGAGTAGTAATATCGGAGCAGTAGTAAAGTGATATCTGGGAGCAGTAGTATCCTAGTATCTGAGAGCAGCCATTCACTGTTTCAATTCAATTCACATTGTATCTTCATCTGTATCTGAGAGCAGTATCCGAATATTCCTCGTGCCTTGGAGGCATCGCCCCCAGTAGAAGTCGTTAAATAAAATTATAAATAAACCAAAAGCATTTTTTCTCATTATTTTGGATTTGTGCGTCGTCACAAAACGTTGGCTGTTTTGAACCAGAGACGATTTCCAACCAGGAAAAGGAACCGGTGAGTAAAGTGGTGACACGCCCACAAATTAAACCTTTACAGCGCCAACGATTACGGGCATCAATAGAAGGCACCAGGTTGCACGACACAGGGACGCTATTCTCGAAGCGACGTCCCAAGACCGATCGGTAGCTGCTCTTCCCTCAAGGTTTGAGGAAGCACGGCGGCAACCGCAACGGGTCCCCTCAGGAGCTGTCTTAAAGAGATCCCTCATCCTTTTCAGGACAAGGAGACACGCTACCTGGGAGCGAGGCCAGTAGTAACAACAACTACTACATCACGGTTTTTATTCTTTTGTCTTTTTCTTTACTTTTCTATTTTACATTTTTGCACCGGAAGGATATGGCGAATTAAATTTAACAGTAACAAGCGCACACGTTAGGATACAACAAAGATATTCGAGTTAACTCGCGTATATAAAAATCTAAATTTCTGGTCGAACAGTTCTTTTCTCGTTTCTCCGCGTCGCTTCGATCAACCCTTGTCGAGTACTCTATGTAGACTGTGTAACTTCTCTGGGGATGATTCCATTCACCCTAGAGTTTTCCTTTCCATTTTTCTGGTGATGACTTTCTCTCATCGAGAATATTTTCACCAGTCAAGATCATGCATATCCAGGCGCGGAAGTGCTTGCCTGGTTGCTGTGAATCATTTTGTGATCGTCAAAATGTTCACACCTCTGATGAATTGCTTACGTAAACAATCGAGCGTGTGGTTTACAGTAGTCGATCATGGGATAATGTAATTATCGTTGTTTACATATCCCTATGTAAACAGCATCGGTTTATTGCTGGTGCTCGCATTGGCCTTTGTTTGGACGAAGTATATTGCGGCAGAGACAAAGGTTTGGTCGGCGGATTGGATTTTCGACAATTCGCTTATCGCCGGAGATGCGATGTCTGCCGATCTCTGGCGCAGCTATGCCAACCGCTTGTGTATATCCAGTTAATGGATTGGTACACAATTTCTATGCTGTGTCGTGTCCTTCGTTCGCTGTGCAGGCGTAGCACAATTGGTCGGACTTGTGACCCACGCATCTGTGGATACCTGTTACCTTTGTTTCAGGTGGAAAGGAGGACTTTTGAGGACACGTGCCTGTGGGCATGTGTAATTTGGATATAGGCGAGTAGTTCCTTGGTGGAACGACGATATCTCAACCTATAGTGGATTGTGTGGTTCGTAGAACCGCCACACGTCTGTGGGTATTTTGTATAAATTGTCTTTAGTGGTAAGGTACCTCAGGGGCACAGTTTCACCTCTATACCCTGTCGCTGCTTTCAGTTCAAATAAGTAAAACTCCGTGTTGATCTTTTTTTATTTGTTATTCGATAAGAACACAAACTAAAGCTTACATAACGCAGATCCGATGTCGGTTGGCAAAACTTATAATTAAAGTAACAAAATCTCTTAGCAATATGATGATTTACGATCTTTAAAGCTAATGGACACACTGTTCAAATTATTTAATTTAATATGAATACTATACACAACTGTTTGAATTAAAATATTGGAGAACTCAAGAACTTGGTATTATTATACTGTACAGCTATTATACACAACAGAAACTAAAACAAGATTGTTCAAATTATTTTATTTAATCTGGGAATATTAGCTATCATGGTTGCAGCTGGTGCCATTATCTCGACATAGAGATTTAGGTGTTTACACGATCAGCGACTGCGTAAAGCATTTATGCTGATCGTGCACATCTTGGCGGCATCTCCACGTAGTCGAATTCTCGATGGTAATTTTCCAGTTATGAGAACTCGAATTTCTTGGGTGGTCAGCCTTATGCCTTGTATTTGTCGGTCGGATGACCGATGTCAATGTTGGTTGCTTCATGGTGCAACCTACACCCGACGAATTACTTTCTAGCACATGATGGCCGTGAGGAAAATGTCTCTTGTGGTTCGTGCTATTGAATTAGCGAAGATATGGTTTAGGAGACACTTTAGGTGGGTGACAAAAAGGTAAGTACGTGCTTAATTGCTAGGCAAGCAATCAGTACTTATTTTATCGGTTTTCGGCCGCTCTAGGTGGACGTTTTTACATGGTTAATGGGAAGATGAGTAGTGGCGTTCAAGGGAACCGCCACACATCCACTGTTTCAAATTTAGAGGGTTATCGACAAAGAGCACCTACATCCAGATGTGACGCCTGGATGGCTACATTGTATAATGTTAAGATGTGATGTTTTTCTATATGACATACGTAATATTTGTTTTAGTAGGAGGTAGTGTGGGGGTTCTTTAAAACTACGCGAAGAACCACCCACAATTCCAACCCCAACCCCCTTCGCCAACACACAGTCACCTACAAACATTTGCTCCCCAAGGGCATTGTTTCATGCATTAATGCATCACACCAATATTCCTGAAAATAATTCGGTTAACATACAAAGTAACCGTCATAGATCAGGAAACCTTATCGGCGCCCCTGTCAGCCAGTGTATCCCGCCACACACATGCGCTGCAGGTTTTCCCGGCTTATCCACATTCACGGCAGCCTTTTGTCCAAGCGACAAAAGCTGTTTTCGCATCTGGCGTCTAGCCGCCAAAAAAACCGAATTCACCAGCGTGTAAATATACACACAAAAGAATTCGATCCTTTCTGGCGGCATAGATACCGTGCACAATCACCATTGTGTAAGTATCTAAATTGCTTTTAGCACCAATTTCTGTAATGGCATGCAGCCTATTTACACAGCTGCATGCACGTCTCCCACGATACCCTTTGTTCCATCTCCTTTTACCCGGTTTCGTTTACCCATGACCTCGCTGCATGGGTAAACAAGTAATCCCCGCGGCATCAACCGCACACTCACCAGTATCTACTCAGAGAGATCTATAGCGTTTGGGATAATAGTGAAGAACGTGTGATTCGAACTGACGCTATGACAATTAGAATCACCAAAAATTGAACCAATGCGTTACACATCAGGCTACTGGCTGTGTTTTGAATTCGATTTTTAAACTCAACTATATTCCACTGATGTGAATTGTTATATTATCGCTATGGTATACGGCTCTGATGTATTTTCTTATTCGATTTTCGTTTGGTGTTCTTCACTATTTGCTTGTGTTTGTGTGTGTATCTGTTAGATACGCTACAGATCCTCTCCCCCTTGTCACAAAAAGAGAAACTTCACTTTCTATCGAGAAGAAAACTCACCCCTAGCCGAGGGTCGACTCTGCACGGGTCAAAGGCAGTCGAGTGATAGCCGTGGGTGGGTAGAGTCGAGTTTACCCTACAGGAGTCGGAATGGACGCCCGTGAATCAACGTAGTTCTTCGAAACGGTGCAACTTAACTTAACGAACCTAGAGGTTGATATTTGAAATTGCGTCCAGTGTTGTTTAAGAATGGTCATGCCAATAAGTGGCTCTGTGTGAAAGATTGTAAAGCGGCTTAACTAAATATAAATGAATGTGAATGTTGTGCTTAAGTTAAATACTATTATAATGTAAACAATAAACGCTTTGACACAAATGTGCGGTTGCAGGAACATTGTTTATATCGATTCTTTTCGGTTGCTTTTAGGATAAGGATACCTGTTTAAGAATTTAACGAACCATATTTACCAACGACTTGGTCGTGTTAAATTATCAAGTGTATTCTATTTACCGAAGGTGTGCACATTATATTAAGTGTGTGTGAAACATTAAACATTATTATAAATAAAGAGCGTGAAACCCAAAGACGAAAGTGTACGTTTTATTTGGACTGAACGGGATTAAGGTGAGTTCGGTGATCAACTACGTACCATCTTCACGGTGGAATATTAGGGAGCCCGTGCCAGTGCCGGCACACGGATTAATATTACCCACAGTAGGTAGTATATTTAATCCTACAGCCCACGTCATTTGAAAAAAACATCACGGGTAAACTGCTCCCTAGAATGTCTATATATATATATTATTACAGTGGTTACTCAACTGAACTAGATGAATGTATTCCACGTCTCTTAACATTCTCCTGCGATACGCATCAATCAGATAGTGCACAGTTTACAGTGAAAGCCAACTTCCGACGCACAAATAAATACAGAGGATCATTCTTTAGTCGAGTGACACGAGTGTGGAATGCCCTGCCTGATCATGGCCAGGCATTTAAAACCAAAGTACATCGATACCTCCTTTGCTAACAACGTATGGATCAGTAATGACACCAGGCAAGCAGCCATATGGTTATGCGGAACACATGGCTTTCAAATCATCGGGGACCAACAGAGAAGCTTCATAAGAGTTAACATAAATGGAGACAACTTCTACAGCTAGCTTGACCGCAAACGAATAAGTTGAAGTTTGTAAGTTTAGTGGACAACCGTCCCATTTGTTAGCTTAATACAAGCTTATACAAAGTAAATTCCTTGAGGAACTCCAGACCCAACATGGTAGGGGTTGGATAACACGGATCTGAACCGAAGATATTAAAGTCTATCCTTAAGATAGGAAGAAGTCCATTTCAGCAGTCCTATTTCGAAGAAGAGGACGGATATTTGAAGAGGATAAGGTTGTAGGAGATTTTGTCAAAGACTTTACTGAGGTCGGTTGAAACCATGTCGAGCTCTTTGTCGCTCTCTGGTACCAAAAGTGCAAATGAAGTTAACTCAACAAGGTTGGTAGGGGTTGATCTGCCATTGAGAAAACCATGATGCCTTGGTGAAATAAAATATTTGCAGCGAAAACTTAAGGACTCGTATAGAATGCTTTCCTATACCACAAACCTACAATAGTAAGAGTAAACAGGCCGCGAAGATTAAGATGGGTCGGACATGTGGCGAGAATTGACAATATTGGGACCGTGAGCAGGATTCTTGACGCTAGACCAATTGGAAAGATACAGGTAGGACGGCCGCGACGGATATGGGATGACAATATGAGGTTTGACCTTGAGGAAATCGGATCGGATGGTCAAGCGTGGAGACAGACCGCACAGGACAGGGAACGTTGGTGCAGGCGAGTCAGTGAAGTCATGAACTTTCAGATAGTCAAGAATGGAAGGAGAGGACACATGACAGGGAACGATAGCCTAGGCGAGTCAGTGAGGTAATGAGCTTCCGGGTTCCAATAAACAGTATAGAATGCTTTCGGGAATTTTGGGTGGGAAAGTATGGCATTGGGGCGATAGTTCGCGTTATCGATTTTGGGCCCCTTCTTGCGGATGCAGATGATGAAAGAGGTTTTCGCAATATTAGGGAATACACCACGAGAGAGTGCATATTGGAGATTTACGAGATGGGACGAGAGAGAATGGATGAGCATTTTTGATGGTGGGATGGGAGGTAAAGAAAGATTGTTCGTCAGATTATGTCCATTTTAGTTTTGGGAGGTTGAAATCTCCAAAAAAATGACGTCGTCCTGAAAATTGCTCAGATCGATTACGTGGTCAATTGCGTTAAAAGCGAGATCGTAAATTTCGATAAACCGGGATGTCAAGGTATAAAGTATATGACAAAGATTGATTTGCGAGGAAAAATCAAGCTTGGAAGAAATAGAGAGAAAATCAAGCTTGGGAAGAGATAGAGAAAGCAGATAGAGACGAATCGAGGCTGTTTTGGACAGCGATGAGAACGCCTCGGGAATCATCAGTAACGCTATTAAGGTCGTCATCGGGGAAGACAATAAATGTGGGAGAAAACAGTTCCAGGTTATGAAAGCTGGGGATTAAGTTCACTTCAGTTAGAGCGAATATGCCGACAGGTAAGCCGTAGTAATTTCTCAGAATAGATTGAGTCTTTGAGTGAAGACTTCTTACGTTCTTATAGTAGAAGGTAGGAGGAGTTATAGGGTCGATTTTGGAGGAGGGTAGGACAAGTAGGAATTCAGTAACGTCAACAACTAGGTTGAAGATGTGATAAACTTGTAGAGTAAACATAATGGGCGAAAGCTGCAAGGTTGTTTGAGATTAGCAACAGTAAGATGACCAGATGTGGTTTGAGAGTTAAAGGAAGGCGATGTGGGGTAACCATCAGTTTTAAGTTTATAATTGACTTAAACTGAAAAAAAGGATTTCGGGTCAATTTTCAGATTGGTATCCGTTTTGATTAGATAGTTACGGTATACGTTGTTATATAGATTAGTGAACTGGAGGTAACAGGCGAGAAAGTTCGACTCCATGAGAAGGTGGCCGACAATTCGTTTCTGTTTCGTACTGGCTTTGGTTTTACCTTCGTAGCATACCGAATCTGATTTATCATGGAGATACGCGAGAAACGTACGGATATTTTCATATGTCTCTTTATCTTCAAGTTTGGACAGTACGTAACGGAAACCTGTGGATTCAGAAGTTTGCTGTCTGATCTTTTCTGAGGAGGTGGGGTGAGGAGGTCGAAAATAAGTTGATAGTGAGAAAAAGTAGAAGGCTGGGAGAAGGATGCGGTGCGTGGCTGGAATTAATTGGGATGATCGATGATTGGGTAGAGCTTGCGGATGAGAAGGTCTTGGAAAATGAATGAGGTGAGAGGTTAATATAATGGGATTTGAGAACATTGGTATACCTCTTGCTCGTTTAAGGGCGGAGGTTGGGACAAAGCGAATCGTGGATGTCTGACCTAGGAATTTTGAGGCGAAGGTTAGGTTTTGGATTAAAATACCAAAATATACTAGACAACCTCATGGTAGATGCGAGAGGCAGAAAGTTCATTATTATAGTCGGTAAGAGAAGATTATTCATGGTAGATTTCTCGATATAGCGAATAACAACGAGCCTTATCAGATCATCAATATGTCTTCAAGGAAAGCGTGATCCACTGTTGGCACAATCAAAACAATGGCAAAAATGGTATCCGAAGGAATAAAACGTAAAAGGTGGAGAGAAGGAACCGAGAAATGATGTCTCATGGTAAAAGATGTCTTTGATTCGGCCAATCGGTTGTCCATAAGAAGAGCCCTTAGTCGTATGGGTACCCCCCTCTATCTCCTAAAAATCGTTATAAGCCACTTCACCAACAGAAAGCTGATGTACAATGTGTACGGGAGCAGACAAATTTCTGATGTCTCGGCAGAATTTCCTTAAGGGTCAGTACTTGGTGCGCGTTTACAAATAAAACTGCCACAAGGAGTGGACGTTATTGGTTTCATAGACTAGATGAGGATTGTAACAATCGCTAAACATATAAACAGGATAGAGTTTACAAATAAAACTGCCATAAAGGATGGAAATTATTGAATTCATAAACTACATGAGGGTTGTAACAATCGGTAAACATATAAATGTGGGGCTGAGGAGGTCGTGGGGTTTCGGCTAATTAAAGAACAGCTACCGCCGGACTAGAACTAACACACCACAAAATGGAAGGAGTTTTAATAACTAGTCGAAAGCGTGCGGAATATACCAATTTTGAATTCCGAAATCACACCATGCGATCAAAGGAAGCGGTTAATTATTTGGAAGTCATGCCCGACAACAGACTAAGATTTAACTTTCATGTAGAATATGCATTTATTAAATAAGGCCAAGACCGGATCCCGCTTGTAGTGCCGATGATGATGATGATGATGATGATGATGATGACGGTCTAGAATATGCAAATAAAAAGCCACTGGTGTACAAGCACCCCAGTCCGGCATATTGCCAATTATTGGTGGACCATCCTATTGTAAGAGGAAAATCTTGTCAAGGGTTTTCACATAGCGAGTGTGGACAGAAATTTTAGAAGAAAACAGCTGAAAAGAATGATGAGAGAAACACACAGGCTTTATCTATTAAGGACTATACGCGTATTCGAGATGATCTCCGTTATAGTCGGACAACGCCCCATGAACTTCCTAACTGGGGTGATGTTTCGAATCTATAAAATATGGGCGTTACAACCAGCAACTGTTCAAGAAGAACTGCAACGCTTATTTGGTGGCATCTCGGGGCGCCGTGTTGGCACTATAGGTTCGCTTTCCCCGAGAGAAGTATATTTATAAAAAAAAAAAAATAATAAAAAAAAACGAATGAAGTGCTTGGTGGAATGGCGACGAAAAGGCTAGAAGAATGAGAAGCTTCTGTTGGTATATGGAAGGCTAAATGGAACACGACCATAAAAGGTTCCAAGAAGTTTAGAAAAACGCTCACATGGGAATAGCAGCTTCCACCTTACGCAGTTGTAGGGTGGGTATTGTGAATACTTAAACCGTTTTGGATACGATCGTTTATTTCTCCGCCTTCAAAGCGAAGAACGCGAAGAGGATACTGATTTTTGTATGCAGTCGATTCATCCATAGGAGAAATAACCTCCCAGGGCCAAGGCACCTCGTAGAGATGTATCAGACGTATGTCGGACTGAATTCTAGTAATTCTAGTGCATAATAAGTTGTACTCGAAAAAGTAAGACTAGAAGTCACACAAAATAGTGGGAGACCGGTTTAAAGAGCAGCTCTGCAAAGGAAAAGCTAAAGTCAGTCCCGCGGCGAGAGAAGTAGGACATGCAAGGATGTGTTTTAACACATAAGGGGAGTGCTATCGCATTCTGCACAACAATGTTATTAGTGCCTACCAAAGGCTAAGGCTTGTGATATCTTTAGAAGAGTATACGTCCCTTTCTGGAACCATAAAAAAAAAACATTTTCTTTCCGTTCTTCCGCTCGGATTTAAGGGTAGTCCAAAATTACCCCTTGTGCAGGGGTTTGTATTAATAAAAAAAAAACGACGAAAAAATGTGCGTACGGCAGAGAATATCACCTCCGGACAGAAAAATCTGGACGAAGATACAAATTTATGCCATAGAGGGCAAGATTGCTTGTGTTATATTTGACATATGACCATCAGTGCTTTTAAACTAACCTAAAATCGAACGCCCAGAATGCTCTTTGTCGAGAACAGCGGCAATGGCTGAACTCATTTTCAAATGTGTTATTTTTTTAAAACATCAAGTTCTATTGAGTTTAAAAAAAAAAACACCCACTATGTATAATGTTGGACGCTACTAGGGCTTTCGGCTAGACTGACCGAGTTCTTTCAAATTCGTAAGTGTAAACCATACGTATAAATCACAGCAAATATGAAATAAGTAAAAAAATGGATTTGGGGAAGTAGTGTTTTTAGACCAGGTCACTTTATAAATGAAAACTATTCCAAATCTTTCGTTTCCTTAAAAGAGATTCCACGAAGTTGTGAAGAACGTGATTAGAATCCATGCTGTGAAAAGGTTAGAACAAAAGTATCGATGTACGAGGGTTGCCTTTTATATTTCGGGATTAGAGAACAAAAACAAATATTGATCATCGAAAATCACTTTATTGTTTTTCAAAATATTCCCCATGAAGATCTATACACTTTTGCATGCGTTTGAACCAATTGTCGAAGCACTTTTGCCACTCTGATTGAGGTATCTCCAACACATGCATTCTGAATGCAGCAACCGCTTCTTCAGGTGTCGAAAAACGTTGACCTCTCAGTTTGTTTTTTACGTACGGGAATAAAAAGAAGTCATTCGGTGCCAAGTCAGGACTATACGGCGGATGACCCATCAAATCGATGTTTTGGGTGCTCAAAAATGCAGTTGTCGCAGCCGATGTGTGAGAGCTCGCATTGTCGTGGTGAAGAGTGATCCGTCTTCGGCGGTTGGTTTTCCTGATTTCTTGGAAGACAACTGGCAAACAAATGGTTGTGTACCACTCAGAATTGACTGTTCTGTGTTGTTCTAGTGGTACGGTTGCGACATGTCCAGTTTTTCCGAAAAAACAGGCGACCATTTTCTTGGAAGTGCTTCGTGCGCGAACAACTTTTGTTGGATTTGGCTCATCTTGAAACACCCAGACAGTCGACTGCTGTTTACTTTCGGGCTCATACGCGTAAATCCACGATTCATCACCTGTCACGATGTCGTGGATGTGTTTCGACGCACCGCGACCGTGTTTTTTGAGCATTTCTTTCGACCAATTGACACGAGCCTTTTCTTGGGCGATTGACAAATTGTGTGGGATCCAACGCGAACAAATTTTTTTGACAGTCAAATGTTTATGCAATATTGAATGTATGCTGGTCCCACTAACGCCTAAGGTTGTCTCAACCTCACGATAGGTCACATGTCGATCTTCCAATATCAGTTCGCGCACAGCATCAATGGTTTTCGGAACAACAACTGATTTTGGACGACCTTCACGAAATTCATCTTGGAGTGAACTACGACCACGATTGAATTCACCATACCATCGATAAACACTGGTCCTTGATGGAGCTTCATCGCCAAAAATTGAATTAAGTTCATCCATGCACTGTTGCTGAGTTAATCCACGCCGAAAGTTGTACAAAATAATCGCACGAAAATGTTGACGATTTAATTCCATTTTTGGGCCGAGATGAATCTTTTAAAGTACTGTAAACAACACAGTATGTCAAAACGTTCTGAGTGCGTATAACCTCAAAAATGTCCAACTTTACGACAGAGCTGTCAATTGCCGGATTGCAACACTAGGGTTGCCAAATCCCGAAACATAAGAGGCAACCCCCGTATAAGACCACGAACATATGTACACAGGGATGTTTTAATCCACTATTTAAGCTGTGGATTGCTATGTTAATGCTCTGCTATATGGCTCTGATGATCTCCATTTTTGATTTTTTGTGCGCACTGTGTTATTCGCTATGATTGCGTGTCCACATGAGTTTTGCATCGACATTATACTTTTTCACCAATAACTGAGTTGCAATCACTTTGTGTGCGGGGTGCTGGAGTAAGTAGAAACAGCACAGTGAGATGAGCGAAGAAGAGCGGTAAAGTTCTAGTTTTATTATGGGAGAGTGTGTTTGCCCTGTGTACAGATTACATTAGGATCCCCAATTATGGCGAAGTAGTGCAGAACATGTTTCGAACTCATACCAACAGCACAGATGCATTAGACCCCAGCAGCGTGTATACGAAGATATTTCAAATCGCTATTAAAACTGTTGATTACTACGTTAATACTTTGATTTATTGATCTGATGATTTCTTTTTCGACTGACTTTCTTACTGTGAGCACAGCGATTGCCTGTTCAAGTACATCTACTACAATCGTCACATACTCTAAAGTAGCGAGTAAACTCTCAACAGTGATATAAAAAACACAACTAGCATAAATCTTGTTACAACAACGGCAATCTGTCGAACATTTTTACCATCAAGAAAGACCCGGCAAAAACAAGAACACTGCCGTCAAAGCCACCGATACTAAAACAGCTCCCCAATGTTAAAGATTTAATCAGAGAATGATTGTAATATAATGTAATCACCAGTATTCGCATTTTCCACATGAGACCTTACCCTTAAAGATTCTTGAGGGGCTAGAATATTATACATCCACATTTGAATCGGCTTGTCGTAAAAGGCGGTTAAAGGCCGGGTGGTAATTGATCTAAAAATCTCGGCTTCGACAAGCTGGCCGACCGCATGGTTGATTGCCATAGTCATTGTCATTTCTGATTGATGTTTATGCCTGATGTATTCATGTTTGTTTCAACGGACGCGGACTTACAGTGGCTGGATTATCCAATATAATAAAACATAACCGATTAAGAGTGATTAGTAGGTTGACCAACACGGCTTGTTTTTTAGAAATAACCCTGTTTGGAAAACTGAGCCAAGTATTCACCTTCATCTTTGCTTACTTATGTATACTGGAATTATATGTGGCTGTTCATTATTGTGTAATGTTTTACTAGTGCACTTGGTATTTTCAAGTGGTTATAAACACTGTCATCAGTTCATAAGTTAGTGGGCAATTTTGGTTCAAAATAATATCATTAGCATGACGTAAGAGGGCGTGCAAGACGTTCACGCCGAAGTACATCGATTACGTTATATTCAAAGTCACTGTCGTAGTTAAACAGAGGACGGCATAATCGGTATTGCTTGTGGGTGTTCAAACAGCCCGTTTACCAACCAAGGACAGGATCCGTAAATATGGAAACATTAAAAACACACAGTTGTCAAGTTTAGATCTATCGGGCGAATAGAAAAACCAACATAATCAAATACGAATAAAGGTCAAGATTGACTTCAGATCGTGTTCACATAAGAAGTTATGAATTACCTTCGTTTCTTTATACCCTAAAGTCAGTGTCATCCTCTAGAAGTTGAAAGGCTTTAAAACCACTCTTGAAGGTGAACCGAAAGATCGTTCACTAGTCAGAAAAGCACACAACAGATATCACCAAGGCGTCCGAAGATCACAGATAAAATCAATAAATCGTGGGTGTGATATCTTCTCACACGACAAATAACGTGAGCAGATTCAGGAGGAATCAAGTACACGCTACCAGCTAGTCCAACCGTCAGGGACAATTTGTCCATTCGGCGCGCAGTTGAGATATGATACATATTCACTGTAGGACTCCAAAATGGGCACGAGTGAACTTATACTAACAAATTGCATTTGGAATCCCTTATGTTGTGAGCGAATTCCTTTCTCCATGAATACAATGGGAGACCCCAACCTGTTCGGATAGATACTGTAAGTCTGATGCATATCGCTCTGTCCCACATGCAAATTGAATAGACCGACCAAGAGAAGCTTAACATACAAATCGACGACAGGATCGGATTTCATGTAACCCTACACATATTGCCTCTGCCGCTATGGATAAGGCGAACGTCTGTGCTCTTACTAGGGTATAGAATCGAATCTAAAACAATACCACGATCGGATGGAGAAGGGTGTGTATTTACTGTACACGCCGCCGCCGGGTTGTGTGGTTCCACAACGGACTTGAAACGTGAACAATTCGACAAGATTGAACCATTATCTGATTTGTGACTGATAACCTTTTCTCTGAGTCGAATAAAGTGCTCTGCAATGGTGGTTGTTTGGTGGTAGATATGGCCGCTAGTTTGGCAAGTCATGATTTAGATTACCCCCTTGGAGCAATGGGTAAATGGGCAATATGCCAGATAACAAAAAAACAAAAAAAGGCCAAATAAAGACCACGAAAGAACACAGAGACAGAGCCCACTTGAGGAATTAAGAAATGTGTGGAGTTGAGTAATGGGTCGCGAAATTAAAAGGTGGTAAAACGACGCGACTTTAGCTTGTAGCCAACAGTCTAGAAGGCGCATGTAGGAAGACCGTACGTATGCAATCCGGAATCAACGTGTGCGATACAGTTGCGGTGTTCATGAACGAGACAATCTCATGTGATTGTTTCTTCTAACCACATTTACATAGATGATTATCTCTGCAATTGCTCTATTTATGTGTCTCTGAGAATCAGGGCCCCGGGCAGAAGCGATTTGGTCGTGTTATTGTCGGATGGATAGACAGACTTTTTTATCTGATAGACTGCCATTCAGTACAATGTTAACCAATAATGCAAGGATTTGTATTAGACGGGAGAGTATTAAGCCCTCAAGATAATAGGTACACCTTTGTCTTAAGAATGTGTTCTCAAAAGGATGTGGTTCATTTTCGGGCACCGGAAAGCCATTATGGCAAACCGATCTAGCTTCCGGTGAATACATTAAATAAAAACAGGAAAATCGAAAGCGATTCAAAATGGACAGTAATGGCTGTATGCGCCAACTCAACGCGTAAATTTGTTGCCCAGCCAGAAATTGAGACGAAAAATACCATCGAATTCAATAGGTAGTAGACACTTGGTTAAAAATCAAAAACTCTACATACATTCCGCTGTCACAAAACTGATGAACGTGTAGTCATCAAAAAAGGAGAAAGCGACTCTACCTGGCAGCTAGCTTCATACTCTCTAATATCGTCCTAGGCCGGACCTAACTTTTCATTTTTACCAGAAGTTTTGGCTTTGTGTTAAATTTTCGGTTTTACTCTTTGAACTCTAACACTTTCGAGGTTTCTAACCGAGCAAACTGCGAAACTAAGGAAACTGAGAGAAAAGAAAACAGAGTCTCTTCATTTCCTTCATCAACAGAAAAATATGTATTGCGAATTTATAGCGTATTGCAACGATTGTGAAGAACGTGTAATTCGAACTGACGCTTTGATGGTTAGAATCACTAAAAATCTAACCAATGCTCAACACATCAGGCCACTGACGTGTGTACGAATTCAATTTCTAAACTCAAGTACATTCGACTGATGTGGAATTGCTATGTTATTGCTTGGTATACGGCTGATGCATTTTCTTATTTCTTTCCGTGTTCTTCACTATTTGCTTGTGTATTGTGTGTGGATCTGTTAGAAACGCCACAAATTTTAGCGGCATTGTTTTGAGGGGAGGTGTTGTTTTTGATGTGTTTACGAAGTAGAGTCATGCGTTTAAATGTCAAGTTATCGGCCCATAAAATGTCAAAAATTAAAAAAAAAAATCAAAAGAAACCCGAGGTTCAAGTGTTTTCGTGGAATTGTTCTCCGTAGAATTACTTTTGTGTCGTCATTGGAAACTACTTACATTGTAGGCGAAAGGCAAGAATTTGCTGTAAACTTACCAATTATTACCCGAACAGTCTCGCGTAAACCACATAATAAAACATACGTGTGCACTAGAAAAACGAAGATGATCTGGAGATATAAAAAAGTCATTCGTAGCTAAATCTGGACTGTGAGAATGTTTATTTTCCCCCTTTTTGGTTAGAGATTAGAGAAGAGTTCACAGCTCACCATCTTCGTAGTGCCAGTGTGGCTGCCTCTATTGATCATCTCTCTTATTTTAATTTGAAATTTGTTGGATGCATCCTATAGACCGCAAGTTCCACTGGCTCTTTCGAGATCTGATGACACATACATTACCGAACAGTCGAACTCTTGCGTGCACTGCTTCGGTAAAAACAAGGTTGTCGTGTAGCAACTCTTTGGCAGGGTATCTCCTCTCCCGAGATTACCGGGGTATCTTTAATAGACGCTTCTAAGTTGCTCGGTGCGGTCAACCGCCGTGCTTCCTCTAGCCCCAGGGAAGAGTGGCGACCGTTGCTGTTAGTCGAGTTAAGTAAAAGGACAGGCTTGCTAATATTAGAATTGGCTGTGTATATTTCAGCTGGTAATCAAATTTCAGATTTTGCTTTTGTATTTATACATCTTACATATTAGTTGACTGGCCTTTACACATCAGACGCCATTCGATAATGATCATCGAAATAAAAAAAGGAGTGGCGGGAGGCCGATTTAAACGAGACAAGGACAAATGTGTCCTTCATCGTGTCTCTGGGTTCTGGTCATCTTGCGACAACCAGAATCAGCCACAGCCGTGAGGATGTTAGGCTCTCGGTCTCCGGGGCTTAACCAAGTTGACATGCAGTCTCCACGTGGCACCCCTGGAGCGACATCCTGAGAAAGGTTGGCGCAAGGCTAATAACCTTACCAGGAAAAACAAAAAATTATTATGGACAATTTTATTAACAAGTCTCGGATAAGGACCGGATACCGGTGGAGAGACTTGCTAAATAAGGTCAAGACTGGATCCCATTTGTAGTGCCGACGACGATGATGATGATGATGACATATTAAATAGGATCGGGCCAAAAAAGAAGCCCTTGATAAGTCTGGGACGACGTTGAAAGTTCGGGATAGCTTTCCATTCACCCGAACTTGGAAGGTTCTGTTTCGAACGAACTGGTAGATGAGACTACACAGCGCTCTACTAAGATCAGCGTTCAACACTTTAAAGACGAGACCTTCGATCCACGTCGTGTTAAAAGCCTTTTCAATGTCAAGGGTCACCGCAATGGTAGGTTCGTTATTAAAGAGGCGCACGCAGACATGGTTTTGAAAAACGTTAAGAGCCATAGTGGTGCTGTGCGCTCTTTACGAGAGTGCCCTGAAAAATTTCCGACCTCAAGGTGAAGATAGCAGCACTCGTCAATAAAAGCCGTGAATGTAGTTGTGCATCTTTTGACAGTTACTCACTCAAATTTCAGCCATTGTGGAGGCGTAGTTTTAATTTGACAGTCGTTTGAGTGTGTCGATGTGAGTGTTTTTGTGAAAATGGACAAAATTGAGTATCGATCTGTCATTCAAATTTTGTTATATACGCCTACACAAATCAAAGATGAGTTGGAGTCTGTGCATGGGGACTCTGCACCATCATTTACCACAATTAAATTTTGGGCAGCTGAATTTAACGTGGCCGTGAGAACTTGGGAGACGATGTACGTTCGGGACGTCCAAAAACTTCAACAACTGACGATAACATCGCCAAAAGTTCACCAAATGGTGCTAGACGACCGCCGAATTAAAGTGAGAGATATAGCAGAGGCTATGAAAATATCCAAAGAACGTGTTTGTCACATATTAATTCAAGATTTAGGCATGAGAAAGCTGTCCGCACTGCGTGTTGCTCACGTTAGACTAAAAACGTGTTCGAATGAACATTTCCATCCCTCTGTTGGCGCAGTTTAGGCGCAATAAATCTAAGTTTTGGCGCCGATTAATTACTGCTGATGAAACTTGGATAGATCATTATGCGCCCGAAAAAAAAAAACTCGAAACAGTGGACTGCAAAGGGGGAATCGGTTCCAAAAAAATGCAAAACTGTATTTTCGCCTGGGAAAGTGATGGCGGCTTTCTTTTGCAATAGTCATGGAGTTATCTTAATCGATTATCTTTAAAGAGGAAAAACCATTACAGGAGCATACTACACATCATTACTTGACCAACTGAAGGGAGAAATTGCGTAAAAACGGCCACATTTGCAGAAAAAGGAAATATTGTTTCACTAAGATAACGCGCCGTCTCATATCTCAGCGGTTGCCATGGCGAAAATCCACGAATTACGGTTTGAACTGCTTGACCATCCGCCTTACTGACCAGATAGCCCCAAGGGACTTCTTTTTATTCTCTAATCTAAAAATCGCGCTCGGAGGACAGATATTTTCGTCAAATGATCGTATTAGTATCCGGGTTCCATCTTGGAGAGTAAGCCTGTGATTATTTTCAAATGTCTCTCGGATGATGTTTACCTTAGTGGTGTTATTATTGACAACGAAACCGTTGTACATGATTGGTCTAGTAATACGAGAAGTGCCACATATCTTTTTAAAGTTTTTATAAACGTTCTGGCTCATCTGAATTCCCTTCAGTTTGTCTTCCAATTGTCGGGTACGACTGTTTTGGATTCTCTGTTTTATCAGTGTACCAATATTGTGAATGATGGATGGCAAAAATGGTTCCCTTTGCGTAAAGCGATGGCGATATCTCATTCTGCAGAGCTTTTTACGCTTCCAAAGGAGACGGAGAGTGGAGTCGTCGTGGGGAATCTGATAAATCTTTTTAAGTTTGTACTTCGGGATATGAGTCTCCGAAGTTCCAACTAGAATCTCGTGAAGTCGAGTTACAGCGCTATTTATCTCAACCGTCGTTAATTTTCTGTCGGAGGAGAGAGAGAGAGAGAGAGAGAGTTGATGGTGTTTTCCGCTCAATGTGACATTGAAATTGTCCCAATGTGTGCGCCCATAATCGGGTATGTATTTGATATGAGCCCGGGATGTTCGACAGCTTCGAATGAACGTGGTCACTGCATTATGGTCATAAACCCCCAACGATGAGAGTTTTCATATTTTTTGTTTGGATCCGTTTAACCTTATCAGCGAATGTTAATCCATTTTGGACGAGATTTTGTGTGGCCTGTTTTCCGAAGTCTGACTTTACTATTTGTTTAGCTCGAGTCTCCTTGGATCTTTGAACTATCTCTTTATATTTACGACAGTACCTGTAACTGCCCGGATGTCCTTTCTTTCCGCAGTTGCAGCAAGTTAGCAAAGTTATTTTATTCTGCGCATTTGTTGTGGGATCGTATTTTGCTGGCGGGAGTTCGCACTTTCCAATATTGTGGGATTTTCCAAACGGACGCAACGGCGATTCATGTTACAGATTCGTGAGACATGCCCGAAAAATTCGCAACGACTGCATTGAGGTTTTTCACTGTTATGAAATAGCTCGAAGACAACTTCCTGATGCGAGATTGAAAGCATCTTTGTCCTTATTATGGAATCTATGTTAGTGCCTGGGGCAAGGTGTAGCTCCCATATGTTCATCTTGCTATACTTCTTCGGCCTGATTTTCACAAACCGTTGTGGGAGACAGCATTTTTGACGTCAGTGAATTTGACGCGAGCAAATGTTGTCTCAACGGCAATGACGGTGTCCTTCTTTTCCCAACAAGCAGCGACTCGTTTTAAAAGGATGGTCCTCGACTTTTAGTCAGCCGGAGTGAATGTATAATAATTCATCTTCTTGGCCTTGTCATTAACCTTACGGTATGTCTCCCCCCCGTAGGTTACGATTTTGTTTAGGGATGGTCTTAACGTTTTTGCCTTGAAGTTTGAAATCCCTGATCATCGAAATTAAAGATGATTAAAGATTTCCCTTTACGCGAAATCCCACCGAGATTTGTTCAAGAAAATATATTAAAAATTCTAGGAAGAGCAGACGAGATTTGTCTTACATTTTGAATGGGGTAGAGTTCTGGGGAATCGTATGGGATTTGGTTTGACAAATTCCCGGAAGTTATTATTGTACAGTGGATATGAAGAGCTACACTCCACCGCACCATTTTGGTCTCTATTGTTTATTCGGTTCTGACATAAGATATCAGTATCGAATGCTTTTGTACTTAACCAAAATGTTCTAGCAATATGTTTCCCAATAAGTTTTATAATCTACAGTTTACTAATACAAAATGTTTAACAAGTGTCTCAATGATGCTTTGCTCCAACTATCTCGTAGAGCATATACTTTTTTTCCGCACAGAGAACAGTTTTATTTTTTATAGAATACAGATAGATATAATAACATAATCATATTGAGGGAACCACATCCCGAATAATAAACAAGTGCTCAATATCAATCAGGGATAGCATTGTAAACATTCGCCCCATTTCGGCAAACAACGAATGCATGGCAATTAATGTATCTTAAACAGTGTTTATATTACATTCGTATATGGTGTACCTTATTGTAATCGATAGATGTGAGAGTAGGAAATTAGCTCTAAAGTTGGTTGCATTAAAAACATACTTGAACGCATCCAATTCGGTTGCCATTTTGGATATATGTAGCTTAGTCATTGCTGTATTTATGATTAAGTTTTAGTCATTTGCAAGCCATCATTCCGTGTACATTAGTCAGTAAGAGATGAGTGTCAATAACTAATATTTACGCCATTGCATTATATTCTTCAAATTAAAAAAAAAGTAGGAAATGTACAAGGTGAATGAAAGCATTCACCGAAATCACGACCTGGAGGACAGAGTTCTACTCAATCACCTGCACCTCCGGAATGAAATTTCACTTTGGCAATCGGAGAATCCGAGTTTTACCGAATTCAGTGAAGATAATCTGTCAATTGACATTAATGCCAATGGTGTAGTGGCTAATGGCCTTCTAATAACAAGGGAAGGAATCCAGAGTATCTTCGAATCATTAAGAAGCAAAAAGGCAGTGGGAATAGATGGAGTATCTAACATCGTACTCAAGAACCTGCCTCCAAAGGCAATAGATATATACACGATCCTGTTCAACAACGCGTTGAATAATGCATATTATCCCACGCGTTGGAAAACGGCTATCATTCAGCCCATCGCAAAAAAGGGCAAAGACTGCACAAACCCAATGAACATGCGTTCGATAAGTTTACTCCCAAGCATCAGTAAAGTATTTGAAAAAACCATCAACAAAGCTCTGGTAAAATGGGTAGACGACAACAGCATTCTTCCAAATAACCAGTTTGGCTTTAGGGCGGGTCATGAAACCACACATGCCGCAGCTAAACTGGTCTCCGACATACAATGGAATAAATGTAGGAACCAATGCACAGGTGCCTGTCTGATCGACTTGGAGAAAGCCTTTGATACCGTCTGGATCGAAGGGTTGTATTACAAACTGGTCAGACATGGCATACATAAGCCTTTACTATATGTACTTTACGATATGTTAAAGAACAGGAGGTTCGTGGTCAAAAGTGGTAATGTGACCTCTAATAAAACGTATAATATCAAGAATGGGTTGCAACAGGGCGCGGTACTCTCTCCGATTCTTTTTAACATTTACATTAGCGACTTATTAGAAGCACTTCCGCAGGCTATTGCGTACGCAGACGATCTCATAATTTACAGAACAGCTCCGAAAGTTGCGATCATAAATAGGTTAATACAGCGAGACTTCAACAAAGTGCAGCGCTATTGCAATGACTGGAAACTTAAGATCAACTTCCAGAAATGTGGGGCCATCCTATTTAGAACTCCATTATATAAAGCCACGTACGACACAAGGAAAAACTGGCGAAAGCTAGTTATCGTGGGACCGCATGGAGATAAACTGGAAACCAAGAGTTTAGTTAAATACCTGGGCATCTGGCTAGACCAATATCTGTATTTCAACAGACATGTAGAGGCTGCTCTGGTCAAAGCTTTTGCTATGACAAGGAGGCTATTTCACAGTAGCCAACTTGACAGCAAGGTAAAAGTCATATGGTACATGACGCTAATCAGGCCAATGCTCATATATGGTTGCCCAGTATGGTTCAACATAGGTCCAAATTTGATGGAAAAGATTCGGGTGTTCGAAAGAAAGTGTCTCAGAAGTTGTCTCAGATTATATCGGACACCGGAATCGGACTATAAAAAGTATTACTCAAATGAGACTTTATATAATGAAGCGTACATAAATAGGGTGGATAATTTTATGATTAAATTAATCAGAGGACATATTGCGAGAGCAATAAGCTCGTCCAATGACCTAATTTTTGGGGCCTATTATCCAAACACCTTGTACTATGAGAGCGTGCGTCGCAACGGCTTTGTTCCACCAGAGGCGTTCCTTGACTTGGATATGAAAGGGCTTATACAGGATAGATCCGGAATTCTGCTGATCTATCATGTAAGTAGATCATCTGTAGACGGGCGATTGTGCTACGACCGGGAAGTAGCGCGCACCGAAGAAGAGCTCCTGCGCTTCAGTAGGGCTATCTCCCACAGAGACCGGGACGATAGTATTAGACAGCGTCAACAGTTCTGGTGGTTGAATGGCATATAAAGACCTGGATACCAAAGTCGGTAGAGAATCATACTATCATCAGCTAGCTTACATAGACTTAGCTTTTCTAGAATTAGGGTAGTATAAGATTTAAGTTAAGATAGGTTAAGTGCTTTTACATAAAAAAAAAAAATAAAAAAAAAAAAAAAAATAAAATAAAAAAATAAAAAAAAAGTAGGTAAGTTAAGTAAGTTAAATTTTAAGAAAAAAAAAACAAAAAAAAATTGACAACGTTTTTCAAATTTTTCTTTGTATTTCAACTAATTATCAGTACTGCCACAAAAGTTCTGTCGCCGAAAGGCAAATTATACAAATGTTAAGTAATGTTTAGCTTAGAGCGTCTGCGAGGGACCAGTAAGTTATTATATAAGATAATTAAGCTAGAATTTAAGCATTTTTTGTGTAGCCTTTAATTTAGAAATTAAGAATATAAAAAGAAAAAGAAAAAATGTTGTAAAAATGAAATGAAAATGATTAAAAAAAAAGTATTACTCAAGCAATAGAATTCATTAATTCGACTTTGGGTGAATATTCTGTGAGTCGTTCAATAGTAAAAAAAAAACCTTGCAAAATTTTGACAAGAAGGCTTTAGTAGTGAGGACGAGTTAAGGCAACTTTTGGTCCCAGATCTAAAAATAAATAATGCAATATAAAATCTTTGTATAAGTATCTTTTCCAATAAAATTGAATTTGACAAAAAGTGCCGAGTTTCTATTTGCACCCCTATTACATAAGAATGAGGGAGTCCTTCATTAAAATTTGACATAAATGGTAAAATTCTTATCGAAAATCGCGTTTATCAAAACTAGAGTCATAGTCTATAATAAACCGTCAGCCGACGCGATAACTTTAAAACAGAAAGTCATGCTTTTAAAATAAAAAGCAGAATCGATCACAAACGGCAACAAAGACAATCGGTTTTAAAAAATTATAACCAATAAAAAATTAAAAGTCGTCGTGAGGAAATGATTGTAGTTGAAATTCAATCAACAAGAAGATGCTCCTTTTTGTTAATAATAAAATAAAAACAAAAAAGGAATCAAAAATCAATCACAGAGAAAAGTGGACGCCCCAAATAAACAAAGGGTCGATATGAAGCCGTTTAACATGAGGGAATGTTAAATGAGTCGAACTCCCGGAGATGAGTTATTTCGAATATAGTTTTTTATTATTGGTTTGTGTTATGTGCTGCATATTAGCACTGGTTAACATTATAAATGAAAAATAGATTGTGTAAGTTTAATAATTACAATATATTAATGAATAGCTGGAGAGGTGTATACAACCCATGTTATCAGTATAAGATTCGAGCAGAGTCTTTGCTGCGGCTACACGACACATATTCGTAGGGCATGAATACATATGATTATGTGTATGTACAGAAGTATAATATGTGTACATACGTATGGGAGGACGTTTACATTTTTTTGACGCGCTATAGTGTATGCTCACTACGCGAAAAGATTAGTAAATGATGCGAACGAAATCATCTACCATAACAGGGTAACAGACCTTAACCACTTCAAATACTCAAACATTCAACCCTTTTCTCGGGTTCTTTCCTTTAACGAGCAGTCGGTGGAGAGACCTCCCTTTGCCGCTCCCTTCCCTCCTTAGGTTATGTAAAGTATGAAATCTCGACTTAGCTTAAGACTAGACTAAATTGTTCTACATGGCTAAATGTGAATTTATTTAACTACCTTAGATATAAGCTAGATTTAAGTAGAGGTAAGTAGTTTTTAAGAATATTTATTCTAAACATAGGTAATCCATCCTGGTTTTCATGACCTTTCCAGGAGTCCTACTAGTAAATTTGCATCTGGAATAAATCTCTTTAGACGTAAGACCTCAAATTAAATACTACTTGAAAAAATGTTCTAGACATTGTAAGTATAATTGTCACAACTTAGTTAAGTTAGCTGTAAACTTATGTAACTAAACTTATAATGGTCAATAAAGACAGCGTTATATAAAACAAAAAAAAAAGTATGCTCAGTATACTAGAGTTTGAGCGAAAAATCATTGCGTATTTTTGTAACACATGGTGTTGGTATAGCTGGACATATGTTTGTTGTATGCTGTTTAACAACCGAGAGTTTAAACTTCATTCTTAACGAAAAATTAAACGATTTGGTTGATTTTTGGAGATTTACAACAAATTTAAAATGGAACACCAAATTGTGCATTTTCGCCATATTTTACTGTTGGGCGTCAACCTTGTGAAAAAATGCGTAACGTGCTCTACAAGAACGTCTTTGCCAAAACTGGGTTAAGAAATTCTGGGCTGGTAATTTTGATATTAAAGATGATCCTCGGTCAGGAATGCTCGAGGTAGATGACGACAGAATAGTAACAGATCAAGTCAAATCGACGAGAAATTTCAAAGACATTGAAGGTCAGTCAAAAAAAGTGTTCACTTCGACCTAAAGAAACTCGGATACGTAAGCAAGCTCGATATTTGGATTCCATATGAACTCAAAGAAGTTCATTTGTGATGTTTATATCTGCGATATGCCGCATGTTGACTGCACACGGTCTTAAACCCAACATGATAATCCGCCTCAAACGACTTCAAAAGCAGAGCGACATCATTCCTTTGATGTCGCACAACCTTCCTTGGTTGTGTTTCAGTCATCATACCGTTGGTGTTTTTTGAACTCCTACAAGGAACCAAAAAATCAATTAAGATGAGTACCGTCAGCAATTTCACAGTTTAAACGAATCGGCCATCCAGAAACGTTCAAAGCTCGTCAATCATAAAGGAGTTACGTTCCATCGCGACAACGCGAGACCACACACACCTTTCGCGACCCGTCAAAAATTATTGGAGCTTGAGACGGATTTGCAGCCCCATCCAGCATATTTCCCTTACCTTGGGCGGTAAGACTTACACTTGCTTCGCTCTCTTCAAAGCCCCTTGCATGAAATTAGGTTACATTCAGATGAGACGGTGAATCAGCACCTTGCTCACTTTGCCGACAGGTCTTTTAACGAACGAGGTATTGTTGATGGTTGTTGGTAATTAGCAAAAGGCCATCAAACAAAGAGGAAAATGTATCATTGAATGTTCTCTGCGAGGCAGGATATATCTGGAAATATATATGTCGTAAGATATATCTGGAAATACATACCAACATTTGCCTTGGATCAACATCTTCAATGTTTGGATAGCGGTTGAAAAAGACGTATCGTGCCTTTCGGCTAAGCGCTTTTGACTATTAATCTTGAAGCGGATCTTTCTCGAACACCCTTATAAATGACTTTGAAAAACATTTTAAAAAATACGCAACGATTTCGAGGCAGTTTCCCATGAGATAGTTTCCCCGCATTGGTCCGAATAAGGAACTAGTGTATATATCTAGAATTCTCTATCTCAGCCGGTACAATCATGTCACTTCATCAACTTTAGTTAGGATCGTCAGCCAACGTTTGAAACACAGTCGAATATATCTCCCGAATAATACGGAAATTTATGGTGTCGTGGAGTGACATTGACCATATAGTTGTTCCGACTTTTTCGGCCGGTCCATCAGCCCAGCTCCGGAAAATTGTCAAGGTTTTTTCCCGACCACTTCATGAAGCATATAGCTTAATCAGGCTAGTTTATCGACTGGCCGTTTAGTCACATTTTACGACAAACAAGCCCAGGCGTGAGTGTACTTACATAGTGATGAATATTTAAAATCAGTAAATAATACAAGAAAATCCTGTTGTGCGTGCAAAGCCACTTTAAGATAAGGTATAATAATATTATACCTCCGATGGTAGCTTAATACGTCCTTAGAAACGCATGCGATGACGCTCGTAACATCGCTAATGGTTTGTTTTTAGTAGGCATCATTCCTCACTAGGTATCTGTCAATTTTCTCTTTGTTTCGTGTTTCAATTTTGCATAATAAATTGGGTATGAAAAAAATATCTGGGAGATGGTTGACGCATTTCTTCACAGCTCAGAACTTTTGGTGCGCATGCGTCGCACCCCAGATGAGTTTCTGCGCAGATAAGTAACTGTTGATGAAACACGGATACGTCACCACGCTCCCGAGATGAAAGAATAGTCAAAATAGTTGATTGTTAAAAGCGAACGGACTCCAAAGAAGCCAAAAACGGCGAAATCAGCTGGAGAGGTTATGGCTACTGTGTTTTGGGATGCACGTCGCATTATCTTCATTGACTATTTGGAAAAGGGATAGACGACAACTGGACAGTATTATGCGTCTTTATTCGATCAGCTAAATGAGAAAATAAAAGAAAATTGTCCTCATTTTCTAAAGACTTATTGACCTGCCCTCGTATGTTTTGTTTCAATCACGTTGTTAGGGTAGTTTTCATTAGGCATAACAAGTAACAACTTGGCAAAATCTTATTTTGTTACATAACACCTATCCGTGTTATCGATTTTCTTAGGACATCTCTATACACTGATTCAATGCGTAAAGTACGATCTTTGTAGTCACTCAGACTACGTATTTCTGGAATAATTTGCAGTTACATATTTGGAGCTGTGAAGAGTGCGGTCAAATGAAAAAGACTTCTTAGATCATCAATTAGAGAGTGTGCATTTATTCGTTTTACAAACTATTTTCAGAAATACGAACACACATTGAGCTTCATTCTTCGGCCGAACTACACAAATATGTAATTCATGGCTCTAATCTCCGGGCATTCAAGACCAATGTAAATGTCCTTTGCCACCGTGCTATGCCTTGTGCTTTCCTTTTTTTTTTTTTTGCTCGTATTTCGTATAAAAGGAGCTCATCAAGTATGTGATTGTTCCAATCACGACTCCTAGTTGATGGTTTCATATTTCCACACTAGATAATGTTCCGAATTTCGTTTTTATGGAATAGGTGCTTGAATCAAATGACAAAAGTCCCTGTTGCTCCTAAAGTCATCTTAGTCATCTGATATTCGTGTGGATTTTGCCAGCTGTGACAGATTACGACCGACAGCGAGCTTCTGTCTATTTGCAGAAAGCCCTTTGACCAACTAACGCTATAAAAGATTGATTTTTTGAATACTACTACGGAAAGGTTTCCGGGCGTTATGTAACCCGGGTTGTTCACTACATTTTTTGTCGGATCTTAGAATTAGAAAGATGCCTGTCATTAGATTCGCGAAGTCAATGGATATGCCACCATGTTTGCTGGCGGAGCATTATATACTTAAACCACGGTAGATAGCACCGTGCTAGTGGGCATTGTAGAAGGAGGACTGTTTCCCACGTGCCTTAGGTAAGATAAATGTTCCTTTCACCGTACATACTGTCTGAGAGGAACTTTCCGGCGCTCCACACCTCCCTGCCGGCAATCAATCCGATAGATCGGTGGAAAGGGTTGTCGACTCATATGACCTCGCCCTTGCGAGGTCCAATGCACGATATCTGGCCGTCGAGAAGAAGAGCGAAGGCCGAAGCAACAATGATGGTTGCCATTCAGCGAAAACAAGGCTGTCACAGACAAAGCTAGATCTATTGCAACCAAACTCGAAAAAGAGGCCGGTGAAAAAGAATTTCATCAGACCCAGGTCAAATAGTGGTTGATCCAATCGAAGGGGGTCGAGGAACAACAAGGGATTCCGAGCGGCGAAGAAGAAAATGGGGGTGACATCCATAAGTTAGCTTATGCTATAGTCAAGCTCCTTCAAAAATCATCGGAGACAGCTACGTCGAGCTACCATACTTCAACGGTGCCAGTGAAGAATAGCTGGCATCCCCCGGACGGCCGATGATACAGCGTTCGACCTTATCCATGCGTAGAGCTTGGCGCGACTGCAAAAAGTATTCCAAGAAAGAGCAAGAAAGAACTTTCAAAGTCCTCACAGAGACCCCAAAGGTAGTCACAAAGGGGCGGCGAAACGATGCAGAAAGTCAGGAGTTTTGGCCTTGGGGGAATTAGCAAAACTCAAGATTCTACTATAAATCAGGGTAGACGTGAACGAACTATGTACATTTTATAGCCACTTGAAGACTTAGTTGGGCTCCTCGATAGTATAGTGGTTAATATATCCGCCTGTCACACGGGATACCGGGGTTCCTTTCTCCGTCAGGGAGCCCCTGGCGCAAGACTAATGACCTTGCTCGGAAAAAACAAATCATTATGGAAAATTTAACAAGCCTCAGGATTTGCTAAATAAGGCCAAGACCGGTTCCCGGTTGTAGTGCCGATGATGATGATGAAGACAGTCGCAGCTGGCAGAGAACAACGGACGGCGTAGTACTCGTATTTAAATCTACCGAACATTATGAAGGAAATGTTCAACAATATGCTGGCAGTTATGAAATGCAGATGGTTCATGTACCACAACAGTCATCGAGAGGAGAAACAACCAGATGATTTTTGCATTAAAATAGTGTATAATGAATTCCTAAGGAAACCAATTTCGACAACAAGGATAGGTGCTATATAAATGTAACAAAATACTTCTGATTTTGTGATTTTCGGCGACTTTATACAGATAGAAGCAGACATATGTGAGCACAATCCACATGTGCTAAGGGGACCATACCTCCACGCTAGTTAAATACTAAGTAAGTTAAAAGCCGCGTGAGTTAAGAACTTTAAATTATTTAGGGAAGTTTTAACCCAATCCATATGAGTGACGAGATGTCGGAGCAATTCGGGTATTATTTATCCGACTGATCATTGAATAAAAAATGTTCTATGAGGTGGAACTTTTCCATTAGATATAGTATGGTCGAAGACTCTAATTGTCTCTGGAAGTCGTCGACTATGGGTTCACAATTGTACGTTCAGTAACTAAAGATTTTAAAAATTTTATGGTGAAATGTTTATTTACCAACATGCTAACGGTATAGGCGTCAAGACAAGCTTTCAAGAAACATGTATAAATGACGTATCCTTATTCGGAAGTTTGATCCAATTGAAACTTCATTGGGGATAGGACACCAAATTAGATGGAGCAGCATGGAGTAGATGGAGCGTAGAATAGGAGACGGAGGCGAGGCTGGGATAGTGGGATTATAAACGTTCGCGTTCCTACAAACCAATAAATAGTAGATCCTTAGTCACAAACTGTAGATTGGAGGAAAAAATGTTACCGATTACCAACTCTTACACCTTAAAAGTTTTGGTCGCCTTCATTGTTTCCTCTCTTACTTATGTCCCACCTCTTAACGCAATGTATGATAGCTGACATGGGAATCTTCCATTTTTATGGAGCTGCAGTATGAAAGCAATGCAGCTGAAGTTCGACTTCACCTGTCAGGGTCTTATAGGGAGCAAATTGCCTACATCACTTTTTCGTTCCGAACACTTTCTTGCGGCCTTAAGTAAGCCTTTCCGCACCAGATCATAATAGCTATCAAACAAAACGCCAATCACTGAAGAAAATGCGCTTCCACAACTTCTGTTTGTGCCTATCTTTGTTCGAAGCCCCCTATGATCAAGTGATCGCGTCAATCAAATTCTACGGCTCACTGATTCACTTTCAACAGTAAGATATGTTGAGGTACAACGCAGAGGTGGGTAAATCAATTTTTCAATCTCATTCATTTCCATGTCTTATACGTTGGCCCCTGTCTGGCTGTTTGTTACCGTCTGACGCCAAATCACACCGTCCAACCAGGTGCGATATGCATAGGTTAACACGCTCATGATCACAGGAAAACCACGAAATGGTTAAAGTTATCTTTTTTTAGTTTTAGTTTCATTTTCTATTTTGTTTTTTTATTTGACTTTTGTTTTAGTTACTTTTTACTTGGCTCATTATCTGCTCTCATCCGTTGTTGTACTATCTCACCGCTGATCCCATTCAATCAACCGTGGTCAGCACAACTGGATAAAGGGAAATCAAATCGACAAAAGAAAAGTCGATTAAGTGTTGCATTCGAGATACATTCTACCTGGTATAGCACCGGCCACTTGGCATAGCATGCGCAGGTGAACCTTGTTACGAAGGACGGGGGGACCTTACGCTCTCAAGTGTGAAAATACATTTTCGATGTGAAAAAAGAAATATAAAAAGAAGGAGGAAACTAAACGAATGCAATGAAGAATGCGACGCGGTGGCAGTGGAACATTGGAAACTGAGGTAGATCTGATCCATTTAAGGGCTACAAGTGCTACGTGCCATATGGCGGCGTGACTATGACGGCGACCAAAGATCGTCGGGTTAATTAGACAGTTGAATGAGTGAGACATAGTTTCAACGGGATACAATCTGACATCCTGCGAATACTAGATCACTTTTAGGTAGACTGTAGACGTAATTACTGCGCTCCAGGTGTTTTTGGTCTTTGAAATCTCAGGACTGCGTTTGTCAAATATCTAGGTTTAAATTCCTAAACTTTTACGATTTGAAGAACATAGAGAGATTTCTAAGTTGTGGTCATGATAGATAATTAATTAAAAGGCTAGACTCCCTCTTGTGATATTGCTGGGGGGTTTAAGCATGTACATGAAAGGTTTTATTGTTTTTTGTGTCGATAAGCCAGTTGGACAATCAACTTCCTATTGGGGGGTTGTAAAGAGTGCCACCTAAAGACTAATTCCAGGTCACACTTTTCGTAGCATTAACATTTATACCAATATGCGGAGCCTGATAATTACTTCATGACGCTGTTACGATGTGCTTGTTGTTGATAATAAGCACCTACTGAAACAAGTATTGTTACCCATATGAAATTAAAACAAAAAACGTTTGTGAATGAGAAAATTATGACTGCCAATATATATATGATCCGTATGCCTGTAAGTTGAAACTTTAGACAAACTTTGAATGTGGTTTATGGAATATATTTTGCATTATAAGCGCAAACTCTTCATCGCTAAGTACAATAAGGGAGTACATTTTGAGAGGTTCTCCAAACATAGATTGTCGTAAAAGTTATACTTACAAAATAGGGCTCGTCTAAAAAATTATGCGCTATTTGTGAACTCACACCTCTTGAAAAAGCCCTAATTGTATATTAATTAAAGGGCACGCCTTTAAGAAGTAAATGCAACATAATTGAGGCGAAAGCAATGTCTCCATCAAAATGATGGATTGCAATATTCAGTCGGACGCACAAGGTGTGCTCAAAAAGTAACGGGCGTTTTACTTTTTTTTAAATCAATACTTATTATGTAGCGACCAAGAATGACTAATAGAGAGCGTTACGATATTGCACGCCAGTGAAGGCTCCACTTGGCGGCAGCTGTTGATCTATAATCCGAATTTCTCGATGCCTCTTTCTCTCGTCCTTTTTGCCTCCTGGGTCGTGGTCGAGAGCGGTCACAGCAGCAGTGGTCTTTGGCGAAGCAGACGAATACGGATAACTGAAATACAACACAGCAGCAGCAGCAGCGGCGGACTGGGGACTGTGGTAAGGCTAATGTGCATTATCTAACTTGAGATTTGCTTCTCGTCCCGGAACTAATGTGAATTATATAAATTAAGGGGGGAAGTCTCTGTAAACGCCGTGTTTTTGAATAATTTTGTTACAAAAAACTGAAAGCATTTATTGCAATTTCTGAACCTACATAGTACAATAGACGTTAAAATGTGTACGAAAAAAATTGTTTATGAATAAAAAAAAAAAACCAAAATGGGGATGCTTTGTGCTGTGCAACGCCCAGGTCCTTGTAGTTATCCGAAATCAATGAACACAATTTTTTCCATTAAAATATAAAATTTTTCTTTGCATGGACCTCAAAAAAAATAAACAATGAAAAATAAAAATTTGAGAACAAAAAAAGAAAACACTCTTTTCATAAACAAATTGTTTAAAATAATACTTTTTATTACAATTTTTATAAAGTGTCAGGTTTCTGCAAAGGCCAATAACTTAAAGAATATCTGTGTAAAATTTCGAATCGATCGTGACTTACGCTGCACGGCGCGGAAAAAACGTGTTTCGAGAAAAACGCCATTAGAGTTTTCGCTTTTGAAGCGTTTTCAGGGAAACCGTTATTTCAACGTTCCAGTAGATCGCCTCGTGATAAATCTTCGTATATCGGCAAAATATTCCTTTGTATTTTTGGATGTAAAGGGGTTGGATGTTCCCCAACTTCTCAAAAAAAAAAAAAAAACTAGCAAACTTGTTTGGCTTAGAAATTAAACGGCAGAGGCCGTAAAGAGCGCTCGTTCGTTTACCTGCTATTGGTACTTTTGTGCATCACTCTGGTGACTTTACAGGGTCTTCCCCCTTAAGTTTAATTTATCTTGTATGAATTAAAGTGAATTGTCTAGTTAAGTTTTATTTATTTTCTCTAAATCTAATATACATTATCTAACTTAAGTTTCATGTATCTTCTCAAAAACGACTGTGAAGTATTAGTTTACAAATAAGAATACAAATAACCTTTATTTCGGATACTGATAAGTGTACAGTTTATTTTTTTAACAATAATTTTTGGTAACGTCAGTATCAGCTTGCCCTCTTGCATACGCCTCCCCTTCGGTTTGCCATAATTTTCTGTTTGTGGTTTTTCTTTGCCATGTTGTTTCAGCAATTTTTTTAATTTCGTCATACCATATCCATCTGTGAGGTGTAGTGACCATAAATCACTACCCTTTTCCAATTACCTATAACCCCAATCCAAATCCCATAGTGAATCATATGAGCAACAACTTAAACCAAAATTTAATTTGTCGCACATTGATTCAATTTCCAAGTACCTTACATCCCAATCCAATTGAATCATATGCGCGATAAATTTAAACGAAAGTCCATTTGTCGTGCATTGATTCAATTCCCTATAACCATTAAAATTATGAAATGCCTAATTCTAATCCATCTCATTAACATTCAACAATAACCCATCATCATCGAATATCTCGCCACCGCCCCAAGATACCCACAAACCAGAAGACCACTGGCAAACAGTTGGACAGAAATCTACAAATAAGGTGAGACCACCCCCAATTTACATTAAAAATCCTAATAGTACCAAAGAAGTCATCAAGACGCCTGAGAATGCCCTTGGACACAGAAATTTTACCACGGACTCAAAAGGATCTTCGATCTCTACCGAGGAACTTACACTCGAAATCTTGAGGATATGCCCGTCAATGAAAATCCACAGATTGGACTACTTTCAAACCCCACACATGAGGGAGAATAATATTAGGAGCTTGCGAATCATACAGATCCCACCGAACGGTGATGTCACCCAACTTAAACAAATAAAATATTTGTTCACACACAAAATCACGATCGAGGAGCCACATAAACAGAGCATTCTCCATTGCAAAAGGTGTCAAGGATCAGGACACCTAGCAGTTGCGTGCCACCTAAGTGCACGATGCGGAAAATGTGCCGAACAGCATATACCAGGAGAGTGCAAAGTGAACCCACCTGGCACAGAACCATCAATAATTCAGCAAACAAACGCCGATGGATCAACATCCACGAAAAAAATTACCATAACTTGCTGTAACTGCGGAGGCCCACATCCAGCTAGTTTTTCACAATGCCCCGAAAAGCTACGGGTTCTTGAGAGACGTTCGTTACATACGGTAACTAATACGGCCAAACCAGCTGCAACGAAACCCTTATCACCACAACCATCCCATCTCAGCGGGTCAGGAACATCATATGCAGAAATTACGAAAAGTTCCCGTAGCTGCCCGAAATCTCAACAACCCAACCCCAACGTTCTCAATCTGGATATCTTGGGATACATCAGGAGCCTGGAGACACTACTACCAACCTTAAAACACAGTTCCGAATTGGAAAAAAAAGGTCAGATCTTAAATTTAATAACTTCCCACATCCTTTCCCTTAACGTATAACTTAACCCTTATCTGCCTCAACTCAGAATCCATTTATTCCCACACCCGTAGACAACACCTCCGACTGTTTGTTGAAAAGTTCTCCCCAGATATTCTTCTGCTTTCAGAAACTTGGCTGAAATCTACTTCTCGAGTCTACATACCTAATTACACATTTGTGTCCAACCCACGAACCTCTGGCCCTCATGGAGGTACGGGAATCCTAATACATAAAAAATTCCAATTTGCTGAGATTAGATTTGCTAATATAACTAGTGTCGAATACACGGCTGTTAAACTTTTCTGCCGAAATAATAAAGTACTGGTCTTGTCCTCCATATACATTCACCCTTCTCGTGAACCAAACTTCCCTAGTGCAGACATCTCACAAATAATCCAACAGTCTCTGCCAGCACCTTTCATAATAGGAGGAGACTGGAACGCACGACATACTGCATTTAATGACATCAAATGCAACAAATACGGCTGTCAACTCCTTGATCTCCTCCGACTTCATCCATATGTCTACGCAGACTGCCCGTTGCAACCTACTCGAATTTGCAGCTCAACCAAGTCAACAATCGATTTCTTCCTAAAGTCTACAGATAGCTATTCATCTAATCCTCCCACAGTGTCATTCACATTCCCTTCGGATCATGGCTCTGTCCACACCTCGGTTCAAATCCCCTCGCTTGAACCACTCTACACTCTGAATCCTATTCCAAATTTCACCAAAACAAACTGGAAAAAAGTCAATAAGGATATTGCTGCTAGCTTTTCAAAATTTTCTTTACCGGAATCTTCTAACCTGCCCCCTACACAAATTGACCAAGCAGCGGCCCAAATAGAGCAAATACTGGGAAATGCTCTCTTCAGCCATACTCCCACTATCGTTCCTCATAATCACTTAGGAAAACCCCTACCCAACCTACTCACAAAATTATTACGTATAAAAAAACAACTCCGACGAAAATTGCACTCTAGCTACTCACCTTTTATTAAACAACAGATCCAGCTATTGACCTCCCTGATAAATGGACAACTAAAAGTTTTCACTAATCAGACCTACACATCCACCTTAAACAGTATCAAACCAAATCGCGATCTATTTAAAAACATAAACAGACTAACGGGTCGCAAACTCAAGCCTCGAACAGATTATCTTATTCACCCAACTAATAATAACATCGTCCAGTCGGACACTGATATAGCAAACTGTCTCGCTGAACATTTCTGCAAAGTCCATAAGCAAAACGATACCCTCCCAGTAACAAATTTCCACGATACCGTGAACGATTACATTCCACGCTCACTGGAGCCATCCCTCACACCATTTATTACTGAATTCACCGAAAGCAATAAAGCATCACACCCCGTAGGAATCGACACATTCCTAAGCCTTGAAGAACTATCCGAAGTCATTACTTCACGTAACAATAAAAAATCGACTGGCCTAGATGGAATCCCTAACCTCCTATTCAAAAGACTCCACCCAGGCAACTTGCTCCCGATTCTCGTTCTTCTCAACCACATAATAAACGCTTCACATTTCCCTAAAAGTTGGAAAACAGCGGTGATCGTCCCTATTAGCAAATCTGGGCCCGCCAAGTACCCGGATAACTTCCGTCCGATATCGCAGCTAAACTCGCTTAGCAAGATTCTTGAATGTAAAATCTACAAAAATCTTCTCTCATTTGCCAGGGATAACTCCCTCATTCCGAACTCTCAATTTGGCTTCCGCTCACAACACTCCACTTGTCATGCTCTCTTAAAACTGACACATGATGTGACGACCCACCTCCAAAACCAATCCCCAACGGTATGTGTCTCCCTAGACATAGCTAAAGCATTCGACTGTGTCTGGATCGCAGGACTGTTATACAAACTTCATTCAATGTATGGATTAAACATCCACTCCACAAAACTTCTCGCTTCTTACCTCTCTGATAAAAAGTTCATGGTGAAAATAAACTCAACTCTCTCGACACCTTATAGCATAACCGCAGGAGTTCCTCAAGGATCCATCCTCGGCCCACTACTATACCTTCTTTATACATCAGACGCACCGCAGCCACTGTTACCCAATACAACAATGCTCAACTATGCCGACGACACCTTAATTTATTCAAGCAACAAGCTTGTCAAGGAGGCAAGAAACTGTATTAACAGATATCTCCCAATCCTGTCAGCCTACTTTACCAAGTGGAGACTTCAACTAAATCCAACCAAAACTCAGCTCATAGTTTTTAAAGGCAGAAACGCAAGTTGTACAAACAACACTATTCGCTGCCATAATAAAATCAGAATTAAAATAAATAACAATATAATTAAACCCTCCAAAACCTTAAAGTATCTAGGTATAACCTTTACCAACAATCTGTCATTCTCCGCCCACATTAAAAATACGATTCGTAAAGCCACAACCCAACTGAACCTCTGCAGAAAAGTCATGTACAAACCGAATGGTCTCTCTCCCAAAGTCAAATCACTTATCTACAAACAAATAATCAGACCCACTCTCACATATGCATGCCCGATATGGTACCATATCACACCCGCCCAAATGGAGAAGCTACGCATTTTCGAAAGGAAATGCTTCAGACTTATCACTGGCCTCAACCGACATCCTAACTCCCACAAATATTACAACAGTAGTTCGCTCTACTATGCCGCTAATATTGAACGTATAGATCGACGCTTCCTCGAGCTGTCCATCAAATTTATCGAAAATCTTCCCAATAATCCCAATCCGATAATAAATGCGCTCACATCGACTCCGTCAGACAACCGAACTGCCTACCCGAACTGTCTCCACACCAGAACCCTCTTCACCTCTGGCAGGTTGGTCAACAACTCCAATGAGATCGTATACCACAATACTGAACTCTCACCTCACCAGTTTAAATATTGTAATATACAACCCTTCTCTAATATCTTGCGTTTCAACGACCAATCGGAAAGTGTTCCCCCAACCCATATCCCCGACTCATAGTACCCACCCTAACCCAAATTCCACCCATCAACCACTATACCTCCCGCCCCACCCTATTCTAACTTATTGTAATACTAATAGATTTAATAATTAGATAAGCTAGGCTAAGCTAAGTTAAGTTAAGTTAAGCAAATTAGTTATAGGTTAAGTAAATAATTATATCCTGGTTTTCTGACCTTTTCCAGGAAGCCCCACCTACTCCTATCTTGTCCACCCATGAAATATATAACTTTATAATAATGTTTGAAAAATGTACTAGCAAGTATGTGTAAACGATTAAAGCTAAGATAATTATAAGTTATCTGTATTACTTATTGTAACAAATCATTTATGGTCAATAAATACAGAAATGTAAAAAAAAAAAAAACCTAATTCTAATTTCATTTCATAATTTCTCCTTCCGGGAATTTATTCAAATAAATTCCTATACACTTCCTAGAACCCTATTCCAATTGAAGCACACAAAATCTTATTTGTGCGTCTTAAAATTTTTATATAAAATTTTATCCAATCTCTGTCATCACAAAGTATAAAAGGGCGGCACATTTTGAATTCGAGATCAGTCGGAATCCAGAGGCCGAGGCAACGGCCAAAATAAAAATCATACACAAAAATAAAAAAAATATAACATAAATAAATAAATAATAAATAAAAGAACTTAATAATTGTCTTTCAATATTGGACACTTGAAAACAACCGGGTCTCCCAAAGGAGGTAAGTTAAAAATAATTTAACAAAAACATAACCCCAACAACTGGCGCAGCCGGTAGGATCGGGGAAGCCAAAGTTATACACTTGTAAGTGCTCGAAAAATTCTGATCTCTACAATAATAACCCACTTCCAATCGTACTGGGCAAGACGCCTTTACCCTGCGTCCGGAGCTGAGTCTGGCTTCGGCAGTACGATATGGCTAATTAAAAACCAAAAATAACTAAGAGCCTACCTGGGGCTTAAACACCAGTGTAAAATCAAAAAAAAAAAAAACCGACAAAAAAAAAAGTTAAATTCAAAGTGGATAAAAAAGGAGGGTTTTCAAAAGGCGAAAACTAAAGGAGAAAAACCAACCAACTTAGAAGGACGAATCAGCCACAGCAGGAAAACAACATCTACCATAGAAACAGACGAGAGGAACAGGGAAGTATTGGAAAAGGCGACCTACAACAATCAGCGGTAAGGCAATAAAAAAAAATTATAAATGCGTACCTGGGGCTACAAAGCCAGGGTTGAAGAAAAAATGTACCTAAAAGGTCTCAAGACAGTAAGACCTGGCGAATTCCAAAAAAAAAAGGACGCCGGAGGCAAACTTTGAGCAGTGCGAAAGACCAGGGTAAAAATTGCATCTGTTGGGCGTGAAGCTTACCTCGCAAAACAAGTAACATCAACACCAGTAGTCAGACACAAAGCACAGCAGAAAACCAAAGGAAACAAGCAGCCACCTACCAGCACGGCACCAGCAACTAGAACAACAAGGAGAAACCAAGTAGCAGTACCAATGGACAGAAACAGCATCGAAAACAACAGCCAGATATAAGTAAGCATTTTTTTGCGTTCCTCTTATTTTTATAAATATTTCCACCTTTTACACATAAGCTATAACCATAGTCTCTTCCTCAATTCTGATGGGTCTATAAAAGTCTATATTGTGCACTTAAAAGTCTATATTGTGCACTTACTTATCCTAGGGAAGAATTTCTACATCTAAACAAATAAGTACAAAAAAAAAGAGACAATAATAATATACACTCGCCCTTGGGATAGCAAACATCTGAAACCCATATACCTGTGCCCCTCTCTCCCGTTTATATTGCTACTATTATTATATTATTCTCTTCTGGTCTATGGAACAGGGAACCACCTCAAATCCTAATATTTCCCGCGACCATGTACCCCCTTCACCAAAAAGGCGCCGTAACGAAACTATAATCGAAGGAAACCCTCTGATCAAAACTCGTGGCCCCAACTCCCCTTTGTCAGAAATTACAGCCCCTCAGCACCAAACGGATCTCGCAACCTTTGAAACAATGGCTATTGACTACACAAAAGTTGCGAAGCTGTCAGCACAGCTAATCCCCATCTTCTTCGGGGAACCAACTCCGCATATAGGTGCGGAATTGGAAACGTTTCTGGATTGCTGCAAGAGGGTTTTAAACTGCCTCGGGACTGAAGAACACGGGGCTTTCTTACAAATATTCCCTACTAGACTGTGGGGAGAAGCTTCTGCCTTATTCGTATCCACCCCGTTCGCATCTTTTCAGGAAGCCAAGGATTTGCTAAGAAAGGTTTATTTACCAGTAGAAAACTATCAGGACCTGGTAAATAAGCTATTAGCTACTCGGAAAAATCCGGCAGAAGTAATTATCCTGTTCCAATTACGACTAAAGAAGTTGTTAATGGAATGTAAGAAAGCTATATTCTCTGAGGCCGTGAAGGCACAATTAGATGACTTTGCAAAAAGCATTTACAAAAAGGGGTTAATAAATCCATACCATCGGCAACTTTTATTATTGATGGGCGATGTAACGATAGATTCTCTTATGGAAAAAAACACTAGAATTGGAACAAATCCAACTACCTCAGCTGCCGTTAATCTCTTCGCAGGTTTCACTTAATTCTCCTTCGCCTTATATACCTTATAAACCGACTCTAGGTACCTAGTCGGGACAGACCTTAACGCCCAATACTCCAATTATAGAAGGGCCGCCACACACCCACCGCACTTAAGACCTACCGGTCTTATATGATTTCTTTCCCACCATCCCACTATACAAGTAGTTAGAGAACACCTGGACTAACACGGTTCACACTATCCTTGGATAACCCCCCCCCCCCCCCCCTCCTTTTTCTTTTCTTTTCAAATATCGCGAGACCGGGCCCAACATCCTCACGGATGTGGGTGATTCTGGTTATCGGAAGATGACATATATATATATATGATCTCGGATCCATACATGACTACTGGCAAGACCATGGTTTTGAACAGGAGTAGCTTGGATGTTCTGGATAAATTTCGGGGCTTAAAGAGCTTTGATAGACCATAGGCGGCTTTGTAGGATTTGGTAAGCCGTTCGCGTATTTGTTCTCTACTATTGACACAAACTGGCTAAAGGATTGCATTACTTCTAATTCGGGCTCTACTAACCTGATAGTTTGACCAACGTTAGGTCTTCTCTTCGCAGATGTTGCCACCATGTACTCAGTTTTCCCCACATTAATGTGCAGTCGAAGTCGAGTCCTGTACAGCCGATTCGGATCTACCGATGACGTCGATGTCATCTGCGTAGGCAATTGAGATTGGTCTGAGTTTTGATAAGATTGTTGCGATAAAGGGTGTTGAAAACTTCTGTGAATTGGAGGTAACAGCCCAGAAAGTTGGAGTAGTCGGGTATAGTTCGATTCCGCGAAAAGATGACCCATAACTTATTCATTTTGTTATGCAGGGAGCGAAATTTGTGATTGTACCATGGAGGGGAAGAGGTTGATGTTCTTTGACTAAAGTAGGGAAGGGTATAGTGCAATATGAAAACACCATCATTTTAATATGTTTATTACAGAATCGTCAGTGCTTGTACCTGAAACTTTAAGCAGATTACTATATAGGCTGAAAAGGCCTTTGTAATGAAAACAAGCGTGTTTTGGGGAAAATTATATTTCTTCCTCAACACAGTTGCCTTAGAGGAAGATACACTTCGTATAGGGATTTTCCAAAATTTCGAAGTCCTTTCTGTGGTATGAAAAGTCCAAGCCTTTGAAATACGTCTCGGCATCCGCAATGACTTCCTCATTCCATCCGAATCTTTTTCCCTGGAGCCACCGCTTGAGCTTTGGGAACCGATAATAGTGGCTGGGCGCCAAGTCTGTACCAAGTAGTGACCTCAGACGCGAACTCACCCAGCACAACATTCTGTTATATTCTATTATTTTTAACATAATTTGAAAAACAATGTTTTGTTAACTACACTGCGATGTTCAAAATCCGTGACACAGCGCATCTGGGGAATAAGCCTCTAATTGAAATCACATATCTCGAAAATGAGAGCTAACCTATAGAAATAGTCAGTACGACTGGAATAACCGTACTTGAATGAGGTTTTCCCAGCAGGAAATGCTTAATGGTATAAGAGTCTCCGATTCAAACACGATGCTTGTCAGCATAAACCAATGCATAATGAACTTCAGGTAATTTCTAAGTAGTTGATTGAACTAACTATCATCGTATTGAGAACATTGCCTTTAAATAACATAAGATGAAACTAGACTTTAAACAGAGATTTAGTATATTCCGGCCGGACACGTGGCGCGAATGGGCAACGATAGGACCGTGCATAGAATTCTTGACGGTAAGCCAAGGGAAAGAGGCCGAGAGGACGGCCGCAACGGAGATGGGAGGAAAATGTTAGCTTGGACCTCGAGGAGATCGGATCGGATGGTCGAACGTGGACGGAGAGCGCACAGGACAAGGAACAATAGCGGAGTCGAGTCAGTGAGGTCATGAGCTTCCATCCCATTTGAGCATGTGTCAAATAAAATTGTTGAATTATCTTGTTTTTTATTAACTTCAATTGTTGCTCTTTCTTAAGATTTCTACTTAAGTTTCATTGTTTGTCCGCTTTGAAATCATGTGTAATGTAATTTTAATATAACATTTGACTTACTTTTCTTTTTAAGAAATGGCGGAGGGTCTCCACCAAGCCCACGCGGGTCAGACATTTCCATCAGTGGGTTGTACAGTTTTCCAGGATCGATTCCAGGAGGAAAAAGTGATAACGGAGATTCGAGTCCAAACACTGAAATTAATAACAAAATCTTTTGTGAGTTACACTTTGAAATTAAAATTGTATAAGTTATTTCAAAAGCAGGAGGATTTTTGTACATATATAATAAATATTATACAAAGGTTCACATAACTACAAATTCCTGAAATTAATTAGAGGCTCTGTAGTTTGTCAGAATTTTAGAGAAAATGTCAATTTTTTGGTTTGCAAAATACACTTTTTTAATTTTGAACAACTCATACGGCAGAGAACAATTTTCTGTTACTATTCTGTTCTGATGACCTGAGGAAAAATCTACTAAGCCATCATCTGTTAAATCTCAATTAAAGAAAGGAGGAGAAAAGGAAGAAAAAGGGGAAAAAGGAAAGAGGGAATATTTTGAATGTAAACTCTTTTAAGAATATTTCACTCAAAATTGTAAATATTTAATTTAAACAAGCTCCTGCAAAAAAGCTTCGCAGATTTTTCTATGTAAACGAAACGTTGTATATATAAGGTTAGCAACTAAGTAATTGCCGACTTTTTCAGATAAATAAAACGCGTTTTTTAAATACAATGAAAGAACTGGCGGCCCATCTGTAAAAAACTTTTCCATAGCCAAATTTTAATGTAAAAAAAGTGAAAAAACGATGTCTTCATGACCTCAGCTATCTCACACACGTCAGCTATCTCACACACGTTCACTTTTCGAACTTCCATCACGATTTTCAGGACCTGCTTGATGTTTTCTGGAGTCGCTGCTCCATTTGAATGACTAGAGCGTTCGTCATCATTGGCACTTCTAAGACAACATTTAAATTTAACATACCAGTTAATAATAAATGATTTTACTGGTGCAGGATCTCCATAACGTTTTTCAAGGCACTATTTGGCTTAAACAGTATTTTTCCCATGAAAAAACAATGTTTGAACAAGACATGAAAATCCTTTTTATTCATTGTTTTGAAAATAACAAAAATTGTTTTACTAAAACGCCCGTAATTTGAGAACTAATGATGTCATGAAATTTTGACACGCAACTTTTGGAGGTTAGTACTATCCAGGGAGCGGGAGCTAACATACAGGGCAAAGTCACTGATTGCTTTCAACCCGGCGAAGGCTAAGACGATCCTTGTCCCTGTTCAATCCAAGGGGACATGTAGTCTCCGCGTAATACCCCTGGATAGCTACTTTGGCACCCGCCAAAGCATGCAGCGACATCCTGAGAAAGATTGGGGCAAGGCTAATAACTTTACCCGGAAAAATGAATTATTATGGAAAATTTAACAAGCCTCGGATACGGACCGGATACACGACGACGACCACGGAAACGAAAATGGCTAAACGATTTGAGAAATTTCTCATGGACCATCCGCCCGCTATAGAGAGCTCGAGCTGCAGAGCAGCTAGCCGATATCCTGACCGAATATAAGGCTGACATAACAGCAATACAAATGGTGTTATTGGCAGAAACGAATATGACATTTATTATAGCTGTCAAACAGAACATCATGTGGTCCGGGTAGGGTTTCTAGTCAGCCAAAAACGGATGCCTGCCGGCTTTAAAGCAATAGACGAAAGGCTATGCACGCTGGCAAGTTTAAGAACATAAGCCTCATAAACATTCACTAACCTACAGAGGAGTCCTCTGACGACGAAGAAGAATTCTACGAGAACATTGAACAGGCCCTCAATGTCTGCCCAAGATACGATGTGAAAATTGTTCTTGGTGATTTGAATGCCAAAAAATAGATCGGGAGCCGGTTTTTAGGCACTATGCAGGTTCCCATAGTTTGCATGAGAACACTAATGGCATTGACTACGAGTCATCGAACTGGCAGCATCAAAAAAGTTGGTCGTTGCGAGTATCAGGCTTCCGCGTAAAGATATCCACAATGTCACCTGGGTATCACCTGATGGAGCCACTCGGAACCAAATTGACCACGCGGTGATAGATCGCCGCTATTCCTCGAGCCTGATGACGGTACGAACATACCGAACTGCCAACGTCGACTCGGACCACTATTTTTTTGGTATAGTTTTCCGAGCGCGGATTGCCTTACAAAGACGTATCAGATCAGCTTCGGATCAACACGGTTGGCTTACGCATTGAGAACACCAGCACCACATTTGGTCATGCGTTAAGATTCGCGCTCGAAGAGTTCGATGGAGGAAAAGTAAATCCTGGGACCAGAATACCGGGCGTAGAAGAGAAATGGACACGCCTTAAGAATACAGTCCTGAGTACTGCCAACTCCATCTTAGGCAGTAGCCGCAGAGATCGGAGCGACTGGTTTGATGATGAGTGCAACCTAGCGAGTGAACGTAAGAATGCTGCATACCGGGCAATGCCACCGACTCATAGGACGCGGGTACACGAGGAGAAGTACACAGAGCTCAGAAGATCCGAAAAAAGATTTGACATATAAAAAAAAGTGCCTGGGAAATAAATCTAGTGTGTGAAATAGAGAAAAGTAGAGAGCGAGGTCTGCACCAGGCGCGGAAGTTGTACCAAATAATCCACAGTATGACGCGGTACATACCACGCTGCACTTACTGCATGGATAACGATCATTCGGATCACCGATCCTGAAGGCATTCTGGAGCGATGGGAAGTGCACTTCAATGAATTGTTAAATGAACAGCTCACAGAAGAATCGGAGGCTCCGCCAATGCAAGATCAGCTACGACAGCCTAGCCAGGGTAGAACTGTATAATGCCATGAGAAAGTTCGGCATTCCAAACAAATTGATAAGACTTTGTAGGTTGATCACGATCAACGTAATTAGCCAAGTAAAAATAGCGCGGTTCTGTTCAAACCGATAAACATTTTGAATGGGCTCTGACAAGGGGACAGTCTGACCTGCCTCCTCTTCAACCTGGCGTTGGAGAAATCAATTCGCGATTCTGGAATTACAACTAGAGGGACTATTGTCACCAAGTCCTGCGAGATATTTGCCTACGCAGATGTAGCGATCCTAAATCTCTACTCCCATCCAAATCCCCAATATTATCAATAATCCCATCCAAATCCCCTATACCTCCTATAATTCAAATCCAAATTCCATATTGAATCATATGAGCGATACAGTAAACCGAAAGTTAATTTGTCGCACATTGATTCAATTCCCAATAATCCTGACATCATGAAATGCTTAACTCAAAATGCATTTCATGATGTCCCTTCCAGGAACTTATCCAACTAAGCCCCTAGTCACTTCCCAAAACCCAATTCCAATTGAAGCACACAAAACCTTGTGTACGCTTCTTGGAATTTTGACAATAAAAACGTTGACAAATCTCAACGATAAAGAAGTATAAAAGGACGGCGCATTTTAATTTTGTGATCAGTCATGTTCCAGAGGCCGAACCCCTGGTCGTGCATCAGTCAAGGTCCCAGAGACTGAACCGCTGGTCGTCGAGCACCCTAAATTCAGTTAAGGCCGAACCTATGGTCAAATGTCGAGTCACAAAATCCAATGTATAGAAATAAGCTTAATCTAGAAAGGCAACAACAAACGGAACATTCAACCGATGATAAGTTACAAAGTAAAGAGATCTTAATAAGGTATTGCGGATCCTAGTAGGGGAACCCCCCAACTACAGAGAAAGCGACGCCCGTTGACCAGGGGAGAGTAATATACTCAAACCCGACAGAAGGAAGCTGCGAGGGCACACCTTTTTACGGCATCCACCTCAACCAATAAACGGCGCCCAAGTAGACCATCACAAAAGGAGATGACCCAACGACACACACATAAGGAGGTAAGCTATAAAGACTTTACTTCAAAATATAGCACCTCAACATAGATGACATCACCATCATCGGTACATCCGATTCGGCTGTACAAGACTCCCTCACCCAGATCGAACATGCGGCAAAAAAAACTGGGACTGCACATTAATGAGGGAAAAACTAAGTACATGGTGGCAACATCTGCTAAGAGAAGACTTAAGTTGGTTAAACTATCAGGGTATCGGAGCACGAATTTAAAGTAATTTAATCCATTAACTACCTTGGATCAATAGTAAAAGCCGATAACAATAGGGAAGAAGAAATACGCGGACGGCTGGTCAAATCCTACAAAGCTTACTATGGTCTATCAAGACTCTTGAAATGCCGAAATTTATCCAAAACGTCCAAGCTACTACTGTACAAGACCATGGTCTTACCAGTACTCATGTATGGATCTGAGATCTGGGTGCTCAATAAAAGGCACTCTAAACTCTTAGCCGCGGTCGAGAGTAAGGTCCTAAAGGGAATTGTTGGCCGTATGTAAAGGAGGACGATCCCGGAGACGCTATAACCTCGAGTTGTACGCAATCTACCTTGAAGCTAATGTTGTAAGAAAACTCAAGTTCGGTAGACACCGGTGGTCGGGACACCTAGCTCGAATGAGCGAAGAGGAGCCTGGCCGAAAAGTTTTTTGTGGCAGGATGTATGGAAGGAGATATCGCGGCAGACCTTGTCTGCAATGAAAGGATGGCGTAGACTAGGACGCCCGCAGCCCGGGAGTGACAAATTGTATGACATCGGCTCGAAATCGGGACCGGTGGAGAGTTTACCAAGTAAGGCCAAGTCCGGATCCCGGTTGTAGGGCTGATGATGATGATGACTATCCAGAAATCGTATGCGTCTGTTAACAATAGCGCCATCTAGGTGCCAGACCGGAAACGTAATATGCATGTTAAAAAATTTAGTCTCTTAGCGGAGTCTCGTTCATATTTGACCCGGAGCTAAAACTGGAATGAATAAAAGTTGTTAATCAGTCCTTCATATGCGAACGGAGTCAGTCTAGTGAACCGAATAGGGTACGCTCTCTACCTTTTCGTCGTTTCTTGACGTCCTAGGTCATCCCGTTCGTGATGTGATAACTTCAAGTTTTTGTACCCAGATGATAAATTGACAAATTAAGTGCTCGGCTGTTCTACAACGATTGTAAATTTATTTTTTCGCACAATAAACGTTGTGGTATTCTTTTTGTAAAACTCAAAAACACACTGGTCACGCTCTGTTCTATTAAAACGTCTCAAAGTGATTCACTTCTCAACAACGGATCTGCATATCGGCGTATGCCTGACAGCTCTCCCAGGGGTAGATTTCGTACATGGAGGAAAACATATTGAATACGATTTTTTGGACTCTCTGCATAATTCATAACTAAAACTGTGTCGAAATATAATATACTCGTACCAATTGCACCGATTATGATGAAAACATGATAATTATATGGTAGATTAACATGACCTTTAGGCGCTGTTTATGACATTCCAGTCCAACGATGGATGTTCAATAAAATGGTGGTATTTTGGCCTGGGGATGTAAAAGGATCCGGCGCAAGACTAATGATCTTGCCCGGAAAAAAACAAATCATTATGGAAAATTTAACAAGCCTCAGGACTTGCTAAATAGGGCCGGGACCGTTCCCGGTTGTGGTGCCGATAATGATGATGATGTAAAAGGAAGTCATTTGGCCGGTAGAACTCGAATACTTTATTTTTGTTGTTTTGGTTAGGATTTAGAAAAGAGTCCAAAGGTTATTTCAATTTTGTGGAAAAATTTGTGACAGTTCAATAAAACATAACTGAATTGAAATGGTTATTAGTTAAACTAATATATTTGTTTAGAAGACAGTCTGTTTTGACAACGCTAAATTCAGACACATTTTCTCCAGAAAGACAATCCCCTTCGTAACTCAATCTATATCTGTATCAATCCACCAGCGCATGAACCAGTAATCGCTACCAAAAATGTTTGCATTTTTCTTCCATCCGCCATAGCCGTAAGTCACGTTGCAGAGAGACTGCAGGGAAATGTAAAGGACGAAATGAAATGAAAAATATGAAAAACAATTTCCCCCTAGAGAGACATTGGAGTCATTAAGAAAAGTTTTTGTACTCCATCCAACTAATGGGTGACAAACATATACGTGATCGCGTACGCGAATGAGAGGATACACCCTAGTTATATGCTGACGACATACCCGCCCAATAAACTGCAATTTATGACGACTGAGTGAAAAGTAAGAAATCACGGAAGTCGAAGTCAGGAAAAACTAAAATAAATACGCCAAATGGGACCGGGGTCGCCTATGTCAAGAAGGACGAAGAAAAAACTGAGACGAAGGAGGATCACAACCGCACGTTTGCAAACATAACCTGTGCACATTTTCACATTCATCATATTCTGTGTGCAGGTGCATGCACAATGCCAAAGAAAATCTTTATCGTCCTTAAGAACTGGCAACAGGAACAAAAACAGAGGAAAAAATACTATGAAGGGAAATAATGCAAAAAGAAAAGAAAAAACCGCCAGGAGAGCGGAATAAACTTCGTTAAAATACGCCAAAGTCGAGGACGCATCGCGCGACATCCTTGTTCGATAATAGACTAGGACAGAAAAAGGGAACGGGTGGACTCCAATTCGCGAGCGGAAGACACACGGAAGTCGTCATCGCCGATGAACCAGCCATGGCGCAAGAGGCTGGGTGTAAGGAATGAGCATTTCTGTTCGATAATTCCATTGTTTCGTCATGCGAGACTTTTTAAACAAGGACTGGCGCTGTCGAACATCAGCCAAAGTTGAACAAGCAGAAAAAGCAACTATTTACAAATGTTCATCCAGCCACAAATGCAACAGGAGTTTTGAATCCTACACTCGTCCTCATCGCGTAGTAAGTCCGCGTAGGATGGCAGGACCGAGGGCTTTCCTCGTTTGCATCATCTTCTCAGCCAACATCGAGCTGTCGTTGTGAGGAAGTTATCTTTTACGATTGGCATGTGACCTCACATGCTTTTACCTATCCCTTTACTTCTTCTATTGCCGCGTCGTACAAACAAATTTAATAAGTCCTTCCGCATAAATACATACCTCGTGCACGACTGTTGAGTGCAAAGGATCAAATAGATGCGAATGGGTACTTGGGTTTGAAACACATGCAGCATTATGAAAATATTATTCCTCATTTTTCATTTTTTCCTCACGATGTTTTCTACGTTTTTTCCAAATTTATTTACCCTGGATGCATACGGCATCGGAGTGATGAATGCAAAGCTGCAAGGATAAAAGAGAAATATCGAATTATAGGTAATTAGTGACACCACAGTGGTGGTTCTCCACTCAACCGCGTACACATGTCCTACACTAGCAATTGGAAAATTTTCTGATTGATCGATTGGCAGGATTCGTTTTTATAGGTGAAGTGTCATGATTGCGTCAAGTTGACTTAGTTTACGAATTAGCTTCAGAAATTGTACTTAAAAGAGAGGGTATAACAAGGCTACATCGGTTTATGACGATAAAGCCGATTAGTTAGTCCTTCAGGGTTTTAAAGTTTTACAGATTTATATGAACGACATAGGTGCGCTGAACATGTGACACATCGGGACACCGAAGTGGAACTAAAATTAGGTTTACATGGTAGTAAGATTGCCTTGGTAAGCATGACCATGTAAATGTTGGGAGTACAGTATTGTGATTGGTTTCTTGTGGTTGCGATATTTCTGAACTCACAGGGACAAATTCTACAAATCTTGCGTAAGAAAAATATCTGATTTTTCAAATTTGCTTCAGTTTTCGAGATATAGATTCCACTGATATATAGATTATCCCTGTGAGTAGGGCGTTAGAATATACTCACAGCTAGGCCGGCTTGTCGTAAGAGGCGACTAAAGGCCGAGTGGTAGCCGGGGTCCCAACGCCCTGTGCGCCCAGTGAAGTACCACCCCATCAAGCTTTAGGCTCCGTGAAATGGTCGGGAGAAATACTTGGCCATCTTTCGGAGCTTGGCTGATGGACCGGTTTGAGAAAAGGTTGGTTAGGTGGTATCGGTCCCAAGGTGAGATACCACCCCGCCACGCTGTACATTCCGCGATATCGCCGAGAGAAATCTTCGACGGTGTTTCGGATGTGTGGCTGATGGCCCGGACTGACACGGGGATGAGTCATGATGGTACCTTCTGATATAAAGAATTCCGGAGGTAGACTAGTCTCCCATTCGGATCTCCAGGGGGTTCGTCATCGCATAACCGGGCTCGCTCTCGAGGCTCTGCCCACGCTCGACTGGTGACGGCATTTCGTAACATCAGCGGCATCGGTTTCACCAATACGAATGTAAACGCCGTCCACCAACATTTGCAAACAACGAAACCGGATGTCCTTGCCCCAACTGAGACTGTGCATTCGTCAACTGATTCGACATAAATTCGTGGCTCAGGATACGACTTACATTCGAGATTCCGTTTTAAGGGCGGCGTCAGCGTCTTCGCGCGGTCCGATCTGGCTTGCCAGAGGATGGAGGCGTTGGAACCCAATAATATGGACATCACATGTTTGAGGGTCGTGCTGAGGAATTCCGTTAAATTTCTTTGTTTTTTTTTTACCGCTCCCCGAATGACGATCGACTGGCGACATGTTTCGAACATCTTTCACATACCGTCGACTGGATACAGATTAACCACCCAGCTTCTGAAATTGTTGTCCTTGCCGATTTTAATGTGCACAATTCCGGCTGGTTGTTACAGTCTAACAGAAACGACGAGGCTGGGAGGCTGGTGGAGATGTTTGCTCTAAGCCACAACTTGACTCAACTCGTGGGGGAGCCAACGCGAGTGCCGGATGCCCGAGACGATTATGCGAACACCCTGGATCTGTTTTTGACATCCGAACCGAGTATTTATACCGTAGAGGTTTCTGCGCCACTGGAAAACTCAGATCACTGCTTGGTATCTGTCGCGCAAATACTTGCACATCAAGCGAATAACCGCCATAAGCGGCTTCGCCATGTATGGAAGTATGGGGCTACTAACTGGGACGATTTTCGACATTTCTTCGCGTCCTTTCCATGGTCCGAGGTGTGCTTCGGAAACTCCGATGTTAACGCTTGTGCGGAGTCGGTCACAGAGATTATTCTTCTGGGGATGGAGATGTATATTCCACATTCCATCAAAGGAAGTTCGTCTGATAAACCTTGGTTTGATAAAAAATGCGAGCAAATTACAGCGGCAAAAAATAAAGCTTTTAAGCAATGGCGCTCCAATCCAACCGATGTTAATAGAACGAATTTTGTTAGAATCAGAAACGCGTGCAACCAGGCGATTGATACCGCGAAGAAGGCTCACAACGGCAGGGTGATCAATAAGCTCCTTCGGAGCCCAACTGGTTCGCGCTCCTTCTGGTCAATGGCAAAAGCTGTCGGCGGTAACTTCGCATCTTCCTCTTTCCCTCCGTGGGTGACAGACAGTGGGACGTTAGTCACGAATTCAAAGGATAAAATTAATGTGTTCGCGAGTTTATTTTCCGCGAATTCAAACCTTGATCCCGGCATTTTGGAGCCACATGTGATCGCAATGGTACGGTCTTCGATGCGGGATGTGAGATTTCGTCCGCGCACTATTCAACGCATTCTACGGGATTGTAGGAAGGCAACCGGTCCGGACGGAATACCAGCAATAGTCGCTAAGAACTCCAGAACTATCGCCGGTTCTTGGCAGACTCTTCCGCTTATCTTATACACGGAGGACCTTTCCTGCCTGTTGGAAAATCGCTCGAGTTCAGCCAATCCCAACGACGGGAAAAGAGTGTCTCCCACAAAATTACCGTCCGATAGCATTACTGTCTATTTTATCTAAGGTAATGGAAAAAGTCATCAATAGAGAGTCAGTTAAGTATTTGGAGTGTAACGGACTTCTGAATGATCGTCAATACGGATTCCGTGGCAGGCGGTCCACGGGAGACTTTTTGACACTTATAACCGGTATATGGACATCTGCGATTGAACGGCATGGTGAGTCAAGGGCGGTCGCATTGGATATCTCCAAGGCTTTTGGCCGCGTCTGGCACAGGGCATTGCTGAGCAAACTTCGTTCATATGGACTTTCCCAACAGCTTTGCGTCTGGACGAGGAGCTTCCTCGAGAATCGATCGATCCGTGTTGTTGTGGACGGCGAGTGTTCGGATCTGTATCCTGTTAATTCGGGGGTGCCTGAAGGTTCTATTTTGGCTCCAGCCTATTTTTTGCTTCACATAAATGATTTGTTGGAGACAACGGATAATAAAGTGTTCAGTTTTGCGGATGATAGTACGCTTATTTCCTCCTTTTCGAGTATTCGGCCGATTGGTGCATCTGCGTCGCATCAGCTGAGATATAGACAGATTGACTCTGAATCAGGATCTAGATAGGGTCCTGCAGTGGGGAAGGGCCAATCTCGTCGACTTCAATGCAGCAGAGACACAATATACAACATTCACAAAGAAAAGTGGATCAACAACTGCAACAGTTATTTGGTGGCATCTCGGGGCGCCCACTCAGGGCTATAGGTTCGCCTGTCCCGAGAGAAGTCTAATAATTTAAAAAAAAAAAAAAAAAAAAAAAAAAAAAAAAAAAAAAAAAAAAAAAACAGAATTCGAGCTATAAAATCTAACAATCCGAACATGTTCCCACAAATTAATAAGATATTCAGGAGAAATAAGCAAAATGAGATTCGGTGTCTACACTCACCACACAATGACGATAACAAGCAAATGTTAATCAACATAGGTATAGATATAAACAACGCTATCCTCAGTAATGAGCTCTTCGTGGTAGAAGATCCCTTAGAAAAGGTAAACACTGTGGGAGCTGTCTCCGAGGAAATGTACATGGTAAATGAAAGCGTCCGCCGAAAGTACGACTTGGAAAACAGAGTTCTAGTGAATCAAACTCTTCGAACGTCATTACCAATAAGCAGGTTATGCTTAATACATTTATTTTCGACCTCAACAAGATATATCAATGGGAATTATCTAACCCAGTAAAATTCAATGCCCTAAAAACTCAGTGCTGTTGAGATGCTCTTCTTCATTCGCTGAATCGCAGTGGAATCTGTTTCATCTGTCCTATTCAAGTGGCCTATTCCCAAGTAGATGGAAGTCAGTGAACACTCAACCAATTTCCGAAAGGGACGACGAATCGTCTCCTCTTCCTATCGAGCCACAAGTATTAGCATCTATTTTTCTTTTAAGGTTATGGAGTCACTAATTAATCCTCTGATATGTAAATATCTGGAACTAAGAGACCTCTTTAATAACCGCCAATATGGCTTTCGTAGCAACAGGTCTACAGAACATATGGTGGCATATCTTACCAAAAACTTGGCCATCCCATCGACTACTTCGGTAAAAGCAAAGTTGTCACATTCAAAATCATTCCACAGAGTTAAGCATCCAGCCCTGTTGTCGAAACTATATTTCTATTGTGTGGACGATATATTGATTCGATGAATAGGAAATTCTCGGTCAATCTAAGTTGTTCTGGATGATGTCAAATCTGCCTCCCATCAAATTAATGTAGGTGTTCCCCAGGGTTCGATACTCTCACCCACTCTCTTTCTTATCTTTATGAACGACCTTTTGTCAATAACCTAAAACTTAATTCACTCGATTGCTGATGCCAGCACATTGAGTTTCTCATACTCATATGTACATTTCCGACGAAGCTCTTCGAACATCATTACCAACAGCAGGTTATGCTCAATACATTTAAATTTGATCTCAACAAGATATATCAATGGGGATTATATATCCGAGTAGATCTCAATGCCCCAAAAACTCAGTGCTGCCTCTTGTCAAAGACGAACCCCAAAGCAAATATACTGGCGATGAGCGGCACTTGCATCGACGAAGCCGATCTGAAGGGACTATCAATCCTCGGCACTCGAATTAATTCGACCACATGCATGAGGCTCCTCGATAGTATAGTGGTTAGTATACCTGCCTCCCACGCGGGAGGCCGGGATTCGATGCCCCATCGGGGAGCCTCTGGCGCAAGACTAATGACCTTGCTCGTAAAAAAACAAATCATTATAGAAAATTTAACAAGCCTCAGGACTTGCTAAATAAGGCCAAGACCGGTTCCCGGTTGAGATTCATTCTTCAGCCGAACCACACGAGTGTGGAATGCTCTGCCCGATCATGTGTTTCCTCATCGTTGTATTGTCCAGGCATTTAAAACCGAAGTATCTCGATACGTCCTGTCCTTATCCGCTTCCTCTCCTTCCACTTGCACTGTGCTCTGGCATCTAATGGTACATCAAAATCCCCTGGTCCTGGGCGAGTATTTCTGCTCCGTCTGCCATCAGCTTACTCTGGTAGACGAATTGCACTTGAACACCGTTTCCGGAATTGAGCTTATGAGGGACTAAAACATTACTTGCGGTTCGGGACATCAACTTTTTTTTAACCGTAATGTAGTTATCAGTTTCCAATTATCTTGCCATATGATTGGATCTACTTCGTCGAAGATTAGGTGGCTATTAATCTTCTGTTTTCACTTTTCATTGTTCTGAAAGAGCCAAGTCCTTAGTTCGATCGACCTTTGATTTTCATTTCGACCCTGTATGACTCGCCTTTCATTATGTCTTGCCCACTGACTATCTCCACGACGACCACTTTCGATCTAACTTTCGCGCAAATCTTCTTTGCAACGAATGAATTTAGGAGTAAGACGGTAAGCCTTTCATATAACAGAGGAAGTATTCCGGCCGATTCTTTCAGTCCATGTATTGTAGATCCACTGACACCATAGACAGTTTGGCGTTTCCACTGCTGGTGGTGCGTATAGAGGTAACCAGTTCTTCTCTCGGCCCTTCATTAGGATCATCACCGGATGCCTTTCAGATGTCCCCGTGCACCTTCGTTTATGGAGGTTGCTCGGAGTCAAGAATGACGTGAAGCCATTTCGTACATTTGTTAGAGTCCTACATGTCGATTTAAATGTCGAAAACAGAGGCATTTGAAGCAGAGTCGTGATTCCTTCTCCATTTCCCATGGTCGTCATAAATTCGGAGTATTCAAATGGTTCCCGTGACATACTGGACACGACGTCTCTTCTTGATTCGGATGTATTGCATTTTTCGCTACAGCATATCCTGCACTCCTCAATGTGTCTTTTACCAGTTAAGGTGGAGTTCCTCTTTAGCTCCCAGGAACGTGAGGTGGGGCTGAAATTTCCATGAATGTCATCCTTATATCCTGCGAAATCGTTGAGAGGTATGCGTGAGGTTCTATAGTAGTTTATGCCGACGATTATGACTCACCTGCACCGCAAGGCTAACGACATCTTGAAGGTAATCAACATCGTTTTCTGGGAACTCATATAGTGCGTATTCTCTGCTGCCGCCACGGTGGCGACTGAGTTTATAGTGTTTGAGAAAGTAACGAAGAACGGAATTCGTAAAAATTAGAACCAAAGCATGACGTATTAGACATCGGCCGTGTGTATCCGACGATGTTTCAACTTCCTATTTAAGCTAGTATACAGCGATGATGAATTTTTTCAATTACTTTGCGTGATGTGTTCTTTGCCACGGTTACGTGTGCGTAATCAGTTTGAGATGAGATAAGTTCCTCATGTTGGTAACGAACATACGTCCCTCGATGGGATCTACCACCGTTCGTGACAGATTCTTGAACTAAATTATTTCCGGCAAAGCGTCTGGTCTTCCCGAACGTTTTTCTAAGCCAGTCGTTATTTCCTTAGAATTATCGTTCGTTAATGAACAGGACATTCCTCAGGGCTTATTTCGCCTTTCCCTCAAATATTTTTGGCAGACACATTAAATGACCTGTTTCGTCTCTAACAGATACACACACAATTCACAAGCAAAATAGTGAAGAACACCGAACGAAAATCGAATAAGAAAATACATCAGAGCCGTATACCATAGCGATAACAAAATAATTCACATCAGTGGAATATACTTGAGTTTAAAAATCGAATTCTAAACACGGCCAGTAGCCTGTTGGGTAACGCTTAAGTTCAATTTTGGTGATTCTAACTGTCATAGCGTCAGTTCGAATCACACGTTCTTCACTATCATTTCAAACGCTATAGACCTGCTTCACTGACCACACCAAGCGCGGCAATCGCACGCACAAAAGGGGATTTTGAAGTACTCTTAAATGTCAGAGTATAGTGCGAGCAGGGGAAGAGGTAGAGGCTAAGGAAAGGAGGTGTCGATGTACATTGGTTTTATTGTTTGCCAAGGGATGAATTCTGAGATAGACTTGCTTTCGCTTGGGCTAACTCGTGGGTGTCGTTGCTTTTATTTTTCGTTCTTGTGGTATTCTTTCGTTTCTATAGGGTACCTATTACCAGTGGAGTTAAAATTCGACCCGACTATGACGGAATTATATTCCACCGCCCTTTTTCTTGTCTCTGACTGCATGTTCAACAACTCATGATGCGTTCGTGGCACTTTGAACTTTGATTGGCAGTACCCTTTTCCAATTGCCTGATTTGATGATAGGTGTCCTAATACTCCAGGTTTTAATGATCCGTTGCGAAGAATCAAATACTATGTGATCATGATGCCTTCGAATGTAGATCACCCACACAAGGTGCCTGCAAACCTTCCTTCCGAAGTGGACTGTGTATTTATTCTTCATAGAATATTTTGAGTAGCCATTAAATCACAAACCCGATTGCGATGTGGAAAAATGAAACAGAATGAGGAATGGAGATATCGATGCATAGTCTTAAATGCGTAGAGAATATAGCGAGGTAGGGCATTCCACATTGGTGCGTTTTGGCCACAGAATGATTGTCTGTGTCTATCGTTGTCCTTATATTTTTATTTAAGTTTCTTAAGACAATTTCCTAAACGATGGAAAAACCATCGGCCTGTGCTTATACAAAAAGAAGTTGAGAATCCAGAGGCGCCGTCTTCCTATCGCCCGTTGTGCATGCTGGACACGACAGGAAAATTGCTTGAGCGAGTAATTGCCACTCGCCTGGAACAATTCACTGAAGGGACAATGGGGCTCTCTGAATCGCACTATGGGTTCCGGAAAGGTAGATCAATCGGTAAGGCACTATCTGTGGTGTGCGACATCCCTCGCAATACGATAGCTGGAGCACGATGGCTAGGTGGTACAAAAACACATTGCGTGGTGGTGACACTAGATGTTAAAAATGCGGTGAATCGGAATAGGATTATAGAAGCGTTGCGCGATCTACAAGTCTCACCCGACATTGTGCGTATATTAGCAAACTATATCTCAGATAGAAGACTGCTCTACGACACAGATGAGGGACCGCAGGAATATAAAATAACAGCAGGTGTACCTCAGGGATCTGTATTAGGTCCGCTGTTGTGGAATATCATGTATGATGGTGTGCTCAGGGTCAATGTACCAGAAGGGGTTAGAATCATTGGGTACGCAGATGATTTGGCAATAGTGGCCGCAGCTAAACATCTAGATGACCTGGAGTATATTTGCTCCCAAGCAAACCAGAGCATTAAATACTGGCTATATATGGCCGGACTGAAACTAGCTGGACATAAGACGGAGGCAGTTTTAATAAGCAGCCGCAAGAAAGTTGAATACCTTGATTAGGAAATAGAAGGACAAATAATCAGATCCGGTCCCTATATTAAATATCTTGGTGTTATACTCGACAACAGGTTGACCTTCAAAGAACACCTGAGGAAAATGAGTGAAAAAATGGCAAGGGTATGCAAAGTTTTGGGGAGATACTACCCAATGTTGGAGGACCTCGGCCCCACATGAGGAAGCTCATAACCAGTGTCAACACCTCCATTATGATGTATGCAGCTCACATATGGACGGGAGCCGCACAGTAGAAGTCGTACATGAGGGGAGTGAACTAAGTACATAGGCTGGCATTACTAAGAGTATGCTGTGCATCCCGAACGGTATCCGAAGATGCCATAAATGATTTGGCCAGGAGGATACCACTTGACATTGCAGCTAAAGAAAACGGTGGATTGCATGAGGTCTTCCAAGAGAATCGTCGGAGAATGCAGTCACAATTTGAGCTCTTATGCCTAAGAGAATGGCAACGAAGGTGGGATTCTTCCACCAAAGGAAGATGGACCCACACCATGATACCTGATGTAGAAATATGGGTGAAAAGAAAACATGGTGAACTGAATTACCACCTGACTCAGCTAATATCAGGACATGGATGCTTTCGGGAATACTTGCACAAATATAAGCATGTGAACCCCAGTCGTTACCAACACGTCAAAAAGATAAGACGTATACCTGACAACAGGAGAAATCAAAAGAAAAGAAAGAAGAAAAAAATATAAATAAATTCGTCGCGCGAGTGTAAGTGAACAAGTGTGGATTACACAGTGTGGCCGCCACTGATAGTGGTTGTTTAAAAAATAAAAAAAAATAATAAAAAAATAAAAAATTATGGAAACAAACAAAGTGCTAAAGAGCTCGTCGCCTTTCATGAAAAGGGGCCAGGCAGACCTGAAAGCGATGACACGGAGCCGACTCGAGCGACAGCCGAGTATTATAACAAAGCGGCACAAGCCAAATTCAGACGGCGAAAAAAATGCAAAAGGAAAGAAAAACGAATACACAGGCGCAGGCAACCAATTCAACGAATTGGTTGACCTTGACCCAAGTGAAATCGAATTACCTGCTGAGGAAGAAAACAATATCACAGGTACTGCAACGGATCCGGCGGAATTAGAAAAACTCCTTGCGGATATTGACACAAAAAAAGAGGAACTCAATAAACAAAGAGAAGCAATCCTCAAATTAAAAGACCTGGTGCAGCAACAACAAAGCCAAGAAAATATAACAGCATAACGGAAAAATCAGGAACAACATCAGGAAGCAAACAAAAGGCAGCAAACAAACCAGCACATCGTAACCAACAAAAAGGAAAAGGCGCCGCCTATAATACTTACGTCCATGGAAACAAAGGACGTTATAAAATTAGGTGAGTTAACTTGCAAAAATTTCAAAACAAAAAAAATTAATAATTCTAAAATAAAATTAATGTGTGATGATATGGAAGGTTATCGCAAAGTAATGACTGCTTTGGGTAGGACAAAAAGCGAGTACTACACGTACACCCAGAAATCGGAGAAAATAATCTCCATGCTCCTAAAAGGCGTTGATCCATGTTTTTCCCCTGAGGAGGTATTAGAGGAATTAAAAAATGTCGAAACCGACAATTTAAAATTTACAGGTGTGAAACCCTTCTCTACCGCCAACTCCAGAAAACGCAATTGCAAATTGCCTTTCTTTATTGTATCACTGAGTCCCAACAGTAAAGTTGATGCTCTCCGATACATCAAACACCTCAACCACCAAACAATAAGTTGGGAAAAAATTAGAAAAATCGATCGCGTATTGCAGTGTATGCGTTGTCAACGCTTCGGGCACGCGGCATCAAACTGCCACATGCAATTCAGGTGCGTAAAGTGCCGCTCCGACCATATCATTGGTGAATGCCCCTTGGGCAAGGAACAACTTCCAGATAGGAAAACACTGTCCTGTGTCCTCTGTAAAAATACAGGTCACACTGCTAATTTTAGAGGATGTCCTAAATTTCAATAAATGAAATTAAAATTGGAATCCAAAAAGAAACAAGTTGAAGAAGAGAAAAAAATGAAAACTCGTTCTTACAAGAATTTCGTGGCTCCTTGTGTGTCATATGCACAAATGGCCGGTGCTCCTAAGCAACCAGCATCCATGGAACATACATATAATAATGGGAAAATGCCCGCACCAGAGGCACATTCAGAAATAATAACAATGCAATTAACCATGCAAGGACAATTTGCCGAATTTCAAAGAACACTGACTGAACAAAGAGCACGAATAGATACTCTCTATTCAACCCTGTTCTCAAATAACTCTCCACATCAAAATCTTCAACCCTCCGTCTGAACTTAAGCTAAAAATTATAGCTGTGAATGTAAATTCACTAATCCACATCGAAAGAAGGGATAATTTAGGCAATCTGCTCCAAGCCGAATGCCCAGATGTGCTCTTGGCTAGCGAAACTAAGCTAAACCAAAGGCATAAAATGGGCTACAAAAATTATAACATAATTAGACGAGATCGACCACACTCTACTCGAGGGGGTGGGGTCGCTATCTTAGTTAAGAAAGGTCTTCACCATAAGGTCGTTTACAGCACGGAAGTACACAAATTCCAGGTGCTAGAGGCATGCATTATAGACATTCCGCTAAAAAGTCAAAGGCATCTATATATAGTCGCTGCTTACGCTCCTGAATCTGTTCAAGGTACCCAATTTATCAGTGAAATCGATACGCTTTTCCGAAGTCTCAAGTTAGATTCGGAAAACAATTATTTTTAATGGCAGGTGATTTTAACGCCAAGCACAGTGCCTGGGGCAATCTGACCTCGAACACCAGAGGCAATGCCTTGTTTGATTGGTGGCAAACAAATGCGATCGAGCATAAACTAGAATTGTACGTCTTATCCAAGAGGTAACTCCTTCCTGGATTTACTTATGACAGATGATCGAATTCAGTTACCAGATACCGAGGTAACTACTCGAAATTGTCTTCGCACAATTGAGTACGATAGCGATCATTACGGACTTGGAGCCGTAATACACGTGCCAAACGAGTACCATCTACTTGAGCAGTACGACCAGGTACACTCTTTCGATTTCCGAAAAGCACATTGGTCGCGTTTCGATCGCATAGTAAAAAGAGAAATACGCAACATTGGCATAGACCCACCGACTAATAGAAACCTCCGTAATGATGAAATCGATCATTACCTCTTAACTATGAACGATATTGTTACTAACACAATGAATCGTTCCATCCCCAAAGTAGCTCATATGGATGGCTATACCCACCGATACAGAAATGCAACTATCGATGCTTTGTATAGGCAAAAGAGCACCCTGCTCTCAAAGCTGAAATTGTGCTATAGGCAGTTCAGTGACCCAAACAGCAATGAAATCAAAACAATCAAGTCCTTGATTAAAAATCTTCAAAAACTGATCCGGGATAATTACCGAGCAGTAATAAATGAGGAGTGGAGCAACAGAATTCGAGGTGTTCAAGCAAACGGACCGAACATGTTTTCAAAAATCAAGAAAATATGTCGAAGAAAAGATCACAATGACATTCCCTGTCTCCGAATTCCACGGACTCCCGAGAATTGCCAGATAATGCTGAACGCAGGACTCACCTTAGAGCACATCAACTCCAATGATGAAGTAATAGTAGTCGAAGATCCGCAAAAGAAAGCGAATTCAATTGGAGCCTGTTTCGAAGCAGTGTACAGACTTAACGAATCAGTTCATGCTAGCACTGAAATTGAAAGCAATGCCCGTCAAAGACATTGCTCGCTGCGCAATCAACTTCACAACTGGCGATCCGAAAACCATAGTTTCATCACATTCGGCGAAAATAATAAGGCGGATTCTCCCGTCAGAAATGAAAATACAAATATGTTTGTGCGCAAGGATGAACTTAGAAACATACTTAGCTCAATAAAAAATAAGAAATCATCTGGAATAGATAGCATTCCAAATGTGGTTCTAAGGCACATATACACTACTTTGTTTAACAACGCTCTAAACAATGCACACTATCCAACCCATTGGAAGACTGCAGTAGTCCACCCTATCCCCAAAAAGGGTAAGGATAAGAGCAATCCAGCTAATCTGCGCTCGATCAGCCTGCTTCCCAACATCAGCAAGGTATTCGAAAAAATTATAAACAAAGCACTGATAGATTGGTGTGATGAAAACGATATCATCCCCAACAACTAGTTTGGCTTTCGAGCGCGACATGATACAGTTCATGCAGCGACGAAACTTGTTTCCGATATACAGTGGAACAAGGCAAAGCGACAATGTACAGGCGCCTGCTTGGTTGACTTTGAAAAGGCTTTCGACACCGTATGTCTAGAAGGGCTTGTCTATAAGTTAACAAACCTGGGTATGCCGCAATATCTGCTATACATTATTTATGATATGATAATGGACAAACATTTTGTGGTGAAATGCGGGGACATACTCTCCAACAAGACCTTCCAAATTAAAAATGGCTTACAGCAGGGAGCTGTGAATTCTCCCATTCTATTCAATATTTACACTAGTGATCTAGTGAGTTCTCTCGAAAACGCCATTGCGTACGCCGATGACATAGTGGTGTACAGAACAGGAGGAAAAATAGACGTCATCAATAGACACCTTCAAGATGACTTCAACAAAATAAAACAATTTTGCGACGACTGGAAATTAAAAATTAATTTCCAGAAAACCGAGACTATCCTTTTTAGAACGCCCCTATCCAGGGCCTCGAGGGATACAAAATACAACTGGAAACACTTCTCTATTGTAGGTAACAATAACCTTTCACTGCAAGTGAAAACTGTAGTTAGATACCTTATATTTTGACAAGCACGTAGCAGCGTCCCTCTCCGCAGCTAAAAGCGCATATTCTATGACAAGAAGTCTATTCCGGAGTAGTCTTCTTGACCCCAGAGTCAAAATAATTTCGTACTCGGCATTCATCCGACCAGTTTTGATTTATGGCTGTCCAGTATGGTATAATATATCTCCACTTTATATGGAGAAGTTTCGTGTGTTTGAACGGCAGTGTTTGCGTTCCTGCCTCGGACTTTATAGAACACCAGAGTCGCAATACAAAAGATTCTATCCCAACAAAATCCTGTATAACAAATCAGGGTTAAATAGGATAGACAATTTCATAATTAAAATTATTCGTGGTCACACAGCAAGGGCAATGTGCAGTGACAATAATCTTATCTCGGGAGCATTCTAACCCAATGATATGTATCTGGAGAATACCCTCCAGAATGGGTTTATTCCCCCAGAAGCATTTCCTTTTTTGGATCAAAACGGCCTTATCCAAGACATGCATGGAGTCCCGATTATTTACCACGCTCTCCGTGGTGCCAGGGATAAACAAATTCTCCATGATAGTGATATCTCCAATGCTCCAGACCGCATGCGTTTTAGCACGGCAATCAGTGAAAGAGATAAATCAGCCACAGATCGAACATCTCCCAAATGGTGGTGGCTTCTCAACGAGGAGAGGACTTCACATCCTCAGATATAGTATGCCTCTCAAGAGCAACGCTCTCCTTCCTCTTGTCAACCCCCCCCCCCCCCCCCCCCCCCCCCTGTCCATCTTTCCCAATTACTTTTGTGTAGCTATTTTATTTTATTTTTTATTTCTTCTTTTATGTTTTATTCGTTTCGTTTTGAAGTTTTTGTTTGTTATTATAATTTAAAAAAAAAAAAAAAAAAATTGTAATAATAATATATACATATAGATGTAAACGCCCCCGCTTGGTAGAAACCTTGCCGTGGTGCGGGGGCTTCAACTACGATGAATCGCTCAGGCTATGCTGACGGAAGCATACACTTCCAGTAGGGCCACCCATGTCAGACAGGCTAGCGAGGAGTAACACACAAAGATCTACCGCCCCTAATCCAGGGTGTTACGCGTCACCGTGCCCATTGGATGGTTTGCAGCCAGGGGTATACCGGCTGTGTTATAACGGCGCCTCTCTGACACCGGGTCGAATCAGAGCAGTAAGCAGACCTTACCATATCAAAGAGGAGCTCTGATATGGCGGACCATTTGAAAGCCCAGAGTGATCCAATGAAATGAATGATCAATACACAAAAAACAATCTCACAAAAAACCCGATAGGCGTAGGTGTGATGAGCCAACACTACCATAAGGGAACAAATCATCAGGAAAACACCGACTCGGTAAAAAGAAAACGTAGGGAAAAACGTAAAAAGCGGGATATACGCGTCGGCACGTGGAATGTTCGAACGTTATATAAACCAGGCGCGATACAGACGGTCGTAGAAAACACGAAACAATATAAAATGGACATCGTCGCGCTTCAACAAGTCCGACTCCCACATCAAGTATTCGAAACAAACGGATTTACACTGGTGTGTGGAGGTACCGATACACATAACCTCGGAACCGGCTTCAACATAAGCAAGAAGATTACGCCACATGTAAAAGATGTGAAATTTTTTAATGACCGAATGTCTGTGCTAAAAATGAAGGGCCGATGGTACAATAATGTATTTATAAACGTACACGCTCCAACAGAATCTACTGACGAAGAAACGAAGGACACGTTCTACGAGACCCTAGAGGATGTATTTCATGGGATCTCATCATTCGATGTTAAAATCCTCCTAGGGGACCTCAATGCGAAAATTGGAAAGGAAGATATCTTCCAACCAACTATAGGTAAAGAAAGCCTACACGACGTTTCAAATGATAATGGAATTCGAATTATCATGTTCGCAGCGTCAAAAGATCTGTTAGTAAAAAGCACGATGTTCAAGCACAAGCAAATTCATAAAGCCACATGGATATCACCCGACGGCGTAACGCGTAACCAAATAGACCACTTCCTCATAGACAAAAGACACCACTCGAATATCCTTGACGTAAGATCATATAGAGGAGCAGATTGCGACTCCGATCATCTTCTAGTGGTGGGCAAACTCAGGAGTCGCCTCGCAGCAATCCCACATGGCCAGTCACGGGAGACAAGCAAAAAGTTCGACACTGATAAACTGAAAGACCTACGCAAAAGGGCTGAATATCAAGACGAACTAACGAATAGATTTAGCATTCTAGAGAATGTGAGCAGTGAGGAAGAGGAAGCTAATAGTGTGAACACTAAATGGACATCGATCAGTGACACAATCAAACTAACAGCCCAAAAGGTATTAGGATTTAAGAAAACAATTAAGTCCAAACCTTGGTTTGACGATGAGTGCAGGGCGAAGATCGAAGAACGTAAACGCCTCAGAGTGATCCACTTAGAAAGATATGATGAAGTCAACGCAGAAAGATACGCGACAATTCGGAGAGAGACAATGAGGCTCTTCAAACGCAAAAAACGCGAATGGGAGAAGACTCAGATCGAACAAATCCTAGAAAATTCTAGGGCAAAGAACATCAGAGGTATGTATGTCGGCATAAATTCAATTAGAAATGGCTACCGAAGAAGAGCCAAAATAATTCGAGACGCAAACGGCTGTCTGGTCACAGAAACGAACAATATCGTGACAAGATGGAAGCAGTACTTTGAAAATCTGCTCAATGTACGCACCCATCAACCACAGATAAATGCACCAAGCGTACATACAGCCGAGCCTCAGATCCCAGAGCCGTCTCTCAACGAAGTTGTAGACGCAATAAAGCGATTGAAAAACAACAAGGCTCCCGGAGTCGACTGCATACCGGCAGAGGTTGTGAAGCATGGAGGAGAGGCAACCGCTCGAAAGATCCACCAGCTCATCCAAACAATATGGGATAAGGAAGTCACTCCGGAAGAATGGATAACCTCAATAGCCATCTCCATTTTCAAAAAAGGCGACAGATCTGACTGCGAAAACTACAGAGGAATATCATTGCTCCCAACCGCATACAAAATATTAACAAATGTCATTCTGGCGAGAATCACACCGTACGCAGAAGAGATACTGGGAGACTACCAATGTGGATTCCGTAGCAACCGGTCAACAAGCGACCAAATGTTCACAGTAAGACAACTGCTGGAAAAGAAGTGGGAATACGGAGAGACGGTTCACCAACTGTTCGTTGACTTCAAAAAAGCCTACGACTCAGTCGCAAGGCAGAGACTCTACCATATTCTAGTTGAGCTGGGAGTCCCAAAAAAATATGCCGCCCTCATTCTAATTTGCATGAACGAAAACAAAGGGCGAGTCAGAATAGATCACCACCTCTCAGAACCATTTGAGATCCGGGACGGACTAAAGCAGGGAGATGGTCTATCACCGTGTCTCTTTAACCTTGTGCTCGAGTATGTCATCAGAAAGGTACAAGACGACAACATGGCCGGATCATCCCTGAACGGGGTCACACAAGTGCTCGCATATGCGGATGACATCGCCGTTCTGGGCGATAATCTAAAGACTGTAAGTGCAAACAGTGAAATCATCATGCAAGCGGCAGAAGAGGTGGGCCTAGATATAAATGAAGACAAAACAAAATACATGATTACGGCGTGAGCAGGTGGACCTCAGATAACACATATAAACGTCAGAGGTAAGATATTTGAAAAAGTTGAAGAATTTAAATATCTGGGAACGATACTGACGGCCAGTAATGAAATGTCGAAGGAAATTAACAAGAGACTCCATTCGGGCAACGCGAGTTGGCATGCAGTCAGTAAACTGCTGAAATCTAGACTGCTATCACGTAACATAAAGATCCGTGTCTATAGAACCATATTCATGCCGATTGTTCTATATGGATGCGAAACATGGGCTCTCACAAAACGGGAAGAGAACAAATTCCGCGTATTCGAGAATAAAGTTTTGAGGGGCATCTTTGGAGGTAAATATGACGAGGAGGCAGGACAATGGAGGAGACTCCATAACCACGAATTGGAAGAGCTATATCGCAAACCTACAATAGTGAGAGTAATCAAGTCACGAAGATTAAGATGGGCCGGACACGTGGCGCGAACGGGGAACGATAGGACCGTGCATAGAATTCTTGACGGTAGACCAACGGGAAAGAAACCGGTAGGATAGCCGCGACGGAGATGGGAGGACAATGTTAGGTTTGGCCTTGAGGAGATCGGATCGAATAGTCAAGCGTGGAAGGAGAGTGCCCAGGACAGGGAACGATGGCGAAGTCGAGTCGGTGAGGTCATGAACTCCCGGGTTCTTACAGGCCAATAAATAATAATAATATAGGAGTAAACGAGGAGTCCCTCTAATATATGACTTATTTCATATATATATATATATATATATATATATATATATATATATATATATATATATATATATATATATATAAGAAACAAAAAAAAAAAAGATGTACGCCGAAAGGCATATATAAAAATCAAGTTGTAATGTGTAATTTAGAGAGCTCGCATAGAGCCAGTAAGTTAATTTAACGATTGTGGTTGTAGAAAAGGGTTTAACATTTACCCCTAATATTATACATGTAAAAAGAATTAGGAAAATAAATGTGGTTTAAAAACTAAAAAAAAATAAGCATGTGAATCACCCATACCGCTTGTATTGCGAAGGCAAAATAGAAAATGCGGAACACGTACTCACAGAGTGCGTGAGATTCGAGATCGCACGAACGATTTTGGAGAGACATATGAGACGGGCAGTTACTCCGGGAGGAGTAATAGAATACATGCTGAGTTCAAAACAGGCATGGTCCGTAATAAATGGTATTCTCTGTGAAATGATGCAGCAGTTGCGACGCGACGAGCGGAGTAACAGGTAAACTCCGTCCCGCCCCGCGATGAAATATCTAGAAGAAAGTTGTGCGGGGATCAACGGAAATATGGGCCCGGCAGGAGGTGGTTTTAGTCGGTAAAAACCCGGCATGCCTCTGGATCGATCCAGAGGTATCTTTGGAAGATTTCCACCTTCCTATCGAAACCGAAAAAAAAAACACAAAACACATACACACATATATATATATATATATATATATATATATATATATATATATATACATATATATAATATATATGTGTTTATATATATATACATATATATATAATATATATGTGTATATACATATATATATACATACATATGTATATATACATATATATACGCTCCTTGATAGTATAGTGGTTAGTATACCCTCCTGTCACGTGGGAGACCGGGGTTCGATTCCCCGTCGGGAAGCCTCTGGCGCAAGGCTAATGACCTTGCCCGAAAAAAAAAAAACAATTCATTGTGGAAAATTTAGCAAGCCTTCGGGACTTGCTAAATGAGGCCAAGACCAGTTCCCGGTTGTAGTGCCGATGATGATGATGATGATATATACATATATATATATATATATATATATATATATATTTATATATATATTTATATATATATGTATATATTATCGTTACTGGGTTTCCCAATAAGGATATCATGTTTTTTTAAATTAAATAATGGGTTTCCTAACGGGGACGATATGTTTTTAAACGTCATAGCAGCCATATTCCAAATGGTAGAAATATAACTAGCTGCATTTGTCTATACTATAGTAAGTTTGACATTTTAATAGTTGTATTTTAAAATAAAATAATAAATAGTAATAAATTATTGAAAGTGATCGCCGCTTAACTGTTGGAGGAATCTCATCAGAAGTGGGTATCAGCTATGGAAGTGTTCAATCCACCATTTTCAATAAGATCTCGAACGGCATGGATGTGGTCATCTGTACGACTTGTCCTTGGGCGTCGATCATGACCTTCGTTTTTGACACGTTCTCGCCCACTTTTAAACTCTCTGGCCCACTTATACACACGATTCTGAGACAGTGTATCATTACCAAACTGTGTCTTCAATCGAGAAAAAATTTCCGAGGGTTTAACGCCTTAATTTGTTACAAAGTTTATAATAATCAGACAACAGACATATGTATCTCTTGCTCGCTCATGGCTGTAATGACTACAAAGTCGAGCGCGACGGCTAGCCAAGCCAGGTCCCATACTCTTCATAAACCAAACAAGGACCACGCACAAGCTTATCTAGCTCGCAACTTGTTGCTAAGCAAAAAAGTAAAATTACAGTATATATTTGATTCACACTCGTGTTTAATTTCAAAAAACATATCGTCCTTTTAGGCATCCCAACATATACCTATACAACATACCCATTGTATACGATATATTTAAATAAATATATGTTTATCTATAATGAACCTCTTCCATATTTCTTACTTACTGTGTGGTGGTGTTAAGGCTAACGCCGATGACATCCCAGGAAATGGTAACGGCGATGGTGGATGAGGTGGCCCATCGGGCGGATTGAAATGCGATGGAAGGCTCATTGGAGAACTTGGCGTAAACTCCTTGTTTAACCGACTTATGCTATCTTCCATCCGTTCGTGACCGAACTGCGTTGACGGATGAAGTCCGGGCATTCCAATCTGTCCTAACAAACTGTTGGCATACGACTGATGTGGCGGTTGAGGTTGATGTTGCTGTGGATTGTGTTGTTGTGTCTGCTGATGGTGATGATGATGATGATGAAGATGATGCTGAGGGTCCTGCCGATTCTGGTGTTGAGCAGCCGCTGCCGCTGCAGCAGCAGCTAATGACAGATCCATTTGTTCCATATGAAAATCCGTATGCATTTGCGTATCCAGGTCCCTCATGTTAGCAGGAAATCCATGGCTGACTCGTCCAATCGACGGCGGTTTGTTTAATTGACGAATATCCTTCAGTGATAGAACTATTCGGTTGTTGTTCATTTTACTTGTGTTATTATTGTTGTTATTGAGGGGATTGCTGTGGTCTTCCGGATTACTGGGGTCATCGTTGGTAGGTAAACCTTTCTTCGTACATAAGTCTTCAGGTCCCTCAGCAGGACTGTCTATATGTCGTTGATGCAGTGACTCCTTGTCTTCTAGGGATCGCTCAATTTCTTCATCTACTGCCTCACCATTCACATCTGAACACGTCTCTGTGAGCATGTTTGTGTTTGGTGTTTCGTTTTCTTTGATTTCATCACCCTCTATGGGTTCTGCTTCGTTTTTAACGATGGGCGGATCTGTGTCTTGCAGTAGGTTTGGTGACGCGGACTTCAACAGTTCTTGGGCACATTCACCTGACCTACGTCGCGGACGTGCTTGTTTCCGTCGCGGCATAGGTGACGTACATAACTCTGGTTGCGATGTTGTCGATGTGGTATGTGTGATACTGTCATTGTGTGACGATGCGAATAGGCGGGATGGCAGGATTATTTTTGAACCAGATGTCACCATAGACGGGGATTCATCATCGAAGCTCGAACATCGTTCCAACTCCGACGACATCAAAGATGTGTCGATCATACCGAAATCATCTGGTGAGGCGGCGGGGGTGGGAGTTGTGTCCGGCACGGAGCTTTCTACTAATCCCCGAACTTGTAGCGATTCGCCTGCTTGGATAAGTGTCTGAAGTCTTTCTTGGGGGACACTTATCTCGCCGTGGTACATGAAGTCTACTATTGCTTGAACGACCCATCCTCGAAAATCTTTCAAAACTATGACTGGGTGTTTACAAGGTGTTTCGGCGAATACACGCTGGAAAAAGGGTGAACACGCTGAAAGCACAATCTTATGTGCTCGAATACTAGTTTCGGCACACACGAGCGTTACGTCGACAAGTGCTTTCGTCTGCAGAAGTGTGTCGAACGCTCTCAGTATGTGATTCTGATGATTGTTCCACCGTAAACTGTAGTGGTCTTGATTGCTAGTGTTGTTTGTCGTCATTGTGGGGATGGTACTCGTTGTCTTTGTCGTTTTTGAAGTTGTGTTCTCGTCTGTTTAAAGTAACTGCGGCGTAAGAGTTTTCGTTTTTGTTCTGCCTGCCTCCACGCCTCCGGACTCGTTTAACATTCAAATGAAATATTTTCTTTCTTATATTTCGTTCTTCCTTGATAAATTCTTTTCTTTTTTTCTTTGTTTATTATTTCTGCCTTTTATTTTCTGACTATGGGTTCTGTGATGCCTCCTTCTGTGTGGTGTGCGTTTAATATTCGTCACTGTGCTTTCGAAAACCACATTCACAGAAGCTAAAGTGTCCTTGTTGTAACAATTGCCGTGATTTTCGTCTTCTTGATGCCGCCGCTGGTGGCGTTATTCTGTCACCCATTCGGGTGGAGGTGGCCCGTCGAGAAGTGTATCTGCAATGAGATAATAGATGAATGATTATAATGTATGCTGTAATACGTCGTTGCCGCCTTAGGACTATGATCCTTAGATATATTGTGCGAATACAATGTGTGTGTTAGTCATGAAAAATGAGGAAAGAATTTCCCTCATCTATCTTGTAAGCAAAACGCTTAAACAATCAAATGAACGTGTTCGTTGAAGTTTTAAGTTGAGTTTACGGCGAATCTAATTAAGGACACTTTTATGCGTATGTGTGGCTAGGCGATGAATTCATTATGCGCTGTTATGCGTCACAAGGTCGAATTAAGGACAGAGATTCCTCATTTTAAAAGGTGAGGGATGTTAAAGAGCTACGGATGCGGATACCCTGTTGTCTAGTCAAACAATTGTTCACTTAATTATTGTCTGTCGTTACTGAAATCTTTCTAAAATTCATTATAACATCCAGGTGACACAATGGTGACTAGCTCTCACACAATTTGCCGTTACTTCATTGACTTTAAAAAGTTGGTTTAATCTGGTAAGGAATCGCCGGTCTTGTGACAGGAGAAGGGCTTTAAAGACTCAAATTTCCTGGAGGGATATCTAACTGTCACCCGATTGCCGAAAACATTCCGAAATGAAGGTCGAATGTTTTGCATTTTAAATTCAAGGCCGAAGCTAGGACATCATTTGGAAACTTTAAGTTGTCCTTACTTAAAGCTGTTGCGAGGATGACTGCGATCAACGATTTATATACAATACCGGTTTTTTTTATTAAGAGCCATGCAATTTGTCTTCAAATGAAATACGCACGGGGATTTAGAAAAGTGATATTTTTATTTCGAATTGAAGTACAGCTGGTATTATAGTTATAGAATAAAACATTGTTTGAATATTCCCGGCGGACGCGCTTACATGGGTAAATTTGTAGAACGCAATTTTCCATTACTTTCCTATAATTGATGCGGTATTCTGGCAAACAGTCTGGCAAACTTTCTGGCAATATTGATCCTTAAATTATTCTGTGTTGCATAATTACGTGGAGTAATATATTAATTAAAATTGTTATGTAAAGATTACTCAAGTATGCAGCCTCACTAAGAAACCCCTATTAGAAAATACTATTCAAAAAAGCTTTACACTTTCTGTTAAATCAACACATCATTACGCGTAGGGGGGGCTTCAATGGGTGAGGATTTGGGTGAAGCAGCGTTAGAGTTGCAGATTCAAAAGAATTAAAATGACTGCCATGTACATATTTAACACCCAAAGTTCTTGCACAATAAAAAAGTAATACAAAATACTACACTATTCCACAAGTAGTAGAAATTTCTGGTCATGTGTAAAGAACGTCAGAACCTTCATCTCCTCACCCATTCCTTCGGCTATAATCCATGAAAGTGCAACTATCAACGTCATAGAGAAACCATATCTACTTGCTGCACATTTTTTAACCAATTCTATGCTCTCTGTCTTATCCAGCTCGTGGTTTGGAAAATGTAGCTCCGTAATTTTGACGGTTGTCAAACTTGAATGTTATTCAACTTGGGATTTGTTCGCGTTAACATTTTTTCCATTTTACAAGATGGATTGCTAATTACCAAACAAGTTGTTGGGATTCTTAAAGTTTTATACTTTTCGAGGGGATTGTGGTCGACATACAGGCTCTTCGATAGTATAGTGGATAGTATACCCGCCTGTCACGCGGAATTTCGGGGTTCGATTCCCCGTCGGGGAGCCTCTGGCGCAAAACTAATGACCTTGCCCAGAAAAAGCAACTCATTATGGAAAATTTAACAAGCCTCAGGGGTTGCTAAATAAGGCCAAAACCGGTTCCCGGTTGTAGTGCCGATGATGATGATGATGGTCGACATAACTGCCGTTTTTATTCCCAACACATGCAAGTAATTAAGAGATACGGGGTCTGTGACGGATATAGTAACGGGTGTATGATCGGAGTACTTGCTCAACGAAAAAATCGCTGCTGAGAACATACGTGGTAAACGATTCAAATCGATTCATTCTTCCATATTCTCAGACTCAGCCCTTATATCACATTATGGTATTTGGTACACGGACTTGACCTTTCATTATAATAAAGTTCAACTCGCGTAAGTATTTAAGATCGCCAACCATTGAATACACAATATGAAAAGACGTTTGATAAAGAGGATGTCGGCATAAATCCTGCGTTCTTCAAGTGTGTTAAGGTTAATTAGATGGAGACGGGTTGTAGGGGGCGGAACCCGAGGATTTTCCCAATTCAATCTTCGGAGGGCAAAGGGCCTAAAACAACGTTGCACGCTTTTGGTCCTGCGAATATAGGGGGCTCGCACTTTGCTCTGACATTTAGGGGCACTCTAAATCCCCTTTTGTGCACTGTTTGGTGTTTACAAAACTACTTGATTTTTTCTTGATTTTTTAAACAAAATCTTCTTCGGTTCATTTTTTTGCTCGTGAATATGGGAATCAGCAAAATTCCCGTATCTGGACATTTGTAAACCCCGATTGGTTGTGTAAAAGCCATTGTATCCACAAAAATTGAATGTGTGTCGTCGTTTGACGGTGTCATTGGCATGACCTTTCAGGTCATGCAATTTTAAGAAAACGAAAATGGGGTGAATGTTATTTTCTGGACTGTCTCCTCACCGAATTTTGTTGGTCACAAATGAAAGGCTTCCATATCAACGCGATCACACCGCGACATAAGCCTTTACTGCGTAAAATAATATCAGGTCGCGTAATTTAAAGATTTGGTGATTCAAAATAGCAGTCGAAATCATGAGATTTGACTACATGGAAGATTGTGTTTACGAGAACAATCCTTAAACCCACAAGCAGTCGAAAAATAAAAGTTCCTCAAGTCATAGCCTAGTCAAAACTTTGAGAAAAAGCTATTGAAAACTTCCTCGAAAGGATTGAGATGTGAAAACAATCACGTGATAAATATGTAAATGATGTTTTACATGGGTGGGCTGAAAAGTTTCCGACCTAACAAAGATACAAGACGTTTTTTCTTAAAATTTATTTTTATTTTTCTACATAGTCTCCATGTAACTCTACACACTTCTCCCAGCAATGCCCCCATCTCTCTAACCCGTCCAAATACTATTCGGTGTTTTTCTCTGCAAAATATCTGTTCACGAAGGTGGTTGCCTCCTGATTTGACGAACATTTCTAACGTGAGCAAACGCGACACCCGACGCGCGGAAAACTTTCTCATCCCTACATCTTGAATTAATATGTGACAAACACGTTCTTTAGATATTTACCTAGCCTCTGCTATGTCTCTCACTTTAATTCGGCCTTCGTCTATCACCATTTGGTGAACTCCCAAGCTCTCACGGCCACGTTTAAAATCAGCTGCCCCAAATTTCACTGTGGTAAACGATGGTGCAGAGTCCCCATACCCAGAGTCCAACTCATCTTTGATTTGCGTATTTAATGACAGCTCGATACTCAATTTTGTCCATTTTCACAAAAACACTCACATGGACTCACTCAAACGACTGTCAAATGAAAACTACGTATCCAAAATGGCTGAAATTTTAGTGAGTAACTGTCAAAAGATCCACAACTACGTTCACTAGCTTTTATTGACGAGTGCTGCTATCTTCACGTTGAGGTCGGACTACCCTCGTATTAAATGGTAAGGTACGGACTAAAAAATAAAAGTTCATCGAAAGCTCAATTTTTTATCTTGTGGGGGTGAGCAAGTATATACGCCAAGACACGGGCACCTAGCTCACTTCGTTCCCACTTTTCTATTTCCCGCACCTGTAAAACCGTCTATGTCGCCGGGTTCTTTTGGAACCGAATAGAATCAGCTGTTTCTAGAACCGTAGAAAGGTGTGTCTCTACAAATATCACTTTTCCTTGTCTCTCCACCTTCCGCCGACAATGTCAATACGAGTGAAGGGGGAAAATGAGCGCAGATGCGCTGTCCGCAAACGATGAACTATGACGATACACGACCGATGAAGGGAAGAAGGAATAAAACACGCTCAGTAATTGGTAACACAGTAGAATGGCTTTTATTATGGTGGTCCTATACAGGGTCACTTTTGCCTGCTTAATACATTAAAACATCTTTGTTTGCACCGTGTGCAATAACCACTAGGTGGTCAAGGGAATCTTTAATACCGTTAATATCTAGGATTACAGTCGTTTTATTGTATCTTTCTTTCGTCTTCCCCGTTATTGACGGTCGCGAGTATCTGAACCATCACATGAGTTATCCATTCACAATATTAATTCTCTACACACGTATTCTTGTACACATATACAAATGTCCTAGATACACGCAAGTATCCAAAACATTGTTTGTGTGAAATTTGCACATTTCGACATCTGGTGGTTGGGTAAATCCGCATGCTCCTAACAGTGACCCGAGTTGCGGCGTGCTCGATTACAAAGAGCTGTTTGATACGCGAGGGTTGCAAACGCAAGGTGGCCAAAACGCATGTCAGGTTCTGACGACCGAGTCCCGAAATACATTACGTCAACGCCGACTGAGGGGGTCGAACGGAAACATTCGAAGCTAAACAAAATGCTTGCAGGGGGCCCTGGTGGCGGTTGGATCTCGACTGACTAATGAATGGAACGAATCTATTCATCGCGTTGTGGCGATTGAGTCGTAGCTGAAATAAACTCACTGCCACTTACTAGGAATTTCGAGAAGAGTTGCTATGCCTGTATAGGGGGTTAGTTCCGGGGAATCTTCGCCGTATAAGCTGAGTTGGATACCTTGGTTGTGTGTACCGGGAAATTGGTTTCGGCGGCATAGCCAAGTATGATCAAGGGTCTTGATCGTTGTGATTGTTTCGTGGAAAATTAGCTGTCGCTTGGTCGCAGACGTGAAGTATGATTTATGGAGGAAATGAACCGAAGTGGTTTTCGGGGGAAATTGGAATTGCTTGGGTGCAAGCAAGAAATATCGTTTAGATAAGATATTAACCGAAGTAATTTCGGGGAAATGTATGCGGCTTGGTATAGTTAGTGGTGATGGTTGATGTTCCGTTGTAGGTTTGAATATGCGTCTTATAACAACGTACGAATTTCGGGGAAATTAAAATTGCTTGGTCGCCAGGAAGGAATATGGTTTAGATAAAGAATTGACCGAAGCAATTTTGGGAAAATGTATGCGGGGATAATTTAGAATATATATTGTTGAATTGTATTCTGTTGCGGGCTTTGGAGTGTTTTATTGCAAAGTTTGGAATGTATGCTATTGCGGATTTTGCATGGGGAGTTGGTTTGAGGTGACGCGCTGTTAGCGGTCAAGGTTGGTTGGAATTGGGGGTTGGTTCTCCATGTGGTGTAGAGAACACCCACAATCTAAGTGCGTGGGTTTTTTAAATTTACATTTTACTTTCCTAATCTAAAATTAAACGACCCTTAACTATATCAGCTCCACCTCTATCAGGGTACCGAGGTAGATATTCGCTTCCGAACTCGTACGTTTGCCCGAGTACCGAAAATCTGAACATTAACAAATTTGCTAGTCCAGGTGGAAGTCGCTTCATATTTTTGGAGATATGCTCTTCTTCGGTCTTCAAATCGTTATTTCGGTTCTTTTATCTTTTTATTTTTTTATTATTTTTTCGAAACCTCTCTAATAAAACCTATTGCTTTGCTGAATCAGCGCCCTAAGATATTTTCTCTACCGGTTCCATCAGGCAAACTCTGAATGTTAGCTGCAAATTTCTCTCATTTCAAAAAATCTATCAGTTTAATAGGGTGGTATTTCACGGGACGGCTGGCAATTGGGACGCAAGCTATCACTCATCTACTTACCGCTTACCTTTCCTGCCAAATCCTAAATAAAATAAAGTTAGGAAACACCCAACTAACTCCTGAAATAGAGCGGTCCGTCTCATCCACCTCCTCACATCCATTCGCAACACTAATCACTATTTTGTTAGAATTTGTGGAGTCACTGAATAACCACCAACTTTCGAAAAGTGTGGAGGCAAATGACCTCTTTAATGACCATAACGTAAGTATGAGTTTTGTAGCAACAGCTATAAATTAAGACATTTTTTATTTTGATTTAGATTCAAATTTTTTTCTTCAGGTGAAAGGTCTTACACTGTCTACCGCAAATTGCCCTAAATTCTACGCAATTCACGGAGTTGGCTTCGGCGCTTAAATTTTGTATTATTTTTTAATATAAATATTTCCTTACATTGTTATCTGCGTCATAAGTTGACGAATGTTGGTTTGAAACTACTCAAGAGTTTACAGATTGTTCGCGTAAACCGAGTCCTTAGCGTAACCCCATAACCAAAAAATGAACGGGGTCAAATCGAGTAATCTCGCGATCAATCGATCATTTATGCTGACTATAATCTGCTCTTAAATTGTGAAACGCGGCTACGGCCGAATCACTAGTCTCGTAAAACAATTAAGCAATTGTTATACGTTGTTTTGTGGATCCATAATGTAAAATGTTAGACCTTAAACTGTACAAGTACATCGCAAGTTAGATGACATTTCAGTTTGACAGCTGTGAGAATTACGGGGAATTACCACAAAATGGATAATCATGTAAAAGAAAATAAAATTAAAATAAATAAATAAACATTAATTGGCCTCGCCCACACATGTTAAACTAGCGGATGAAGTGAAACGTGTTTAATGATTTGCACTGATCTAAAATATAAATGGGGTGGAGATTATACACAACTCATATACTATCTCATCATCATCATCTTCGGCACTACAACCGGGAACCGGTCTTGGCCTTATTTAGCAAGTCCTGAGGCTTGTTAAATTTTCCATAATGATTTTTTTTTCTCGGCAAGGTCATTAGTCTTGCGCCTGAAGCTCCCCGACGGGCAATCGAACCCCGGTCTCCCGGGTGACAGGCGGGTATACTAACCATATACTATCTATAGCTCTTCATTTCATTCAGCTATATCTTTCACATATGCACACGAGTCAGCACATTCTAAAATCCCTGGCTTTGCGATCGTCCCCACTGCGTAAAACCATTGCTCTTCTATTTCCTATTTATTTTTATGGTGTAGTTTATATTTCTCGTCACATGCCATTCCTCTTTTTCGTTGCACAGATTTCAAATTAACTTGCATAGTAGAAGGTTAATTTAAGAAACATGATTTATGAAAATTGGCTCCTCGATAGTATAGTGGTTAGTATACCCGCCTGTCACGTGGGAGACCGGGGTCCGATTCCCCGTCGGGGAGCTTCTGGCGCAAGACTAATGACCTTGCCCAGAAAAAAAAAAATCATTATGGAAAATTTAACAACCCTCAGGACTTGCTAAATAAGGCCAAGACCGGTCCCGGTTGTAGTGCTGATGATGATAATGATTTATGAAAATTACTGGTCTCAATCGAGGAAAAAAAAAGAACTTTGTTGGAATCAGAAACGTATGCAAACAAACGGTTGAGATCGCGAGGAAGGTTTGTAACCAACAAACTCAGATGCTCAATTATTCACGTCCTTAAGTGGGGAACCTCATGTAAAATGAAATTTTTTAGCCAGTTTTTGTTTTTGCCTAAATTGATAGGAAATTTCCAAAAAAATACTAGAAAAAAAGTTAAAAAGTGATCCGAGACCTCCTTGTACTTCAAACAATGCAAGATCTCAATATCGTAATTGGACAGCAGAGCAAAGGATTCGCTGATAATGACGACAAACGCCGTATTGAACAGTAGCAGGGCCGCTCTCTTGATGCCACCAAAGAGGCTCGTACTTTTCGACAACAGGAAAAAACGGCTCAATTAGAACAGTTTGAAGAAGAGGACGGTCTACTCTATGGCCCTGGAATCGCAGATTAGCAAAAAACTGCGCTAAGTTAGAACGAATTACGAATTTTTTCACGATTTTTCTATTAGTCAAATTTTAAACGCGTTTTTCTCAAAACGCAAAATTTTGCACTTTTTTTTTTTTTAACATACTGTATTTATTTGACCAATAATCAATGTTTACATTAAGTACTACAGCTAACTTATAATTCTAGTGATACAACAGTTTACATGCATACATTACACATTTTTCAAACATAACTGGATGTGTGAATAACTATTCGAGTATTATAGGTTTTAATATTAACAGTTTTCCTGGAAAAGGTCAGAAAACCAGGATTTTTATTTTTTTAATTGAATCTAATCTAATACTTAACTTAACTCTAACTTATTCTAGCTTAACCTAACTTATTTTATAATAAGTTAAATATGTAATGTGAATTGGAGAGTAGGGATTTATGGTTAAGGAAGTAGGTTGGTCAGTTAATGGCCTCAGGTGCGGTAACACTTACCGGTTGTTCGTTAAAACGCAGAATGTTGGAGAATGGTTGTATGTTACAGTATTTGAACTGATTGGGTGCCAGCTCGGTGTTATGGTACACTACCTCGTTGGAGTCATTAACCAATCTTCCAGAGGTGAAGAGACTTCTAGTATGGAGACAATTCAGATAGTGAGCACTGTTATCTAGAGGAGTTGGTAGTAGTGAAGTTATTATGGGGTTGGGATTATTTGGGAGGTTTTCAATAAATTTGATAGACAGCTCTAGGAAGCGTCTGTCGAGACGGTCAATATTAGCGGCATTGTATAGCAAGCTGTTATTGCAATACTTGTAAGAGTTGGGTTGTCGGTTGAGGCCAGTGACCAGCCTGAAGCATTTCCTTTCGAAAGTGCGTAGCTTCTCCATTTGGGCTGGTGTTATATGATACCACAGTGGACACGCATATGTCAGTGTAGGTCTGATTATTTGTTTATAGATGAGCAGTTTGACTTTGTGAGAGAGACCGTTGGGTTTCCACATCACTCTTCTACAGAGATTCAGTTGTATTGTGGCTTTACGTAAAGTATTTTTAATGTGAGTGGAGAATGAAAGGTCATTGGAAAAGGTTATTCCCAGATATTTTAAAGTCTTAGAAGGTCTTATCTGGGTGTTATTTAGTTTGAGTCTAATTTTGTTGTGGGTGCGCCTTGTGTTGTTTGTGCAGTGCTCATTTTTACCCTTAAACACTATAAGCTGGGTTTTATCAGGATTTAGGCGAATTTTCCATTTATTGAAGTATGTTGATAGATTTGGGAGGAAGTTATTAATGCGGTTTCTTGCCTCTTTTACAAACTTGCTGCTGGAGTAAACTATGGTGTCATCAGCATAATTCAACATTACGGTATTGGGTAATTGAGGCTGCGGTATGTCTGAAGTATAAAGGAGGTATAATAGTGGTCCAAGAATTGAACCCTGCGGAACCCCTGCGGATATATTATACGATTGGGAGATAGAAGAATTTATTTTGACCATGAATTTTCTACCAGAGAGGTAGGAAGTAAGAAGTTTGGTAGTATGGGTGTTTAATCCAAATATGTAGTGCAACTTGTAAAGCAGTCCTGAGATCCAAACACAGTCGAATGCTTTAGATATGTCGAGAGAGATACAGACCGTCGGGCTTTGGTTTTGAAGATTAGTTGTGACATCGTGCGTTAGTTTTAACAGAGCATGACAGGTGGAGTGTTGTGAGCGAAAGCCAAAATGCGAATTTGGGATAATAGCGTTGTCATTAACAAATGAAAGGAGATTTCGATATATCTTGCATTCCAATATCTTGCTTAATGTGTTTAATAACGAAATCGGACGATAGTTGCTGGGGTTGTTGGAAGGACTGGACTTACTGATAGGGACTATAACCGTGGTTTTCCAGTTATCTGGGAAATGTGATCCGTTAATTATGTGGTTGAGAAGAACGAGAATAGGGACTAGATTTGACGGGAGAAGTCTTTTGTAAAGAAGGTTTGGAATTCCATCTAAACCTGTCGACTTCTTGTTATTGCGTGATGTTATAAATTCAGATAATTCGCCTGCTGTTAGGAAGGTCGCATTATCCAGAGGATGAGACGCTTTGTTTGTTTCATTGAATTCCGCGATGAAAGGGGTGAAGGATGGGATCATTGTGCGTGCGATGTAGTTGTTTACAGTATCTTGAAAGTTGGAGATTGAGAGGGAGTCGTTTTGTTGATGGACTTTATAAAAGTGATTAGCTAGACAGTTTGCTATGTCAATATCTGATTGGACTGGGTGATTGTTAGTAGGGTTGATAATATAATCGATTCGGGGTTTGTATTTTCGACCCGTTAGTCTGTTGATGTTTTTGAATAAATCACGATTGGGTTTAATATTTTTCAGTATAGACGTGTAAGCCTGGTCGGCAAATTGTTTTAGTTGTCCATTTATCAGGGTAGTCAAGAGTTGGATTTGATTTTTAATAAAAGGGGAGTAACTGCTATGTAGTTTTCGTCTAAGCTGTTTTTTTACACGTAACAGTTTTGTAAGGATGTTGGGTAAAGGCTTTCCTAGGTGATTATGAGGGATGTATGTAGGTGTGTGGCTGAAGAGGGCATTTTTTAGTATTTGCTCTATTCTTAAGGCTGCTTGATCAATTTCAGCAGGGAGTAGATTTTAAGTCTCTGGCAAAGTATAGTCTGTAAAACTGGCAGCAATGTCCCTATTGACTCTTTTCCAGTTTGTCCTGGAGAAATTCGGGATCGGATTGAATGAGTAACATGGTTCGAGGGCTGGGATTTGGACAGTGGTGTGGACGGACCCATGATCGGAAGGAAATTCGAAGGATACTGTAGGGAGGTTAGGTGAGTAGACGTCTACGGATTTTAGGAAAAAATCTATTGTTGATTTAGTAGTTTTGGAGATACGTGTTGGCTGTAATGGACAGTCCGCATAGATATATGGATGGAGTTGAAGGAGTGCTAGAAGTTGACAACCGTATTTATTGCACTTAGTGTCGTTTCCTCCTATTATGAAAGGTGCAGGTAGAGACTGTTGTATTATCTCAGTGATGTCGGAACTAGGGAAGTTTGGTTCCCGAGAAGGGTGAATGTATACGGACGACAGTACAAGCACTTTGTTGCTTTTGCAAAAGATTTTAATTGCCGTGTACTCAATATTATTTATATTGGTGAACCTAATTTCGGAAAATTGGAATTTCTGGTGTATTAGAATTCCAGGACCTCCGCGAGGTCCAGTGGTTCGTGGATTAGAAACAAGTGTATAATTCGGAATAGATACTCGGGAGTTTTGTTTAAGCCAAGTTTCTGAGAGGAGGAGGATATCTGGAGAAAACTTTTCAACGAACAATCGGAGGTGTTGTCTGCGAATATTGGAATATATGGACTCTGCGTTGAGGGAAATTATGGTTAAATTAGCCATTAAGGGAGAGGATATGTGAAGTTATAAGAGATAAAATCTGACCTTTTTTTTCTATTTCTGAGCTGTGCTTCAACGTGGGCAGCATCTTCTGTAGGCTACTTATGTATCCTTTGATGTCCAGATTCAGATCGTTACTGTTGGATTGTTGATTTCTTGTCATGTTAAGGGAATCCTTGACAACCTTAGCGTATGACATTCCTGGACTTGTAGGATTTATTGATTGATGTGATGTTGTTTTGGTTGGTGAAGGTTTGCTCGTTGCCATGGGTGTTGTTCGCCTTTCTAGAATTCTCAGCTTATGAGGACATTGCGAGAAGTTGGCAGGGTGGGGTCCTCCACAGTTACAGCATGTCACTGTGATTTTCTTCGTTGTAATGAATCCATCGGGGTTTGTTGTTTGGATTGTTCCTGGTTCCACCCCAGGCGGGCTGACCTTACATTCTCCAGGTTGATGTTGCTCTGCACACTTTACGCATCGTACGCTTAGGTGACATGCGGCCGCCAAGTGTCCTGAACCTTGGCATCTTTTGCAATGAAGGACGTTTTGTTTATGTGGTTCCTCAATCGCAATTTTATGCGTGAACAGATATTTTATTTGTTTGAGGCGGGTGACATCGGTTGGAGGAATTTGTATGATACGTAAATGCAGATTCTTGTTAGTCCGCATGTATGGTGTTTGGTAGTAGTCCAATCTGTTTATTTTCAGCTCCGGACAGATCCTGGCTATTTCTGCAGCAAGTTCCTCATTAGTCCATGCTGGATCGATATACCTTAAGATGAAAGTTGCTGGTTTCAACTGTCCATGTTGAAAAGTGAAAAATTCAAGCTTATGTTGCGCAAGTTTTCCTACCGCCTTGTTGTGATCCGTTAAAGTTGTTGTTGTGATGGAAGTCGAAGCTCCTCTTGTATTTGTGGTGAAGTTGCGGTGGCCTAAGGTACTTTCAAGCATTCTAATTAGTTCTTTGATGCTTGTTATATTTTTAATATAGATGGGTGGTGGTCTTGTATTTTTGGCGTGCGTGTTAGGCATTTGATTCCCGGTTGTCTTCTTTTGTTGGGGCGATGGTGTTTCGGGGGACAACAATTGTTGGTTTGGAGATGATGGAGCTAGTCCGGGGTGTTGAGCAGGCGTTGCTTCCATGCAGACGTCATCTCTGATTTTATTGGTTGTTTTTAGGGAGCGAATTTCCTCGTGGAGTTGTTTCATCTGGAGTCGAAGTGTGTTGATATAATCCACGGCTTCCAGATACTTTTTTTGATAGTCCATAGCTTGTGTCTCCATGGTTGTTGGTTTTTTTGTTGCGCTCAGTAAATCGTCGGTGGCTCTTCTTTTACGCTCTATCATGAATTGTTGGTCATCACTGGGGCCGTCGCCCGGCATGCGTTACTGTTAGTTTTCACTGTTTTCACTGTTTTATTACTACAAGTATTACTAAAAGTATTTTTACACGTGCACTTCACCCACGTGTGTTACAGACTTTCACAAACACGTGTTTCACAAACACGAGTTTCAGCTATGCTATGAGCGAACGTCTGTTCGCTCTGAAGTACTCGATAAGAATGAAAATTTTGCACGCCGTGCAACGTAGCTCAAAAACTAATGATTCGATCTTTATGAAGTTTGGTATAGAAATTCTATAGATATTTGGCCTCAGCATGACGAGCTCCGATTTTTTATTTTTTTATTTAAAACATTGCTATTAACAATTGTTTATAAAATGAAATCCTTTTTTTTCAATACTTCGCCATTTTTGCAAATATGCAAATTTTAATAAAAGGGGAACGTCATGCTGAGCGTTTTTGCATAAACTAAAGAACCCATTTTGTATTTTTTGTTTCAGATCATTTTTGTGACCTGTATGCTGCACGTCGCATTTTCAAGACGCTGTTTTCAAGCCGCCATTGCACCGTTTTATTGTTAACGATTAGTCTTAAAAAAATATTTTCTTTAAATTTAACGTAAATAAATTGTGCCTTAAATTACAAATTAATCTACGTATTACATTTTTCAAAAAAATTCCTGAAAAACGGCCTATTTACATGAGGTTCCCCCCTTAATATGATCCGAATACATTTCCTTCCCAACGAAAGCCACTGGCACTCAGTTGATTTCAATAAAGGGGAAAAATTACCTGCCGTAAAATTACGAACTGTCGTTCGTTTTATCTAAATTAATGGTCCCACTTCTAATTCGGAAATTAAAAGCATGTGTGTCACAGACTCTAAAATAATCGCTAATAAGAATTCTGCAAAACATTCCAGTTGCTTTAAAGAAGAAATTCATCTCAAAACATGCCACCAAATTATGCGGAACGAATACAATTTCCTGAAAGGAGACGAGGATGTTGAAGTTCGCCCAGCAAGTTGGAATAGTCAGGCGAATCAAATTTCAGTCCCACTCCACCAAAAATCTCACGAGCCTTTTCATATGAATGAAACTGCTGCGGCATCTCGGGTCTTTCTGCACACCCTCAAACTTAAGCGCGCAAGCTCTCGAAGATTAACTTTATAAAATCTTCAAAATTGTTCGGCAATATGACGGAGTCTTAATAAGTGGTGACGTGAACGCGAAACACATAGCCTACGGAGACCAACGGCAGGGTATTTTTAAGAAAGTCTCAGTGTCGTTGAAGTACTCAGATAAACCACGTACAAATACGAGACGAATCTGTGCTAATGATTTGACGTATTCGCACGATACTTCCTCTCTGGACCACTACCTGATCTCACTACACCTGCCAAACCAACTCGTTATTAGGGAAAACGAACCACCATGCGCTCCTCCTTAAAAGAGGCCTTCGAAAGGCCCATATTGAAAAAAATGATCCAAGGTAATGTAGATCGTGCCAGAACACCGGCTGGCAACCATTCCGAAATGACATAGATCAATATTTACTAGAATATTTCGAATACGACGATAGATCAAAAAATACTTTATTTTAGCCATTTTCACGTCCATTCAACCCGCAACCAGGAAAAACTTTCCCTTCTCCTTCTCGGGCAAATATTATTATTATTTATTGGACTGAAGGAGCTCGGAAGTGCATGGCCTCACTGACTCGACTACGTCATCGTTCCCTGTCCTGTGTATTCTCCTTCTACGCTTCGCCCTCTGATGCGATTCCCTCAAGATCGCGCCTTACATTGTCCTCCCATCTCCATCGCGGTCTCCCCACTGGTCTCTTTCCTGACGGTCTCCTGTCAAGAATTTTACGTACAGTTCTGCCGTTACCCATTCACCTATCATGCCCGGCCTATCTTAATTTTCGCAACCTGAATATTCTCGATATTGTAGAATTCGGTTATAGCTCGTCCAATTCGCGGTTGTGTAGTTTCCTCCACTGTCCTGCCTCGAGCAAATATGGGATAGCATAATATTCATCATCATCATCGGCACTACAACCGGGAACCGGTCGTGGCCTTATTTAGCAAGCCCTGAGGCTTGTTAAATTTTCCATAATGATTTGTTTTTTCCGGGCAAGGTCATTACTCTTGCGCCAGATAGCTTAATATTACCCCTCATGAATATCCATTTCATGAACTAGATAGAGTACATATCTAGTTACGAATTCGGTTTTCGGAAAACGAACTGCACGACACACGTGTTGCTCAAATTACTCACTGACTTCACCTCGAGTCTAGAGCGAAAGCTATGGACCGTGGCATGGAGACTCGATGTGGATATAGCGTGCAGAAAGAAGATTATGGCGATTTGCGACAAACTTCGTTATGAACCTTGGTGATTCGAACCTACGTTATGAAAAGCAAAGCATCATCACATATAAAAACGGTCGCATCTACACAAGGATGGTTTTTGTCGCTACTTGAGCTGTGGATCGATGTTCGGCAGGGCACTATTCTGTCGTCCACCGTATTCCTTTATTGCATGAATGATCTTCTTTCCAGTACATTAAACCCGACTCTGGCTCATTATTTTGCTAAATGCACAAGATGAGCTTCTCTTACAGTCTTGATCATGGCTCGACCAACTCCATCAGATTTTGAGCTTAATCGCCAGTGTATGCTGAGTTTATTGAACTCCGATCTCATTAAAATACACAAACTGGGGCTGACCAAGTGAAATTCAGTGCCTCCGATGCTTCACTCTATCTTCAAAGGGAACTTTCAACGTAGAACAATGGCCTAGGAAATGCACTTGCGGTTGTGTGCGATATATGTTCATCCCCAGCTAGATATATGTTTAAAAAATCCGCTTTTCCGATTCTCGATTCTCATTAGTAGTGTGCTTTTTACTATGATTGTATCGTGTGTGTCTGTTGACACAGTCTCAAGGTTTTCTGTATAAGAAGGGTGTTCTATTCCGTACCAGCCACGTGATACATAAGCTGCCTGAAGCAACGAAAGAAATTAGAAGAGTGTGGTTGCGCCAAGTCGGATGACTTCCTAATCAATCGGAGTGTTCAATAGTGAGCCCGAAGCTGTATAACATTTATACTCGTATGTACGATTTCTGACAGGAGATATTCCGTCACATATCTTCGTTGCTCCGGATACAACTTGCATTAGAGATTATGTTTTAAGGGTAGAGTCTGCGTCTTCATGCGCTCCGATCTGGCTTGCCAAATGATCGAGGCGTTAGAACCCTATAACTTGGACATCATCTGGCTGAAGGTCGTGCTGAGGAATTCTGATAAATTTCGTTGTTGTCCTTACCGCTCCCCGTATGATGATAGACCAGTGACACTATTCGAACATCTTTCACACAGAGCCGACTGGATACAGACCAACCATCCGGCTTCTGAAATTGTCGTCCTTGGCGATTTTAATGTACACAACTCCGGCTGGTTGGCACATTCTAACAAAACCGACGAAGCTGGGAGGCTAGCGGAGATCTGTTAGCTGTTAGCCATAAATTGACTCAACTCGTGGAGGAACTTACGCAAGTTCCGGATACCAGAGGTGATTACGCGAACACCCTGGATCTGTTTTTGGCATCCGAACCGAGCGTTTATACCGTGGAAGTTGTTGCGCCACTGGGAAACTGAGATCGCTGCTTGGTATCTGTCGCGCACCCGCTGGTTTTCGAACAAATAACCGATCTATGCAGCTTCGCCATATATGGAGGTATGGGGCTGCCAACTGGCACGACTTGCGAGATTTCTTCGCATCTTTTCCGTGGTCGGGGGTGTGCTTTGGAGACTCCGACATGAACGCATGCGTGGAGTCGGTCATAGAGATTATTCTTTTCCGGATGGAGATCTACATTCCACATTCCATCAAACTAAATTCATCTGATATACCTTGGTTTGATAAAAAATGCGAGCAGATTACAGCGGCACTCCAGTCCCACCTAGGTGAACAGAACAAATTTTGTTAGAATCAGAAACAGGTTGCACGCCTTTAATACCACGAAGAAGCCCTACAACGACAGAGTGACTAATAAACTCCTTGAGTGCCCAACTGGTTCGTGTCCCCTCTGGTCAATGGAAAGGGCTGTCAGCAGTAACTTCGCTTCCTCCTCTTTTCCTCCGTTAGTGAAGGGCAGCAGGACACTAGTCACAAATTCAAAAGTTAAAGCTAATCTGTTCGCAAATTTGTTTTCCGAGAATTCAGCTTCGATGCCGGTCTCTTGGAACCCACCTTGTTTGTGCTTCACATAAATGACTTGTTGGAGTCAACGGATATCAGCGTGTTCAGTTTTATGGATGATAGTACGCTTATCTTTTTCGAGCGATCGGCCGATTAGTGCATCAATGTCGCAACAGCTCAGATGCAGCCAGATCGACTCTCTGAATTGGGATCTAGATATGGTCATGCAGAGGGGCAAGGCCAATCTCTTCGACCTCAATGCAATATACAGCATTCACAAAGAAAAGTGGATCATCGGTTCCACAGTTGATAATGAATGGCCAGCCCCCGAATCCAAGGAAAGCATAAAATTGCTCGGCGCACGTGGTGCTGTGGGAATGTATCGTGGCATAAAAATGTGTCGATCATCGCCAAGTAGTATCTTCCTCCGGCCCAACTTTTTCTCATGCATAAATTCCAAATTAGACCCGCGTTCGAATATTGCTCTCTTGTTTGGAGCTATGCTTCTAAGCTTATTCTCAACCTACTTGATAGCATACAGAGATGAGCGATGATTCGGTTTATATGCCCTCCACTAGACAATCCGACGGATCGCAACAGTTTGCGATTCATCTCCCGATGGCCCGAACATCTGTGCGTCAAAACTTTACCGTTACAGAGCAGGAAAGCTGTGTTCCTCCCAGCGCGAGTATTTCCGGATCGTTACAACCTGCAACTATTCAAAAAGAACTGAAACAGTTATCTGGTGGCATCTCGGAGCGCCTTCTCGGTGCTATAGGTTCGCGGTTCGGCCCTCCCGAGAGAAGTGTAGTAAAAAACAAAAAACACATAGGCTGATTAAAAAAGTGGATCTATACGCTAACTGGAAGAAGCCCTACAAACTTTAATCGAACACTTAGGAGGAATATTACCTTTTTATACGCGATTGGGTATAATTTTCAACATACCTTAAAGAAAAAGCCTTTTTTTCGGAAATCTGAGTAGGAAAGGCAAGCCAACCCCTTAAATTAGTAATCGTGGAAGTAAATAAAGCCGGAAGGAAAAAACCCAGCCTACTTACGAGTAAACTTTTAGCTCGCTAAAATTCAATCAACACGCGTGAGCGGTCTTAAAAAAAAGGCGTAAAATATTGCATGCTGTCGGACTGTGTTAAGAAACTGTGGTTTTCCACCAGCGAAGCTATTTCTACATAGAACCATCATAACACCTATTCTGTGATAGGCCTGTGGCGTCTCTAACACATACACAAACAATACACAAGCAAATAGTGAAGAACACCGAACGAAAATTGAATACGAAAATACATCAGAGCCGTATACCATACCGATAACATAACAATTCACATCAGTGGAATATAGTTGAGCTTAAAAATCGAATTGTAAGCACGGCCAGTAGCCTAATGTGTTACGCATTGGTTCAATTTTTGGTGATTCTAACTGTCATAGCGTCAGCTTGAATCACACATTCTTCACTATTATCCCAAACGCTATAATTGGTGACTACGACGTGATCTGTACACACAGCACACACTTTCCCGTAGTAAACAGAACTTCACACACGATCATGACTTCCGCATAGAGCACCGGCACACTCGCCTGCTCCGACGATCTCTCGTTCCGTCGTTCGCACACGAAATTGATCGTAACGAAGTTACTGAGGAGGGTGTAGTGTGGCGTCTCTAACAGATACACACAAAATACACAAGCAAATAGTGAAGAAAATCGAATAAGATAATGCATCAGAGCCGTATACCATAGCGATAAAATAACAATTCACATCATTGATTATGAAATCGATTCTACGGAGTGATGACTTTTACTCAACAAACTTTTAACCAACTTAACTAAAGGGTTCTTAATGTTTTATGCTGTCTGGAGATTTTTGCAGCAGACAGATATGTTATATTTTGTAGTAGGTGTTTATTAATAATGGCGCAAGGCTAATATCCTTACCCGGAAAAACAAATTATTATAAAAAATTTAACAAGCCTCGGGACTTGTTAAATATGGCCAAGACCGGATCCCGGTTGTAGTGCCGATGATGATGATGATGATGTTTATTAATAACGTAATTTTAAAAACGTAACTCGCGATCGCTCCAAGAACTGTGGCGTTTCTAACAGATACACATACAATACACAAGCAAATAGTGAAGAACGCCGAAAGAAAATCGAATAAGAAAATACATCAAAGCCGTATACCATAGCGATAACATAACAATTCTACATCAGTTGAGTGTACTTGAGTTTAGAAATCGAATTTGTACACACGGCAGTGGCCTGATGTGGTGAGCATTGGTTCAATTTTTGTTGATTCTAACTGTCATAGCGTCAGTTCGAATCACACGTTCTTCACTATCATTCCAAACGCTATAGGCCTTCTTAATACGGTTCATGATTTCACCCTCAGTAATAAGGAACTTCAAAGTGTGTGAAAGAGAAGTGCATAACTCATCCGTCAATATACATTTCAGTCCAAAGTACAATACAAAAAGTTCTCGAACAGGCGGATATATCTCTCCTCAGAGGTGCTAAGTCTTTTCATGATGGAATGTCAAATTCTGAGCAAAAATACCATGACAGTTTGACAGTTTGAAATGCGTACTGGAAAAAATACCTCCAAACGAATCATCCGATATGTAGAAATATTATAGTATGGGATCACCCGATATATGGAAATAATATAGTATCTGTTTTCAAGTGTATAGGTACATAGTTTTTTATATGGGTATGTATAAGAAAATTTAATAAGTATATATTTGTTAAATAATAGTTATTTATTTAAGTACGCCACTCACAAACGTAAGCACCATACCTCAGGAGCAAGCGTCATTGGAAAAGTTCAGAAAAACTTAAAGACATGTAGAGAAAAAAACCCTGACCATTGTTATCCAATTCTACTTACAGCTTAAGAGTTTTCGAAATCAGTGACTCGTGGTTTTGTCACTGATGTGCGAAAGTGACACATTTGAAACTTGGAGCAGTAAGGTATAGGCCACATGAGAGTAGTCCCGGTAGTACCCGATTTGAAGTAGAGATGATGTTTGTTTTTTTTTATTTTTATTTTTTAGATTTTTGAACGACTAAGGTTGAAAGTTTGCTAATACTAGTTCACTCAGTATTCATTTTTAAGTGTACATAGATATGGTTTCCCCCAAAAAAAATGAAATGAGTAGAAATGACCAATCTTATAAATCTTAAGTTTAAAATGAATACGCTTGTGATGGCTCTCAGCCAATTTGTAAATGTGGAAAAAGTTGAATTTGTTATTGAAAAGGTTCCACTCCAACCAATATTTTGAAACTAAGTTCTACTCTTTTGTTTACAAAAATAAAATATTAAGTGGGAGTATATAATGAAGGTTAGGAAGAACAACCAAATGAGATCACCAGAATTGTGTACAAAATCGACAAACTGGAGCTAGACTTAACATGAGACATGAATACAATTGGCCACATCGTTGTATACAATAGTCTAATTTTAAAGGCTTCACTCCGCCTAATATTAAAGCTGAACTGGATTCAGTTCTGGGAAAATGTGCTCCTACGTTGTTTGGCAGAGATTAAATGAAACCGTAGGAGTTGCCAAGGCGAAGATCGCAGTGGTCTACTAAATGAAATTCCTACGTCAGAATCGTGAAGGAAGTCGTCCAAATGTTATTGGATGAGGTTTACTGAAGGTGCGAGAGTTAACTGGTATGGTGCGCTTTTGAAAATCGTGGTGACTGGAAATTCAGAGTGATTGTTACAATGGTTCAAAAATAGTAATATGAGAATGTTTTAATCCATTGTTCGCAGCAGCAACATTAAGTTTTTGCGTCAGCGAGTACTATTAGTTCGTATAAAAATAAATCCATTATTTTTCCAATAGATGGCTTAAGTAATGTGTATATCGCGTTGTATAAGATCGGATTACGCTCTATGGCATTAGAAACATAATATTTCATACTAAAAAAAAACTCTTCAGAAAGGTTTGTGATTATATGACTCAGTTTTGTTTGACCGCGCGTAAAATATGGACACCAACAAAGAGCAAAGAGCAAATACGTCATAGTTTAGAGTTATTCTTCGATAAAGGCGAAAATGCAAATAGTACTCACAGCTCCAATACTGTAACAGCCAATCATGCGCAATTTTGGTTTTGCCGATTGTGTTTCGGCAATTTTGAAGTCAAATATACACCACTCTCTGGAAGGCCAATTGTCGAAATTGTTGATAAAATCATGGAAAGCGTCGAGTCCAACTTATCATGTAGCCATTGTTTTGATTGCCTAGGAGTTGAACATTGTACAAAAATTCATTTGGAACCACCTGAATGAGGCCAGATACAAAAAGAAGCTCGATGTATTGGTGCCAGCCGTGTTAACACAAAAAAACGTCATGGACCTTATTTTGATAACCACATCACAGGAGCTCTTACCGCTGCTAAAAACGCATCAGCTATGACAGGAAGTCTCGTCCGTAGTAGCTTCTAGACTCCAAAGTGAAAATAATCTCGTACTCGGCATTCATCAGTATTTCGTATGACTGCCCGGTATGTTATAACATATCCCCATTCTACATGGAAAAGTTTCGGGTGTTCGAGAGGCAGTGTTTGCATTCCTGCCTTGGAATGTATAGAATACCCGAGCCGCAACATATGAAGTTCTATCCCAATAAAGTCCTGTACGGAAAATCAGGACAAATCATCATCATCATCATCGGCACTACCACCGGGATCCGGTCTTAGTCTTGTGGCGACTCTAACAGATACACACACAATTCACAAGCAACATAGTGAAGAGCACCGAACGAAAAATTGAATAAGAAAATACATCAGAGCCGTATACCATAACGATAACAAAAATAATTCACATCAGTGGAGTATAGTCGAGTCTAAAAAGCAAATTCTAAAACACAGCCAGTAGTCTGATGCTTCACTGCTTCGCTTTTCAACCGTTTCATCGTGTGTTCAATTCACCTTCTTCACTATCCTTGCTTAACGCTACAGTTTTATTTAGCAAGTCTCTCCACCGGTATCTGGTCCTTATCTGAGACTTGTTAAATTGTCCATAATAATTTGTTTTTCCGGGCAAGATTATTAACCTTGCGCCAACCTTTCTCAGAATGTCGCTGCATGCATTAGTTCAACATTTGGCGGTTGTCAAAGTAGCTATCCAGGGGTGTCACGTGGAGACTCCATGTCAACTTGGGTTGAACAGGGACAAGGAAAATCAGGACAAAACAGGATGGATAACTTCATAATCAAAATCATCAGAGGTCACAGTGCAAATGCAATGTCCAGTGAAAATAACTCATTTCGAGAGCATTCTATCCCAATGATATGTATTGTATCTGGAGAGTTCTCTGCAGAACGGTTTTATTCCCCCAGAGGCGTTCCCCTTCTTGGATAGATAAAGTCTTATCCAAGACAAGCAAGGAGTCCATATTATTTACCGTGCTTTCCGTGGGGCCCATGATAAATGAATACTCCATGGTAGCGACGTATCTATTGTTTCAGATCGTTTACGTTTCAGTATGGTGATCTGTGAAAGAGATAAATCTAAAAGAGATAAATCTACCAACTGGTAGTGGGTATGTGACGAAGAAAGGATTTTACGCCCACAAATATAGTATGCGTACCAGACGCAACGCTCTCATTTCCCTTCCGTAGATTTAGTTTTAGTTTTAGTATTATTTCCGTCTATTCTGTTTTATTTAAATACCAAATGATGCTTCATTTGGTTCTAAAATTCTTGTGTTCGGACAAAAAAGGAAAACAAAAATAAAAGATGATAAAAGAGATGTAAAATAGGGAGGTCTCATATATGACAGGTCAATTGAAAAGTCCCCGGCCTGACACATAGATGGCGGCACTAGAATTGAATTCATATGATTTTTAGTTAGCCCTCACCTTCAAAAGACGCGTGTATAAATTTGACAGATGTCGGATCATTAGATTATGAATTATAGTATTTTGAGCGAAGCAACTTCTGTTATTGTGAAAAAAATGGATAAAAAGGAATCATATGGATTTAATTCTGGTGCCGCCATCTATGTGTCAGGCCGGGGACTTTTCAATTGACCCGTTATGTATTTAAAAAAAAAAAAAAAAAATATATATATATATAGATATATATATATATATATAGATATATATATATATATATATATATATATATATATATATATATATATACGTATATGTATATATATACATATGTATATGTAAATATAATAGTAAATATATATAGATATAAATATATATGTATATATATATATATAGACAGATAATAATAAATATTAATTGAGAAAATATTGTACACTGAAAGGCGAAACAAAACAAAACGACATTGTACAATTTAAGGTGCTTGTAAAAACCCAGTAAGTTAATTAATTAAGAAAAATAACAGTAAATAGGACACTTTTTGTCTTAAATGAAAAATGTAATTATTGTTTTGTAAAATAAATGCGGAATTTAATGTAAAAAAAATTTAAACATCCGTTATTGCAGTTTACCACCGAGCCATTTCTTCAAGTTTGGAAAATAGTCCGAGGGTGCCAAAGAAGCCATGCGTATTTCAAATCATTGATTTTGGCCACTTCAATATCGATGTTTGAACATGTGTATATTTTTATCCTTGTACATATTTAGTTATTCTATTTTTCTCAAAAATGTGACACCCATAGGTCACACTCAACACCAATTGTAGTCAAATATAAACCACAACGAAATCCACGATTACTGTGTTTAAGGCAAACACCAGTATTCATATTTATAAACTGACCTAGCACATTATTTATATGCTTTGTAGTCAACAGCGAGAATTTTATTTCTCGTTCACAAATCAAAGATACTGGTAAAAATTCCTTATTAGGCTTACGTTTATGGGATATAATGGATGGATCTAATAGATGTCATAACGATATTTATCTGGGTGCTGTGTTACAAAATCATTTTTCAAATGAATTCTCTTGTCGGAATAATTTTTAAAATCTAGTTTAAAGCTCAACACTCGTTGTTAAACACATATCCTGTTGTAATCACTTTTATGGTGGGTGTAGATATTATAACTGTTTTTTCGACTGGGAAAGCGATGGCGACTGTTTTTTGGGATAATCATGGAGTTATCTTAATCGATTATCTTCAAAAAGGAAAAACCATAACAGGAGCATACTACGCATCCTTACTTGACCAACTGAAGGCAGAAATTGCGGAAAAACGGCCATATTTGCAGAAAAAGAAAATCCTGTTTCACCAAGACACTGCGTCGTCTCACATCTCAGCGGTTGCCATACCGAAAATCCACGAATTACGGTTTGAACTGCTTGACCATCCGCCTTACTCACCAGATCTAGCCCCAAACGACTTCTTTTTGTTCCCTAATCTAAACATTGCGCTCGGAGGGCAGAGATTTTCGTCAAATGAGGAGGCAATCACCACCGTGAACAGATATTTTGCAGATAAGAATGCCGAGTACTATTTGGACCGGTTAGAGAGATGGGAGCATCGCTGGAAGAAGTGTGTAGAGTTATAAGGAGACTATGGCGTTTGCTATGATAATGAAGAACCTGTGATTCGAGCTGACGCTATGACGGTTAGAAGCACTAAAAAACACATCAGGCCACTGCCGTGTGTACGAAATTGATTTCTAAACTCAAGTACACTCAACTGATGTGTTATCGCTATGGTATACGGCTCTGATGCATTTTCTTATTGGATTTTTGTTCGGTGTTCTTCACTATTTGCTTGTTATTGTGTGTGTATCTGCTAGAAACGCCACAAGATTATGTAGAAAAATAAAAATAAATTTTAAGAAAAAACGTCTTCTATCTTTGTTAGGTCGGAAACTTTTCAGCGCATCCATGTATTATTACGACGCCTCTCTGACAGCCGGTCGAATCACAGCAGTAAGTAAGCCTTACCATATCAAAACGGGGCTCTGTTATGGCGGACTATTTGCACCCCAAGACTGTGCCCACGAGAAAAATGAATGAAAACTATATACACAACAAACATACAAAAGACCCGGTGGTCATAGGTGTGATATGCCGACACTACCACCAGGGACGTATTTATCAAGAAAACATGGATTCTGCACTACGTAGAGAAGGCAGTGAGGCCATGAACTCTCAGGTTCCTACAAGCCAATAAATAACTTGATCAAGCTCGGTAGACTCCGTTGGGCGGGACATCTAGCTCGAATGAACGATGAGGAGCCTGGCCGGAAAGTCCTTTGTGACAGGATGTATGGAAAAAGTGTGTCTGTTTTTACGCAAATATTTTGTTGCAACTCGCAAACGTCAATAGTCTCTAATGACTTTTATCAATTTTATGATAATGTTTTAAAAGAAGAATTGTGACCTGAATTTGTGACCTGGCATCAGTGAAGCAACTGGTACAACCCCTAGAGCAATAACTTTTGCTCATTTTTTGGGGTATGTACCACACATGGTCCCAACTTCGTTTCATTACTAATTTTTAAATCATATTAAGCACATTCTGCTCGTCTGATCAAATATGGTTATTTAGGGCGATGTTACACGTAAAGCCTGCTTCCCATATACTTACTATGGGGGCCGCCCCTTATAATTAATCGAATTCACTGAATGTGCGATACGATCCTACAAATTGAGAACAGATTGAATAAAATGAAATATTTTTTCCATCTCTTAAAATAAAAACCTAAATCCTTCATTTCACTCTGCGTTTCCAAATGTGGTCGCTCCAGTTACGAGTCGAATTGAGTCGAGAGTGAAGAATTTACATCTCCGTGGCCGTCTCTATCTTGGAACTCGTCTTTGGTGACAAGAAGTTGCACTAAATTTTAGGGGCACCGAATTGGTTAGATAATTCAGAGGAGACAGCTTGTTAGACCTTGTCTGCAATGGAGCGATGGCGTAGACCAGGACTCCCAGAGCCGCGGAGTGGCAAACTGGATGACATTGGCTCGAAATCGGGACCGGCGCAGAGACTTGTTCAATAAGGCCAGGCCCGGATCCCGGTTGATGATGATGATGTGTTTGCGGATAATTTTTGTATAGGTTTGTTTGATTTTGAATTGCAATAACTTTGAAAAGGTTAGCTAAATGTGTCACATTTTTTATTTATTTATCAGATCAGGTGGTAATTATATAGATACGTCGTTTAAAAGCAAAGATGGTTGAAATTTGGGAAGGAATTCAATATATTTCACATTTTTACCACGATAAAATAATTTATGGTGAACGTGCTCTATCGCAATGGCTTGCTGACTTTCGTTATGGATGCGAAGAGTGATCCAGACTTTGGTCGGCTTGTCGTCGACTATTCCAGTTCCAGAAGACCGACATGTGACAAGTCTGCACATCGTTAAGGAACTGGAGATCGAACGGAAGACCGGACATAATCATCCGTCACATTGAATATTTTGGGAAGGTCCTAAAAGATTACCAATTTTTTTGATTGGACAATGTTTTTGATTGGGCGAAGAACGCCGATTGTTAAGCGTAATTGGTTTTATTTTTGAAAATTGCATCATTTAATTTGATTTTAATTTTTTTTATAACCTTTAATCATGGAATGAAAAATACATTCTGCCAAGTTATAACCGGGCCTGAGTCAATCAAACGGTTTGCGTTAGTAATTTCTTATAAAATTGTTTTTTGCCTATATCATCTATTTTGACGAGAAGATGAGCGCCATGCGTCAACTAGCATGTGGTGAGCAGTTAAAGATATTAGTTCACCTCAAGTACTATGAAAATATATTAAGCACAAAATTTGATTAAAATTATCTCTTGGGAACGGATGTTTTGTTGGCCGACTCGGCGCTATTGGTTTGCCTCTGCCGACGGAACTGTAATAAAAAAACGATGGACTGAACATATTAGAAAAAGCATATGAAGACTATAATATCGAGAACAACAGTATTTGAGTTAAAGGGAGGTTTGAATGCGGCCGTGACGTGGTTGAAAACCTGCATTGTGCGAGAAGGTCTGTAAAGCAGTTACTGAAAAAGGCATTGACTTGGTGAAAAAGATCGTGTTCGAAAATCATGATTGAGAGAGCTATCACAAAATCTATCCTATTCTCACTGATCAGTGAGCTACAATTTGGTTAATGTTTTGTTCATGAGACAACACGGCTTGTTCCAGAAAAGCTGAATTTTCTTCAAACGAAGCGACTGAAAACCTTACCAAGAAGATAGAAAAAGCATCACATTCTCCAGATATAGCACCCTCTGACTTTTTGATATTTCTGAAACTTACTTCACCTCTTCGTGGGAGTCGTATCGAGTCGACTGAAAAAAAAATCCACTTAGTGAACTAAAGGCGATCCCAGAATGTGCCTATAAAAATTTTTTTAAAAGACTTCATTGTTCGTTGCGAAAAATGCGCCTCTTCTAATGGAGTCTATTTTGAAAATGAAAAATAAATTTTAATGACTAACTCACCCTGATTATTTGTCAGGCTCTCCGAAGGTCGCAATTTTTGTAGCAGTGGGAGAACTTTTATTTGGACATTCGGGAAATAGGAAATAAATCAATGAACATTTATTTACTTTTTTTTCAAATAAAAAGTGCGTCGAAACTGTACACAAAATTTCAAAATAATTCATTCAATAGTTTTCTTTTAATGAATTCCCAAAATTCGCGTTGTTTTAAACAGCCACTAGGTACCGGATTTTCATATGTGTTTCAGTGTTACACCTCGCTATTCACCCCCTCTTAAATAATACAACACATAATCAATTAAACAATACCATACATAACCGCCAAACAATAAATCTTCACAGCAATTCAATCATCACAAGTATTTTGCATACAATGCAACTCTTCCATTCACTTGACTCATATCGCGATAACCGCCTATCCATTTCATGGTCATTCATAATATCATAAACATTCAATGGAGTATTTTGCATACAATGCAATTCTTCAACATTCAATTGATTCATCCACACACGCTGCGATAAACGCCCAAGCATATCGTACTTCACTCCCCATTCTGCTTCTTATTACAAAAATCAAACGGGCAACTGGCCGCGGACCTACACGGTCTCATATTTCAAATACATATGTTTACAAGTGTGATACACGATATACGATCACGGACTGTATCGTCAAAGGCCACCGACGACGAAATAATTGAGCATCGGAAAAGTGCTGAGTTCGTCGAAGTAGCGAACACAGCAGTGAGGCACAATTAATCGTATGATACGATTGGCACACGCGGGCAATGTCCTATAATTGGTTCTTCGTATGAAACCAATTAAGTAATGTTCAATTCATTGCCGTTGCAGTTTTAGCAGGGCAAATTAAACAATTAATGAATATTAAATAAAAGGCGAATAACCTCAGAATAGGTTACACGTTCCAGGTGAGGAAAATGCATCATCTGCATTAACTTACCAATAATTGGGTATAAAAAGAGGTGTGCAAATGAGTTGCGGCGCAGTGTAGTGTAATATCAAAGTAAGAAGGTTGCAGTCATCGAATGTTGTACAGCGGATCTTCTTACTTTTCTTTCTTGCTTGTAAAAGCAAAAGTATACAGGGATGGATATTCCCAGCTTTTTAAGAAATAATAAAGATTGTGAATAAAGTAAAAGTGAAAGTCTTATTAATTTTAAACCAACCGAAGAAGCCGCATTAAAGGAGGAACAAACCTATCAACCGGAGAAGCCTCATTAAAGAAGGTAACGACGTAAGTAACTTCAATCTGATAACTAAATAATAAATGCTAACATCTGGGGTTACGGTCAGGTGTTACATTTTGGCGCCCAACGTGGGGCCTATAACGAAAGGAAACATTAACCATCACAGACTACCAATCCAATAACCTAAATTTAAATGCTAGTATCAGAGATTACAAGTCTCTTATGTTACAAGCCAAGCAGGGGCCATATAATAGCAAAAACAATTAACACCAAATACAATATTAGCATATAACTAAATATTAAATGTTTATATCAGTGATTCATACACCACTGCAGGTTTGAAAAAGAATGTGACAAAATAGCACATTTAAATTAACATTAACCCTCACAGACTACCAATCCAATAACCTAAATTTAAATGCTAGTATCAGAGATTACAAGTCTCTTATGTTACAAGCCAAGCAGGGGCCATATAATAGCAAAAACAATTAACACCAAATATAATATTAGCATATAACTAAATATTAAATGTTTATATCAGTGATTAATACACCACTGCAGGTTTGAAAAAGAAGCTCGATATTTGAAATTCATGAGTGAAAAATGATTAACATGTCGAATGCCTATCGCGGTTTAAATGAATTGAAATCAAGCCATTTTCGAAGTGTATAGTAACATATTTGACGCAAGGCTAATAACCATGCCTGGAAAAACAAATTACTATGGAAGTTAAACAAGTTTCGGATAAGGACCGGATACCAGTGCCGAAACTTGCTAAATAAGGCCAAGACCGTATCCCGGTTGTAGTGCCGATGATTTTGATGATGATGATGATAGTAACATGTGATGGAAAACTATCAGGTGCAATAATATTGTATGAAAACTGTTATGATCGAAGAAAGATAAAGGTCCGAACTGTGGTAAAACCGGGTTTGACGACAGGGAAGACGTTAATTTGTGTTTGATGGGGTTACAAGGTTATCATCCATTGTGTGTAGTTCTGGTTTTTGTACGTTGTTTGTAGTGCAATAGCTTAATACGAAGGAAATACCATTTTAGACGCCGAAACCTCACAATCGATTTGAATCTTTACTGTCAGTAATTAAAACGATTAAAGCAGAAATTGAAAAATAGGAACCAAGATTACTGAACAAGAAAGTTAAGTTACACAAATCTTTGATGATCTGGCACAAACTCTTGGCCTTGGCTGGCTTTCCTCCGATAATCCCAATTATGCTTTACTTGGTTAAAAAAAATTTCCAAAACAATTTTATGACGATGTTTAAACACTAACATAGAGCAGTTTTTAGACTTCACGCGAAACTTCGTATAAATGCATCAGAATTGTTCCAGTTGATGCAGCAAGTAGATTGCTTAAGGGGACATTCCGGTTTGTTCGGTTCAAAAAATCAATTTTGTTTTTTGCTTAAACGATAGTTTTATCCTTCAAAAATAATATGTTAAAATTTGGAAACGAAATCTGAGGCGGTTCCAAAGTTATACGTCATTAAAGGGTAGGCTCTCCCGCGGATACAAATTCGTATCATAGGTGGCAACTACCGTGTATTTAGAAAGATGCAGACTATCCATTTATGGGCATTCATTTGCTTCCGAACTTTCAAACATTAAAACAAAGTGTAAAAACTGTGACGGTTCGATAAACTTTTCAAAAAAATCTGAGAAAGGCCTAGGATTCAAACTGATCGTCGAATGCAACTGTGGTGAGAATGTCATCGAGTCCTGTCCACGAATCGCCAACAAAGCTTACGAAATGAATCGTAGAATAGTATTCGTAATGCGCATCTTGGGTGTCGGGTTAAATGGATTACATTGTTTCACTTCACTGATGGATATTGGCGAATATACGAAACACATAAACTACGCTGCTCTCGATAATGCACACACCGCTTGTATCGGCGTTTTTTCTTCCGTGATAAAAAAGGCTAGCAAAGAAGAAACAGAAAAAACTGAAGAAGGTGAAGAAAAAAAATTTACTGCTTCTGGAGATGGTAGTTGGAGCAAAAGGGGTCATACTGCTAATTATGGCGTTATGACATTGATCGGCAACAAAACAAACAAAGTTCTCGATCTTACTGTGAATTCGCGTTATTGCCAAGGCTGCAACCTTATGAAAACAAAGAAAGGCACCCCTGAATATGATACTTGGTGGGATGAGCACGAATCAGTTTGCACATTGGATCACAATGGAAGTTCGGGTAAAATGGAGACTGTTAGAGATGTTCGAGCGCGCTTTTGATCTCCACGGCCGCATTTACGAAAGGTACGTTGGAGACGGGGATGTAAAAATAATGAATGCGTTGCAGAAATCATTTCCAAATGTTGTAAAGGCCGAGTGTGTCAATCACGTGGGAAAGCGAATCGGTTCGCAATTACGCGGTGTCATAAAAAAAGCAAAAAAAAAAAAAACAGACCAATAAGGAGGAGCTGGTCCGGGGAAACTTACGGGAAACATGATAATAGAACTGATGACTTATAACGAACTTGCGATTAGACGCACTGCTCACTCTGCTGAAGAAATGGCGAAAGAAATTTGGGCAACATACTACCACAAAATATCAACCGATGAAAATCCGCAACATCAAAACTGTCCAGAGGGCCCGGAGTGCAAATGGAAACGCGCGGAAGCTGCGAATGAGCTGTCAAAGTTCCACTACGACAAACCACCCTTAGATCCTATGGTACGAATAGCTATTTACCCAGTTTACGTAAACCTGACAGATCCCGATTCGTTAAAAAAATGCGAGGGAGGTTTCATGCAAAATAACAACGAAAGTTTCAATGCTACTATCCGGCAAATGGCGCCAAAACACACATACAGTGGTAAGAAAATCATTGAAGTTGCGGTTGTTACCCCAGCTTGTATGTTTAATGAGGGGTTTTTACCCGTATTGCTAATAATGCAAGTCATGGACATCAAAATTGTGTTCGGTGCGAGAGCGTTTGCGAACGAGAGGGACAGAGATCGGCTGCAAGACACTGACCGCAGCCTAGTATACAACTCGCACGAGGCACAAACAGTGAGGAAAAAGGCGAAAATGCAACTCGAGGACCAATTCGAAGCCGTGGAAGGAATTGTTTATGGTCCAGAGCGGAGTGACTCGACAAAATTTACAAACGTAGTCGAAAGATGAATAAAATGTTTAAAAAAAGATTGTTGTTATATCTTTAATACTTTCTCCTAAAAAAATCATGAAAATAACCAATTTTTTTCTCCCGACAAACCGGAATGTCACCTTAAGTAGAGCAAAGGTTTTCCCGTATCATAAAGGTTTTCTGGAAGGCAGGGAGAGGTTGAAAGATGTTAATCGTGAAAGAAGTACAATTCCAGTTCGGACACTCGAAATAATCGAAAAAGTAAGTGATTTTATTGCAAATGATCGTAATGCTCACTGGAAATAATGTAAGGCGCTTTACATGCCAGCAGACAAACAATCTAAACCATTGTTCACATGGTTTTAAGCAAAACAAAGGTTTGTCCAAAATTTGTTTGATACGCTTTGACAGATGACCAAAAATCACTCATTTCTCGTCGTTCCGGTTGATGCAGGAAGTAGATTTCTTAACTAAAGCAAATGTTTTCCCGTGGAATAAACGTTTTTTGGAAGACTGGGAGAAGTGAAAAGATGTTAATCGTGAAAGAAGGCGAATTCCAGTTCGGACACTCGAAACTATCGAAAGTGTAAGTGATTTTATTACAAATGATCGTAACGCTTCACTGACAATGAAGTAAGGGGCCGTACATATCAGCAGACAAACAATCTGAACTATTGTTCACATGGTTTTAAGCAAAACAAAGGTTTGTGCAAAATTTGTTCGATACACTTTGACAGATGACCAAAAATCACTCATTGCTCGTCAAATTTTGGCTCGAAATCAGATGTTATATGGGAATCACCCGACATATTCACCTGATTTGGCCCCGTATAACTTCCGTGTATTCGCGAAATTAAAACTGAAGTTGAAATGATCGTTTTTGAATAACATTTCAAAAATCAAGGCAGTCACAAGACGAGTACTAGAGGCAGTTCTACAAAATGAGGTAGACCATGTATTTGATCATCTGTTGAATCGCTGTAACAAATATATTGAAACTAGAAGAGAATATTTTGAATTAAAAGCATGAAATATATTCAGATATCTTTTTTCAATGATATTTTCCACGGCCGATCTCGAAACCAATTTGTAGCGCTGTGTATAGTCTTTATATTGCACCGTCCACTTGCCATTTGTTCCGATCTGTCCAACATACGTTTCATCATCATCATCATCATCGGTACTACAACCGGGAACCGGTCTTGGCCTTATTTATCAAGTCCTGAGGCTTGTTAAATTTTCCATAATGATTTGGATTTTTCCGGGCAAGGTCATTAGTCTTGCGCCAGTCCAACATACGTTTGCTGGTGTAAAATTCATCTTCCAAGAGAATTGTGGAAAGCACCTGCATCAGTCTTTTTAAGATAAAACCTTGGAATTCGATAATCAAGGGAAAATCCTTCTTGTCGAAAAAAGGTAAACGGTGATCCAAAGGAATGGGTAATATTTGGATAAACAAAACTGCTGCTGAAAAAAAAGAATGGTAGGTTACTAAGAAGCTATGGTATTTTCCAACCAAACTCATAGTATATTTATAATGTATGATGAATGTTAGGTAGGTCAAATAATCCAACTTTCAAATTCGGCCTCAATAACCAAATGTAATAAAATATGAAATAGACATTAAAGGCGTTTACCATAGATAGGGGACTGTGAAATTACTTTTTAGTGCTATTTTGTTACATAAAATATCGCTGCAGAAAATTCGGGGGAAAGTATATTATCGACTGTTTGCGATTGCAATTTTTATTTCATGGGTGATCATCCAAAGGTTTATGGAACTTCTCTTACATATTGGTTTGGCAAACATCAAATAGACAAACTACTTAAGTTTTAACCTTTCCAGGAAAAACGTAAATAATCATTTTTGTTGAGTGTTTGAAATCATTGACTGATGACTAACATGAGAAATCAATGGATAAAAAACAATTCTCTAGGATTCCACGTCCTTCTTTTTATAAAAAGGCTATTAATATTGTTATAGTGACAAAAGGTACAGGACGGACATTTTAGAAAACAATACAACAATCGAATATCAGGTTGGCGGCACAGGTAATAGTAGACCATATGTGACTTTGAAATAAACCTAATTTCCTCTTCCGTTTCGATGGGCAAAAGTATTTTAAAGTGACACGTTTGGGTATTTAATAGATTACCTCCCAATTATCCTCCAGTCGAATGTCTAAAGTTCCGCATGGTCTTATTTGTGTTGTTTTGGTTAAAAATTGGTTTTATATGCACTTTAATTTTTGTTTGTGTTTTATTTAATTTTTTCTTTCCATCACATTTTCACATTTATATATATATTTATATTTTTAATTTTTCTTAAATGCAATTAATTTTTTTTCTTTACTTTACGGGTTATTTAACTTCTCTCTAATGTTGTGTATGCTTTTAAGATTTGTCATATTTTTATATTTATTATTTCGTTCTGATTTATAGCACAATTGCATATTTAACCTTTTAACCTTTGGTTTATTTTTATAAATTTGTTTTATATTTTTCTCCGTTATATCTTTCTAGATTGGTGTTCCCAAGAATTATTTTTTATTTCAGTATATCCAAAACATGAAGCAATGTACACGTTTCCTCGTACATTTTTTACCAATCTTTCAAATCTAATAATTTACACTTCACTCACGATTCAAAGCTATTGCACGATTATAAAAAATTCTCTGATCAGTATTACTACATTTTCGACTGTTTCTATAGATCGATTTCAAAAACTAAAACATCACATTTCTATACCACGAAACAGGTGCAGCGGGAATAACCGATTTTGAGAACACAGGTTTGCAGGTATCGACTGCAACCATTATCGTGTATTCACTCACATGTGATTACCAATGGCAGGTACATGTGCGGAAGAGTCCAGGGATGATACGTCCTTGAAATTATACACAAATATGTTAACGAAGTGACTCAAAGACATTCCGAGAATCCTTTTCACTGGGATGGTGTGCACTTTGCATCGCGAGACAAGTGCAGTGATACATTGTGGTTTGAGCAACAGGAAATTTTACTACACACTTGCAGTATGGTGTTTTTCACAATAAGTCATAAAATACCATTTAGTTGGTCATCACGGTAGTAAACTGGTGAGCCGAGTCCAAAAATTATCTTGAAAATTTTTAAATCCGGTTAGGAGTTTCGAGTTATCACAAAAGGACGAAAGGAATGGAGAAAGATCGCACTTGAATTCTTTTGTTTTCTTTTCCTTTTTTTTCTTCTTTTTTTTAACTATGTTTTTTGTTTTGTTTTGTATCACAACCGAATTGACGATTTATAGAGCGTATTATCCTTTGAATAAGTTATACAATTAATATTCACTGTCTTTATTGATATTGAGGTTTCATGTATGAATTTCAAATAGTTGTGGTTATTCTAAATGTATTTCTGAACACAGCAATTAATGTGTGTTGTCGCCGTTTGACTGTTGTTAGCCGACTGAATCGCACACCGAACGGACAGACTGAGAATTATTGTATATCATCGCCCCAGAATCGTCCTTCGTATCGTCCCAATCAATGAGCAACGGTAGCACGGATATACGTTCGCTCATAAAGAAACACAACATAACATAAAATACACCCGATGACGGCGACGAACGACGACACAACTCAATCCTCATATCCTGTATACGTAGTTACGTACGTACGTACTAACGTACGATGCCCACCAACGAACAAACCGAAGGAAGCTTTAACAGCCGTACATACAGGGTGGTGGATAACTCAGCGAATATTCACCGATGTGAGGGGTAACATTCTCGCAGTACAACTCTTCTTCTTTTGTGCACTTACACATAGTGGCAGTGGCAGGACCTCTACCTCTGCTTCTAATGCCGCTATCATCGTATCCGCCCTCGCCGCCCCCACCTCCACCGCCACCTTCCCAACACTTGCCGCATCTATCGTTATCACCGTCAAAGCCAAACCGTGCACATGTGTCGTACGTAGTACATCTCGTACGTATGGGCTTGTGTTGTGCTGCTTGTTCCTTTATTTTTGTTATTCCTTGCGAGTTGTTTTTCTTTTCTTTTTTTTGTGTTGTTTTTTACTACTCCCAACTTTCTTTTTTGGATGTTTTGTTGTTCGTTTTTGTATCCTTGCGCCAATCGCAACGGCAACATATCAACTTTTCCCACCACTCATACACGGGGTGTGTAGTAAACTTTCTATGTACACAGATTCCTCAAGGGATGGGGTGAGGGTGGTGGCGGCGGCTGTGGCCGTTGGATTCAGCCTCTCTCACGTGAGGAGAAAAACAAAACATACACCTTCCACCCCCTCATATACATTCGCTTTTTCACGCACACACCCATGCATATACGCATAAAACAATCTCTCTCACCCACACGGCCGTGTGCAATGTGTGTATATGTCACATGGAAAAGACCAACCCTCTCTTCATGATCTACCGTCGGCCGGTTGTGTGGGCCATATTTGTACACTGTTTCTATTGCATTCCAATATTAGAAAATTTTATGTGAAAAATATCCTTTTTTGACTTTCACACGCACACCTTTGCACCAGTTATCCTACACACATACGAGTTAACAATTTGAGCCTGAGTCCTTTTCTGTTCATCATATCCAAGCCCGCTATGGAAAATCAAATTAGACTTCAATTCATTTCAAATCTCTGTTGTTGTCCACGTGCCAACAACATCAGTTATGCAAATGAGGAATTTTTGAACTGGCATCTAGGTTAGAGGTCCTTCATTGCAATAGTGTCCTTCTATTATTTTTATACACTTTTCACTGTTTTCTTTTGTTTGATTGAAATTTATAATTGGGGTCATCTAACTATGATTTGGATTAAAAGGATGTTAAAAGATTCCTAATATTGGAAAGACTTAATTGCGCATGAACTCTCTCTTTACTGGAATATCCTGTAAAGAGAGCAAGATGCAATAGAATGGGATTGGGAGAGTGCAAGAGAAAATTGGGGTAGGATTCCTTTAAAAAGAGACTTGCACCACACTGCAAACGGCGACAAGTTGATTTCTAAATTTTATTAAGTTTAAATTAAAATAAAAAAAAGGTGCGCGATATAAATCGGATATACTGTGCGAACATCTAAATGGAGGAATTTATGGTATGATCCTGAGGCTAATTTATGTTCTTTTTTAGGTTCATACATTTATTAATCGATCATTATTGCACATCACTTAAATTATTTATAGTAGTAAACATATAATCAAGTTGAATTATTGATGTTTGTGTGATTTGGAAAACGATTCGCATCACACATTTTATCTGTATCTTAGGTATCTATTTTCGTATATAACTGTTCAGTTATTGTAATAATTAATTATTATTTTTTAATTATTATTATTATTATTATTATTTATTGGCCTGTAGGAACCCGGAAGTTCATGAACGAACGCAATTTTTAGATTAGGAAACAAAAATAAGTCGCTTGAGGCGCTTGTTGAGTAAGGCGGATGGACAAGCAGTTCAAACCGTAGTTCGGGGATTTTCGCCATGTCAACCGCTGAGGTGTGACGCGGCGCGTTGTCTTTGTGAAACGGGGTTTACTTTTTCTGCAAATGTGGCCGTTTTTCTGCAATTTCTGCCTTCAGTTGGTCAAGTACGAGGGTTGCCTTTTATATTTCGGGATTAGAGAACAAAAACAAATATTTATCATCGAAAATCACTTTATTGTTTTTCAAAATATTCCCCATGAAGATCTATACACCTTTGCATGCGTTTGAACCAATTGTCGAAGCACTTTTGCCACTCTGATTGAGGTATCTCCAACACATGCATTCTGAATGCAGCAACCGCTTCTTCAGGTGTCGAAAAATGTTGACCTCTCAGTTTGTTTTTTACGTACGGGAATAAAAATAAGTCATTCGGTGCCAAGTCAGGACTATACGGCGGATGACCCATCAAATCGATGTTTTGGGTGCTCAAAAATGCAGTTGTCGCAGCCGATGTGTGAGAGCTCGCATTGTCGTGGTGAAGAGTGATCCGTCTTCGGCGGTTGGTTTTTCTGATTTCTTGGAAGACAACTGGCAAACAAATGGTTGTGTACCACTCAGAATTGACTGTTCTGCGTTGTTCTAGTGGTACGGTTGCGACATGTCCAGTTTTTCCGAAAAAGCAGGCGACCATTTGCTTGGAAGTGCTTCGTGCGCGAACAACTTTTGTTGGATTTGGCTCATCTTGAAACACCCAGACAGTCGACTGCTGTTTACTTTCGGGCTCATACGCGTAAATCCACAATTCATCACCTGTCACGATGTCATAGACGTGTTTCGAAGCACCGCGACCGTTTTTTTTTGAGCATTTCTTTCGACCAATTGACACGAGCCTTTTTTTGGGCGATTGACAAATTGTGTGGGATCCAACGCGAACAAATTTTTTTGACAGTCAAATGTTTATGCAATATTGAATGTATGCTGGTCCCACTAACGCTTAAGGTTGTCTCAATCTCACGATAGGTCACATGACGATCTTCCAATATCAGTTCGCGCACAGCATCAATGGTTTTCGGAACAACAACTGATTTTGGACGACCTTCACGAAATTCATCTTGGAGTGAACTACGACCACGATTGAATTCACCATACCATCGATAAACACTGGCCCTTGATGGAGCTTCATCGCCAAAAACTGAATTAAGTTCATCCATGCACTGTTGCTGAGTTAATCCACGCCGAAAGTTGTAAAAAATAATCGCCCGAAAATGTTGACGATTTAATTCCATTTTTGGGCCGAGATGAATCTTTTAAATTACTGTAAACAACACAAATAGCGCTCGTATGTCAAAACGTTCTGAGTGCGTATAACCTCAAAAATGTCCAACTTTACGACAGAGCTGTCAATTGCCGGATTGCAACACTAGGGTTACCAAATCCCGAAACATAAGAGGCAACCCTCGTAATGATGCGTAGTAGGCTCCTGTATTGGTTTTTCCTTTCTGAAGATAATCGATTAAGATAACTCCATGACTATCCCAAAAAACAGTCGCCATTATTTTCCCAGCCGAAAGAAAAAAAACGGTTTTGCTTTTTTTGGAGCCGATTCTCCCTTTGCAGTCCACTGTTTTGACTGTATTTTTGTGTCGGGCGTATAATGGTGTATCCAAGTTTCATCAACTGTAATTAATCGGCGCCACAACTCTCATCTCTCTACACATTCAACAACACCAAGTCATAAAAAAACTTGAAGAACTGAAAGACGATTTCAGTCCCGGCCCAGACGGACTCCCCGCTATATCCTTATGTCGATGTAGTCACTACCGACTTTAGCAATGCCTTCGACAAAATCTCCCATAACCTCATTCTGTTACGTACGTCGGCCACCACCATCGTTTAATAATTTGCATTTAGTAAATATAACAATAATTGAATTTAATACTTTTGTTTTAAAATGGTACGATGGTAAGGTGGTGGAAGAATTGTACGATCCTGAAGTGAGTTTTTGAACCCACCCTGATTCGGGTGTGGATCGTGCAGTTCTTCGAGTTCGAATTTGTTTTTCGAAGTGGACGTGAGTGGAGAGCGAAGTGAGAGGGAGACAGGTGGTAAAAGTTCGGTTTTTTGTTATGGTTCCGTGGGCGACGGTTAAAAAACGGAAGATGAAAATATACGTTGTTAACGGAAAGAAAAAAGAAGAAAAGGGAGCAGAAAGAAAAGTCAGTCGAGTTTTTTTTGTAACAGTAGTGTGGTGAACCTAAAGAAAAACGGTCACGGTTAACTTTTTCGGCATCGAGTGTCAGTTTTTTGTAAAATGATGATTAAGCGAAATTTATAGACTAATAAATTTATGATTGTTCTTTGTAAAATTTGTATATATATAATTTGTTGGCGATTATTTGATTTTCGAACGACAAGTCTTCAAGTTTTGTTTCACGTAAAGTTTGGGTACAAAAGATAGCACAAGGTCCATGTGCTTCACAAAAATGGCATAGTGCTATAGCAGCATTGATATCACTTAGATAAGGGTGCTTGTGGAGGAGTGGAAAAACAAACTAATTTGTCTAAGCCGAGTGAAGACGTCGAGTGGATTGGGGAAGTTGGAGAAAGTATTAGGAGTTCAGCCACAAGACCAGCCTTTGATTAATTATTGGAGTTTGTATTTGGAACCAAAACACAGGTAAAATTAATCGTTAGACAATTTTCGGTGGCAAAACTAGAAAAGGAATTGCTACAACTGGCGCTGCGGACAGGATTTCGAGGAAGCCCGAGGTTGAAAAACTCGTAAGCGCTTGAAAAGCCCGAATCCAGAAACCTGATAAAGTTCATCGAGTTGCGGCTTGTTGCTGAAGAGCATTGCATGAACAGAGTAGAACACTGAAATGGTACTATACACTGGCGCATAGCATTGGCAAATTGGCAGCAGTTGTGCGACATTGGAGATGGCCATGGGAACGTGAACAGAGAGACCGGCGTATAGAAGAAGAAGAAAGACAGCATTTGTCTATTGATTTTTTTTTTGTGTTTTGATTTGTGTAATATTTTCTTTTGCCATTGTTAAGATTTGCACTCTTTGAATTTGTATATCAATCACAGTAGCTTTGTTTTGGTTTTAGTTTTAAGCTGTTGTTTTGATGTTAGTGATTGATTATTTATTACTGCGTTTAATTCCTTGTTATTTAACTTATCTATTTGATTGTTAACTGATTTTTTTGTTCATCTTATTTATTCATCATCTTATTCAACCGATGCCAATAGGAAAATTTTTTTTTCTCTCTCGGTTACTGTGATATTTAAGCCTTTATCGATCTCTAAAATAATTTTTGTTTTTTGAAATTGTGATTCTGCTTTCTTTCCTTTTTCAGCTGCGCGGTAGATTTTGTTTGGTTTTTTTTGCTGTGTTGCAAAATTGACCAGAAAGTGGTTATTGTTTTTATACGCGACAAGAGGCGCGTTTGAAAATTTTTTTTTCTCCTGTCTTTTTCTTTCCTTCGCCCTTTCTCTCTCTCTCCTCTCGGGCGGTGTAGTGGTCATTTGTGTTGTGCGGTCTTTCGCGCGGTATATAATTGTGTGGCTGCGAGAAGAGTGGTTGTCCCCTTTAAGAGTGTTTGTTTGTCTGTTGTGGGGGTTGTGTTCCTTGTTGTTTTTCGCGCCCCCTCGGTCCGTGTGCGGCCTTTGGCAATCGGAGATTTCGAAATAAGACACTAATCAGCTCAGACGTTGTGGGTTTGTATCCGATATACAGCCGGCTCGTGTGCGGATTGGTTCTGTCGCGTTCGGGGTGGTTCTCTCGTTGGAGGTGTTATAATTATTACTATATTTCTTGTTGGATCTCGGGGTTGGACTGTTGTTTTTCCCGGTTTTACTGTTGGCTACAGGGTTTGTAGAGGTTACGAGTTCGGTTCTTAGTATAGTGAGATTTTAGGTTTGGTTAGACGGCCGGCAAATGCAGACTAGGCAGCGTCAAAGAGATGTCCGAGAGGGCACCCCTGCCCGGGCACGACCCGAGGCATTTCCCGAGCCGCCGGTTGACGAGGTGGATCCGGAGGCATTCCACGATTCGCGGGACGAGTTTGTGGACGAACGATCGCCAACGCGCCCCCCTCCCACCGTCGGTAAACAGCCTGTCGGGAGCATGGAGGACACGCCGATGCCCTCGTATTTTAAACTGGGCCCACAACCATGTCCTGTACGGACCATGCTGGGCACAGATAGGGTTTTCGACCTTGTGTCGAAGGCGGTCCCCATGTTTTCGGGACAGGAGGGCCCGGATACGGCCGAGAGACTCTCTTCGTTTCTCAAGGGCTGTAGAAGGACCCTGGATGGGCTGGCGGTGGAGGAGGAACATACCTTCCTCCGGTGGCTGCCCTCTAGGCTGAGCGGCGAGGCCTATCGGATGTTCGAGGAGAGACCACCCACGACATTCCTTGAAGCGGAACAGCGTCTTAGAGAGGCCTACGAACCCCGGGTGTCGTATGAGGAGTTGTGTGCACAACTTTCCAAAATGCGACAACTTCCTTCCGAGGATGCCACAGGCTTTGTTTCCCGAGTGAAGCGGGCCGTGGTACGGTGCGAGGAGGCAGCTGAGCGCCTTTATGGTCGCCAGGGTAGGTCCGTCTTCGCCAGCCAGCTTGAGGGCATGGCCAAACCGGTGTTGGTAAGGGGTCTGAGGGAGGAAGGACTAAAGCACTTCCTCCTCACGTTGGGTAATGTCCCTTTTCGTAGCCTGGTGGACCACCTAACCGGATTCGAGCGAGCTCGAAGGGAAATGCTGAGGCAGGACGACCTGTTTGTGGATGCGCGGCACGGAATCGCCGAGCGAGCGTCGGAAACGCGAGAGTTAGGACCGGGAAGTTGCTCGACCCTTTTGGAAAATTCATCCTCCACTTTTAGGGATTGTACCGCGGCGCCGGCGCCGGTGTTATCGAATTTAGATCCCCGGGCGGTGTCATTCGTGTTGCCGGCCGAAGAGCTTGATAGTCGTCGGCGGGGAGGGGATGATTTCGTTCGGGAGCAGTCGTCCGGGCCTCTCAATTATAGACGGGATGCTGGTGCCTATGCTCCGGCCTCCTCTGGCGGGGGAGCGTGGTCAAATACCGTGCCTTCCTCGAGTCGGAGTGAAGGGTCGCAGGGTTTGGCTCGAGGGGCGTATGTGCCGGGAGATCGATCGGGTCGGGACAATCCGGTCCGGGATTCGGTTGGTCGATCGGCTCGCCCCCTGGAATCCCAGACAACATGCAGTTTCTGCAAAGTGAGGGGTCACGTGTACGACGAGTGCCTGAGGAGAAGGAACACTCCTTTCTGTCGCGAGTGCTGGCGGTATGGCCACGACATAGTGGACTGCCCGGATCGTCCGAGACAGACGCGCCAAGCCCAGGCTCCATACAGGGGTGGTGGTCAGCAGAGCGGAACCGCGCGGCATGGGCCACAACATCAGCGGCCGCAGGCTCAGCGGAGAGCCCTACCAGAGCCGCAGCCCCCGTCTACGGGCGGCGGGCCGACGACATCAGGCCCCAGAGTATTCAGCGTCCGGTGCTGTTGCGAGTTTTGTGGCCGACAGGGTCATAGCTTGCGCGGGTGCGAATACAGGCAAAGGTGGGAAAAACAACAGCATTCCCAGGGTTCTCCCCATAAGCGGCACGCCGGAACAGCACCTGTTGCGAGCCGAGAACAAGACACCCGTGTGGAGACTGGGGCAAGCGCGAGAAATAGGCGCAGAGGGCGTCGGAGGCAGCGTCGGCGAAATCGAAGCGCCGGTAATGGTAGCGCGGAGAGTAGGGATTCTCGGAGGGTGGATGGAGATGATGGGCGACGACTGTCCGTGTCGAGCGGTGGCGGTAGGCGACCCGACTCCATGGACTCAAAATCCTCAAAGACGGATGCGAGGCATGATGCCGCATCAGGCAGCGCGGGGAGCCGGGAATGGCAGCCCCGGCGCATTGGGCCCAAAGTGGGCAGAAAGAATAGCTCCAGTTCCGCTAGTTCGGAGTCCAGTGGGACTCCCGAGCGGAATATTCCTGAACGGAGGAGCGGAACATTGTGCGAGTTTTGCGGTCGACACACTCACAAGGCGGCAGAGTGTCGACATAAAGCAAAATGGGAGAGTTCGGGAAACTCCCCAAGGTCGGGTCGGCAAGATCCTACCCGACCGCACTAAAAACGAAAACCAGCTCCAGCTGTTCTCAGCTTTCGCCGACTCGAGTCCCGATTGTCGCTCTCCCTCTAGACATTGGCCGTAGCAACCCTACGCGCCTAATCGTGGACCATGTAGGTCCATGTGCTTCACAAAAATGGCATAGTGCTATAGCAGCATTGATATCACTTAGATAAGGGTGCTTGTGGAGGAGTGGAAAAACAAACTAATTTGTCTAAGCCGAGTGAAGACGTCGAGTGGATTGGGGAAGTTGGAGAAAGTATTAGGAGTTCAGCCACAAGACCAGCCTTTGATTAATTATTGGAGTTTGTATTTGGAACCAAAACACAGGTAAAATTAATCGTTAGACAATTTTCGGTGGCAAAACTAGAAAAGGAATTGCTACAATTCTCTTCAATCTATCTTCCCTCGGTTTCGAACCCCTGCTGATTAAGTGGGTCTCATCCTATATCAGTTATCGAACCTGCCGCGTGCGTTTTAGATCCACCCTCTCCGATCCTTTTTTCCCAACCTCAGGTGTCCCCCAGGGCAGTCATCTCGACCCTCTCCTATTTATCCTAACCACAAACGACATAGGCTCCTGTATTAATCACTCCTTCATCTCGCTTTACGCGGATGATTGCAAAATTGTCAAGACAACCCGCTCTCCCCTGGACTCCTCACTTCTCCAATCGGATCTTGACAGCTTCCCGACTTGGTGCCAAAATAATTGCTTAAAAATGAATATCGCCAAATGTCACACAACCACCTTCTCTCTGAAGAGTTCCCCCACTCACCCACGCTCCCATCTCTTACTGAACCAATCGATAACATCGGTTGAATTGATTCGCGGTCTGGGCGTCCTATGCGACAAGGAGCTCAAATTTACCACACATATTGATTACATAATCCTCAAGGCCAACGCCGCCCTTGGGTTTTTTAAACGTTGGTCGAAGGAATTCCTTAACCCCTATGTCACTCGATCACTCTACACAACTTTGTCCGGCCACTACACGAAAACGCTAGTCAGGTCTGGTCCCCGTATCAAGTGACTCACATTCGCAGGATTGAGGGTGTTCAACGTCGTTTCTTGCGCTTTGCCCTGCGCGGACTAAACTGGCAAAATCCGCTGATTCTACCACCATACACAAGCCGGCTTCCTCTAATCAATCTAAACACACTTGAAGAGCGCAGAATCCATGCCGACATCATCTTTGTCCATCGCCTTCTGTCTGGCTCAATCAATTGCCCAAGCTTGCTCTCCACTTTTACATTGCACACAAACCCCCGTAACGTACGTAACCCTCGACTGTTTTTAGGTGCCCGCTCATCACATTTCTTACGGCGCTAACGAACCCATCTCGCGTATGCTACGACAGGCCAACTCTTTCCCCACCTCCATCGATTTCAACATCTCCACTTCCGCTCTTAAACGACGTCTCAGAATAAACCCGTCCCAAATCCGCCCCCTCCCTTCAATAACCCCTCTGCCAAGCAATCCTCTCCTCACCCTCCCTCAAAGTGGTTCTCCCCTACACCTTTCCAAAACTACGCCTCCAAATTGGTTGAAATATTGGTGAGTAACTGTCAAAACATGCACAACTACATTCACCAGCGTTGATTTATATTATTTTTGACATTTATTGATGAGGTCGAAAACTTTTCAGCCCACCCTCTTACAGTCGGTATACACCTGTCTGCAAACCATCAAATGGACAAGGTCACACCTCACACCGTGGATTAGGGGTGGCAGATATTTGTATGTTACATCCTCGCAAGCCTACCTGGAATGGGTGATCCTACTGGAAGTGTAAGTTTCCGTCAGCATAGCCTGAGTGATTCATTTAAAACTTCATCGGGAACTTTTCAGCCCACCCTCGTGTTGTATGGATATATTTTAAAATATCATCCGCGTTTCAAAATGTCTAGGAACGTAGTTTGGTGTCCAGTAGCAATTAAAATACCACCCATTGGTGTTGACATAAACGCACACGTTTTCCATTCGGAGAGATTTCGTGGTTTACTATACACCGCAGAATTCAATGCAACGCCCGTTTGACTCCATCATGTCATCCATGAGGTGCCTTGGTCTCGAAAAGTTGTTTCTGCGTTGACCAAAACGGCAACATGCAAGAATAGCACGTTCTGAATCTTTTTTTTTTTTTTTTTGTTACTGTAGGCAGAGATATGAATTGCCCTGTCAGACCTGTTTATATATTTTGGATACCCAACTTGGTCATGGTAAAAATTGCGTGACAGTTGCAGTTGCTGTGTAAACGCTTTATCCTAAGGGTGGGATGAGTTTAAACGCCCATCTACCCTTTTAGCTAGTGTTCCGTTTGGGCTGCAATATGGCAACATAAGATTCTGATTCTTCCAGCTTGATCGTTCATCTTCCACCCAGCATCTCATCCCACATCTCTCCTTTTCTAGATCCGAAACATGTCCTTATTTAGGATATCTAAGGAATGTAGTCCAGACGTGGAAGGAGAGTGCACAGGACAAGGAGCGATGGCGCAGCGGAGTCAGTGAGGTCATGAACTTCCAGGTTCCTATAGACCAATAAATAGTAATAGTAAGGGAAGTAATCCGACTAAAACAAATACACACCGCTCTGAAAGTGCACATAATCATTAATCCCCAAACCCAATATGTTGCTCTCATCATAATCTTCATGTGTTTCTTTTGTAGAGATTCTGTCCACACTATTGCATTGTATGTCAGAGATGACGAGACTATTATTTACAAAAGAATTCTCCTACTGTATCCTGGTCAACAAATGCTTGGCAATATTCCGGCTGAGGCTGCCTGTACATCTGACGGTTATCGAGCACAACTCCTAACTATTTTACTGCTTCCATTGATCTGATAGTCTGATTTTCGATATCGAAATTGTCACATTCCACACGCTTTCAACTATTTAGTTCCAGTCCAGGAGATAGTAGCCGGATTTTCATCAGTCGAATTACCTCGCCAATATCCCTTGCGCTTCGTGTATTGTTGATACTACCGCGATATCGGGGGCGAACCTGTGGCAACGATACGAATTCCCACATAGGCTCAAACCTTTCGGCCAACAAAAATCACCGCTTTTTGTTCCATGGTTATCTATCGAAGACACTATCCTCAACGATAGGACGGCTATCTCGCAACACCCGATCGTAAAAACAAAACTGTTTGTCGATGCATTTTCCGGGTAAACAAACTGTCGATGCGTAGCATCACTAGATACGGGTGTTCCCTAGAATCTCGGGCAACTATAGCCCAGTAGGAAATCCATCAACAGAAACAAATTCCACGACTCTCCTTAAGTCAGCACCGACTGAATTTTCTTCACGGAAATCTTACCAAAAACAACATATTAAAATACGATTGCTGGTTCAATGCCTCAAATCAGCCCTTTTCTATTGTGCCATGCGTATTACTGTGCATACTCAGATTTAACTGAAGACTCTGGTTACTCCTGTTTGGTAAAATTACTGTATAGTAGGATGTGCCCAGGTGCTTGGTGAAATACAATCCCATTAAACCATAGACTCTGTGAAGTGGTTAGGAGAAATGCTTGACTATATTTTGACCGATGGACTGGGGCGAGAAAAAATAGTACATCAGGGCGCCATAGGTTTGTCTTTTCTGATAGAAGGAAAAAAAGATAAAATAATTAAACCGCTGCTGGGTTCGAAAATAATAATCCTAACCAAGAGAGTTGTCATGGGTCTCACGGCGCAACAATTATTCTGAAAAGGAGCAATGCAACAGTGTCAAAGCCAAATATGATTTTGTTGGAAGGAATAGGATGCAACACAAGATGAGGGAACGTTTCCCAGGGCCGATCGATGTTGCACTAGAAGTAATCTGCACACAATTTTATATTACACACATCTCCTCTTTTTTTTTTTTTTTAATTTAGTGAGAGCCGAACCCTCATTAATTTCACTTAAAAAAAGAAATTAAAAGTAAAAAACTAAATGAGGTCTAGTCCAATTCCAGTGGGAATATTCTCAGCGGGTTTTTGATTTTATATTTTAAAACCGACCGGATTGTCTTGTAGAACGCATATAAACCGAATTGTGCGGAACAATACCACGAATCTCACGAACAGTACCCGTGATAATATCTGTAAAACAGACACAGGCCAGCTACGCGCCTGTAGCCCCGATGTCAGCGCGGAGTCCCTGATTAGGCTTCGATTCGAAGGCCTGGCCATTCATCAGCTGTGGAACCGAGGATACACTTTTCTTTGTGAATGTTGTATATTGACTTCGTTGCATTGAAGTCGACGAAATTGGCCTTTCCTCACTGCAGGACCTTATCCAGATCCCGATTCAGAGAGTCGATCTGGCTACATCTCAGCTGGTGCAACGTTGATGCACCAATCGGCCGATCAATCGAAAAAGAGGAAACAAGCGTACTATCATCTGCGAAACACCCTGTTATCCGTGGACCACGACAAATCATTTATGTTGAGCAAAAACAAAGCTGGAGCCAAAATAGAACCTTGAGGCACCCCAGAATTAACAGGATACAGATCCGAACACTCGTCGTCCACAACCACGCGGATTGATCGATTTTCGATGACGCTCTTCGTCCAGCCGCAAAACTGCTGGGAAAGTCCGTACGAATGAAATTTGCTCAGAAATACCCCGTGCCAGACACGGTTAAAAGCCTTGGAGATATCCAATGCAACCGCCCTTGACACATCATGCCCTTCAATCGCATATATCCATATATCGGTTATATGGGTCGAAATATGTTCCGTGGACCGCCTGCCACAGAATCCGCAATGACGATCATTCAGAAGTCCGTTGCACTCCAAATACTTAACTAACTCAATATTGATGAATTTTTCCATCACCTTACATAAAATAGACAGTAATGCTATCGGACGGTAATTTTGTTGTGGGAGACACTTTTTGCATCTCCTTGGGACTGGCTGAATTCGAGCGATTTTCCAGCAGGCAGAAAAGGTCCATGAGATAAGCCAAGGAGTCTGCCAAGAACCGGTGACAGTTCTGGAGTACAGTTTTTAAGGACAATTGCTGGTATTCTGTCCGGGCCAGTTGCCTTCTTACAGTCCAGTCCACGCAGAATGCGTTGAAAAGCAGGTGGGCGGAACCTCACATCCCGCATCGAAGACCGTACCGGCGGGATCACAGGTGGTTCCAAAAGGCAGGCATTGAGATTTGAATTCGCGGAAAACAGATTCGCGAACACATTAGCTTGGATGCGAAGAAATCTCGCAAATCGTCCCATTAGCAGCCCCATCCTTCCATACATGGCGAAACTGCTTAGGTTGGTTATTCACTTGAAATGCAAGTGCTTGCACCACAGACAACAATCAGTGATCTGAGTTTCCCAGTAGCGCAGCAATCTCCACGGTATAAATGCTTGGCTCGGATGTCGAAAACAGATCCAGGGTGTTCGCATAATCACCTCGGGAATTCGGAGCTCGCATAGATTCCTCCACAAGTTGAGTCAAATTGCGGCTAACAGCACGTTTATTTCTTTGAGATCGTCTACCACAATTCGCACAAATAGTGTTTACACAAGTGTTTATTCGTGGTCAATGATACCAAAGGTATTTTTGTATATCTTATTCAAGTGGTTTCCACGCATTTGCTTATTTTATTTATTTATATCTTATTGAAATGGTTTCCACGCAATTTGTTGGTGAAGAGTGTTCATTATTTGAGGCATCATAGAGTTTGGTGTTCTAGGAGCAATAATGAAATATCTATCTTTCTAGGGGCAAGTAATGAAATATCTATAAGCAAAATAAACAAAAGGCTGATTCCGCGTATTTTGGGATTAATGTTTTAAGGAATGTATTTGGTGCTTAAAATGATGAGGACATCTGATTATACTGTACACAATTGTGAAAAAGAATAATTATAGCTCTAACCAACAATAGTTAAAGTCAACAGGTTTCGAAAATCATGATGGGCCCGTCATGTAGTGAGAACGGGAAATGAGGAAACCACACTTAGAATTCTTGACGGAATAGTTTTGGGAAAGAGATCTCTACGAATGTCACAACGAAAATGGGAGGACAATGTAAGGCCTGACCGGAAACTTAGTAGTCTCTACGCACTAGAAATATATATTTACTCTGCATGGATTTAAAGTAAAGTGAAATTATCACGCAAGGCGGGTGGAGAAATCAATGAAGGAAAGACAAATATATGATTACTCCGGCCCAACTTCTTCTCCGATATAAATCCCAAATTAGACCAGCGCTCGAATATTGCTCTCATGTTTGGAGCTCGGCTCCTAAACATACCCTCGACCTACTTGAGAGCGTACAAAGACGAGCGATCCGCCTGATCGGGGACTCGGCGCTGACGTCGGGACTACAGTCGCTATCACATCGAAGGCGCGTGGCCGACCTCTGTCTGTTCTACAGATATTATCACGGGTGCTGTTCTTCGGAGATTCTTGGCATTGTTCCACGCAATTCGGTCTATATGCGCTCCACAAGACAATCCGACGGATCGCACCCGTTTGTGGTTCATCTCCCGACGGCGCGAACATCCCTGTATCAGAACTCGTTCCGTTACAGAGCGGGGAAGCTGTGGAACTCCCTTCCCACGCGAGTGTTCCCGGAGCGTTACAACCTGCAACTGTTCAAAAAGAACTGCAACAGTTATTTGATGGCATCTCGGGGCGCCCACTCGACGCTATAGGTTCGCCTCTCCCGAGAGAAGTCTAATAAAAAAAAAAAAAAAAAAGTGGATTTCAGGGAACGGCCATAAATGACAGGGGAAAGGTATTCGAGAAAGGTAAAGAGTTTAAATATCTGGGTACAATTCCGACGTCTAGTAACGAAATGTCAGAGAAAATTAAGAAAATACTGCATTCTGGCAACGCTAGTTCGTACGTAGTCACCAAGCTGGTAAAATCGAAACAACGAGCACATAATATAAAGCTCCGTGTTTGTAGAAACATAATTATGCCGATAATTCTATACGGATGCGAGACATAGGCGCTTACAAAACGAAAAGAGAACAGGGGTCGCGTATTCCATATAAAATTGTAAGGAGATACTAAGTTCTAAATATGATAAAGATGCACAAGAATGGAGGAAACTTCACAACTGTCAATTGGAGGCGCTATACCCTAAATCTACAACAGTAAGAATTATCAGGCCGCGAAGCCTAAGTTGAGCTGGGCATGTTGCGAGAATGAGCAGCGATAGAATCGTAAATAGAATTATTACCGGAAGACCAACATAGAGACCAGTAGAAAGGCCGCAACTGATATGGTAAGGCGTGACCTTGAGGTAGGATGAAATGCGAAAGTGGAAGGAAAGTGTATAGGACAGGGGGGATGGCGTAGCCGAGTTCCTATTTAGCGAATAAATAGTGTAGTAGGAATTAAGGACAACCTCACAGAGGAAAAACACGTACCAATTTAAATTCTAGAAAAAGTCGCTTAGACTGTCCTAGTGAATTTTTCGTCGGGCCGTATTATTATTTTAGTAACGTTGTCGTTAACGACGCTGGTAAAAGCGAATTTCACTGACCCCAGACAGTAGAATGAACAGTCTAATGGCAAAGAAACTTTGCTTCTATATTCATTAGGGTCGGGTGGAAGAAACAGATCCGTTCAGCACCCGTGTTGAGTTATACTCTTTGAATTTGCGAAGAATTGAAAATATTGATCCGGTTATGTAATCATAGCCCCCTGAAGGGTTATCCTAATCCGTGCGCTTTATCATTCCCACACTGCAACAGCATTTTACACATATTCTACGGCAGCATATCAAACATATCTTCTCATACACTTTTTCCGACACATGCCCATCCTAATAGTTCCCTATACTACGACAGCATATCATATGTTCTCATACACTTTTTCCAAGCAAGTTTTCGGTTAGTTTTGCATGACACCTGCAGGTCGTTGAGTAAAGGTTTGAACAAACAAAGAAAATATCCAAGGAGCTGGTAAATGGACAGGTATAGGAAAATTGCAAAAGTGATAAAAGGGGTGCAAATGGGCAGAGAACCAAGTAGTAGTGAGTGGTTGTGAGTGAGTTGTTGTCGTCTGCTTGAAACAATCCGTCATGTGGTATTAGTTGTGTGGGGGTCATATATTCCTCATATATTCGATCATTTTATTGTATTGTTCAAAAAATTTGCAACAATCTTCACGAGTTGTGAGCCTAGAGTAGCGACGCGGTTGAAGATTATACACATTGAAATCAATTGCAGTAACGAGATCAGTGTGCGAGTATGGGTTCAAGATATTTTCAATAGAGTGGGATAGAGGACTGAGTTCGTTATATAATGTCTTTCTACCCAAGTTAATGCTTATGTGCACAAAACAATAAATAGTAGCTGTCGTGGTGGTTCTAAATTACGTAGCCTTTAAATTTAAAAGTTATGCGTACGTACTTTACGCCATCGTAACACTCCATACTTCATTCTCTGAGTGAGGCTGCTAGTGGTATTCGACAGTTTACAATTGTTCACAAGTAAATGTAAATGTTGACGCAGGGCTAATGACCTTGCCCGAAAAAACAAATGATTATGGACAATTTAACAAGTCTCAAATATGGATCGGAGAGACTTGTTAAATAAGGCCAAGACCGGATCCCGGTTGTAGTACCGATGATGATGATGATGAAATGTAAATGTAATTAAGCATTTAACACCAATCATTTATAATTTCTTTAAAAAATCGATGGCGTCGGTTTTTGCTGTTGTTCTTAATGTGTAAGTCATTTGACTTCGGCCACTCATAAATAGTGGTCGATTTTGTAAGTCGATCCGAAGTTAAGTGAAATGTGGTCGTTTGAATCAATTAAAAATTTCAAGTGCAGAGCCAATTGGTACATTCTATAAAGATAAAAATAAGATAATATATGAGCAAAAATGATCCTCTGTGACTTTTATTTTCTGTTTGGTGGTAACTATGTCGAAACCACCAAAATATGACCATGAACGTGAAATTATACCCACGAGAAGTTGAACTCTGGGTTGGAACGGATACCTCAATGGGTGAGTTGGTAAAGGAGGTTACGTCTTGCATTTGATTGTGCAAACATAGGTTCAAGGTCCTACGAAGTCGTGATTTGAGGTTTAAAAACAAGAAAATGCCACTGGAAACCATGTTGTGGGTTTCTGTTTCAGGAAGCGCGTCTCCTTATCCTGAAAAAGATGTGGAATCTCTTTAATAGACCGCTCCTGAAACAACACACTACAGAAGAGCAACGTCCTGATGTCGGTTGATGTTACCCTGAATATTTTAGTCCTGGGTTCCGCAACCCGTTTTTTCCTAGGCTATTTGGGGGTTTAGAAATAAATGAAAAGTCAGTTTTCCTTTTGGGTATCTTTTATTTGTCAGCGGACAAAAGATTTTATGTTTAGAATATTTAAGCCGATGTACTTATTTTTGATCCGAACCCGGATGGTGAGTGAGGGATACTGACGTCAGCACGGCTATTGAAGTGAATGAATGTGGATATCACTTTGCTATTCCTTTATTAAGGAAAACAAATCGAGATTTGTATCCCGAAAATACACATTTTCATACAACAATCTCGATTTTTGGGTATCCTGAGTGAGATGCTCAGTGTTTACTTTAGATAAGAATTCAATTTCTTGAATTCTTACGAAACTATTTCGCAGATGTGGGAATGTATCTGGATTTTGGTTTTCTATTTGCTTTTCTTAATGGACATTTTCAGATAGAGATAACGATCTCTGAATTTTGGTTTTCGATTGATGCCGTGGGGCAAATGTAGAACGATAAACGAATATTCGATTCGTTTATTGTGAATTTGATTTTAATTTAGGATTTTGGATTTAATTATGATGTGGGGGCAAATGTTAGGCGATAACCGAATGTTTGATTCGTTTATTGCGAATTTTGGATCATGTTTGGGTTAATTCGGGTTTTGACAGGATTTTGGGTTTTTGGGTAATATAGCTGGGATTTGGATGTAGGAATGGGGGGAAAAGGTGGTAGGGCTTTTTAGAGCACTACAACCATATGGAGTATGTGAGGTTTGCTGAAAGTATAGAGTGGAGCAAACAACTTATCGTTTCCGAAACACGATTAAAAAAAGTAATATATATATTGAATTAAATCTTTTTCCGTCATCTTATGGGTACAATTTTATTAAAGAGGTCTTGTGACGTTTCACATTATATTGATGATCTTCGAGCACCAAACCGATGTTTTCGTGTGTAATTGATGCTACAGGCCTTCTCGGGGTGGGGCAAGTTTTCAGGTACTTCGGGTCCATCTTTGAACACATCATATCACTCAAATGCTCCTGCTCCTCATACTACAGGGGGCCCGTAACTCTTTTCTAGCGTTTTCAGTGCATCCACACAATATTTTTTTCCATAGAAAAAACCACCGTTAGTAAAGTCTTTGACTGCTGTCTATAAGCCAATTAACAGATGGCCTTCACACTCAGCAATAAAATATATGAAGGCATACCAGTGCAGAGAAAAACAGTGTTTTTTAAGAAACTATTGATGCGAGCCGTGTACATGAGTCAGTCTCAATTGTAATATGATTAAATGTACACAGCGGGCCAGAGGAGCTTATTGTTTTCGAGGTTAAATTTAAATTAAAAAAAAAAAATAACGATACATATATCAATTTAAATCTTTTTACGCCATTAAGTACAATATTAAAGGATATTTATTTATTTATTTTATTTTATTTGTGTAGTTTTGAATTCGTTAATCGAAATTCTAAATTGCCGTTTAACTCCTTTAAGTATATCGATCTGTGTATTAGTTAATTAGTGATGGCGAGACAGATATCATTGTTTAATAGGTGGTTCCGACATAAAGATCCAAAAATGACGTGTTTTTCTTGAATTTTTTTCTCAAGGACGGAAGCAAATATCAATGTCAAATTTTGTACACATATTTATTAAGAATATAGGTATACTTAAAAATTTTTTTTGTGAAAAATATTAAAAATTGCCAATTTAATAGATGTCGCAGTCTGACGATAAGAAGAAAAGGAACTGTAGTGCTCTGAAAAGTCATACCATCTCCTACATCCAGAGATACATCCAAACCCATATACCCAATTCCGCATAATCCTTACAAAATTCAAAATTCACAAACACATTCTCCCGATAAAACAATATTCTTGATAAACGAATCTATTGTTGGTTTATCGCCCATACACATAATTCCCCATAATCCTTACACTTAAACTCGAATCTATCATCCAAATTCACAAATATATTTTCCCGATAAAACAGAATTCCTGATAAACGAATCAAATGTTCGTTTATCATCCATACACCCAATTTCCAATAATCCTCAAACTAAAAACAAACACATGGTAAGTTGAACTAGATGTTCAGTTACCATACCCATATCCCAAATTTCGAAGAATTCGCCTAACCAAATTCTTATTACAAATTCCTAATACTCGACTCAAGCCGAAGTACCTTTTTCGAGATTATGTTCACATCTCGATGCATCCGCGATGTAAAATCTCGATTAAATTTCGTTTATAAAAAAGGGGCTTGTTCTCTTCGGAACAAGAGAAATAACTTGTGGAATATTTTCCTCAAAACGCGTTCCTTCCAAAACTACTTCAACTATTTCGGTTCCTTTTATAAATTTTCCGAGCTCTACAACTCCCTCTACTCCAACTACCTCATAAAAACACAATCCAATTTGATCAATTACCCCAAATCTTTTTTCCACTTTATAAATTACAGACGTAAATCCGACGCCTATCCTAACTCCCTTTCTTATTGCGCGACTACTTCAACCGGCCCCCTAACTATTGTCAATCTATTCGCTTAGTTTTTCAATACATCCTTCACGGACAACTCCTTCGAGCCTTACCCGTCTTACTTCAAAGACTTGTCCGAATTCTCCCCTGGGCCCTTCAACCCTCAAATTATTCAGCATCACGTAGTTGAGGAGAAATTAAACTTACTCAAAGACGAGTTCAGCCCTGGACCTGATGGACTCTCGGCTGTCCTTTTCAAGAAATGTTCATCTTTTCTTTTTCTCCTGCTATCAAAAATCTTCTGTCTATCCCTTTCACTAGGTATCTTCCCCAATATTTGGAAATCCTTCTATGTAACCCCCATACATAAAAAGGGACCTAAAAACGATATAAGCAAATACCGTCCGTTCGCCAAACTGTCTCATATCCCTAAACAGTTCGAAGGGATTCTTTACAATGCGTTATCTTTCCGTTGTAATTCCATCATATCACCCAACCAGCATGGTTTCCTTTCGGGTAGGTCGACCAGAACCATTTGGTCGAGTTCTCATCCCATACTCTCCGCGCCTTAGAGAATGGCAACGAAGTCGATGTAATCACCACAGATTTCAGCAAGGCCTTTGACATAATCTCGCATAATCTCATCTTTTTTAAGCTGTCTTCCTTGGGTTTCGAATCCCCATTGATTAAGTGGTTATCTTCTTATCTGAAATATCGAGTTTACCGTGTCAAATTCAGATCCTCCCTTTCCAATCCGTTTCATCCCACATCAGGGGTTCCCCAAAGCAGTCATCTAGGTCCCCTCCTATTTATCATTGCCAACCATCAGTGACGCTGACTCCATCATAAAATACTCATCCATCTCCCTCTATGCGGACGACACCAAACTCTACAAAACGATCATAGATCCTCTCGACTCCTCACTTCTCCAAACGGATCTCGACAGCTTTTCAACTTGGTGTCGTAATAACTGTCTTAAACTCAACGTTGTCAAATGTCACTCCATCACCTCCTCCCGTAAACGCCCCCCCACCACCCCCCCCCCCCGACGTTCCTACTTCCTGCTAAACCAGCCGATATCATATGTACCCTCGATACGTGACATCGGGATCTTATTTGATAGGGAGCTTAGCTTCATCCCGTATATTGATGACATTATTCTTAAGGCCAACTCTGCCCTTGGGTTTGTGAAACGCTGGTCTAAAGAATTCTCTAATCCTTACGTTTCCCGATATCCCTACATAGCCTTCGTCCGCCCCCTTCTTGAATACGCCAGTCAGGTCTGGTCTCCACATTATTCGTCCCATATTCGAAGAATCAAAAGCGCGCAACGTCGTTTTCTGCGTTTTGCCCTCCGCGGACTGAACTGGGAGATTAATCGGATTCTCCCTTCATACACAAGCCGGCTCCATCTGATTAACCTCAACACACTTGAGAAGCGCAGAATTCATGCCGATATCATTTTCACCCACCGTCTCCTCTCAGGCACAATCAACTGCGCAAGCTTGGTCTCCACCATCGCACTCCACACTAACCCCGTAACCACCCACCACATTTCTTACGGCCCTAATGAACCCATTTCGCGAATGCTGAGGTGGGCAAGCTCTTACCTTACCTCCTTCGATTTCGACCTTACATCTACTGCGTTCAAACTTCGTCTCCCCCCCCCCCCCCCCGACCTTGCCAAGCCCTGCTTCTTAAAGTCTCTCTTTGTAGAACAGAAAACCAGATCTCGTAATGAAGGTGATGGTGGTATGTAGGTGATCGTTTAGATATGTGTTGTTTACTCATGCACGAAGGCAATGGCAAAATAAAGCAGGCAGGCGGCAATGACAAAGGGATCGAGAAGATCGTTGTCTATGAAGTGCATCGCGGCTAAATAAATAGACGACGATGCATCGAAAAAATATGGTAAAAGAAAAGATGAGACGAGGGCATCATAAAAGTCTTAGATGCGTGATGCCCTTGTGTAAATATACGAATAGACATTGGGAAAGGTGCTAATGGTTGCGATACTTTATACAATGAAAATTGTATATCGTATCTTGGGTCGGTGGCCGACACGAATTTGCTTGCATTTGTATATGCGGGATAATTCGTTTGGTGGCTAAGCACGAAGTTGTGATTGTTCGTTGGAAAACAAATCCTGGGTGAATCTATTGCAGCTGGGTAAATAGCCGTGTTGCTATTATGCTGGTGATGCTAAAGCAATTTGGGTATACGATGGGTGGTCGTGTACCGTATCTTGCTGAACGAAAAGGGATCGAATTTTTATGCATGTTTACACGCGAAGGAATTCGGTTTATGACACTAGACGCTAGTGTTTGCTTTTGTCCCTTGGACAAAAGGCTGCCGAGGCCATGGAATTGCCAGGGACATGCGGTGTGCACGTGGACAGCGAAATTGCTTGGCATACCAGAGTGCCGGATGGTTTAGGGATTCATGATTAGTTAGGAAAGAATAGGGAGTTTTTATGCAAAGAGATGCATTAAATGTCCTTGAGAAAGGAAATGTTTCAGGTATGCTGGTGATTGGGATGCAAATATGGGTTGCGAATATGGGGGGTTCTTTAGGTGAGGTTTGAGAACCCCCACAAGTTCTATTAAAACTATGAACTACAAAAAAATTCTTTTACTAATTTGCTGAGTTTTGGCTGATGACTGATGACTGGTAAGTAGAGCTATGGCACATGCACAAAAACACTCCTTATAGAAAACCCCGTTCCTGTGCATCACCTGCCCCCACGGAAGCCAGCGGAGGTCACTTTTGTTGCCCTGGAAAATCCAACATAATTTCCACGACCGATCGGGCGCTACTCTTCCCTCGGGTCTGAGGAAGCACGTCGGCGACCGCTACGAGCCTTGCCTGCAGCGGGCTCTTAAAGAGACCCTTGTCCTTTTAAGGATAAGGAGACGCGCTCCCTGAGAGTAAGGTATTATCGTACAACAGTACCCAATCGGTCTCCATCGTAGTGCTGTTTGCAATCACCTGTAATCATACAACAAAAGTTTTATTGAAATTATAAAATATTCGCCGGTTTCTGAACCAATTTTCAAGATAAAAATCGAAAATAAACAAAATGGCGTACATGCAAACTTAAGGTACCGATTTTCGCATTTCTTTTCACTCTTTAGCGTTGAATAGAAAAAAAAATTATGAAAAAATCGTCTACTCCAATAAATTTAATTTACTTCAATATGAAAAAAAAAAACCATTTAAAATTTGTCTTAAAATAAAAACAAACCCATCCATCCTATAGTTTTTGAGATATCGTGGAGACCAATGATAAAAACATCGTTTCGAGAAAAACGCTTTTAAAGTTTTAAAACGCTATATGAGGGTGGAGTGAAAACCTTCCGGCCTGACTTACAGATGGCACCAGCGAGTCTAATTACTATTTGAGGTTCTATAGTACTATGTCTCATTATATATAGTATATTTATATAGATTTTCAGGTCAATTGTTCTGTTATATTCGATTACACTCCTCCAAGCTAGGTGTTCTATTTTTATTAAGTTGTTAAAAACTTGGATTGCCGAAGTTTCACAAGAACCTTTCAGGTTCCCCAACTTCACACAGTTTTAGAGGAATTATTTGCTGTTAATTTCTGAAAATTATGATAAAATAAAAAAAAAAATAAATAAAAGAAATCGATCGATTCTACGCACTACCCCACACCTGTATCAACAGGTTAGTGAACTACAAACTTATGTCAATGTTTTTGAAGCTTAAAAAACGGAAGAGTGTAATATTAATGTTGTCCACTGTTTGTTTTCGTAACGTGGGTTGGGCGAGGAATGTACATTGTGGATACTAGTCTACCTCACACTTTGTCGAATTCATTCATTCCGTAGAAAGAAGTGTGCGAAACTTTTGGGAATGTATCATATTGGACTTCTAATAATATAGTTCCCCTTAGGAAAACGACTGCCATAATCCCTCCGAATAAAAGTACCTCCTTATACACTGAAAATGTCCAAAAACCCGCCCACCTTACCCTTTCAGGGGTTCCGGTTTAACTCAATTCTTAAAAACAAAAGATTTATGCTGTCCAGTCCGTCGGCACTTTCATTATCCTGGTACACAATAAACTTGTGCCCTTAATTTACATATTTCTTAAACTTCGTCAATAACGGTTTGGTCAGCACCAATACAGCGGCATACGAGTCATAACAAAAGCACGTGCTTTCCTTTCTTTTGCCTGTTTCGGATCGATGCTAGTTGCCGGTAGGTCCATTTTAACCATGAAAATGCCGAAAAGAGCCAAAGCGAACAAAAAGAAGAAAAAATAAGTCGACACATGGACACCGACAAGGACACTGTGTTGAAAACGTAGCACTTGCAAGTCAGACCCACCGGACGATGGTGCCAATGGAAAGTATAGTGCCGTCGATGGCAACGACCACGGCGATCTATTGTTCTTCCTCTTTCGGACGAATGACCGAAGGTATATTCCTTTGGCAAGAATAGCCAACCCCCACCATTGGGCAACTACCACCAACACCATTACCATCGCTAGTTCCACAATACAACCCCCATGGATGGTATAGTCCTATCGTCGTCGTTACAGTAAGGCGATGGACAACGAAATTCTTCTGAAGGGAATTTCTTTCAGTTAAGTAAAGGACACTATCAAAAACGGAACTGGACATGTATCGAAAGTGAATCGTTCGGATAAAGGATTAATTTGATAAAAACGCAAAACTAAAAACGTATATAATAAAGAAGAAGAAAAAATAACAATGGATAACAGCATCAACGCAAACACGTAAGCCAGTATGAAAAAAAAACGTAACAAACAAACCACCTATGTCCTTGCGCCGGTAATGTCCATTCATAATATGTGCCGTACGAGAAAAGGATACTCCTCAAATGCTTTTGGACATGTGAACCGTTTATTGGAATTTATTGCTCAAAACTATCCTATTTGGTGCTGTCATGTGAATGTGTGTGTATGCGTGTGACGTATGAAGAGCATGTGGAACTGTGGGGTCCTGGGTGTGTTTAATATCTGACAAGATGCCAGAGGATGTACTTCATTAATCATCTTTTAATACGGTTTACCTAAATTGAATTTATTTCCCATTCCAGTGGTTGGCAATAGATCCTGGTGAATAATTGGACGGTGTCTTAATTTATTTTTCTAAAGGATAACGTGAAAATTGCAATTAGGAAAGAGAAACATTTTGCGTTGTTGTATTCAGAGAAAAGTGAAAGTTTTGTCGTATTCTCTCGCTTGCGCATTTCGCTCTTCGAGGTCCCGTCGTTGTAGCGTCGGGTGCTCATTGCCACTATCTATCGCCTCGCAAAGAGGTAGCTAAGGATATGTGTGTGATTGCACGTGGATATGCCCCTATATGTATGGATGAACATTTTTTCTCCATGCATTGTCAGTTTGGTGTGAGATATTCGAATCGCCCCTTTACCCTTTTAATATTCAGAAAGAGATGCAACATTTTAATAAGAAGGATAAACGATAGCCAAGAGAATAAGGTAAGAACGAGAGAGCGAGAGAAAGAGAAAGTTGAAGCTTGGAAAATTGGTGGGTAAACGGGACCAAAGAGTCCTTATGTGCTAAATTTCGCATATGCGCGGGAGTATGAGCACGCGGCGGATATAAATGTATCTTAAATATATGTGACATATATAGTGACAGTTGTGGCTCAAGCCCCACAAGCAGCAGCATCACCAGTAATGTGTGCTTTGTTTATTGTGGGGTTATGTGGGAAGGAAAGCGACAAGGACACACTAACTTTGGTGACGATGGAGGACTGGTTGGAAAAATGTTCAGTCCTCGCATTTGTGGAAGGATACACACACTCTTGGGCATTCAATATATGACACCACATCAAAGGGGGTGGCGCAAAAAACATTACACAATTGGGTAACACAAAATGTTTCTTCACTGTTTTTCTTTACTAGTGCTTCTTCCTCCCTACCTTTGTTTTCGCCTTTTTTCGTTTTGTGTTTTCTTCATCTTGTACTCGTTCTTTTTCTTCCTCTCAATACCTATATTCTTCTGCTTGTTTCGTCTTTCTGACTTCGTTTCAATTTTCCTGGAGCTGTGCTCCTTTTACGAGAATGAATATGTAGCAAATACACTGCGCACATGAATCGAATCCTTTTTTCTTATTGGAGGATTTGCTCATAATGTTTGTTTGCTCGTATGAAGTACATATATTTTCCAACCTATCCTTCCATCAAAAGCTCTGGCTTCATCCTATCTAGGTGGCTCCAGTGCTAAGCATACCATGTACATATATGAAAGAAAGAGTGGATACAAAAAGAAAACAGAAAAAGGGCTCCCACATCATAAGTCTAATACATAAAAATCAGCAGTACCAGGATATTTTTGGTTTCCATTGTTGGTCTGGGACATTGTAGAGCTAAAGGGTTGGGACCGATGGTAAAATGTTTTAATTAATTCGCCTTCAAGAGGACGAGTTCTAGAAACAATGTGTTGGTGGAGTTGTCGTTGCTTCACTCGACAGTTGTGTGAAAATATACGTCGGCATGAGGTGAAATTAAAGAAAGTAGAATCAGTGGACGAAGCCGAATAAAAAGCATGTCCATTGTTCTCAAATGCAGTCGTCTATTAGATGAATGTACACGGAAAATACTCATCTATTTCCCTAGTTGTATTTGAACTCCTTTTCATTTGAATTTCTTTAATTTCGTTGCAATCAAATTAGTCCTACAAAGTTTACTATGTGGGAGAAGGTTTTGTTAGCATCTAACCAACGACGGCTCCTTAATCATTAGTGGGGCCTGTGTATCAAATGATGAAAACTTCAACAGCATATTATGATAATTGTTTAAAAAAAAAAGATATAAATAAAACGAAGAAGGGATAGAATATTAAGTTTTAAACGCCTTATGTAGGTGAATCTGTGATGTACCACGGTTGTGATAGGGTTCAATTGATGGTCGTGCCAATGTAGAGTTGAGCAATACATTGACCTTTTTTTTTTTAAATGTCGTAGGTTTACATTTATGGATTAAATCCAATGAACTTAACTTACGTATGGCTATACCAGCCACGTCGGCAAAAAGAAGACGAGCATGAAGTTTTGAAGATAAAGACAGTTCATTTCTTAGTTCGAAATTTTTTTCTAACTGATTTTGGTAATGTTTATTTTTACACTTCATCTCAGTATTACGATATCGGCTCTGAGACTTCCGCTCAGTATTTATTCAAGGTCCTTACTCACTAGACATCTATATTGAAACCAGTTCAACAGAATGTATATATCGTCCCGCTTCGAGGAGCCAAGTACTTTCTCATATGACGGGTACATTGATATACTCATTCACTTCGGTACTCAATAGTGAACGTACAAACCAATATCCATAATATACATGGGTGGACTGAAAAGTTTCTGACCTAACAAAGATTCAAGACATTTTTTCTTAAAACTTATTTTTATTTTTCTACATAGCATCCCTGCAACTCTACACACCTTTCCCAGCGATACTCCCATCTCTCTAACCCGTCCAAATAGTACTTGGCGTTTTTCTCTGCAAAATAACTGTTTACGAAGGTGATTGCCTCCTCATTTTACGAAAATCTCTGCCCTCCGAGAGCAATTTTTAGATTAGGAATCAAAAGAAGTCGCTAGGGGCTAGATCTGGTGATCACTGAGGTGTGTGACGGCGCGTTGTCTTGGTGATCCAGGATTTTCTTTTTCTGCAAATGTGGCCGTTTTTCCGCAATTTCTGCCTTCAGTTGGTCAAGTAATGATGCGTAGTATTGCACCTGTAATGGTTTTTCCTTTTTGAAAGTAATCGATTAAGCTAACTCCATGACTATCCCAAAAAACAGTCGCCATCATTTTCCCAGCCGAAAAAACAGTTTTTGCTTTTTATGGAGCCGATTCCCCCTTTGCAGTCCATTGTTTTGACTGTATTTTTGTGTCGGGCGTATAATTGTGTTTCATCGACTGTAATTAATCGGCGCCAAAACTCGGATTTATTGCGCCTAAACTCCGCCAACAGAGCGTTGGAAGTTTTCATTCGAACACGCCCAACGAGCGGACAGCTTTCTCATGTCTAAATTTTGATTTAATATGTGACAAACACGTTCTTTGGACATTTTCATAGCCTCTGATATCTCTCTCACTTCAATTCGATGGTCGTCTAGCACCATTTGGTGAGCTTTAGCGATCATCAGTTGTTGCAGTTTTTGGACGTTCCGAACGTTCATCGTCTCCCAAGCTCTCACGCCCAACTTTCAAATCAGCTGGGCAAAATTGCAGTCCCCATACACAGAGTACAACTCATCTTTGATTTGGGTAGGCGTATTCCCTTTCAAAAACAAAAATTTAATGACAGCTCGATACTCAATTTTGTCAATTTTCACAACAACACTCACATCGACTCACTCAAACGGCTGTCAAATAAAAACGACGCCTCCAAAATGGCCGACATTTTGGCGAGTAACTGTCAAAAGATGTGTGGGGGTTCTCTACACCACATGGAGAACCAACCCACAATTCCAACCAACCGTGGTCGCTAACAGCGCGTCACCTCAAACCAATTCCCCATGCAAAATCCACCATAACATACATTCCAAACTTCGCAATAAAACACACTCCAAAACCCGCAACAGAATACAATTCAACAGAATATATTCTAAATCATCCCCGCATACATTTTCCCAAAATTGCTTCGGTCAATTCTTTATCTAAACCATATTCCTACCTGGCGACCAAGCAATTTTAATTTCCCCGAAATTCGTACGTTGTAATAAGACGCATATTCAAACCTACAACGGAACATCAACCATCACCACGAACTATACCAAGCCGCATACATTTCCCCGAAATTACTTCGGTTAATATCTTATCCAAACGATATTTCTTGCTTGCACCCAAGCAATTCCAATTTCCCCCGAAAACCACTTCGGTTAATTTCCTCCTTAAATCATACTTCTCGTCTGCGACCAAGCGACAGCTAATTTTCCACGAAACAATCACAACGATCAAGACCCTTGATCATACTTGGCTATGCCAATTTCCCGGTATACACAACCAACGAATCCAACTCAGCTTTTACGGCGAGGATTCGCTGGAACCGAATTCCTATGCAAGCATAGCAACTCTTCTCGAAATTCCTCGTAAGTGGCAGTCAGTTTATTTTAGCTATGACTCCACCGCCACGACGCGATAAGCTTTTTTCTTCCAATAATTAGTCAGTCGAGATACAACCACCGCCGAACGCACATCGCTCTTTGAACCGAATAAAAAGTCGCTAATCTCCCACCCAAACGGTTCGGCATCATTGCCAATGCGCACTAAATGCACCGGTAATAAAGGGTCCCACACTTATAATTAAAACTCGAGTCGGTTGAGCTTGCCATAGTGACGCATTTTAACACCAAGTTCGGGCATTAATTTCAACCCGAATTTACGATAACACCGGGTCCCGACTCTAATTCCGACGCAAACCCCTCGACAACCGCACGTTCTATAAATCAGTGCTGACCAAGGAGCTCCCCCCGTCAATCCTGGAGTCGAGAACAAGTCCCTATAACACAAGTCTTTACCTAAATCCCGAAGTGTAAAATAAGGTTACGCTAGCTCTGTAAACGAGTCACGTCCGATCGTGCTCGACCGACTAAAGTAATGTATGTTAAGGAACATCAACGACAAGTGAACTACGTGCATGTGCTGGACCCATAGTTAAGTAGAGAAAAATAAACGAACGTTAATCAGCAAAACAACCCTAGTGTTTTCTTCATTTACTCACCCTTTGTTGTCAAACGATTCCTCCGTAAACAATCTTGGGGGATCAAGTGAACCCGTATCATGCCAGACACCCTACTTGAAACCCCCCACAGATGCATAACTATCATCATCATCATCATCGGCACTACAACCGGGAACCGGTCTTGGCCTTATTTAGCAAGTCCTGAGGCTTGTTAAATTTTCCATAATGATTTGTTTTTTCCGGGCAAGGTCATTGGTCTTGCGCCAGAGGCTCCCCGACGGGGAATCGAACCCCGGTCTCCCGCGTGGCAGGCGGGTATACTAACCACTATACTATCGAGGAGCCAATAACTATATTCACCTTTTATTGACGAGTGCTGCTGTCTTCACCTTAAGGTCGGAAACATTTCAGCCCACCCTCGTTTATGTGATTTGGGATCTTGTGGTAAGAAGCCTAAAGTATTGGTCTATGATACAACTAGGCTCTTCGCCCATGTTAGCTTCACTCGCTAAATTCTACGCTGACAGAATTTAGTAACGATGAAGCACTTTTACATCTACCAGTCGAAAACATTCGCAAGGAAATGTGTGAGTATGTAAACGGGGGGGGGGGGGGGGGGGGGGTGGAGGGGCGAGTCTCCTCTACTTTCGGGACCAGGTAATGAACTTGATGCGTGCATTCCTTGGACAATTACAGAGACATTTTATTAAAGTGGGTATTAAAAAAACGAGACTGTGCAAGTACATCTTGTCTATAAATTAGCCGAAGTTGAAGCAGGTGTAGTGTGGATCCTTTTCGATATGTTGGGTTTCCCAATAAGAGCGATGTGATGTCTTTTTAAAATTAAATAAAATGCAAAATATTTTATATGAAAGCAAAACCCTTTTTTTTTTATTTTAAAAGCAACTGCTGTATTTTAAAACCAAACTATGTTAAAGACAAATGACAGCTAGTAACATTTCTACTATTTCAAATATGGTTGCCAAAACGTTTAGAAAATATTTCGTCCCTATGGGAAAATCCATTATTTAATTTTAATATTGGAGTGTTGTGGCGTTTCTACGAACCGCACAAACCACTATAGGTCGAGATGTCGTCGTTCCACCAAGGAACATACTCACCTATAGCCCAATTCCACATGCCGACAGACACGTGTCCCCGAAGTCCACCTGACGAAAGGTGACATTCATCCTGTAGTCAACAACCCCACGTATCCACAGATACATGGGCCACAAGTCCCGAACAATTTTCCTACGCCTGCACGACGATAGAAGGACATGACCCAGCACAGAAATTGTGTATCGATCCATCAACTGGATATACACAAACGGTTGGCACAGCTGCGCCAGATGTCGACAAACATCATATCCCCGGCGATAAGCGAATTGCCGGAAAACTAATCCGCCGACAAATCCTTTGTCCCTGTCGCAATGCAAAGGCCATTGCGGGGCAACAGCAATAAACGAAAACGCTGTTCCCATAGGGCAAAGTAAACACGTTCCCAAGACTGACTAATGTAAACCACACATTCGATTGTTTGCATAATTATTGCAACAGAAGTTTGAAAATTCTGGTGGACCCACGGGCGGCAACCTCCGCGTCTGTATGTGTGAGCGGGATCTTCCCTGGTGGAGAGATTCTCGATTGAGAGAAAGTCATCACTCAGGGAAAGCGAAACGAGAAAGTCACCACCAGCAAACGGGAAAAGAAAACTATGGTGTGAATAGAATCATCCTCAGAGAAAAGTAACGTCAGTCGAGATAGAGAATCTATAGGAGGAGGTTCAATTTGATGTACGTGGAATTAAACCGAGTTACCGTGAGACTTAGTTGTTGATAGTGCCGTCACGAATTTGTTTGGTGGTGTAAAAGTTACAGTGACGAACGACTTGCGGTGTTACGAAGAATCCTTACTAAGGACATACGAAATTTGCGTTACTGAATTGCGTTGTTTGTTTTTTTTTTTTGAACAATTAAATTAAGTCCTGTCAGAAGGTAAAGTCGATTCGAGGTGACGAGGAAGTTTGTGGTTTCCCTTTGGTACATCTTCCGAACGATAATTATAACTGACAAGAATAAACACTGTGCACTAGACGATTAAGTAAGAGACAAACGAATTAATAAATCATAAAGGTCAAGGCCAATAACTCAGTTTCGTGTTTCATTTTTGTGCTGCATTCGCTCCGTGTTCCAGGTTGTTCTTTTTGTGTGTGTGGACAGTGTTCGGCGGAACAGTTAAGAGAGATCGACTAAAACATCCGCCAAAGTGTTGAAGGGGCTTTAGAGGGCGAGGGGGGAGCAGAAGGCCTTAAAGATATTTTTTTTTAAAGTATGCGCCAAAAAATGTGTAAATACGAGTAATATTACTATATCAAGCGAAAAAAGAATCAATAACTCTTCTTACTTGTATAATCAAGGAACAGAACTGGCAAAAAGCGGGTAGAATAGGGAAGGGAGAAGTCGATTATTAGTTGGTTCTGAATTCCTGAAAATTATAGCAACGGAGTGCACTCAACACTCGTGTGATTAGGATAAAAAATGCTTCCCTGTATTTACACGCACAACGGAAGTTAATTTTCAATGTGGATTGCTGCGTATCTCTATCTTACGTCGACACGGGAAAAGCGAACACAAGACCATAATTGCACAAAAAAGAATCAAAGGATAAATCATCTGAGGATTAAATGTACGAGGGTAGGGTTAAAACACTTGCTTATGGAACGCAAACAAAATCCAAGTAGCAAGATCGGGAAAAAAAGTATATTAAAGTACAATTCTTAAGCTTCAAAATTATATACTCATTTTTCAACATAGTCACCGTTGTAGTTAACACATTCCTCCCAACGTGTAACTTGCTTGTTTTTTTGTTTATCCTGGCATAGACTTCGACTTTTTTTTTATTTATTCGAGGACTTGACAGTGGTCCTTGCGTCACCGTCCGAGGTGTAATGATTACCCCTGACAGTACCAAATAGACCCCCATCCGGTGTAGACGTGTCGACAAACGATAGTTGATGAACCGTTCAACAGAACGGCCTAAAAAGTGAAGTGTATGTAAAACAATTATTAAATTATTGTTAAATTATTTTTAAATTAAACCGCGTTGCACATCATAAATGAGTACGGCTTCGCTTGGGACTTCTCTGCACCTGGCATTGCGGAAATCGAAAAGCGAGTACTACACGTACGCCCCTAAATAGGAGAAAATGGTCGCCATGCTCCTCAAAGGAGTTGATCCTTCGTTTACACCCGAAGAGGTGCTCGAAGAACTAAAAAGCTTCGAAAACGATACCTTGAAATTTACAGTTGTGAAACCATTTTCTACAACAAATTCTAGAAATCGCAACCGTAAGTTGCCTTTCTGCATTGTGTCGCTAAGCCCCAATAGTAAAATTGATGGACTTAGATATATTAAATACATTAATCACCAAACAATAAGTTGGGAGAGAATAAAGAAGTCTGACCGCGTATTGCAGTGTATTCGCTGTCAATGCTTCGGCCATGTAGCAGCGAATTGCATTTCAGATGCGTCAAATGCCTTAATAAGCATACCATTGGGGAATGCCCATTGGGCAAAGAACAGCTCCCGGATCGAAATGAAGCGGTTTCCCTAAGTACCAACAACTAACCAACAACTGGAAGCCAGAAAGAAGCAAGTTAAAGAAGAGCAACGGATGCAATCTCGCTTTTATAACAACTTCATGGCACCAAGTGTGTCATACGCCCAAATGGCAGGTGTAGTAAAATATGCACCAATCTTAGAACAATTACGCAATATTATTAAAACGCCTGCTCCAGAGGCACAAACTGACATAACAGCTATATTACTGTCCATACAAGGACAGTTTGCTGCGTTTGATAAAAAATAAGAATTGATCGAAAAAAAAAAACTGACGGAACAAGTGGCTCGAACGGAAATTATCTATTCGACCCTGTTTCCAGACGAACCCGCACTTTAATCATAACCTTCACTGCGGCTGAATTAACCCTACAAATTATTGCTGTAAATGTTAATTCACTAATCCGCATGGAAAGAAGGGATCATCTGAGCAATCTGCTGGAAGCTGAACGCCCAGATGTGCTTTTGGCTAGCGAAACTAAGCTAAACAAAAGGCAGAAATTGGGGTACCCAAATTATGAACTAATTAGACGAGATCGTCCAAATTACACTCAGGGGGGTGGGGTCGCTGTCTTAGTTAAAAATGGTCTACAACACAAAGTCGTTTACAGCAGAGATGTATGCAAGTTCCAAGTGCCAGAAGCCTGCGTTATAGATATTCCTTTGAAAAGTCAAAGGCATCTATATGCGATCTCTGCTTATGCTCCTGAAGCTCTACAGCGCATACAGTTTATCAATGAACTTGATACCCTTTTTCGAAGTCTTAAGTTAGACTCGGAAAATAATTATTTCATTATGGCGAGAGATCTCAATTCCAAGCACAGTACTTGGGATAACCTTATCACAAACACAAGAGGCAATGTGTTGTTCGACTGGTGGCAAACAAACGCTATCCAACATAAACTAGAATTGTACGCTACAAGTGCGCAGTCATATCCAATAGGAAATTCCATCTTGGATTTACTGTTGCTGGACGAGCGAATACAATTATTAGATACGGATCTAACTACTCGAAATTGTCTTCGTACAATCGAGTACGATAGCGATCATTATAGACTTGGTGCTGTAATACATGTCCCAAACGAACACTCGCTACTTGAACAGTATAAACAGATGCATTCTGTTTATACTGTTTTGATCGGGTAATAAAAAAAGAATTACGCTCCAATGGCATATATCCACCAACTGACAGAAATCTTCATAATGACGAAATTGGTCATTATCTTTCGACGATGAACAACATTGTTACTAATACAATGAATCGTTCTATCCCAAAAATGTCTCACTACGAGAGCCATACAAACCGGTACAGAAACGCAATGATCGACGAGCTGTATAGGCAAAAGAGTATTCTGATCTCTAAGTTAAAACTGCTCTACAGACAATTCAGCGATCCAAATAGCCATGAAATAAAAACAAGTAAGTCATTAATTAAAAATCTTTAAAAACTGATCCGTGACAACTATAGATCAATAATTAATGAAGACTGGAACAAGAGAATTCAAGCCATTAAAGCTAGTGGAACGAATATGTTCCCACAAATAAATAAAGTCTTTCGAAGGAAAGATTATAATGGCATCCCATGTCTGCGAGTTCCGCGGACTCCCGAGAATTGTCAAACTCGGGTGAACGCAGGACTTACCCTGGAACACATCAACTCTAACGAAGAGTTCATAATAGTCGAAGACCCGGAGAAAAAGGCGAACTCAATTGGTGATTGTTTCGAAGCAGTGTATAGATTGAATGAATCGGCTCATTCTAACCTTGACTTGGAAAATAGGGCTCTCCAAGAATACATATCGCTACGCAATGAACTTATCCATTGGCGTCTCTTAAGTCGAAGTTTCACTATCTTTAGTGAAAATAATAGAGCGGATTCCCCACTTAGAAATCTAAACACTAGCATATTTGTACACACGGATGAACTGACGGACATTCTTAGATCGATTAAGAACAAAAAATCTTCTGGAATAGATAGTATTCCAAACATTGTTCTAAAGCATTTACCTCTTGAAGTAGTGAAGGTTTACACTATTTTGTTCAATAACGCTCTAAATAATGCATATTATCCAACCCAATGGAAATCTGTAGTAGTCCATCCTATCCCCAAAAAGGACAAGGACAGGAGCAATCCAGCCAATCTTCGCTCGATTAGTTTGCTTCCGAACATCAGCAAAGTATTCGAGATAATTATAAATAAAGCATTGAATAACTGGTGTGAGAAAAATGTAATTATACATTATCTATGTAATGGGTATTACAGGAACTCTTTGCCAACTGGTTACTTTCGGCCTGCACTGTGTCTTCGGTACAGGATCAAATAAGTCGTATTACCTCGAGCGGCTTAAACTCCCACTATGAAATTATGTCTGTTCCAGAGATGCACACACAAACTTGTCCTTCGAACATGGAATACGATGAGATTTCGAATTGGCTTTTAAGGTTTGTTTTTCTTCTTCTTCCCTTCTCTTTCGATTTTGTTTTCTTATTTATTTTTTTTGTTTCGTCGCTATTCCTGTTGTGCCTTTGTTTTGATCACACCACGATCTCGAGGGTTTGAGAATCCTTTAATTTGAATAACTTTTTCCTTCAGCAACGCAATATCCATCGTTCGCTTTCATTAGCAGTCGTGTCGATTTTCAGAATATCCGAAAAGCCAAGCTGGGCGACTCGCCCGTTAGTCGGATGATAACGTTGTTTTTGGGCTGGAACCACCGTTGCGTAGGGTCGACGGTCGTTCTTCACAGTTCCGTTGTAGTAAGATGTTTCCTGGTATCCCAAGATACCTCAGCTCCCGTCTCCAAGTCTCCAGACGAGTCCGCATGAACCAAACAATTTAAACTCGTTTCACATCCACTCGTAACAATTTTATTTTTGTAAGAGTACTTTAACATGATTTACATTACACTGATATACGTTTTACGGCACGTGGAGGTTACAAAATTAATTAGTACTTTACATTTAAATTTTGATTTTTTTTTTTTTACTTTTACTAGATTTTTTCCCGCACCGTTGTACTTTTCCGTTTCTTCTTTTTTCTGTCTAAAAAATCTCCTTTTGTTCTGCTTAGAGTTCGGACTTCGACTATTACCTCTTTCAACTTCCGACCACCTTCTACTCTCTCTCTCTCTCCGAATTTTCCCACTCCGAAAAGGAATGCCCACAGGTGCCTCCACAAGTTCCACAACCTAACAAATCTCGGTTCGCGCCTCCAACATGTGGATCGTAGGCTATATGCCTACATCGTTTGTTTTCCAATTATTACAATGGGGATGGGGGAAGTTACCACGTAACATCTACGATATGATAATGGGTAAACAATTTGTCGTGAAATGTGGAGATATAATCTCTAACAAGACTTTCCACATCAAAAACGGCCTACAACAGGGAGCAGTGAATTCTCCCATTTTTTTAACATTTACACTAGAGATCTAGATGCTTCTCTCGACCATTGTGACTGTTTTCCCTTGCTTTTCTTGCCACAGAAAATCAATTACTGTTTAATTTTACCTGTGATTGTTTTCGCTGCGTGCCGGCTGGTGAGATTTCCATTCCCAGTCAATTGTTTATGTGCTTCTCGAATATCTTGAGCAGTTGCTTGACGAGTCACTCCAAGACTTTTATATGGGTCGCCTAAATTGATGGTGCATACAATTTTGTTGACCTCCAATTAACTGGGTGCACAAATTTGCCTGATGATTTATCAATTTTATTTCGACTTTTTTTTGTATAATTTTAATTTTAACAAATTTTAACTTTTTCTTTTTGTATAATTTTAATTTTAACAAATTTAAACTTTTTCTTTTTGTATAATTTTAATTTTAACAATTTTTAACTTTGCTTTCCTGGGTCTTTGAAAAATCTCCGGGGCAAAAAACGAAAACCGAATTTTTTTTCTTACTGCTTTTCTTTCTTCTTTTTTACCACCGTCAACTTTTCTTTTTCTTTTTCTTTGTTCAGCTAAAAAACAAACCGTCAGCAACGGAATTCAAGACCGTATTCTAACATCCTCCCATCTCTCTCTCTCGCTCATCGACATCCACCTCGAAACCGAATTCGAACTCGAAGAACTGCACGATCCACACCCGAATCGGGGCGTGTTCGAAAACTCACTTCTGGATCGTGCAACTCCTCCACCACCTTACCATCATACCACCTTAAAACAAATTATATTAAAATTACTAAATGATTAATTGATGGGGTGGCGGACGCACGTAACACCATGCAATTGCGTACGCCCACAACATTGTGGTGTATAGATCTGGAGAAGAGATTGATGTCATCAACAGACTTCTGCAAAATGCTTTCAACAAAATCATATGTTTTTGCGACGACTTAAATATAAAAATAAATTTCCAAAAAACAGAGACTATCCTTTTCAGAACACACCTGTCCAGTGCATCAAAGGATACAAAACGGAATTGGAAAACATTTTCTATTGCAGGAAGTAATAATCTTCCTCTACAAGGAAAAGCTGTAGTCAGATACCTTGGAATCTTGATCAGTATCTTTACTTTGATAAGCATACAGCAGCTGCTCTTACAGCAGCTAAAAACGCATATGCAATGACACGAAGAGTCTTCCGTAGTAGTCTGCTGGACCCCAAGTGAAAATAATTTCATACTCAGCATTCATCCGACAAATATTGGTGTATGGATGCCCGGTATGGTACAACATATACCCATTTTACATGGAGAAGTTTCGGGTGTTCGAGAGGCAGTGTTTGCGTTCCTGCCTTGGAATGTACAAAACCCCAGAGTCGCAATACAAGAAATACTATCCCAATAAAGTCCTGTATGACAAATCAGAACTAAACAGAATAAATAAATTCATTATCAAGATTATCCGTGGTCACCCAACTAGGGCAATGTGCAGCGAAAATGATCTCATATCGAGAGCATTCTATCCCAATATGTATATGGAGAGTACTCTCCAGAATGGGTTCATTCCCCCAGAAGCGTTTCCTTTCTTGGATTAAAAAAGACAAACGTGGAGTCCCTATTATTTACCACGCATTCCGTGGTGCCAGGGATAAACGAATTCTCGACGATAACGATATCTCTAATATTCTAGATCGCCTGCGTTTTAGTATGGTGATCGGTGAGAGAGATAAGTCAATAAAAGTTCGATCTCATCCCAACTGGTGGTGGATCAGTGATGAAGAAAAGACTCAATGTCCCCAAACATAGCATGCCCCTCAGGCGCTCCGTTTTCCTTCCCCCTATTCCCAATTTTTTATTTTTTATTTTTTTTGTTGTTTTTATTTTAATTTTAATTTTAATTTTTTATTTTTTTTATTTTTATTTCTATTCCTTGTTTATGTTTGTACATTTTGTTTCGTTTTTTTTTTCTTTTTTTATGTTGCTTGTCAACCCCTAATATTCAGTGGTGGAAAAAATAATAGAAACAAGCTTGTTCTTCGACATTTATCGTTAAGAAAAAATGTATTTGGGGAAAAATAAGAATTAAAATTATACTAATAGATTTGGTGTATTGTAATGCATAAAAGAATTACTAAATTTTTAATTAAAAAAGCGAGAAATAGTGTATGTAATTTAAAAAAAAAATTATAAATAACACATGATATAGAAAAAATAGAATCATTTTTAAAAAGAAAACATCAATTGTTGCGACATGTTATAAAAAAAGTTATTGTACGCCGAAAGGCATAAGAAAAATGATAATGTATAATTTAAAGGGCTTGCGAAGAGCCAGTAAGTTAATGTAAGAATGATATTTGTAAAATAGAAGTTAACATTTAGTCGTAAGTAAAACCTGTAATTGAATTGTTAAATAAATGTGAACATAAAACAAAAAAAAAAACCAAACAAAGATTACCTCTGCGGTCCCTCCCGAGTAGAAGAAAAGAATAAAAATTGCATGGCGATCAAGAAAGTTGCTCGCAGCATTCCAACAGACGCCCTTTGTTTTCGTCTGTGTGATGGAGTGGAATCCATAGCGCATAGATTTTATGGTATCCCAATTGTTCAGTAGTAAAGCCGACACGTTCCTTGGATATTCTAATATGGGTTAGGAAACGGTTTTGGGTGATTCCCCGGTCAATTCGAATCAAATCGTTACCGAGTTCGCGATGAGTATCCTCTGTGGCATATATCGGACGTCCGCTGCGTGTTCCATTAATACTTATTACTTTTCCAGGCTCGCAACCACGTAATTATTTACCCAATCGATTTACAGTAGACTTATTAACGGGATCGTCACTATAAATAGCCTTTAAACGATGACGATTTCAGTAGGAGTTACTTTTTCAACAGTTAAAGATTCGTTGACAGCACACTGTTTAAGTCGCGTTGACATAGCACTAGAACAAGTAGACTTCGGACCTACGCATGTGTCTTAAAAGGGAATTTTACTTCCATTTACCGCCAAGCGCGCTTATGAAGGTCACATCATTCGCATTCTGCAACAACATGTGCATTACTTTTCAGCTTACTCTCGTACCAATACCTTATGCACGGTCATTGAAATGTCTTCGTGTATACGCGCCCTTAGTCTGATGTATTGGTGCTTTTGTTCTAACTTTTCTTCTAACATCTTCAAAGTAAATTTAAATTCAAATTACGCTCTTCATTACGTCGCAAAACGCCATGTGTAAATCATCATCATCATCATCATCGGCACTACAACCGGGGACCGGTCTTGGCCTTATTTAGCAAGTCCTGAGGCTTGTTAAATTTTCCATAATGATTTATTTTTTCCGGGCAAGGTCATTTAGTCTTGCGCCAGAGGCTCCCCGACGGGGAATCGTACCCCGGTCTCCCGCGTGACAGGCGGGTATACTAACCGCTATACTATCGAGGAGCCATGTGTAAATGCATGCCCCAAATTCAGTTCGAGAACGACCGCGGTAACATCTGTAGAAAAGAATTAAACAGTCTACACTGCGCTTGTTCGAATAGTGATCATTAGGACGTAGCCTCGTCTGGGTGTACAATAGCTTTCATTGTTTGCTTTTGTATGGTATCGCTGTTTAGATGCGCCTAATACAATACGCGAATTGAATTTCTGTTTAGGACGATCCTAAATAATGAACAGATCGGATAGACTAAAGTATTTCTTGGATCTCTAAAGAAATGTTATACATTCGGCTTTTTTCTTCAACACAGACGCACGCACAAAAGGGGTGCCCGCATATAATAAAATAAAGCAGAAAAATGGGGAGACGATATGTCTATATCTGTATTGGTCTGGAATGCCTCAATATTACGTAGGTGGGGACCAGGCGTAGTATCGCATCCGCGTGGCTTAGCTAAACAATGATGCCCCGTGTTTATTTGTCCGATGATAACTGTCAACCTGAACTGGTGCAGAATCTTTGATTGGAGGGTATCGTGGAAGAGAAGTGCGATGCACTCACCAAGTTCATTTGAGCAACGGACGTAATTATTCCTACAGAAAAGAGATACAATAAAATGGATACGTTGGGACCATGCCCTAAGGGTTGCTTTGCTTTTTATTATAACTAAGAGTCTTAAGAATTGAAGTTTTGTTAGTTTTGACGATACAACTATCGTTATCGACAACACAAGTGTGTCTACGTTGTGATTCAATAATGTGATAATGTCGGGCGTAGAGGTAGTGTGCGGATGTTGTGTGTTGTTGTTGATGTATAGGTATACAGTTATATAGGGTCCCCATTTGTTAGTTTGCCTGCACGGGAACTGGTTCAACAAAATCCCACCGGTGAAGATCAGTATGTCGTTATCCACGACATCACAACTGCATTAAAAAAATACTCTAATTCTTTTCCTCAAGCTTTATATATAAGAGCGTTCAACTTAATCTCTAATTTTTGATGTTTTGACTTGGCTCATTTGTCATTCAATAACATGTATGTATTACAAAATAGGAAGTGCTGTTTCGAGCACACATTTACAGAAAATTTAATTTAGTTAATTAAATAGCATGTATGGATTATAAAATAAGAAATTCTGGTTCGCGCACACATTTACTTTATTATTATTATTATTATTATTTATTGGCCTGGAGGAACCCGGAAGTTCATGACCTCGCCGACTCGGCTTCGCCATCGTTCCCTGTCCTGGGCACTCTCCTTCCACGCTTGACCATTCGATCCGATCTCCTCAAGGTCAAACCTAACATTGTCCTCCCACCTCCGTCGCGGCTGTCCTACCGGTCTCTTTCCCGTTGGTCTACCATCAAAAATTCTATGCACGGTCCTATCGTTCCCCATTCGCGCCACGTGTCCGGCCCATCTTAATCTTCGCGACTTGATTACTCTCACTATTGTAGGTTTGCGATATAGCTCTTCTAATTCGTGGTTATGGAGTTTCCTCCATTGTCCTGCCTCCTCGTCATATTTACCTCCAAAGATCCCCCTCAAAACTTTATTCTCGAATACGTGGAATTTGTTTTCTTCCCGTTTTGTGAGAGCCCATGTTTCGCATCCATATAGAACAATCGGCATGATTATGGTTCTATAGACACGGAGCTTTATGTTACGTGATAGCAGTCTGGATTTCAGCAGTTTACTGACTGCGTGCCAACTAGCGTTGCCGGAACGCAGTCTCTTGTTAATTTCCTTCGACATTTCGTTACTGGCCGTCAATATCGTTCCCAGATATTTAAATTCTTTAACTTTTTCAAATATCTTACCTCTGACGTTCGCGCACAGATTTACGCAAAATTTAATTTTTGCAATTGGTTTCCGTCAGCAAATGACACTCGATTTAGTGGCGATCGCGACCGACCCCGGAGGTGGTTAAATTTCGACTCATTGAAAACTGACTCGTGTAGAGTCGGCCATCCGCTAAGGGTGGGTTTTCGTTTTCGAGAGAAACGTGAAGTATCCTCTGTGGTGACCAACAGGAGAGGATCTCTCTGCCGATCTTGGCGGGATTATTTAGCTTGCCCATGTTGCCAGGTCATGGGCGAATGAAAACGAGAAAAAGGAAATGATACAAGGGACATCATAATGGTGTGCTTGCAGCTGCGCAAATAGGCTGCAAGCAATTAGGTCAACTTGTGCCACAAGCAAATAAGATACTTGCACAACGATGATTGTGCACGGTATCGATGCCGGTGGCCAGAGTCGAATTCTTTGTGTGAGAATTCGTTTCTTGGCGGCCAGGCGCGAGATGTGCGAATTGCTTTTGTCGGTTGGACAAAAGCTAGGGTGACTGTATATAAGTCAGGAAAATGTGCTGCGCGCGTGTGTAGCGGGGTAAGCTGGCTAACACAGGGGCACCGATCGGTTTCCTGATGTATGCTGCATGTATGTTAAACTTTCGTTTTCAGGGAATTTTGTATGTTACCTTATGGTGCATAAACTGATGAATTCTTTTGAGGAATGTTCTGGAGATGCATTGAATGCGTGATATGGGGTCCTTGGGAAGGGGGATGTTTTCAGGTAACTGCAGGTGAGCGCAAGGAGTTGCGGTTGCAATTGTGATTAGAATTGTTGGTGGAATTGTGTGCAGGAATTGTGGGTGAATTGTGGTTAGATGTGTGGGCTCATTCTCAGCGCGATATTAGAGAACCCCCACATACCACTGTATATTAGAAGCATTGTTTTATAATCGGTTAGATAATCTTCTTACTGTCAGACTTCTTATAGCTAAATATAGTCTGCCACTTGATGATGGTGTGGCGGTTCCGCCAAACCCCACGGTTCGCTTTAGTGAAAAACCCCCATAACTTTCACCCAATCTCCTAATTTTACTAATGTAATCGCATTAGGATCTTAAATGCTCCACGCATTAAAGAGATCAAATCATTAATCTAAAAAAAGCCCCTGGAAAAGAAAACTTACCTTTCATGCATCTCTTCGCATACAATTCTCCGTAAGATTTCTTTCTTAACTTATCGGGCAGAACCCCCATTATTACAACCCAACTCCCATTGTTTCCCGCCAATGCATTTGCATTGACAGCTGAAGACATTTTCCTCTTTCAAGGACATTTAATGCATACAACACATTATCTAAAATAGTTCCTTAATGTGCATTTGCACCATAAATACAAACTATTCGGCACCCATTGTTATCATTTGAAACGCAATGTCGGACGGCTTGTTTTTACAGCTGCAACAAGCCGACCAGCGATTCGTTGTCCAATCGACAAACAATTACGGCATCCCAAGCATTATCATCGAAACCGAATCTTCTAGCATTTCCTAGTACAAACAAGAACTTGGTTCCTACTGCAGTCAGAGAGGCCATAAACATTTAAAACCCATTAGCACCTTTTCCTAATGGCGACGCATCTATTAACGCATCCGCACCACTCATCCACGACTGTAATGATGCCCTTATTTGTTTTCAGCACCATTTCTCCGATGAATTGCCGTCTATGATAGCCACAATGCCCGGCGTAAACAATGATCTATACGATCCCTTTGTTCTTTTTCCCTCGTTTCAGGTTTCGTTTATCCTTTGCTGAAATGCATCGATAAACACTGTGATCTGTACACACGCATACCACCATGATCTTCTCTATGAGATCCGGTTACCTACCCCCAAAGAGAGACTTCGCGTTTCTCCCTTAATTAAGAGAGCATGCACCACTGGCCGAATTTCCCTTGCTAGCGAATTCACGTCGCTAAGTCGTAATTCACCCGCCAGTGTGAACGCACTTCATCATCGGAGTTTTCTTTCAACACCTGTAGCACGCGCTCGGGGGTGAGAACATCCCCGGAGTCAAGATTCGTGAGTCAAAGTGAAAGTCCAAGTGTTAGCTGCTTATTTTTTATTTACCTTTATCGTGTGTGCTTCGATTCCGGTACTGTAATCGGTCGCGATTGCAGTTCTATTGAGTTTTTTTTTGTTTTGTTTGGACACCTTATGTACATTAAACGTAAGCTACACCTGCATCAGTTTTTATAAGAGTATAAAGCCGAAAGTGAACCTTAATTAAACAATAAAAAAGACAAATTTCGAAACAACATTTCCGTGTTTTTTATTTCGTGTTGGTGAACGATTGTCCGAGTGATTTTAGATGAGAAACTCAAATATTTCTGTTGGCGATACACCATTTCGTAAAGTTTTCGGCGGAACTATCGTTGAAGGAGCGGAGTGAACCAGTGCCGTACGCCGGCACACGACTTCGCACCCCACACCTTCCCAACAGCTTAGCAGCTGCGTTGTCGTGGATCGCGAGTCTTTTGAACTGTATCCTGTTAATTCTGGGGTGCCTCAAGGCTCTATTTGGGCTCGAATCTTGTTTTTGGTTTACATAAATGATTTGTAGGAGTCAACGGATAACACACTGTTCAGTTTTAGGGATAATAGTACGCTTATTTTAACGTCGCATCAGCTGAGTTGTAGCCAGATCGATTCTCTGAATCGGGATCTGGATAAAGTCCTGCAGTGGGGAAACGCCATTCTAGTCGACTTCAATGCAACGAATACACAATATACAACATTCACAAGGAAAAGTGGATCATCGGTTCCACAGGTGATGATGAATGGTCGGACCCTCGAATCTGGGGAAAGTATGAAATTGCTCGGCGTCACGGTCTGTGGGAATGTATCGTGCCATAAACACGTGTCGAACATCGCCAGATCCGCCTCAGAAAAACGGAGTTATCTTTTCAGAGCCAAGAAATATTTTACTTCGGCTCAACTTCTTCTCCTGTATAAATCGCAAATTAGACCCGCGCTCGAATATTGCTCTCATGTTTGGAGCTCGGCTCCTAAACATACTCTGAACCTATTTGAGAGAGTACAGAGACGTGCGATCCGCCCGATTGGGGACACGGCGCTGTCGGCGGGACTACAGTCGGTATCACATCAAAGGAGCGTAGCTGACCTCTGTCCGTTTTACATATATTATTACGGGTACTGTTATTCGGAGATTCGTGTTATTGTTCCATGCAATTCGGTTTATATGCCCTCCATGATCAATCCGACGCATCGCCTAAGTTTATGGTTAATCTCCTGACGGCGTGAACATCTCTGCATCAGAACTTGTTTTTCTTGAACAGAGCGGGAAATCTGTGGAACTCCCTTCCCGCGGGATTGTTTCCGGAGCGTAACGACCTGCAACTGTTCAAAACGAACTGCGGCAGTTATTTGGTGGCATCTCAGGGTGCCGACTCGGCCGTATAGGTTCGCCCGTCCCGAGAGAAGGCTAATAAGAAAAAGTCGACCATGTCATGTGTTTAAACACATTCAAGACCAATGCGCTTTGAAATTTCCTTTCCCAATCCTGTCCCTTTTCTTTCGCCCGCACTGTGTATTAACATTTAACGATCTCACACAATTTCCATTTAAAAAAAAATTAGTTGAACAAGAATCACGCCAAATTTATGTTAACTTTGAGGTCACTTATCACTATTTTCCAGATTGCAATATGATCATGGAATAGGCACACTACTGAAAAAACATCCCATCCCGATGGTATAGGCTTAAGACTAGTAAGCTTAATCTGACTAATCACAATTGCCTGAGTGTGTTTTCTTTTAATTAACATTATATAAAACTGCATATTAGCGTAATCCTTTCCCTATATATAGACAAGCTGTTCTCTACATAACCTGTCCATGTGTAACAACACAAGTACTAACTTTTGCTTTCGCGATCAAATCCGTGAATTGTATTCAACCCCAAGAACTGCCATTCAACGACCACACCCCTTTTGGGTCCCAGTTAGATATAGCTCTGCTAAGCCGGGGAGTGCTTTTTCTCGCGGTGTATCACTTCGTGATCGGTTTATATGGCAAATAAGCGAAATGTCTCTTTCGTCAGGCGTAAGGAGCAACAAGGCCGATGCAACACACCCTTTCATAGTTTGGAAAACTCTGCTACTCTCTTTTGAGTAATATCATCGTAAAATATTAATTGTATTCAACTTTGCTTTGTTTTCTGCATAATTAGGTGACACAGTTTTCATGTTTTGGGTTTGTCACAACCGTCACCTGAGGTAAACTGGGATATCAGCCATTTCTTTGTCATAATTCAGAGGGCAAATGCGTGATGAACTTTGATTATAAATAAATAACGAGACTTTAGACTTGACACCGAAGCAAAATATCCCCGGAATCTTCCAGCTAAGAGTAATTAAACCTACGATGCATACTTAAGAAAGTGTAATTAGACAGACACAACGGTCGTACAGGGGAATACCCTCCAGCCGAGCTCGTCCGCGATGGGACTCAGTTTGTAAAAGAGGAACAAGATATAAAAACTCGTCAGCACGCATTTGATGGCATCTTAAATGACCAAAATTTCATTCAGTTATCTGAACCTGTATCTGTATATCATTTCCATTCACTTGGCTGTTAGGCCGCCTGTATACATATATTTTTTTTTTAACTTTCTTCACAGTTAATGATCTCCCTTGATGTTAGTCCTCTACGTCTGCCGTTCACATTATTTTACCTCCACCCCCCAAAGAAGACCCAAACCATATCGTTTCTAGGCATGAGTTTTATTTCGGTCATTTTCCCTCAAATAGTCCGGGGGTCGTAGATATATGTGTGAAAATGTTAGGAAAGCTCCGGGAACATCATAAATGTAGAAAATATGAGCGAAGCGTGGGAAAACGTATCTCCTACAACAATGACCAACAAAAGCAGTCAGATTTTGCATAGAAGCCATGCGCTCGTGTGTGTATCTTTCCGTTTAGCTAATGACGAAGATACATCTTTTTTATCACTTGAAACAGGTAAATTGCTTGCGTATGTGAAGTGTTTCAACTGTTTTTTCCTCTCATTGTTATCTGGGTTCCCTATGAAGCACCCTCTATTTAGACACACTAGTACGGGTACGGGTGGGAATATGTTTCCATTCTAGTGGGGCCGGCGTTTAAATTGAACAAGATAATGTTTTGCGGGTGCAATCTTCATTGAATTTATGATCGTTTTATGAAAGTTTTGTTTTTGGGTGATGGACAAGTCGCCAAGAAGACCATGATGAACTAGATACCTCACAATTTAGAAAGCATCTTTTATGTGGTGCTTCACAATTTTACTAATGTGTTTCGAGATATCACAAGGAATTAATGTTCGAATAATTAGTGTTATTTATTTTTTTGATGAACACGAGTGGGTTACTTCTTTCAATGGTTGTTTCTCCACAGATTTCGCGACAATTCATCGATAGTATGGCTTTTCAAATGCTCAGGTGTAGTGCCGACGGAGAATATAGTATTTGATATTATCACCGAGAGTATCTAATTGACGGATTCAAGCACCACAAAACTTAGTGTTAGTTGCAGAACGTCCTAATTCAAATTCCATATGGATTGGCTTGCACGTTTCGTGTCCGAGTAGTGAAGTTATTCTCGAATGAGAATCTAACTGTACGATTCAAATTCGTGGTTTAATTTTCTACTTCATATGACGAAATTTACGTTTGAGGCTTATAGAATGCGCCTAAATACTTGTGACGAAGCCGCTGTTAGTAAAAGAGCAGGTATTGCTTGATCACCACTCAATTCACACGAACATCAAATGTGACTTAACAAGTCGTTTAAAAGCGCATCAAAATGATTCAGAAGCAAGGACATTGGGTAACATAAGAGTTGAACAACGTTTGCTTGTTGTGGGACAACAGTTCGAAAGGCACATGAAAGGGATTTTCGCATCGCATTGTGAAATTGATCACTTTTCTAGACGCTGGATGCATATGCTATCGGAAAGATGAGAAAAAGTAACAGATCAATTCAAAAGTCCCCGGCCTGGCACATAGATGGCGGGACTAGAATTAAATCCATATGATTTTTAGTTAGCCCTAACCTTCAAAAGACGCGCGTATAAATTTGACAGATGTCGGATCATTAGTTTGTGAATTATAGTATTTTGAGTGAAGCAACTCCTGTTATTGTGAAAAAAATGGATAAAAAGGAATTTCGCGTGTTGATAAAATGTCATCTATGTGTCAGGCCGGGGACTTTTCAATTGCGCTGTTAGTGGCTAGGGATGGATAATAAATGGAATCATGAAGGTATACGCTTTTTTTTGTGCAATTGTGGCGATTCCGCCAGATCCCACGGCTCGCCTTCCTGAAAAAACCCCCATAACCATAACCCGGGTCTGCACCAGCTTTCGCTAATGCAATTCGCATTAGCATCTTAGATGCTTCACGCATCAAACAGACCCAATTATTATAACCCTAAAATCCCTATAAAGAAAACTTACCTTCATGCATCCCTTCGCATACAATTTTTCATAAGATTTCTTTGTTTGCTTATTTTGTATTCTGAACCAATTCGGTACCAGACAAATACCATAAATATCGCGCCGTCTATTTTTCCCAGCCGCGCCATATACCTTTTCATATACATTGCCTGGCAACCTTTTTGTTTGTCTTACCAACAAACAACCCAAGCAGCTGCATATAATTAGCGCAATAGACGCTGAAACCAAATTCTCCAGCATTTCCTAATGCAAATATGAACCCGGTTTCTATTGCAGCCAGAGATGCCATAAACATTCAATTTGCTTTTAGCACCTTTTTCTCCTAACGTCGAAAATAGCGACGAGGCATCGTATAAACATGACCTTCATTAAAGAGCGAACCATTTGGTCGCCTTTCCTTTTGTCTTTGCCGCCTCCCTGTTTCGCTGTTCCACTGCACGTGTGAATAGTGATCTCAACGATCCCACACATACCACCATGAACTGTATTACAAGATCTGGTTTCCTATACCACCAAGAGAGACTTTACGTTTTCCTGGTGGTAGGTAAAAAACGATATCCTTATTAGAGAGGATATCGTTTGAGTCCAATTCCAACCTCTGACCGCAATGGTCATGTGATCTCCCGTCCTCGTTTTGCGCTCGAGGACGCAGAAATACTAAGTCGAGTGGAGTAAACGCGCGTTTTAATAAAAATAAGTTTAGTGCCTCATATATTGTTTCTGTGCGTCTTTTTATCTTCGGTGCAATTATTTAGTTTGTTGATACAAATAAGAGCGATTGAATTTTGCGGACCAATAGATTACTAAAATAAAATACATCGATGCAATAAAAGAACATTTACAAGTAAATAGTGCATTTAACTTTTCCTTCAGTGTTTTTGTGTGGCGTAGGTTTTGTTTTGTTTCGTTCTTTCGGTTCGGTGATTTGCGTCGGTGGAACAATACATGATGGAGGAGGAAGTAGACCGGAGTACCCATGCAGGTACATTACTTCCTACCCCATATTGGTGACCCCGACGTGATCTGAACACGCAACCTTCTGATCTGAATCACGAACAAAGTGTTAACACCGTGTATCGTACGCGCAAAAGACCTTTCCAGTGTGACTAGTGAGCGATTGTGGCGGCAATCGCGGAAAAACTTTAAATGGTGCATCGCTCCAGGATACAATTCCATCCAGACATCTCAACACCATCACTGGAACAGGAACAACACCACCATCAACGACTTGGAGCAACAGCCCAACATGCACCAGATACCATCACCGAAACATCACAGAGATAAGTACCTTTCATTCTTTTCATTTTTGTTCAAAGATTTTAGCGAAACATACGAATCGCAAGCGAATTCCTCGCATCAGACAAGCGATTCTTCACCAAGGCTTAACACTATCAACAACTCCTGCACTGGAATTGCAAGTGATAACCGATGATGATAGTCTGGTCAATTGCATTTCTCACGAAAGGTACCGCTAATGTGGTAAGCGGTGTGACAATAACATAAGCAGACGTCCACCAGGCCTTATATCGCCAAAACCTTCTGAATGGTGCACTAAAACATCCAAGGAGCTGAGCTGATGAATTGATGTTAGAATAAAACTTAACCGACAAATAAATTATTATGCAAAAAAAACCGAAAAAACAAACTATCCTATTAAAAGAATAATATATTTGAAAATTGTACACTCACGTTTCAGTTTTACTCATTTTACGTTTTTTTTTCTCTCATTGTTAATTGCTGTCTATTGACAATATTTTAGAATGTTATTAGTAAATTTAATGTGCATTTAGAAAACGACAGCTTTTATTGAAGCTACGGTAGGAAAGTCGAATAAGTACGACCATACATATCTTCACACAAATATCAATATAATGTTAAATTAAATTATTCATCAAATGCAAAGCACAATTGTGACCAAAGTATATATGTAATTAACAACCGCGTCTAATTAATACTTTTTTTTTTTTGTTTTTGTGACTTTCCCAGATTACTGTTCTTCGTTCATTTAATTTGTTATTGCCCATTTCAAATATTCCGTAAACCCAACTAAATAAAAACGGTCGCTGCCAGAATTGATAGATTTTAGAAAACTATTAGAGTGAATAATATCAAATTTTGAAATCCTGATTATTTTACACAAAACTGTGCAACCGTGTACACACACAATGATAGATGATATAATGATTTAATATAATTTACCGACTACCTTTCGTCGCTAAATCCAAACGCAACAATCGTTCTTAACTATAAGCAGTAATTTCATAAGCCACATATCGGCTGGTTATATAAACTAATCTTATTATAGCCTTGTATTGAACTTAACCTTTCTAGACATAACACCTTTTTAACAATTTTAATATAAATTCACGAATCCAAATTTTATTTTCACGCGGAAAGAATATATTTAACAAACCAAAGTTCCAAAACCCTTACTCACTTCCTGTATTTGTATTATACGATTATCTTTATGGATTGTTTAAGTAGGAATTCCCCCGGATAATTATTGTATTGTAATAATAGCCAAGCAAATACACAATTGTTCTTTTTTTTCGCTTTACCAATACAACTACAATTGTTAATAAGCAAAGAAAAACAAAACTAATGTAATAGCCCAAGTAAGTGTGTCTGTTCTCAAAACTTGTAAAACAAATATCGAAATACAATCCCATATATCGAAAAGTGACACGAAATAAACATTCACACCCATTTAAAATACACTTATTGTCATATTGTCCGATTTCCTTGTTGTTCCCCTCAATTTCTGTTTTTCTTTCGTCTAATTTAATGTTTCGCATATTAAATATTCTGTTAATTTAATCGAATAGAAATGGTTGCTGCAATTTTATACATTTTAAAAACAAAATATTAAATATTGTAAGCCCCTTCAGGGTATTAAGTAGCGCACAACCCTTTCCAGCACGCACACGACTCCGTTTACTCACACGCGACCACTCGACTCTTCGACTCCATTTGTCCAATCCACTCGACTCCGCTTACTACTCTCTCGACTCCATTCATTCCTCCACAACCGACTACTCAACCTTTTTGGACTCCATTTCGACTACATTTAATTTCTTTTTCGACTTCACGTCGCCAACATTCAACTCTCTCGACTCCATTCATTCCTCCACAACCGACTCCTCTCTTAACAGCTCGTCTCTTACATCGGGACACAATGCCCCTTAAACACTGGACCCCACCCAACCTCACTTGACCCAACATCGGCTCAATTTAACTCCTTTAACCGGCTCCTCATCACACCCTTCGGACTCTTCGAGTTCAAAGTGATGACCTTTGGCCGTCTTTAAATACTGGCAAAACTCGCCCCTATCCACCCTTTTAAGACCCCTTTTTTTTCAAATATTGGCGCACACGCTCGCCATTACTCAACACCCTTTTTTTTGCAAACCGGCCCCTTAGCTAACAACAGCTACTACGTGTAGCATATAATCAATAGGACGCCCGGTTTTGTCTCGCGTGAAACGCCTCACCCTTTTCTGTCTCTTTTCTGAAGGTTGGCGCTCACACTCACCAACCATAGCCTTCACGCAACCCCATGCATCCCTTCTCGACTTTCCTTGACCGCTAACAACTTGTTATGCCCCTGTTCAAATATTGGCGCCCATACACGCCAAAGACAGTTATCACGCGAAACCGTTCATCAATGCTCGACCTTCTACCCGATTTCAGCAAGCCAGCTTCCCTCGTTACCACAGCTACTACGCGTAGCATCTATCAGGGCACCTGGTTTTGCCCCTTTATTTAAATTTCAGGACATTCGTCCTTAGATCTCCTACGTCTCCCAAATGTCTCAGCAACACCGGTCCACAAATCAAACCGATACCACCGGGCTGAGACAACATACCTGGTTCCCCATTCTTTAGCCACCATGGTTCCCCTTTAGCGGCAACTAAAGGCTATACACGCCCCTCTACGCCGCCTCAAATACCTAGGTGCATAATACTTCGGAGAGTGCAGCAGTTACTCTAGGCCGCCTTGTGGTTAGACATAACCAACCATACCCCAGGAGCCCCGTAATCTAAGTCGCCCAACTTAAACGAGCGCGATTGGCCGGCCCTCCCAACAAAGCGCCGCTTGGTCGAGGTTGCGGTCGCCGTTTATCAAGCTCCGGGGTCGACACCGGAGCCGATATATCGGACCTCCCTCGATCGGTAAGCCGCGCAACTGGAGCGCCCGCCCCCTTTTTACCAGTCACAGCGGCAAACAATTTGCCATACAAACGTATGGACAAAAGACACCCGCTCTGGACTTGGTCCCTTTCCATTCCGCACACGGCAACCCGTCACTGCGGATGGGAATTACCCTGGGATAAGTTCCCCTCCTTCTCGCACACACTATTTCGTCACTGCGGATGTGAGCGGATTTCCGATAGGTTCCGACCTATTCGGGCGATAAGCCTGTTGGTCCACGAGACCCATAACAGGCCGATGGACCACGCCGCACACATTTGCCCTTGATGGCATCAAGCGGTAACAACTGTGTCCATCTTATCGATAAAGGCCCAAACAATAACCAGGAACTGGTCACCACGACAGTCCCGTAACATTACCACAGCGCATTCCGAAGCAACCTCCCTATCATTACAGCACCCACCATCGAGCATTCCCTCGCCCCTACCTTTTTTTTCGTGACTACGTCACTGGGAGGGGAGTACTGTGGCGATTCCGCCAGATCCCACGGCTCGCCTTCCTGAAAAAACCCCCATAACCATAACCCGGGTCTGCACCAGCTTTCGCTAATGCAATTCGCATTAGCATCTTAGATGCTTCACGCATCAAACAGACCCAATTATTATAACCCTAAAATCCCTATAAAGAAAACTTACCTTCATGCATCCCTTCGCATACAATTTTTCATAAGATTTCTTTGTTTGCTTATTTTGTATTCTGAACCAATTCGGTACCAGACAAATACCATAAATATCGCGCCGTCTATTTTTCCCAGCCGCGCCATATACCTTTTCATATACATTGCCTGGCAACCTTTTTGTTTGTCTTACCAACAAACAACCCAAGCAGCTGCATATAATTAGCGCAATAGACGCTGAAACCAAATTCTCCAGCATTTCCTAATGCAAATATGAACCCGGTTTCTATTGCAGCCAGAGATGCCATAAACATTCAATTTGCTTTTAGCACCTTTTTCTCCTAACGTCGAAAATAGCGACGAGGCATCGTATAAACATGACCTTCATTAAAGAGCGAACCATTTGGTCGCCTTTCCTTTTGTCTTTGCCGCCTCCCTGTTTCGCTGTTCCACTGCACGTGTGAATAGTGATCTCAACGATCCCACACATACCACCATGAACTGTATTACAAGATCTGGTTTCCTATACCACCAAGAGAGACTTTACGTTTTCCTGGTGGTAGGTAAAAAACGATATCCTTATTAGAGAGGATATCGTTTGAGTCCAATTCCAACCTCTGACCGCAATGGTCATGTGATCTCCCGTCCTCGTTTTGCGCTCGAGGACGCAGAAATACTAAGTCGAGTGGAGTAAACGCGCGTTTTAATAAAAATAAGTTTAGTGCCTCATATATTGTTTCTGTGCGTCTTTTTATCTTCGGTGCAATTATTTAGTTTGTTGATACAAATAAGAGCGATTGAATTTTGCGGACCAATAGATTACTAAAATAAAATACATCGATGCAATAAAAGAACATTTACAAGTAAATAGTGCATTTAACTTTTCCTTCAGTGTTTTTGTGTGGCGTAGGTTTTGTTTTGTTTCGTTCTTTCGGTTCGGTGATTTGCGTCGGTGGAACAATACATGATGGAGGAGGAAGTAGACCGGAGTACCCATGCAGGTACATTACTTCCTACCCCATACAATAAACCTTCGAAAGGTGGATTCAAAGTACAGTTAATATAAAAATATTTTCTATTATATACAATAATTTTCTTTGGGCAAAAAATATCCTTTGCATCGCCTGGAGATCAAAAAAATTCCTCCGGCCGAAAAAATACTTTTTGTATTCCTTCCAGTGGTCATTTTAAAGTTTGTAGATCCATAATGGGAACCGAGCTAGAATAGGAAATCACCTCTAAGAACTATATGAAATCCGCGAGGGATTAAATACGGGATGCCCTTTCACCATGTTTTTCGAGTATAACGTCAGAAAGGAACAAGACGATAACATGACCGGAGTATCCTTGAATGGAGTTACACAAGTGCTCACTTATCCAGTGGACATTGAGCGATTATCTGGAAACCGTAAGCAGAAACGGCAAATCATCATGTAGGCCTGGAAATCAGAGAACAAAAGACAAAATATATAGTTACAGCGAAGGCAGGTGGACTTCAGGAAACACACATAAATATCGGTGGAGAGATATTTATAGCGTTAAAGTGTTTAAATATCTGGGAGCAATACTGCCAAAGGAAATCAACAAAAACCTGAATCTGGCAATGCAAGTTGGTACACATTTAGCAAACTGCTAAAATCAAGACTGCTGTTACATAATATAAACCTTCGCATTTATAAAACAATAATAATACCTATTGTTCTATGTGGATTCGAGATATGGGCGCCTAGAAAACGAGAACAGAACGAATTCGGAAATTGACAAAAGCTTACACTCCGGCAACCCTAGTTGGCACGCAGTCAATAAACTGCTGAAATTCAAACTGCTATCACGTAGCATAAACCTCCGTGTCTATAGAACCATAATGATGCCGATCGCTCTATACGGATGCGAAACATGGAATCTCACAAAACGGGAGGGAAACAAATTTCGGATATTCGAGAATAAAGTTTTAAGGGCTATCTTTGGTGGTAAATATGATAAAGAGGCAGGGCAGTGGGTGAAACTCTATAACCACGAATTGAAAGAGCTATACCGCAAATCTACAACAGTGAGAGTAATCAACTCGCGAAGATTAAGACGGGCCGGATATGTAGCGCAAATGGGCAACGAAGCAGAATTCTTGATGGTAGACTAACGGGAAAGAGACCGGTAGGACGGCCGCGATGGAGATGGGAGGACAATGTTAAGTTTGACCTTGAGGAGATCAGATCAGATGGTCAAGACTGAGCAGGACAGGGAACGATGGCGGAGTCGAGTCGGTGAGGTCTTGAAATTCCGGATTCTAATAGGCCAATAAATAATAATAATGTATGGTTGAGGAATTCCGTTAAATTTCTTTGTTGTCTTTACCGCTCCCCGAATGACGTTCGACCAGCAACAATTTTCGAACATCTTTTACATACCGTCGACTGGATACAGATCAACCACCCAGCTTCTGAAATTGTGAGAGTAATCAAGTCGCGAAGATTAAGATGGGCCGGACATGTAGCGCGAATGGGCAATGAAGTAGAATTCTTGATGGTAGACCAACGGGAAAGAGACCGATAGGACGGCCGCGACGGAGATGGGAGGACAATGTTAGGTTTGACTTGAGGAGTTCAGATCAGATGGTCAAGAGTGAACAGGAAAGGGAACGATTGCGGAGTCAAGTCGGTGAGGTCTTGAACTTCCGGGTTCTAACAGGCCAATAAATAATAATATTGTATGGTTGAGGGTTGTGCTGAGGAATTCCGTTAAATTTCTTTGTTGTCTTTACCGCTCCCCGAATGACGTTCGACCAGCAACAGTTTTCGAACATCTTTTACATACCGTCGACTGGATACAGATCAACCACCCAGCTTTTGAAATTGTTGTCCTTGGCGATTTTAGTGTGCACAATTCCGACTGGTCGGTACATTCTAACAGAACCGACGAAGCTGGGAGGCTGGCGGAGATGTTTGCTGTTAGCCACAACTTGACTCAACTCGTGGAGGCACCCATGCGAGGGCCGCATACCCGTGTTGATTATGCGAACACCTTGGATCTGTTTTTGACATCCGCACCGAGTGTTTGTACCGTAGAGGTTTCTGCGCCACTGGGAAACTCAGATCACTGCTTGGTATCTGTCGCGCAACCACTTGCATTTCAACCGAAAGAACGGCCTAGGCAGCTTCGCCATGTTTAGAAGTATGGGGCTGCTAACTGGCACGATTTGCATTCTTTCCATGGTCGGAGGTGTGCTTTGGAGACTCCGATGTTAACGCTTGCGCGAAATCGGTCACAGAGATTATTCTTCTCAATATGGAGATCTACAGTCTACATTCAACCAAACGAGGTTCATCTGATAAACCTTGGTTTGATAAAAAATGCGAGCAGATTACAGCGGAACAAAATAGAGCTTTTAAGCAATGACGTTCTAATTCCACGAATATTAACAGGACGGATTTTGTTAGAATTAGTAACGTGTGCAACCAGGCGATTGATACCGCGAAGAAAGCTCACAACGACAGAGTGACCAATAAACCCCTTCAGTGCCCGACTGGTCAATGACAAGGGCTGTCAGCAGTAACTTCACTTCCTCCCCCTTCTCGCCCCTGGCGACAGACAGCGGGACGTTAGTCACAAATTCAAAGGATAAAGCTAATGTGTTCGCGAATTTATTTTCTGCGAATTTAAAGCTCGATCCCAGTCTTTAGGAGCCACCTGTAATCGCGTCAGTGCGGTCTTCCATGCGGGATGTGAGATTTCGTCAGCGTACTATTCAACACACTCTACGTGAACTGGACTGTAGGAAGGCAACCGGCCCGGACGGAATACCAGCAATAGTCCTTAAGAACTGTGCTCCGGAACTGTCGCCAGTTCTTGGTAGACTCTTTCGCTTATCTTATGCACGGAGGACATTTCCTACATGCTGGAAAATCGCTCAAGTTCAGCTAATCCCAAAAACGGGAAAAAAGTGTTTCCTAAAAATTACCGACCGATAGCATTACTATCTATGTTATCTAAGGTAATGGAAAATGTCATCAATGCCACGTTAATTAAGTATTTGGAGTGCAATGGACTTCTGAATGATCGTCAATGCGGACCCATACAACAATATGGACATCTGTGATTGAGCGGCATGGTGAGTCAAGAGCGGCCGCATTGGATATCTCCAAGGCTTTTGATCACGTCTGGCACGGGGCATTGCTGAACAAACTTCGTCCATATGGACTTTCCCACTTTTGCGACTGGGCGAAGAGGTTCCTCGAAAATCGATTGATCCGGGTTGTTGTGGACGGCAAGTCTTCAGATCTGTACCCTGTTAATTCCGTCGAGCTTTATTGTTCTATTTTGGCTCGAACCTGTTTTTTTCTTCACATAAATGATTTGGTGGAGACAAGGGATAACAAGGTGTTCAGTTTTGCGGATACTTATTTCCACTTTTTCGAGCGATCGACTAATCAGTGCATCAACGTGGCACCAGCTGAGATGTAGATAGATTGACTCTCTGAATCGGGATCTGGATAAGGTCCTGCAGTGGGAAAAGGCCAATCTCGTCTTGAACTTCATTGCAACGAAGACACAATATACAACATTCACAAGGAAAAGTGTATCATCGGTTCGGTCGATTGCGCCTACCTCCTTAATTTAATTCCTCTGAAGACAACCCTTGAAATACGCGTAATCTCCGCCTTCTCTACATTCTCTCTCACCGGACCAGTTTTGGTCTCAACGAACCCCTTTCGCTGATGCTGAGAAATGTCAGCTCCAATTCCACCTTGTTCGACTTCGACTTCGCTACCCATACTCTCAAGCGCCGCCTCTTAAGCAATTCTCTACACCAATCTTAAGCGGCTCTTCTACACTTTATTATAACTTGCCCCCATCTCTCGCTTTCTTAATTTGTCCTGGTTACCTTAGGTTAAGCCTAGTTGAGGTTTGGCGGATGTTGTCTTTTGGTCGAATGTTGGTGTGTTCCGCTGAACACTGTTCACAAAAGACAAAATTACCCGGAGCAGACACTGTAACAAATAACACAGCGAGCATTGGTTTTCCAGCTTTTTTTTATTAAAGTAAATCACTTGATTCGGTTTTACACATAAGGGAGAATCGTTTTACAAACAACAACGTCCAACGTCTTATCTTACACAAGTAGCTCGTTTTTTTGTTTTGCGGATCATTCACTAATTCTCTGTTCTGTCTTTACATTTAATTTTTTCACGGTTACCCCTGCCACACGCGCGACGCTCTTTCTTTTCCTCTGGTGTCCTCTTCTGGAATTCTCAATGTCGACTAGTTTCTTCTCTGGGGAATGATTCCATTCAACCCTTTTCTTTTCTCTTGGTGGTGACTTTCTCCTTTCGCTTTCCCTGGGTGGTGACTTTCTCTCAATCGAGAATCTCTCCACCAGGGAAGATCGCCCTCACACATACAGACGCGGAGGTTATTGTCTGCCTGTTGTAGATTCATTCTGTGATCGTCGGAATTTTCACACTTTGTGCAAACAATCGAGTGTGTGTTTTCTTTTAGGCGATCGTGGGATAATGGAAATTCATTGTTTACTTAGCCCCATGGGAACAGCATTCTTGCGGATTGTTGTTGCTCCACAATGGCCTGTATTTAGGCGAAGTACATTGCGGCCGGGACAAAGGTTTTGTCGACGGATTGGTTTTCCGGCAATCGCTTATCGTCGGAGACGTGATGTTTGTTGACATCTGGCGCAGCTGTGCCAACCGTTTGTGTATATCCAGTTGATGGATCGTTACACAATTTCTGTGCTGGGTCGTGTCCTTCAATCGCCGTGTAGGCGTAGGAGAATTTTTCGGGACTTGTGGCCCACGTATCGGTGCGTAGTTGGGTTCATTTCATTTTCATTTTTACGTGGATACGTGCGGTTGCTGAGATCAGTATGAATGTGACCTTTTTTCAGGTGGAAAGGAGGACCTTGGGGATAAGTGGCTGTGGGCACGTGTAGTTTGGCTATAGGTGAGTATGTTCCTTGGTGGAACGACGAATTCTCATCCTATGGTGATTTGTGCAGTTCGTAGAACCGCCACAAAGGTAGTCCTTAAGCTCTCTGGTTTGTAACTTATATATACTTCAGTTGTAGGTAATTAATTATATATAAATCGGGTGGTAGCCCCACTAAACTTAAAACTTAAAAAATCGTCTCTACCGTCACCTGGACGAAATGAATCTGTACTATATTCGGTGGAAAATTCGACTTTGTTCAACAAAATCAGTCGCCATAATTCTGAGTCGTAATCGCTCGCAACCTACTTTCTATTATTCACTGAGTATTCGTGTACAAATGAAAGATATTACGATTAAGCCTCAGGAGTGGGTGAAATATCTTTCGTCCTTCGACCCATATTATTATCGGGATCGTGGGTGATAATTTCGAAACGCCTGTCAATAATAGAAGCGGTGAACAGTGCGAGTGCTAATCAGTTGTGAAAGTGAAAACCATCAATTAACGCCATATCGCGCTCTCTGTCCTGTGTGAGCGTTGCTGAGTTTCTGTTTCATCTTCGGCGCCACTTTCTCGGCTACGTCGTTAACGAAGATTCAGTTCACAACTAACTTTACGTTTTCCCCGTGTGCGAGTGGTCGCCATGTCAAAGTCGCGGAACTTATCGCTGCTCAAGTCTCGGCGACAGACCAGCTATCTCGTGCATTCCACAATTTTAAGAATAAAGTGTAGCGTTTGCGACGATAGTGAAGAACGTATGATTCAAACCCACGTTATGACGGTTAGAATCAGTTAAAGATGGAACCAAAGCTCAACGCATCGGACCACTGCTCGTTTTCGAATTCGATCGTCATCGTTAAGTACACTTAACTGATGTTGAAATGATATGTTATCGCCATGGTATACGGCTCTGATGCTTTGCTTATTCGAATTTCTTTTAGTGTTCTTCACTATTTGCTAGTATATGGTATGTGCATCGGTTAGAGATGCCACAAAAGATACTCAAGGTCCATGTGTGCCGCAGAACACTTCCCTGTCACTTGCAATGTGATCTTACATTTAGGGATGTAAAAACTTCTTTTTTGGTATCAGTGTCACGAACCCAGTCCTTTTCCTACTTTCCTCTCTTTTCTGCACTCTAAATAGTAACTTGCAATTTGTGTGGATTAAGTACTGGGTTTATATATTTATCGTATCTCTTATAAGGACCTACTAATATGTGGGTCACATGAGATATACTGTTTGAAAGTCCATTCAAAAGTTAAAAAGAAGTACTGTATGTTGTACCTGAACGGTTCTCGTTCGACCACCTTTGTGCATTTCAGTTGCAAAATGTACACTTTACAAATGAATACGGCATTTACACTTGAAGCCAAAGGTGCAACATTTTTATTAGTTACTACTCGCTTTGAATGGTTAGATATACACCCAGTCGCCGGGCCTGGATACAGTCTCAGCCGCAATGCAAGCCACTTTCTTTCATCAAATCGCAATCATATAATCAACCGCAAAACATTTTATCGTGCGCACCTTATTTCTCAAATGCCCTAAGGGGGATTTTGTTATGCACACACAACCACAATCACCATTGGCACCAGCCTCGTCACTATCCCCATCAACCGCTGTAACATCATCGTCCCCGACGACTGCCATCATCACCACTATACCACCATCACCACCATCATCACCATCAACAACTCAACAACGTGCATCATATCGCATATCGCATTGCAGCTATTTTTAAGGTCACTAGATGGAAAAACAAACACTAGGCATCCAGGCAGTGGGGCTCACAATAGTCTTTCGAAGACAAAAGCCACAATACGCCCATTACAGGAGGATATGTTAGTAGGTTTCGACGGGCGCTCTGCCTGGGACCCAAAAACCAAACAAACTCTGTTACAATAATAAATTGATTTGCGGTTTTTCCTTTGGTTCTGCAGAGTGAGCGGGGATGTCGGGGGAGTAAGTATCCAGCAACCGGGATTCACATCCTCAATAAACTTGGGTAGATGGCCGGAAGCTGTAGCGACGGCATCATTACTCACCGGGCGGCAGTTAAATTCAATTACAGTCACATATCAGGGCAATATTCAGATGTTACACAATTGCTGCTGGCGGTGATGGACAAGCCAACGCAGGGAAGACTTCTCAATGACGTCGAACTCATTTTTATAAGGTGTGACACCAAAGACGTCTCTATATGTGCGAACTGATACACAGGTGACCCGAGGGCAGTAATCTCGAGAGCAAATTGAAACCATATTCGTGCCTGGAAGGTGTGTAAAGAAATCCTTGCAAGAAATTTCCCTTGTTTATCATTGAATGTGGATGTAAAACTATGCAGAATCGATGAGGGTGAATTTGCGTCGCACTAATCATTTTTCGCAAGGGCCAAGGTAAAAACGAATTCATAATCCTGGCGCCAGGATTATTTGACTATGTTGCACAAAGCTGAGATAAAAAGGACAACAAAACGAAGAGAAAGAAAAAGGAACGACATTCAGGTTTGTTGACACCGGATCAGGGATTCGATTATGGCATAACGATATCACTTAGCCTCCTACTATGTGACCAAAATGTTGATCCTTATCTGACGTCGACGAGGATAATCCCTCAGGTTTTTGCATACTGGTCTTCAAAAATCGATAATGATCCAATCTACGGATCAGACGGTTTGCAAAGGGATATGAATGGTGTCGTGTTTTTTTTTCTAGACCTTTAAACCGTCTGTGATTGCTATAAGAATGAATGGGATGTTTTCCTGCTTTTGTTTGCTGCTTGGGTTAGCGCCGGTCCCAAGTTGATTGCTTCATAATGAGTTTTCCCAGAAATCCTCAACCAATCCCTGTTTACCTGGATAACAGGTGAATATGATTTATGGCGACTGGTTTGCTCCTAATGGCCAGCGCCTTTTAATCCTTGCGATGAGCACATTTGCAACAGGACTCTAAAATGATTGCTTGGTGTTTAAGGCCAAGGTATGTCTTATGCAGTGCTGCTTAACAAAAATAATTTTACGAATTTTCGTTAAAGAACTCAAAAATAAATAGAACTCATGAAATATGTTTATTTATTTAGTTATGTGGTCGACCTTCAAACTGCTGATTGAGCAGAAATTCTGGTGCAAAAAAAACCCAATTTAGGAAGCAGAGTGAATAGTATCATTAGTTAAATAATACAATAAAAGTTAATAATTCCAAAAAATATATGGAGAAGCTTAATAAAAGATGGGTAAATGATGGATAGATATTGTAGGTGAGAAATATCAATATCTCGACGTAGAATGTTCTTCTATTTTTATTTAGTTATTAACTTACATACATTACGTAATACGTATAAGGGTTCCATCGGATTTGCAGGCAGACTTTTTAAATAGCAAATATAAGCCAACAAACAAATATTAAAGGGGAGGAATTCGTTTTTATATACGTGACGTTTAATAAGATGGGTTGGCGACTTGTTTTGTTTAATTAAACGGGTCTGACTTGTGTCGCTGGTAGAATTAAATAAATAGGATATACGGCGTGCGTTTAGAGAATAGCTGCAATCATTCTTTTCAAAGAATTTTTATTTATTCAATAATTTTGTATCTCTGAAAGTAATTATCTTCATTATACACTTATGCCAGCAATTTTTGGGATTCCTCCTCAATTTCCTCTGCGATTCGACTTTTAGCTCATCAGTGGTGGGCGAATCTGAAGGCTGGTTTTATTGTCGGCCAAGAATTCACGAACAAGCAATAGGGAGTTTGTTCGTAAATCAATAATTTTGGTACAATTTTGCTGAGACATATTTCATGACAAATATCCGAAAATTTCATTACACGAACCAGTTGACATGCCAATATTACCACTCGCTCCTCTGATTGTGTATTGACAATTGTTCATAACAATTTTTTCTGATGTTCATCGATTGTTGATATGCCGGGAGATCTAGGGCGTTTAATAGTTGCGACTAGGCTGGTGGCGGTTTTAATAACGCCACCGCTCGTTTTTCCTAGGTACAACACCTAACTTCCCCTAGGGCATTACAGAAAGCATAAAAACCTGGAAAGCATTCACTTACCTTTCTATGGTTAGTACCGCAATAGCTGAAATTCGGTAAGCCTATAATTTCCGCTGATGTAAAATACATCAGCAACAACGGACATTTGTGGCGGTGCCGCCAAACCCCACGGTTCACTTTCCTAAAACCCCCATAACTGCCATCCAATTTCCTAACTTCACTAATACAATCACATTAGGAACCTGAAAATGCTTCACGCATCATATAGATCAAGTCAAGGATCTTAAAGTCCCTGTCAAAGAAAACTTACCTTTGATGCATGCTCTTCGCATATAATTTCCCGTAAGAATTCTTTCTTTGCCTTATCAGGCAGAACTCCCATTATTACGACCCAATCTACATCAGTTTCCGCTAATGCAACAGCATTAGCACCTGTAAATGCTGCACGCATTAAGCTTACCGAATATATTTATTTTCAAGCTTCTGCAAAAGAATTCTTACCTGCAAGCATAACTTCGCATGTAAAATCCCCTATAAGAGTTCTTTATCTTATCCTAAATTACCTGAAAGAAAATTCGTCGGTTCATATATAATACAACCGCATAATCAGGAAACCTTACCCTTGAGTTGGTTTATCCCAGCTTTATCATGTGCATCATAAATCACCAGACAAACACATTGGCTGGCGACCTACACCCAAGGGACTAAAACAAATACACACATCTCTTGGCACCAATTAAATCCTACAGCATAAGCAAATGCAAACCTTATCAGTGATGCCATAAACACCATTTCCTGGTAATCTAGCCAAAACCTATTAATATCATTTCTTCATTGCGCCGCGTCTATTTATTTAGCCGCGACCCACAACTCAAACAAAGATGCAACTAGCATCTGACGAGTTTCGGTTTTGTTTGTTTTACGAGACTCTCATCCCATGAATGCACCTCTTCCTTTCTTCCTTTAGATTCCTTCCCATGGTTTTGATCCATAAAAGAACCAGTTTACACACATATATGTGTACTGTGGCGAACTTCCGTATGAGATCTGTTGGTTACTCCAAAGAGAGACTTTACGTCTCTCTTGGAACAGGAAATACATCCTTTATTTAAGAGAGCCAGCTTCACTGACCGAATTCCCTAGTCAGCGAATTCATATCGCCAAGTCCTTTTCCATCTGCCGACGACAACAGTCGTGCGGACTTCCGCTCCCATTCCATGGACGGGAGCGATAGTAACGAGTCTAGTGTGAAGTAGAGGGGAGACCAGTGTACGGAATTAAATAGTGAATTTCTTTCACCAAATAATTAAGAACAGTGTTCCAGTTTTCGTTCGTGAAGTGAATAAAGAATTTGATAAGAACTGCGTGCTTTTTACTTTTGCTTGTCCGGTGTTTGTGCTTTTCCCCTCGATGTTCGACTTGTTGCCTTTACAGCGGAATTTATAGTGACGATGGGTGAAGGAAGTGAATCAGCGGCGTGCGCCGGCACACCATATATCCCCGCCACACATTCACCACAAGGGCATGGTCGTACGAAACGCACCATGTACCTTAAAGGCAATACTGTTGCAAAAACAGCAATCAGCATTGCCCAAACTGTGTCAAAGAAATACCTCCTAATGTGTCTACCACATACCACAGGAGATATTTCTTCCTTTTTGTTGTCGCCTATACCCACATCGACCGACCACCCGATCGACAAGCGAATTTATTGGCACCAGTGAAATGTCTCTGAAATACAACTCGGTACAAAATTACGTAGCCGACATAAATCCTTGACGTTGTCCATGCACACAAGAGGAAAGAATTTTTCCCACACACGTGCATGGCAGTTCATATCAGAGGACGCCAGCAATGCGCGCCTGTTCAGCATGAATGTGCCACACAGTGCTGGTCGAATAAACATATTGTAGCGAGCTTAGGGTTCGCTGGATTAATTATTTGTAAATAAATAAGAGCCGTTAAATTGATTTTTGAATTAATATAACACTTTATTAGTCCGTTAATCACAACCGTCACTTATACCGTACACAACGATTTCTTGACTTATAGCTCCCGTACTTATCGCGTATTTTCCTTCTTACTTCTAACTTGAGACTTATCGCTTGCTTCGCTTTCTTACTTATCACTCTAACTTATTCTTCCGTTCTGCGTGCGACGTATTTATACCGTTTTTCCTCATTCTAATTTGGTGTATCGTTTCCGTCCGTTCCATAGTCTTGAATGTTCTATTCCAGTTTTCCAGTACTTCCTAAAATAATGTAGTACTTTGTTTCGGACTTTCTCGAAGATTCCAGTACTGATTGTCATATGCGTCACAATATCCTTTTATGGAAATGTAATGTACACGATCAGCAATAATGCTTTGCGCAGTCGTTGATCGTGTGAACATTTCAACCCCTTTTTCAGGATGACTTGCCCCAGCTGCGAATGCGTTCATTTTTATTTAATTTCAAGTCCATGGTTCGCTGGGCGGCACATGCGATGAGCAGCAGAGAGGATCATCGTGTGTGTGTGTGTTTCAACCCTTCCGCTAGTGGAACAAAATTCAGAAAGGGTAAATTACCAAATCTGGTCATCGGGGCGATGGATAGAATTTTGGTATTCTGTCGCTTCGGTGGCAATAACTAATCGCGTTTCAGATTCCGTGGAGGCAAGTCAAGCCTCCACGTTAAATAAAAGTTGGAGTTGGTCGCGCTTGTGAAGGTGGTTGCGTCAAACATTAAGTATTTAAGTTCGTGTGAAACTCTATTTAACATTAAACGTAAACATTAAGCATTTAAGTTCGTGTGAAAATCTATTTAACATTCAACAGTGAACATTTAAGTCCCGGTGAATCTCTCCTTGCTTCAAGCCTTTAAGTTCGTATGAAAATCTATTTTAACGTTAAACCTTAAGCGTTCAAGTTCATGTAAATATCTATTCAATATTAAACATTAAACATTTAAGTTCATGTGTTCCTTTTTTATTCGCTGTGCTGTGATCCACTATTCGAAGAACATATAGAGGGTTGACTAAGTGCGTGGCAAGTGCACTTATACAGTTTACAGAGGATGGGGTTAGAGGTGAGCCAGTGCAGTACGCCCGCACCCATACTTACTACCCCATAGGCTCTATGTGATTTTTGCACTATCGAATCTCTTTATATCGTTCTGAAAAAAATTCCTGATAGAGGATGATTGGAATGCGTTTCTTGATGGGTTGCAGTCTCCAGAGTACAGAAGGGAGATTAGAGATTCGACTCCGAATTGACTAAAAGAAGTAATTTTATTTTGGTTTTTTAATAAAATGTCGAGTAGTGGAAACTTTAGACTTTATTAGAGACTTTATATTTAAATTGGAATTTTTACCTTATTTGAATTGTTCACATTTTTGAACGCCAACTCTTAGGCTAAACTCAAATCGAATTATTAATATTAAAGTTTGAATTGTTGACTTCCAGCACTTTAAAAGTCAATCGAGAGACTAAAACAAAAACCAAAAAAAAGGGGGGTAGTGGAAAGACCAACTTCAGTGAGTCAAGGGCAAGTACATCCTTCGTTGTGCTCCTACCACGCGGAAGCCACACACATCCAAAATGTTAGGCCTGGTCGCTTATTTTAGCGGTACTTGTATGCTAGGGATTCGTCACTAGAGGTAATGGAAGCATAGAAGAATGTGGGGGGGGGGGGGGGTGGTGTAGGAGACGGGGTTTGAGTGGTACGGGGGGGGGGGGGGGGGGGTTGAAATCAAAGGGGGTGGGGAGAGAGTTGGCTCTTCGTAGCATACTTGAAATGGGGTTCATTAGAGCTATAAGAGGTGTGGTGAGCGAACTAGTGGAAGAGACGAGGATAACGTAAGGTACAGGGGTTTGTGTGAAATGTAATGGAAGCAGGATTGGGCAATTGATTGAGCCTGAGAAAAGACAGTGTATGAAAAGGGCGTCGGCATGGATTTTGCGCTTTTCAAGTGTGTTGAGGTTGATTAAAAGGAGCCGCCTTGTGTATAGAGGTAGTGTGGCGTTTCTAACAGATACACACAAAATATACAAGCAAATAGTGAAGCACATCATCATCATCGGCACTACAACCAGGATACGATCCTGGCCTTATTTAACAAATCTCTCCACCGATCCCGATTTCGAGCCGATGTCATCCAGTTTGGCACTCATGGGCTCTGGGCGTCCTGGTCTACGCCATCCCCCCAGCGCAGGCAAGGTCTGCCGTGCTGTCTCCTTCCATACATCCTGCCACAAAGGACTTTCCGGGCAGGCTACTCTTCGCTCATTCGAGGTAGGTGTCCCTCCCGCCGGAGTCTACCGAGTTTAATTTTCCTTACAACGTTAGCTCCAAGGTAGATTACATAGGGCGCCAACAATTCTCCTTAAGACCTTCCTCTCGAACGCGGCTAAGACTTCAGAGTCTGGGGCCCCTCAAGGTAGCCACCTGGGTCCTCCCCTATTTATACTTGCTACTAATGACAAATACGCTGATGATACCAAGTTATACAAGATCATTGAGTCACCACTTAATTCTGCACTGCTGCAATCTGACATTGTCAGCTTCTCGACTTGGTGTGACACAAATTGCTTTGTACTTAACATCGCCAAATGCCAATCTATAACCTTTTCCCGTGAGCGTATTCACTTATCCTCACGTTCCTATACCCTTCAAAACCAACTCCCGACCATTGGCCAATGTATTCGAGATCTTGGGATCCCCTCCGACAGGGAACTTAACTTCCTCTCTCACATCGATGAGACGATCCGGAAAGCCAATTCTACCCTCGGATTCGTGAAACGATGGTCTAAGGAATTCTCCGACCCTTACGTTACTCGATCCCTTTACGTTACCCTCGTCCGTCCACTGCTTGAATGTGCTAGCCAGGTATGGTCTTTTTATCACAATATTCATATTCGCTCCCTTCGGTTCCCTCCCCGAGGGCTAGGGTGGGAAAACCTCTTAATCCGTCCCCCGTACATTAACCGTCTCAAATTAATCAACCTCAGAACCCTTGAGGAGCGCGGGGTCGTGGCTGACATAATGTTCATTCATCGGGTCCTCTCCGGCTCGGTCGACTGCGCTTACCTCCTTTTCTTAATTCCTATGAACACAAACCCTCGAAATATGCGCAATCCTCGCCTTCTCTACATCCCACCTCACCGGACCTATTATGGTTTCAACAAACCTCTTTCGCGGATGATGAGAAATGTCAACTCCAGCTCCACGTTGTTTGACTTCGACTTCTTTACCCATGCTCTCAAGCACCACTAAACCAATCTCACCACCAATCTTAAGCGGCGCTTTTACACTTTATTATAACCTGCCCCCACTTCTCGCCCCTACTCATGCCTTCTTAATTTGACCTGGTTTCCTTAGGTTAAGCCTACTTAAGATAGTTCTTAAGCTCTCTAGTTTGTAACTTATATATACTTTAGTTGTAGGTAATTATGTTGCTTGAATTAAGCCAATAAATGGGGTGGTAGCTCTGTAGCGTTCTACGAACGCACAATTCAGCTCAGGTAAGGTTCCCACCTTCAAAGAACTTACTTACCTGAGAACGTTGCACGCGCCCATAGACGCGTGCCCCAAAGTCCCACCATAGGGCCTGCAACTCGCAGCCAACGTTGAGACCGACACCAAAAAGCAAGGAACTGAACGTCCCCAAAGCTTTTAATGCCAAGCTCAACATTCGTAAGTCATCATACCTGAAACAAAAAAGAAACATTCAATCCGCCTGTGCCCAGGAACATTCCATTGAATCGGCAATTTCAAACGTCTATGCAATGCAAAGTAGCCGACCAACGATGCACGTGCGGGTAGCTGCCATAAAGACCACCAAGTCTATCGGCAAACATAAAGAAACGGCAACCGTAATTATCTCAACGAGATAATTCAAATTGTATGAGGTTGAAAACCTACAAGGAAACTACTCCGATCCCACGGAGTCTGTTTGTATTTCACACCCATTAGAAAGATCTAATGGAATTCGGGTGTATTGACAAAAGTCAAACAAAACCCATGAACCATGCATCCATGCAAATTGCAGGATATCTTTCGGCCTTAGCGCCAGATGTGTTATATAAATAAGGCGGCATATAATCGACAACCGTCGAACTTAATTTCGACCACCACCACTGATGGTGATAATGATGTTCGATGATGAGCGAGTTTCTTCTTTCAGGAATGAAAAATCACCCCTGGGACGTGATAACATGCTGCTAACAGAAATTCGGAAGTTCTGTTAGCAGAGCAATTAGGGACATTTTTCCGTGTAGATACAGATACCAGTTTGGAATCTGGATATCTGTGTGGGCAGACAGACAGAGAGATTTTGATCGTCACCTGGACGAGAAGTTTGAAGAGGTCGAACGGGAGTCGAGATTCTGTGGAAATAGTAACCGCGACTTAGTTTTATAAAATTTCAAAGAGAAAGTGAGTCGAACGTGTGTCGGTTGTCGCAGCGAATGCAAAATAAAAAGCATCTCAAAATAAAACGCGCGTTGATCAATTGGTGGGAACTGTGTACTTATTAATAAACAATAAACAAGTAATAAAACTAAAAGGTGTTGTGTACCATTTATTGACTGTGTTCGCTCCGCTGGTATATTTTTCCTCCACGGTAAGCAGTGTTCGGCGGAACAGTACAACAACATCCTAATCCGCCAAAGCTCCACTAAACTTCAAACTTCAAACTTCAAACTTCATACAGGTGAGATTTGGAATCGTGGCGACCGCCATGCCCCCTAGAAAGAGTAATTGATGCATCTCCTACAGAACTTTTTTTTTTGTTGTTGTTTGAATAATCGAATTCTTTTCATTCGAGCCAAAGACAAAAGACCATTTTGGAAGGGCGTGCAACATTCAAAACTGGATTAGCTTTTTATAGCTATATGTGCCGAGGTAAGTGACATGGCTGCTAGCGACTTCGAGTTAGAGATTGGCTGCAATTTTGGACAGTTCGATGAATTTCAGGTCCTCGATGAGGGTTTCCAAGAAGTTGCTTTTATTTAAGGGGTACAGTAGTATCCCCTTGAGATGTCTGCTAATCACATAATAAAAAATAAAACAAATAAAATTTACAACAACAAAAAAAATTTTTTTTTTCTAACTTAACTTAATTTTTTTTTTTTAAATATTATTGTTAAAACTTGCCTAACACTACTCTAAACTAATAAAAGCTAAATCTATGTATGCTCGCCATTGTTTTGAGATGTCATTTACTATGCTCATTTTGGCTGGCACGTCCTTAGATGCCATTCAACCACCAGAACTGCTGGCGTTGTTTCTTAAATTCTCTTGGATCCTGTGAGATATCGCCCTGCTGTGTTACACCCACCGACTGAGAAGTCGTAAGGTCTATCTCTTGGTTTGGCAGTTAGTCAATAAACACAAGGCACAACAAAAGGATGTTTTATTCTGACCATACACATCAACACTATCACCACCAACAACAACTACAACAGTAAAACCTGATGTTAAATACTGTTGAAGAAGCAATAGAAGCATTTAAGCAAGATTTGATTCGTAAAGAATGAGATATAGCTGGAATAATTGAAAGTGAAAATACATTTTACCGCCACTTAAGGTTAGGTTGACGATGTATACCCAAATATTCGATGTCATCATAATAGAAAATATGTAAGACATATATTGAATACGAGGGTGGCCTGGAAAGTTTCCGACCTAACAAAGATACAAGACATTTTTTCTTAAAACTCACTTTTATTTTTCTACATAGTCTCCTTGCAACTCTACACACTTCTCCCAGCGATGCTCTCATCTCTCTAACCCATCCGATATATGGACATCTGCGATTGAACGGCATGGTGAGTCAAGGGCGGTCGCATTGGATATCTCCAAGGCTTTTGACGGCGTCTGGCACGGGGCATAGCTTAGCAAACTTCGTTCATATGGACTTTCCCAACAGCTTTGCGACTGGACGAGGAGCTTCCTCGAGAATCGATCGATCCGCGTTGTTGTGGACGGCGAGTGTTCGGATCTGTATCCTGTTAATTCGGGGGTGCCCCAAGGTTCTATTCTGGCTCCAACCTTGTTCTTGCTTCACATAAATGATTTGTTGGAGACAACGGGTAACAAAGTTTTCAGTTTTGCGGGTGATAGTACGCTTGTTTCCTCCTTTTCGAGTGATCGGCCGATTGGTGCATCAACGTCACACCGGCTGAGATATAGACAGATTTACTCTCTGAATCGGGATCTGGATAAACTCCTGCAGTGGGGAAAAGCCAATCTTGTCGACTTCAATGCAACGAAGACCCAGTATACAACATTCACAAGGAAAACTGGATCGTCGGTTCCACAGCTGATGATGAGTGGCCGGGCCCTCGAAGCTGGGGAAAGTTTGAAATTGCTCGGCGCCACGGTCTGTGGGAATGTATCATGGCACAAACACATGTCGAGTAACACCAGCTCAGCCTCAGGAAAATTGAGTTCTCTTTTTAGAGCCAAGAAATATTTTACTCCGGCCCAACTTCTTCTCCTATATAAATCCCAAATTAGACCCGCGCTCGAATATTGCTTTCATGTTTGGAGCTCGGTTCCTAAACATACCCTCGACCTACTTGAGAGCATACAGAGACGAGCGATCCGCCTGATCGGGGACTCGGCGTTGACGTCGGGACTACAGTCGCTGTCGCATCGAAGGCGCGTAGCCGACCTCTGTCTGTTTTACGGATATTACCACGGCTACTGTTCTTTCGGAGATTCGTGGTATTGTTCCACGCAATTCGGCTTATATGCGCCCCACAAGACAGTCCGACGGATCGCACCCGTTAGTGGTTCATCTCCCGATGGCGCGAACATCCCTGCATCAGAACTCGTTCCGTTACAGAGCGGGGAAGCAGTGGAACTCCCTTCCCACGGGAGTGTTCCCGGAGCGTTACAACCTGCAACTATTCAAAAAGAACAGCAACAGTTATTTGATGGCATCTCGGGGCGCCCGCTCGGCGCCATAGGTTCGCCTCCCCCGAGAGAAGTCTAATAAAAAAAAAATACGTTTTCGAGCAATGGGGAAGATCAATAAAGTCGGTAAATGGGTCCAACACGATTTGAATGAACGTCAAACGGAAATTTATTTTAAAAAACCGAAGCGGAAAAAATCGTGGCTTTCACGACCATCCTCTGTGTCTGGTGGGACCAGGTCGGTATTGTGTATTATGAACACTTGCAGCCCAGCGAAACCGTAAATTTAAAACGCTATCGCTAACAAATGATTAACTTAAACCACACATTAATCGAAAGAGTACTGGAATGGACCAGAAGACATAGCAGTGAGTTTTTTACACAACAACATGCCGTCTCACACAACAAAACTAGTAAAAGACACCTTGAAATCGCTTAGATGGGCCATCCTTCTGCACCCGCCGCACTCCTGTAGGGAAGAAGTATGGTGCGCCGGCGTACGACGCTGATTCACTTCCTTCCGCCATCATCACTATAAATTCCGCTGTAAATAGTTCCGGATACAACACTGAGCAACGCCGCAAAAGGTTCAGCAGGGGCGGAGTATGAAACACACAGGTGGGATGTAACTGGGCCTTTAATTTTTAATTTAATTTTAGTATCAGCTCCAACACATAGTTCGCCGGAAAAATTCAAAAATAAAAGCACTGATTAGAAGTTGTTTGTTAACTTTATTTTAAGTCGGTACAGAAGACGCACTTAACAACGTTAGTTTTACGGTTCGTATAATTCTTTCTTAATTTTAACAAATTCGTGGTAGCAAACTGAGGAGGCAATTTTACTTGTACAAACGAATACATTTTTGAAGTTGTAGGGTGCGATTCTCGACTTTTGGGTATATGAACGCGACTCTCGACTTTGAAATATCTGCATCCCCGTGTGCACCGGGGAGCGTGAGTGACACGACTTGCTCGGTCGGCGGATGTAATAGGACTCAATCGAGGGTTGGAATCTGGATCTTGATTGGTGGTGAATATCCTCTCGGCTAAGGATATGTTTACCTACCACAAGAGAAACGTAAAGTCTCTCTTTGTGGAATGGAAAATCAGATCTCGTAATGAAGATCATGGTGTATGAATGTGATCGCTTAGATCTGTGTTGTTTACTCATGCGCAAAGGCAATGGAAAAACAAAACAGGCAGGCGGCAAGGACAAAAGAATCGGGGAGATCATGGTTTATGATGTGCATTGCGGCTAAATAAATAGAGGACGATGCATCGAAGAAATGGTGTTAAAAGAAAAAATGGGACGATGGCATCATAAAAGTCTTAGATGAGTGATGCCCTTGCGTAAATAGACGAACAGACATTGGGAAAAGGTCCTAATGGGTTGCGATACTTTATACAATGAAAATTGTATATCGTATCTTGGGTCGGTGGCCGAAACTAATCCCTTGCTTGCAATTGTATATGCAGGGAAATTCGAGACGAGGGATCATGGTCGGGTATATGCCAGCTGAACAAACAAGCTGCCTGACGCTGCTTTGGCAGTTGGACAATGAATCGCCAGCCAATGTGTATGTAAGACATGTTGTACACATGTTAGGCTGCGATTAGCCAACTCAAGGCTAAGATTCCCTGATTATGCGGTTACATTATAAGTTTTCTTTTCTGTTTGGAACAGAATTCTTAAAAGGAATTTTGAATTTGAATAAATGAATGCAGGTAAGAATTCTCTTCCAGGAGCTTTTAGGTAAATACATTTGGTAAATTTTGTTGCGTGAAGCATTTATAGGTGTTATCTATGGCGTCTGGAGGTATTCCGAATCGCAGATCGGCTGGTAATCGTATCTCTCGTCCAAATATAATTCTTGCTGGAGAATAGCCTGTCGTATCGTGATTAGCCGATCTATAACTCATGAGAAAGGTTTGTACATATTTGTCCCAATCTCGTTGGTGATCACTAACGACCTTCGATAAATGCTTTTTTATTGTTCGGTTGAACCTTTCGACCATTCCGTCTGACTGCGGGTGTAAGGGTGTGGGCCCGGTTTTCCTTACGCCCACTGCCACACAGATGCCTTGAAATATCTGTTATTCGAAGTTTCGGCCTTGATCGGAATGCAGCTCACAGGGAACTCCATATCTGCTGATCCAATTATTGATAAGCTGCTCAATGATGGTTGTTGCTTCTTGGTTTGGAAGTGGAAGGACTTCTACCCACTTGCTGAAGTAATCCATGATAACTAACATGTATTTGTTGTTGTCGTTTGTTTTTGGGAATGGTCCTGAGATATCAATCGCAATTCGCTCGAAAGGGGCACCCCCGTTGTACTGCTTCATAGCGCTATTTGGTTTTGCCGTTGGTCCTTTGGTCGCAGTGCAAGTTGTGCACTTCCTACACCAAGACTCGACGTCATCTCTCATGTGAAGCCAGTAAAAACGAGATCGTAATTTTGAAAGTGTCTTATTAACTCCCAAATGTCCACCGGAGGCCCCGTCGTGCATTTCTGTTAGAACATCTTTCATTTTTGATGGTGGGACTAGAATCTGCATTCGATAGGATTTTCCGTCCGCGGCTTCCCATTTACGCTTTAGAATTCCATCTTCCACCAGCAAGGAATTCCATTGTGCCCAATATGCTTTAAATGTTCCACTCTTGTCGGAAATATCGTTCCAAGTTGGCCGCTCGTTCTTTTCTTTGTGTTCCAGGATTAGCAACATATCTTCATCCTGAAGTTGCGCATATAGCATCACTCGTCCACCCATCTAGTACTTCTACTTGTACATTTCGCAATGTTTACAATCTGGCTTACATGGTCTTCTTGATAGAGCATCAGCGTTATTATGCACCTTCCCTTGCCGGTGGGAAATTTGGAAATCGTACGTTTGAAGACGTTCGATCCATCGAGCTATTTGTCCTTCCGGATTCTTAAAATTTAGCAACCATTTCTGGGCGGCATGATCCGTCCGAAGGTGGAATCGACGTCCGTAGAGGTACTTATGGAAATTCTTAACGGCTTCTACGACAGCCAGCAGTTCCTTTCTTGTTGCGCAGTAATTTCCCTCTGGCTTAGATAGAACTCGACTATAATATGCGACAACTCTCTCTTCACCATCGACCTCCTGTGACAACACTGCTCCAATTCCTGTGTTACTTCCATCAGTATCCAATATAAACGGGCGATCCGATCTTGGGAATGCCAATGTTGGAGTGTTACATAACTCGGCCTTCAATGTGTTGAATGCTGCCTCACAGTTGTCTGTCCAATTGAATTTCTTGTCTTTACCCGTTAGTTCGTGTAGGGCTTTAGCCACGTCCCATAAGCTTCTTAACTGTTGCTTATCTTCTGGAGTAGGCCACTCTTGGACAGCTGCTATCTTCTCAGGATCCGTTTGGACTCCTGCAGATGAAACGATGTGTCCCAGGAATTTTACTCTCCTTTGGAAGAGTTCACATTTCTTCGAATTGAGCTGTAAGTTGGCCTGTCTTAGCCGTTCGAAGACGGAGCGTAGATTATTGATGTGTTCTGGTAAATTCCTTCCAACAACGATGATATCGTCGATGTACACAAGACACGTCTTTCATGTAAGTGCCCGTAGAACACTCTCCATTAATCGTTCAAACGTTGCTGGAGCATTACACAATCCAAAAGGCATCACGTTGAATTGATCAAGTCCGTTTCCGGTAGTAAACGCTGTCTTCTCCTTGTCCTCCTCCTTCACTTCCACTTGCCAGTAACCGCTTTTTAGGTCCAATGTTGAAAACCTGAGCTCAGGAACGGGTATCTAGTGTGTCGTCGATTCGAGGAAGTGGGTAACTGTCTTTCTTCGTAACGTCGTTTAACCGGCGGTAGTCGGCACAAAATCTAGTTGTCTCATCGTTCTTTTTGACGAGCACTAGCGGCGAAGCCCATGGGCTCGATGATTTTTCGATTACTCCTTGCTCTTCCATCTCTCGGATCATGTTGCCGACTTCTGATTGTTTGGCTAACGGTAGTCGACGAGGTGGCTGCCTGATAGGTCTTGACTCACCTATGTCAATGCGATGTTTAACTATACCGGTGCGTCCGAATTTATCATTTCTTGTCACAAAAATATCAGAAAAATCGTTCAGGAGTGACTCAACGCTTGTCTTTTCTCCATCTGTTAATCCGATTTTCTGGGGCATCAGCCTATTAACCCAAGGGGATGCACCAGAGGGCTGTTGAGTTGAATGGTACTCTCCCCTTGTCTGAATTGAGCTTATCATTGACACGGGTGCACATTCTGCGATAACCTCTCCTTTTCTTATTGCCATCGGCTCCTCGGACGCATTTAGTACTCTGACGGGTACGATGTGCTTCTTCGCATCGATAAGGGCTTTCCCAACAAGGATGTTCCCCTTACGCTGGTTTTGTACAGCTTCGGTGATGTAAAATTGTCACCGGGATCACTCTCAAGACTGGTCCAGATTACTGAGTCTGAACGAGCTGGGATATCATCATCCTCACGCACATAACATTTCAGTCTTCGCAATTGTTCGTCCTGCAGTGTAATAACAACCTTCAAGTTACCAATTCGCAGTGTTCTTTGACCGATATCTAGAACGACTTGATGCTCCTTTATGAAATCCATTCCAAGAATGCATTCGTCCGTAATATCGGCAACCAAAAATTGGTGCGAGATGGAAATATTGCCCAGCAGTATTATGCTCTCGACTTCACCGTAGACTGTAGAACATTCGTCTGTGGCAGTCTTCAATGCGTATCTTCTATTTTTATTAAGGGCAATTTTGTCCACGACATTCGGCCGAATTATGGATCTCGTTGCTCCAGTGCCGATTGTCACTTTTGTTGTCCTTGCATTAACAATCGCAGTTATAACCAAACGTTGGTTATCCCGTTGGAGTTGTGATACAGTTACGATGCTGGGACTGCACATTCCACCAGGCGACTTTCGCCCCGTAAAGTCTGCCCTTACAAGTTTCCCGAGCTCTTGGCCTCAGGCTGGTCCGCTGATAGTCTCCTCTTATGATTAGCGCATGAACAACAATTCTCACTTGATGTTTCATTCATTCGTCGACGTTTCCTACAGTCAACAGCGATGTGGCCGACTTCGCCGCATGTCCAACACTTCATATCAGGTCTCGGGATTCTCCGTTGTACATGCCCGATTCTTTGGTAGGAACATTCCTCGACGGATATTTCTCGGACTGTATATGTACTCCTGGTAGCCAGTTTAGCAGATTCATATGCCAATGCAAACGCCAGTATTTCATTAGTCGTCTTCTTTCCCGCCAATCGAACGGCTTGTTGCAAGTCTCGATCTTGGAGCGCATTTATAAATGCATCCATCGCTACCTCGTTCAGAAACTCCTTAGTCATATTTGAATAAGACAAGTTTGCCAATCGTTCAATGCCTGTAACTGTTGAAGATTTTCACCAGGTTTGTGCGTTGTGCTCCGCAGTTGCATGCGGTAGACCTGCTGCATGCGGTTGTCTCCATACCTAGCTTCAAGGCCGTCTCTTACCGCTTGGAAATCTGTTTGCATCTCTGCTGGTATGGTTTGTAGCAATTCTGCAGCCACCCCGCGGAGTGACAAGATTAGTGATGTTGACTTTTGCTCATCCGATCACTTATTATAATTGGCTGCGGCGTCAAACTGACGTATAAATACGGAGAAGGGTCCCGTTCCATCGAAGGTTGGCGGTTGTATCCTTGTATCTTTCTAGTCATGTTGATTGCTATGCGATGTCTTATTTCTCTTAACACACTCAAGTCTCTTTTCGATACGCTTTATTTCATCGGTGACTTTCTTAAATTCAGCTTCGTTTTTTAGATCCAGATTTTTTACTTCGTTTCGAATTTTTGACTGAAAGTGTTGAAAACTACATTTCATCCACTGCGTTTGGGCATTCAGTTTCGCATTCAGATCTGCAGCTTGTGTGTCGAATTTTGAATTTTGGGCGTCCATTTTTATCATCATCATCCTGAACATCTCCAAAATGTCCAACTGTGGCGAACTCTTCTCCGTTACATTGGCACCATCTTGACTCGCTGTTCCTTCTCCATCCGGACAGTCTGGCCCAATCGTAAAAACATATGTGTCGACATTAATACCATCTTCCTACATTGCTGCTTGCAGACGCTGTCGAAGAATTTGCTTCTGTCCTCTGCTATCCAGATTCCGGTCCTGAAGTTTCTTCTTCAACTCAGGAACGCGAAGATCCTCCAAATGTCGTTCTGACATCGTTACAACACACTTTCTCAGACCTATTTACTTCACCAATAATTAATCCCACTTCTGACACCAATTGTAGCGAGCTTAGGGTACGCTGGATTAATTATTTTTATTAAATAAGAGCCGCTTTATTAGTCCGTTAATAACAACCGTTACTTTTACCGTAGACTTAACGATTTCTTGACTTATCGCTTGCTTACTCTTCTTACTTCTTACTTCTTACTTCTTACTCTCTAATCTGCGTGTGTCGTATTTATACCGTTTCCTCATTCTGATTCTGTGTTTCGTTTCCGTTCGTTCCATAGCCTCGAATTTTCTACTGGTCATAGTCTCCAGTTTTCCAGTACTTTCTAGAATACTCTAGTAATTTGTTTTGGACTTTCTAGAATATTCTTGTACTGATTGTCATATGCGTCACAATATATATGTAACTTAGTGTTAAGGGGACGTAGCACCTACAATATGTTATAATGAACCTTTAAAAACATGATCTTAATAATATAAAAGTGAAATTCTCAACAACCAAATTTTGTGAGGATATATAACGAAGTGCGCCATGATCATTTGTTGGATGATTTTCGCTCACTTCGCTATAGCGCTACATCGACTTTCTCTTAGTAACATCAGCTCAATATATACATATACATATAGTATAATACATTATTCTCTCACATAACAGCTGTAAAGATAGAATGGGACATTTTGGAACGCCGGTATTACCTATATATATGTTATATACGCCACGAGGCTCTCTCTGATTATTATATACATCTTGAATACGTTTTAGTCAAAAAATATTGTATTTTAACTTTAAACCAGAATTTCTGAAAACAACGTATTTCAAGTTGGCGTGCATGATAAAGAGAAAAGTATTTATCCGGTCGTTCTGAAATTTTAACACGTTAATCTACACATGCTCAGAATGACATATGGTTGAAAAAATCGGCATTCTTTTTTTTTTTTTTTGTACATTTCTGTATTTATTGACCATAAAAAAATTTTACAATAAGCAATACAGATAACTTATGATACCTTAGCTATAATTGTTTACATATACTTACTAGTACATTTTTCAAACAATATGATAAAAGTTATATATTGGTTATGGATTAAGATTTTAGTGGGTAGAGCTTCCTGGAAAAGGTCAGAAAACCAGGATATAGTTATTTACTTAACCTATGCTAAATTGCTTAACTTAACTTAACTTATCTTAACTTAGTCTAGTTACCTAATTATTATTGAAATAAGTTAGTGTGGTGTGGAAGGGGGTAGCATAGTGATCAATGGGTTAGTGAGGATATTGTCAGTCAGGGATGTGGGTTGGGGAACTACTTTCCGTTTGTTCGTTGAAACGCAAAATATTACTATATTTAAATTGGTGAGGTGAAAGCTCTGTATTGTGGTATACAATCTCATTAGAGTTATTAACCAATCTGCCAGAGGTGAAGAACGTTCTGATGTGGAGACAGTTCGCGTAGGCAGTTCGGTTATCTGACGGAGTCGATGTGAGCGCATTTATTATCGGGTTGGGATTATTGGGAAGATTTTCGATAAATTTGATGGACAGCTCGAGGAAGCGTCGATCTATACGTTCAATATTAGCGGCATAGTAGAGCGAACTACTGTTGTATTATTTGTGGGAGTTGGGATGTCGGTTGAGGCCAGTGATAAGTCTGAAGCATTTCCTTTCGAAGATGCGTAGCTTCTCCATTTGGGCGGGTGTGATATGGTACCATATCGGGCATGCATATGTGAGAGTGGGTCTGATTATCTGTTTGTAGATAAGTGATATAACTTTGGGAGAGAGACCATTCGGCTTGTACATCACTTTTCTGCAGAGATTAAGTTGAATTGCGGCTTTGCGAATCGAGTTTTTGGTGTGGGCGGAGAAGGACAGATTGTTGGTGAAGGTTATTCCCAGGTACTTTAAGGTTTTGGAGGGTTTAATTATATTGTTATTTAACTTGATTCTGATTTTGTTATGGCAGCGTATGGTGTTGTTAGTACAATTCGCATTTCTGCCTTTAAACACTATGAGTTGAGTTTTGGCTGGGTTGAGTCGGATTTTCCACTTAGTAAAATATGCAGAGAGATTCGGGAGATAGCTGTTAATACAGTTTCTTGCGTCCTTGACAAATTTGTTGCTTGAATAAATTAAAGTGTCATCGGCATAATTCAGCATTACTGTATTAGGTGACAGTGGCTGCGGGGTGTCTGAAGTATAAAGGAGGTATAATAATGGTCCGAGAATGGAACCTTGAGGAACACCCGCGGTTATACTGTATGGTGTCGAAAGAGTTGAATTTATTTTCACCATGAACTTTCTGTCAGAAAGGTAGGAAGCGAGAAGTTTTATGGTGTGGGTGTTTAATCCGAACATTGAATGTAGGTTATAGAGCAGTCCTGCAATCCAAACGCAATCGAATGCTTTTGCTATGTCGAGAGAGACGCATATTGTAGGGGATTGGTTTTGGAGATTCATTGTCACATCATGTGTCAGTTTAAGCAAAGCATGACAAGTTGAGTGTTGCGGAAGAAAGCCAAATTGAGAATTCGGGATAAGGGAGTTGTCTCTAGCAAATGAGAGAAGATTTTTGTATATCTTACATTCCAAAACCTTACTAAGCGAATTGAGCTGTGATGTGGGACGGAAGTTAGCCGGTTTGTTGGAAGAACCGGATTTACTAATAGGGACTATCACCGCTGTTTTCCAACATTTTGGGAAATGTGAAGCGTTTATTATATGGTTGAGAAGAATGAGAATGGGGAGTAAGTTTTCCGGGTGAAGCCTTTTAAAGAGAAGGTTAGGGATTCTATCCAAGCCTGTAGATTTTTTATTGTTACGCGATGTAATCAATTCAGATAATTCTGTAAAGCTTAGGAACGTGTCGGTTCCCATGGGATGTGACGCTTTATTGGTTTCGTTGAATTTAGTAATGAATGGTGGGAAGGATGGCTCCAGTGTGCCTGAGATGAATTCATTCACGGTGTCGTGGAAATTAGTGACTGGGAGGGAATCGTTTTGTTTGTGAGTTTTGCAGAAGTGTTCAGCGAAACAGTTTGCTATATCATTGTCCGATTGGGCGATGTTACTGTTATTTGGTTGGATGAGATAGTCTATTCGAGGCTTGAATTTACGACCAGTTAGTCGATTTATATTTTTGAATAGGTCACGGTTTGGTTTGATACTGTTTAGAGTAGACGTGTAGGTCTGATCGGTGAAATTTTTAAGTTGTCCATTTATCAGGGTGGTCAAAAGCTGTATCTGTTGTTTAATAAAGGGTGAGTAGCTAATATGCAATTTACGTCGGAGTTGTTTTTTTATGCGCAATAATTTTGTGAGGAGGTTGGGTAATGGTTTTCCTAAGTGGTTACGAGGGACGGTCGTAGGGGTATGGCTGAAGAGAGCATTTCCCAGTATTTGCTCTATTTTTACAGCTGCCTGGTCAATTTCAGTAGGGAATAGGTTTGAAGATTCCGGTAAAGAATAATTTGAAAAACTAGCAGCAATATCGTTATTGACTTTTTTCCAGTTTGTTTTGGAAAAATTTGGGATAGGATTCACTGTGTAGAGTGGTTCGAGCGAAGGGATTTGAACCGTGGAGTATACGGACCCATGATCGGATGGGAAATCGGCATTCAATCTTTTGAGTTACAACCGATTTTTTGAGGGCAAAAAAGCCGATTTTTGAATTTTTTTTTCTTTTTAGGTCATTCCATGGTCATTTTGATGCTGGTTTAAAATCTGTTTTTTCAGACTTTTCTGAGGACAGTAATCCTGCACGCTGTGATTTTTTGTTTTTTTTTTTATCAAAAAAAATTTAAGAATTATATTTTTTTATACCATGAGACCAATAAGGCACATGTTCAAATTTTAATTAAGATATGACTTCGTATTCAATAAAAAATTGACTTTTGAAAAAAATTTTATTTAATTTGAAGGTGCTATTTCCCCTTAAGTTAAGAAAAATAACAAAATTGGCGACGTTTTTTTTTTTTAGTTTTTCCTTGTTATTCAAATAAACAATGAAAAAACAAACAAAGTTCTGTCGTCGAAAGGCAAATTGAACAATAGGCCTGTAAAGTTTAGTTTAGAGCGCTGCATAGGACCAGTGTTACGTCCAAAACCACCCACCCATAAGTACATACCTCTTTGGAGCCAGTCTCCATCAATTAATTTGCGGTACACGCAAAATCATCCACTAAAAGGATGAAGCACTCCCCAAGCCCTAGCATTGCCTCATACCCTCAACGGGCCAATATCAAAATTGATATCAATCAAATTGAACTAAGTGTTCAATTTGCCTATATCACATTCAATATCAAAGAAATTGAACTAAACGTTCAATTTGTCCATATTGAATTCAATATAAATCCAAAACGTGATACGAGGGTTGCCTTTTATATTTCGGGATTAGAGAACAAAAACAAATATTGATCATCGAAAATCACTTTATTGTTTTTCAAAATATTCCCCATGAAGATCTATACACTTTTGCATGCGTTTGAACCAATTGTCGAAGCACTTTTGCCACTCTGATTAAGGTATCTCCAACACATGCATTCTGAATGTAGCAACCGCTTCTTCAGGTGTCAAAAAATGTTGACCACTCAGTTTGTTTTTTACGTACGGGATTAAAAAGAAGTAATTCGGTGCCAAGTCAGGACTATACGGTGGATGACCCATCAAATCGATGTTTTGGGTGCTCAAAAATGCAGTTGTCGCAGCCGATGTGTGAGAGCTCGCATTGTCGTGGTGAAGAGTGATCCGTCTTCGGCGGTTGGTTTCCCTGATTTCTTGGAAGACAACTGGCAAACAAATGGTTGTGTACCACTCAGAATTGACTGTTCTGCGTGGCTCTAGTGGTACGGTTGCGACATGTCCAGTTTTTCCGAAAAAACAGGCGACCATTTGCTTGGAAGTGCTTCGTGCGCGAACAACTTTTGTTGGATTTGGCTCATCTTGAAACACCCAGACAGTCGACTGCTGTTTACTTTCGGGCTCATACGCGTAAATCCACGATTCATCACCTGTCACGATGTCATAGACGTGTTTCGAAGCACCGCGACCGTATTTTTTGAGCATTTCTTTCGACCAATTGACACGAGCCTTTTTTTGGGCGATTGACAAATTGTGTGGGATCCAACGCGAACAAATTTTTTTGACAGTCAAATGTTTATGCAATATTGAATGTATGCTGGTCCCACTACCGCCTAAGGTTGTCTCAATCTCACGATAGGTCACATGACGATCTTCCAATATCAGTTCGCGCACAGCATCAATGGTTTTCGGAACAACAACTGATTTTGGACGACCTTCACGAAATTCATCTTGGAGTGAACTACGACCACGATTGAATTCACCATACCATCGATAAGCACTGGTCCTTGATGCAGCTTCATCGGCAAAAATTGAATTAAGTTCATCCATGCACTGTTGCCGAGTTAATCCACGCCGAAAGTTGTAAAAAATAATCGCACGAAAATGTTGACGATTTAATTCCATTTTTGGGCCGAGATGAATCTTTTAAGTTACTGTAAACAACACAAATAGCGCTCGTATGTCAAAACGTTCTGAGTACGTATAACCTCAAAAATGTCCAACTTTACGACAGAGCTGTCAATTGCCGAATTGCAACACTAGGGTTGCCAAATCCCGAAACATAAGAGGCAACCCTCGTATACGAACCAGTTGCTCAGCACGTAAATTACCCTGGACCCAAATCTGCGGACCAGATGACCAACTCTCAAGTAAAGTTGGTAAAAAGCATAAAATGCACGGCGACACCGTTCCCTTAAATCCTATTCAAGGAAACATTTCCTATACGGAACAAAGGAAGGCGATCGTTAAAACACTCGTTGAACAACAATACCCATAAGATACGAAAATATCTTTGGCTCCGATGTTCAGTAGAAAAGAAATTGCCAAGTCTGGGCACTGTTAGAAATCCCAGGTAATACTTAAGGGATTCCAGACGGTTGCCGATCCACGGTAAAATACCTAGGGATCAGACAAGGATGCGGGGGCTCACAAAGGAGATCCCAATACAAAGGATATTAAGTGGAAATGTACGAAGTCCTGTTAATAAATAATATAGTCTGTAAACCAAATTGTGCGTATAATAAATGAAACTTAAATGAAACTGGAATATAAGACCTTATAATAAATAAAATAGTTAACTGAAACAAAGTGGGTTTTCATGAACAAATAAGTGTGTGTGGTGTGCAAGGTGTGTGTGTGAAAAACAAATAGTGTAACATTGCCACATCACCCGGATCAGCGATCCAACTAAAGTGGTTCGAAGGATATTCCTCTTTACGCCGATTTTGCCAGAACCCTTGCCCAATCAGTCTCAACTGAGACATCCGCACCAGCAGCGAACAAACAGCGGACATCCGAGTATAGAGTTTACTTCAGCAGCCCCAAAGTGCACAAGGCCAACCCCACAATAACCGCCAGGACAGACCGTAATCATATTTATTTATTATATTGTATACAATACCAGTAGATTATAACATAAAATAATTAAGCTAGAATTTAGGCATTTTTTGTCTAGCCTGTAATTTAGAATGGGCTCCTCGATAGTATAGTGGCTAGTATACCCGCCTGTCACCCGGGAGACCGGGGTTCGATTCCCCGTCGGGGACCCCCTGGCGCAAGACTAATGACCTTGCCCAGACAAAATAAATCATTGTGGAAAATTTAACAAGCCTCAGGACTTGCTAAATAAGGCCAAGACCGGTTCCCGGTTGTAGTGCCGATGATGATGATGTAATTTACAATCTAAGAAATAAACGGAAATAAAATATGTTGAAAAAAAGAAAATCAGTTGAGTGTACTTGAGTTTAGAAATCGAATTCATACACGCGGTAGTTCCCTCATGAGTTGAGCATTTGTTCAATTTTTAGTGATCCTAACCATCATAGCGTCAGTTCGAATCGCACGTTTATCATTATCGTCGCAAAACGCTATAAGGTCCTAACTCATAAGACTAATGGCCGCGTCTAGAAAATGAATTGTTGTTCTCAACTGGTTTGCTATGTTAATTGCTATGGTATACGACTCTAATTATTTAAAGTGTTATTATTCACTGCGCGTTTTGCATGTTCGCTATATTTCATGCAACAAGAACTCGCACTGGTCGTCCTGCAAGGGATCTGCAGTAAACGCGGCATACACCCTAACTGGATACAGCAGTTTCCAAGAGGAGCGCAGTATGTTCGTAGAAAAACCAGCGGGGCAATAAAAGCCACCAACATAAGAGCGGTAATGATAAATAAGCTCAAACAACGGATGGGAAATAGTCTTGTGGGGGAGGATCTTGGTAATGTGTGAACAGACACTGGTTCACTCATATCCCCATCATCACTAAAGGTTCCGCCGAAATTGTTCACGAAAGGAAAAGAGAAAATAAAACACACTGTTTTGCTATTTGCACTAAATGTTCTTTTTATTAAATCCATTTCAATCAAACAAAGAGTAATGATGCACGGGCAATGGTATTTCTGAATGTGTTTAATACAAAGTCAAATAACTTCAAGTGGAATGTTCGTGTATAATGTTATTAAAGTTACTTTACTCAACAAACGGACCTTTTTAAAAGATTTATATTGAAATTTGTCAAGCCATTTTAATGTACAATTATGTATTAACATATGTTACTATTCACTGACACCGAATACATTTTTCATTGTTAATTACGGATTTAACACGTAAGGAAACTCTTTGTCACTCCCACGCTACGGAGGGATGGAAGACTACCACTCCAGGGTGTGCACTCCGAGCACACCCTACAGGGGATGACCAGACGACTCGACCGGCTCATCTCGTGGTTGGAAAACGAATCCCCGAGGGTTGAATTCCGACTTTCGATTCAACTCTCAGTTCGAGGTGAGTTTAGTGGAGGAGAGAGAAAATTTCTCTCTAAGGTGAGAAACCAGGAAGAGGATCTTGCTGGCTAGATTCTGGTGGTGTGTATGCGTGATCGTGTAGATCACATTGTTTACCGATCCATTGAAACAAAGGATAAACGAGATTGCACCAGAGACAAAGAACAAAGAGGTAATGTACCAAGGGCATGGTAATAAGGGGTCCAGCTGAACAAATACTCTGTGCCTCATTAGAGCAGAATTGGGTGCTAATGGATTTCGATACTTTACACAATGGGGATTGTATATTGTATCTCCGCCGGCGGACAGAATCGGATTGTTTATTTGCATTTGTTTATGGTGTAGAATTCGAATTTGGCGGCTAAGCGCGAAGTTGGTGATTGTTTGTCAGTTGGACAAACAGATCAGCATCATCATCGGCACTACAACCAGGAATCGATCTTGGCCTAAGTTAGCAAGTCCTAAGGGTTGTTAAATTTTCCATAATGATTTTGTTTTTTCCGGGCAAGGTCATTAGTCTTGCGCCACAAACAGATCATGGGTCGGGTATAATGCAGCTGAGTAAACGAGCTGCTTGGCGTTGCTTTGTCGTTGGACAAAATGGTCGCCAACCAATGCACATGTAGGAAAATAGTTGTGGACATGTGAGGCTGGGATTTGCCTGGCAAACAAGGGCGTCGAATAGTTTTTTGAATACATGATGCATGTGTACTTTAAAGAATTCTTTCAGGGACCTGGAATAATGCATTGAATGCGTGAATGATGGAAGAATTCTTTTTAGGAAATTTTATGTAATGCGTTGAATGCATTGAATGTCCTTGAGAAAGGAAATGTTTGCAGATATGCAAAGGGAGTTGAGGTTGGAATTGTGGGTGGTTCTTGCGTAAGGTTAGAGAACCCCCTACAGTCTGTCCATTGCTCAAAAATGCTATGCAGCTGTTTTCTAGACTAAGAAATTACTACGGGCGGAATACGTCGACCCTGTCCTCAGAAGAGAGGTCGACGGGCGATCTCTGGAGAAACAGGAATGCGTTTCAAATTGAGGTGATATAGGAGTGAACACCACCTGTCGATAAAAGAAGGTAACATATTATAGAAAAAAACCGTGCATAATTAATTCAAATTGGACAAACCAAACCACGGTAAACAAAATCATGAAAGAAACCTAAAAGTTAAGAATTTATTTTGGCCAAATTAAGGTACGTTCGACAGTCTATGGGAAACGATAGATATATCAGGTGAACCATTTAACAATTTAATAGAAGAAAACTGTGCGTTCACGGTTAGTAACTACGTCCATAAGTGCTTAAAAAATGTAAGCAATGGCGCTCGTAGCATCGCTACTGATCTGTTTTTAGTAAACATCATTCCTCACTAGGTATCTGTCAAATAAAATATATATGTGGGTATCTGATAAATTGAGTATGAAGAAAATATCTGCGAGATGGGTGCCTCATTTGCTGAGAACAAGCGCAACCGCGTGGTCTCTTCCAAGGCTCTTTTAAAACGCATGCGTTGCAATTCTGGCCGCTCAATTCAAGTGATTCTTGAAGGTGTCAAGCCTGCCTCACATCAAATTAATGCAGATGCCCCCCAAGGTTCTATACTCTCACCCACTCTCTTCCTCATCTTTATAAATGATCTCTTGCTCACTACCTACAATCCAATTCACTCCTTGCTAATGATAGCACGTTGAATTTGTCGTCATGAACATTCCCCACCAAACTCTTAGAACGTCATTACCAATCAGGTTAATATATTGAATTCCGACCTCAACAAGATATATCAATGGGGATTATCTAACCCAGTAGAGTTCAATACCTTAAAAATCCAGTACTCCCTTTTGTTGTCAAAGGGGAACCCCAAAGTAAATATATTGTCGATGAACGACACTTGCATCGACGAAGCCAAGGAACTATCAATCTTCGGCACTCGAATTATTTCGACTCTTATTTGGAGCGACCATGTATTTGAAGCAGCGAAAAGTGCATCCAAATGTAACTCCAACCAAACTGACCACTACGAGGGTTGCCTTTCATATTTCGGGATTAGAGAACAAAAACAAATATTGATCATCGAAAATCACTTTATTGTTTTTCAAAATATTCCCCATGAAGATCTATACACTTTTGCATGCGTTTGAACCAATTGTCGAAGCACTTTTGCCACTCTGATTGAGGTATCTCCAACACATGCATTCTGAATGCAGCAACCGCTTCTTCAGGTGTCGAAAAACGTTGACCTCTCAGTTTGTTTTTTACGTACGGGAATAAAAAGAAGTCATTCGGTGCCAAGTCAGGACTATACGGCGGATGACCCATCAAATCGATGTTTTGGGTGCTCAAAAATGCAGTTGTCGCAGCCGATGAGTGAGAGCTCGCATTGTCGTGGTGAAGAGTGATCCGTCTTCGGCGGTTGGTTTTCCTGATTTCTCGGAAGACAACTGGCAAACAAATGGTTGTGTACCACTCAGAATTGACTGTTCTGCGTTGTTCTAGTACGGTTGCGACATGTCCAGTTTTTCCGAAAAAACAGGCGACCATTTGCTTGGAAGTGCTTCGTGCGCGAACAACTTTTGTTGGATTTGGCTCATCTTGAAACACCCAGACGGTCGACTGCTGTTTACTTTCGTCACGATGTCATAGACGTGTTTCGAAGCACCGCGACCGTATTTTTTGAGCATTTCTTTCGACCAATTGACACGAGCCTGTTTTTGGGCGATTGACAAATTGTGTAGGATCCAACGCGAACAATTTTTTTTGACAGTCAAATGTTTATGCAATATTGAATGTATGCTGGTCCCACTAACGCCTAAGGTTGTCTCAATCTCGCGATAGGTCACATGACGATCTTCCAATATCAGTTCGCGCACAGCATCAATGGTTTTCGGAACAACAACTGATTTTGGACGACCTTCACGAAATTCATCTTGGAGTGAACTACGACCACAATTGAATTCACCATACCATCGATAAACACTGGTCCTTGATGGAGCTTCATCGCCAAAAATTGAATTAAGTTCATCCATGCACTGTTGCTGAGTTAATCCACGCCGAAAGTTGTAATAAATAATCGCACGAAAATGTTGACGATTTAATTCCATTTTTGGGGCGAGATGAATCTTTTAAGTTACTGTAAACAACACAAATAGCGCTCTTATGTCAAAACGTTCTGAGTGCGTATAACCTCAAAAATGTCCAACTTTACGACAGAGCTGTCAATTGCCGGATTGCAACACAAGGGTTGCCAAATCCCGAAACATAAGAGGCAACCCTCGTATTTACCAGGCGGTATATTCGTCCCAAAATGCAGTTCAACTCCCATATTCCATCAGGCGCATCCAAAACTGCATTACATGTGCTCGATAGAATGCAAAAACTGTGGGGGGGAAGTATGTACTAGACACGCGCACTAGATTCACTTCCTCCTCCATCATAACTTAATTGTCCCGACGAGCACTACACGATTCCGCCGGAGCAATGGAAACACCAACATAGGAAGTAGGCCGAGAGACATAAAACACTAGTGTTGGTTGGTGATCACCACTTTAAATTAATTTTATTGTTCGTTTCTTATCAATATACACAGTTTTGTTTGGACCACGGTCACTAGAGAAATTTATTTATTTAGTGGGGAAATTTACACATTAAAGGTTAACAATACGACAAAGTTAATTGATGTGAACTGGACCGCGATGGGAATATTCGGTGGCTGTGACACTTTTGGGGGCTCCTCGATAGTATAGTGGTTAGTATACCCGCCTGTCACGCAGGAGATCGGGGTTCGATTCCCCGTTGGGAAGCCGCCTCTGGCGCAAGACTAATGACCTTTCCCGGAAAAAACAAATCATTATGGAAAATTTCACAAGCCTCAGGACTTGCTAAATAAGGCCAAGACCGGTTCCCGGTTGTAGTGCCGATGATCATGATGATGATGATGATGTGACACTTTTGGGCCAACGTACTCAACACTACAACCACGACTCCGGAGTGTTTTAATTCGCGACTCGACTATATTCGCGTCACCGTGCGCACCGGTGAGCGGAAGTCGGCATGACCGTGGTGGTCAGTGGATGGAATTTGACTCTGACATGAATTTCATCCTAGGTTAGGGTTAAGAAAAGGGAAGAGAGAGAAAGACTTTTCTCTTAAGGGTATGGTCGCCGAAGAAATGCACTCTTTCAGCGCAGTGGTGTGTGTGCGTGACCGAACAGATCGATGTTATTTACACGGGTTTTAAGGCAGTTGAACAACGAAACAGGCAGGCGGCAACGACAAAGGAGATTCATGATCTATGTCTATGCTGTGTGACGTCGCTATGTTAGACGTTAGGAAAAAAGGTACTAATGGGATGCGATACTTTATACAATGGAAATTGTATATCGTATCTTGGGCCGGTATTGAATTCCTATTTGCGTTTGTTTATGCTGTAGGATTCAATTGATGCCAAGAGACGCGGAATGCGTATTTGCTTTGGTCCCTTGGGTGGAAGTCGCCAGCCAATGTGTATGTAGGGAACATTGTTGTACACATGGCGCGGCTGGGAAAATAGACGGCGCAATATTTATGGTCCCTGTCATGACGGTTACATTGTATTCAAAACCGAATCATTTTGTTTACAGGAATTTGTCTGGTACCGAACGTGCCGAATTGGTTTGGAATTCCAGATAAGTAAAGCAAGAAATCTTACGGAAAATTGTATGCGAAGGGATGCATGAAAAGGTAAGTTTTCTTTACAGGGACTTTAATATTATAGATTTGATCTATATAATGCGTGAAGCATTTACAGGTGCTAATGCTGTTGCATTAGCGAAGTTAGGAAATTGGCTGAATGTTATGGGGGTTTTACGGTAAGTAGACAGTGGGGTTTGGCGGAACCGCCACAGAACGAGCAGTGAAACTTATTGGGGACTCAGCTGTAAGTCGATCAATTCCGTCGTTAAACCATAGGCGCAACGTCTCGTGCCTATTTCTTGTATTATCACGGTCGTTATTCAACTGAACTTGCTGAATGTGTTCAGCCCCTTTAGACATTTTCCCGCGATACCCGTCAATCTGAGAATGCCTAGCAGTTCACGTTGAAAGTAAACTTCAGGCGCACAAATGTGGTAAACATAGAGAGTCATTCTTTACCCGAACCATGCGAATGTGGATTGTACTATTTGATCATGTTTTTCCTCCTCGTTGTAGTGTCCGGGCATTTAATATCAATGTACATCGACACCTCCTTTCCCTATCCACTTCCTCTCCTTCCACTCGCACTATGCTCTGATATTTAAGGGTACTCCAAAATTCTCTTTTGTGTGCGCGTTAGAGTAAAAAAAAAAACAGATGAGTTTCTGCGCAAATTAGGAACTGTAGATGAACATTGTATACAGCACTACACCCCCCAGACGGAAGAACAGTCAAAACAGTGGGTTGTTAAAGGCGAACATGCACCAAAGAAGGCAAAGACGGTGAAATCAGCTGGGAAGGTTATGGCTACTGTGTTTTGAGATGCAAGTGGCATTATCTTCATTAACTATTTGGAAGAAGGGACAAACGATAACTAGACAGTACTATGCGTCATTATTATGTCAGCTAAATGAGAAAAGAAAATCGTCGTCTTTTGAAGAAAGAAAAAGTCCTCTTTCTCGAGGATAATGCACGAGTGCATACTTTCCCAGTTTCAATGGTTAAAATATAGGAATTGAAATTTGAATTGATATACCATCCGTCGTATTCACTAGATCTGGCCCCGAGTGATTTCTTTTGAAATTAAAAAAAAAAAAAAATTGGCTCAACGGACAACGGTTTACATCAAATTAGCAGGTCATCGCAAATGGTTATTTTAAAGAAATACCACAATCATACTTTTCGGAAGGCTTGTCAAAGTGTATTGAACTAGAACATAAACTCCTATGTTGAAAAATAAAAGAAAATGTACCAAAAAAAAAATCTTTTTCTTTCTTTTTCTAAAGAATTATTGACCTGCCATCGTATTATATTCCCCCAAATGGCATTAGAACCTCTGTCAGGTCTCCATCAAGTTTTTACCGAAGTGCAATTTATAATACCCATGTAAGTTAATGTATGTAATTTGTTATATGTAATACTGAGAAAAGATTTTAATCTATTATTTAATATAAAGATTGCCGGGAATATCACCAAAATAAATTTGGTCTTCCATCTTTGTATTATTGTTATTATTGTTGTTTATAACTTTTTTTTTAATTATGTCGATTTCTTTATTTTGCCTTTCTTTGTGTTTTTAATTTTTGGATCTTTATTATTATTATTTTCATTTTTAATTCATATAACCAGTTATGTATGTATAGTTTGTTTACTATATGTTTTAAACAGTAACGTATTCCACTGATCAATCATTGGTCTACTAATTTATTCACCAAATACTTCTTTGTGATTCCAAACAATCACAAATTCACCAGACAAATGCGAAGTCTACAAAATGTATGTAATATTCAGTTTGTAATTAAAAAAAAGACATTTTACAATATAAAGTCTGAATATACAAAGTACCACTGCTACTTCGGTAGGGCAAATTATGTTTTGTGTGCGCTCTTATAAGCAACTAAAAACAAGTGGTTCTGAGTTAAGTCCACGCCACAGTTAGGAATCTCGCTCATTCAGTTCGAAGACGTCTCTTCAACTTGCACAGTTTACCTCAAAACTCGTAAACCTTAGTCTAGGGCTCGCTAGTATTAGAAAAAGGTGCGAAAGTAGGTGACATGTGATATATTGAAAATGACAATAAAACCAAAGTACTTACTTTTCTTCCGTAAGATCAGCGAATTCCAAGATTTAAAAAATGAAAATCCCATTCTCCTTCCCATAAGGAAATCGAATCCTCATTACCTAATTATCACTTAGAACAGTTGTCACTTCATTTAGATTTTGCACCAAACTAGAAAATAAGTCATTGCACTATTTAACACAATCTGAAATTCACTCTACAGGTAACTGGGTTTCCGTGGTATAACAATCCTGAATGGTTTTTCACACGCACTATCTTATCATTTCATCTCGCAAGTTTTTAACGTTATTGATTGTCTCCCGAAAAAACACCGTTGACAAGGGGAACCTGTCATTGGTAGCATACGTCAAACACCACATGACTTAAAAACAAAAAAGTTACGACCTATGTTTAAACTTTTATATACCAAAGGTAAGGAGAGATGTGGAAACTCAAAATCAGGTCACTTGTATTGGAGGCCCGGGGGATGCCACTTAATTTCTCGTTTTACTGGCAGACGCCATATTGTCACGTCGTAGTGGTAAACGCACTTCCCGCCTACAAATTGAATCACCTTTGGGGCACCAATTAACACCTCACCGCGTTCTGTTTGAAGCTACCGGAAAAATCCTCCCAGCGGGTCGATTGGAGACATCTCGTGCACGCCAAGCGCAGTGAATCGCGTCGCACTCTGCGTTTGTGGTTCTTCGAAGACTCGACTTAGAAACCGTGTGCGCGCACAGCTCACCTGTGGCACCGAAATTTAACTGACTGACTCGGAGTTACTGGAGTTGCATGATCACCCGCGCACCAGTGGAACAACACGACGTTATTTGGTAACGCCGCGAACTGGAAAGGGCAGCTCCACGAGTGGAGCGCACAACCATTACGGTTGGGGGAGATTCATTTCAGGATCTATTAAAGAGGACCAAAGTGGAGTTGGCTGCTGGTAAGGAGGTGGGGCGTGCAGGAGGCGGGAAGATAGTGAGTTCAAGAGAGCCATGGGGCTCAAGACTTACTTTAGTTGGTGCAACATTTTGAGTGAATGGAGAACGTTGGCATGTGTATTGATAGATTGAAGAACGTGGGGGCTAGAAATATTTGTTGATTAACAATCTTCTATTGTTTTCCGTTTATCATGTGACGTAATATTGACCAAAAGGCTGATGATTGATTTTTGTTTCATTCTGTCATGGGAACAATTGTTTCTGGGGAGATTTGGGTTTTCTTTTATGGTTTTTATTCTTGCGTAAACTTTAGGACCTGCAGCTGCATAGGTCAGTACAGCTGAGTAATAATAATTATGATGGTACACCGGTGTATATTCTGGGAATATTGGTACGTATTGAGTATTAAAAATATGAGGCGCATCTGAAGAGAAAATGCTTGGACTTGCGGTTTGTTTTAATTAATATGAAATGTGTAGGTAAGGAGAGTAATTGTAAGTACCATGAACTTATTACATTCGATTTGAGTTTTATTAGAGAGAAAATTGCGGTTGCAGGTTACCAAAATAATATAGCTGGTTTTTAAAGCTATTATTACCAGGCCGAGTGGTTAAGTTGTTTTAGATATTACTACCCCCATCAGTTCTAACACCACTACACTAGGTATGTGGAGATCTTTACAGAAGCGACTGCTCATTATATTCCTGTAACAGTTTTGTGGATTTTTTGGAGTTGGAGGTAACTCTAAACATTTTCAAGACATATAGGAAAGGGGAAAAGATAAAGCTGTATCAAGGTCAAAGTTAGGTCTTCTCTATTTTTTGTTCGTTTGCATTTATTTACTACTGTTTTTTCCTTTTCTCCATTTTTGCAACATTTTTTTATTTCCATGTTATATTCTTAGATTCTAAATTACAGGCTAGTCAAAAAATGATTAAATCCTATGCGGATGCGCTAAGCTAAACGTAATATGACTCTAATACAGTTTGTCTTTCACCCACAGAAGTTTGTCTATTTAATTATATTTATTTTTATGACAAAGAAAAAGTAAAGAAAAACTTTGAGTTAATTAATACTGTGGCGGTTCTGCCAGACCCCACGGCCCACTTACCTGAAACACCTTCATAACTACATCCTAATTGGCATAAGTTTTCGCTAATGCAAGCGCATTACCACCTTAAGTGCTTTACGCATCTAGGTTATCAAATATAACCTAAAAGTACCTGTAAAAGGATTCTTACCTTTCATGCATTTCTTCGCATACAATGCCCGTAAGAATCCTTTCCTAACTTATCAGGAATCCCAATCTCACCAAGTGCATTTCCTCCTAGACGAATTCCCGAAAACAAAATGATTTGGTTTACATACGTTGTAACCATCATAACAGGGATCAAAACAAATATACGCATCTCGCGTCTCTTGGCTCCAATTAAATCCTGCAGCATAAGCAAATGCAAATAGGAACTCAATACCATTTCCCGGTAATATAGCTAAAACCCATTAACACAGTTTCTTCGATGCGTCGCGTCTATTTATTTAGCCGCGACGCAGATCTCAAACAACGATCCAATTAGCATCCGACGAGTTTCGGTTTTCTTTGCTTTACCGAACTCGCATCCCATGAATGCACATTTTCCCTTTCTTTGTTTTGATTCGTTCCCATGGCTTTGATCCATAAAAGAACCAATGTACACACATACATGTGTACCGTGACGATCTTCTGCATGAGATCTGTTTGGTTACCCCAAAGAGAGACTTTACGTCTCTCTTGGAATCGGAAAATGCACCCCTTAATTAAGAGAGCCAGTTTCACTGGCCGAATTTCCTTTGCCAACGAACGAATGTCGTTGAGTCAATTTCCATCCGCTGACCACCATGGTCACGCGATCTCCCGCTCCTTGTCGCGCGCCGAGGACGCGAAAATACCCGGGGTCGTGTGGGTAGTCAACTAAAATTATAAAAAACCCAATTTCATATTAATAATAAGTTTACGAGGAGCAGGAAGCTCTACCCACTAAAATCTTAATCCATAACCAATATATAACTTTTATCATATTGTTTGAAAAATGTACTAGTAAGTATATGTAAACAATTATAGCTAAGGTATCATAAGTTATCTGTATTGCTTATTGTAAAAATGATTTATGGTCAATAAATACAGAAATGTAAAAAAATAAAAAAAATAAAAAAAACGAGGAGTATAAGAACGCTAACATATTTAATAATGTTTTAGGACAAAAGCAATGATTGTGAAATACGAGAACCTTTAATAATAAATAAAAAGTGCGTGTCAATTATAGAGACAAACTTGAGTGTTTCATTTACTTTCCTCCTGGTGAACTCCTTGTGGTCGGTGTGTTGCGGAGTTTGTTTTTGGTTTTTTTTTTCATGAACAGTTGCTGCGGTGGAACTTACGTTTCGTGATTGATGGAGAAGAAGTGAACCGGGTGCCCGTGTCCGGCATAATACATCTCCTCCCCACAATACTATACCATAGTTTGTATTGAACAGGCAGGGTGAACAATAAAAATAAAACGCGATTGCTGTTTAAATTGAGGATTTCTATTTAATATATTGAACACGTCCGAACGGCACGAAAGCTGGATGCTAACAAAAAAAAGAAGTGAAAGTTGACAAATGTGAGTTTGGCGTTTCTTGGTGTGGATGACAGTTGTGTGCCTTAAGGGCCTGAATGCAATGAGAGGAGTGAGTGTTATAATTTAGCTTTGACTGCGTACAATTTGAATTCAATTTTTTTAATTTGTTTAACACTCCCACTAAAAAGTTAACTTCAAATTGATTTCGCAGTAACGATGTTTTCTGACTGTGTTGTGAATTGCGTGATAAAATATTGTTTGAGTTGTTGTATGTGGTGACGTTTTAGTTCCTCTAGTGGAGTTTTTGTAGACCCTTGGCATCTTGTATGTTGAGCATCCTTCTTTGTTCCTCGAAAAATGCTCTCGTCAGGGGCTTGGTCAACAAATCTGCTTGCTGGTTTTTGGAGGCGACATGCTCTAAAGCAAAGATTTTGTTCTCGAAACTGTCGCGTATGAAGTAATATTTCACGTCAATATGTTTGCTCCTTTTGTGGAACTCGGGGTTTTTGATGAGCTTGATGGCGCTCATGTTGTCGATGAGGAGGGTGCTCTCCAGATCTTGGCACAGGTTGAGGTCCTCGATGAGTCTCTTCACCCAGGTGACGCCCTTCACAGCTTGAGTTGCAGCGACATATTCTGCCTCAGTGGTAGAAAGTGCCACCGTCTTCTGCTTGCTGGAACTCCATGACACGGTTGACTCTCCAAACTTCAGAACAACGCCAGACGTTGATTTTCGGGTCTCGACATCTCCTGCATAGTCTGCGTCACTGTAGGCCTGGAGTTTGTTTGTCTGCTCGGCTGGAAAATAAAGATCATACCCACTTGTACCTTTGAGGTACTTGAGTATCCTCTTTACCGCACTCCAGTGGATTTTCTTCGGGTTCTCAAGATGCTGGCTAGCACTGTTGACTGCAAAGGTGATGTCCGGTCGGCTACCTACGGAGAGATACATAAGGCTTCCCACGACTTGTCGATATGGAAATTCAGGCGCCTCCCTGTCACAATTTTTGTGCATTTCTGCACTCATTTGATGATGATGATCTGCTGGAATTGCAACAGCATTTGCGTGCTCCATGTTGAAGCGCTGCAGAATTCTCTTGCAGTAAGCGTCCTGGTGGAGAATAATTGAAACATCTGTCATCCGTTCAACTTGTAGTCCAAGGTAAGTGCTCTAATTTCCAAAGGTAATATCGAAGTCCTGGCGAAGTTGGTTTATTAGTTCCTCAATCATTTTCTCATCTTTTGCAGCAATCAATCCGTCGTCGATGTGAATTGCCAGCATCAACTGATTCTCAGGATCTCCGTTGGTGAAGACACAGTAATCGGCTCTGGTTGGACGTAGTCTAGCTTTGGCCAGGAACTTCGAGAGGTGTTTGTACCCGCATCTCGACGCCTGCTTGAGTCCATACAAACTTCGGATGAGTTTGCACACTCGGCTGATACCATCTTCATAACCTTTCGGCTGCATCATGTAGATGACTTCTTCCAGCTTTCCATAGAGAAAAGCTGTTTTAACGTCGAACTGTTTGAGGAAAAGATTTTGGGAGGCTGCAAAGGATAGAATGAGGCGAATGGAATCAAATCGGGATACGGGACTAAAAGTCTCATTATAATCGACACCAGGAGTTTGACTGAAACTTCTGGCAACAAGCCTGGCCTTGTATCGTTGGATGCTACCATCAGGGAATTGTTTCACCTTGTAACACCATCGATTGTCGAGCACCTTCTGATCTGGTGTGGTTCCTCGAGAAGCCAAGTGTGATTCCTCTGCAGCGAATTGATCTCCTCATCCATGGCTGCTTTCCATTTTTCAGAGTCCTCGGATTTGATGGCGTCATCGTAGGTTTCAGAATCAAGTTGGCCAGTCACTGAAATCAAACCAGAAGGATACCGAACCGGTTGGCGAATTTGGTTCCTGTTTCTCAGATTGTAGTTTTGCAGTGGTACAGGTTCTTCGAGTGGCTCTTCATCATCCGTTAGCGCATACAAGGGTTCTTCAGCTTCGCTTCCAGAATGTTCACCACCGTTCACCAAGTACACGATCTCTGGCTCCTCGTTAATTTCAGCAACTTGAGGAACACTCAAGGTCATTGTTGCTGGCTCATTGCTTGACTTGTCTGCTGAAAATCTTTGTCGAGTGAATTTCACATCTCGAAAGGTGTTTACCTTGTTTTCAGTAGGAAACCAGACTCGATACCCTTTCGTCGTTTCGTCGTAACCTACAAATATGCCCTTTTTGGCCTTGACATCCCATTTCTTTCTCTTTTCCTTGGGGATGTGAACGAAAACTTCCTCACCAAAAGACCTGAGTGAGGCAAGGTCTGGTTTCTTTCCCAGCCAGAGGTCGCAAGGTGTTGCTCCATTTTTGCTGCTGGTTCCAGTCCTGTTCAAGGTGTAGGCTGCGTAGAGGTTTGCCTCTGCCCATAGCTTCTTTGGGAATTCTCCTGCATGAAGAATAGTCCTGGCCGACTCAATAATTGTCCTTTTATCGCGTTCTGCTGACCCGTTTTGCTCTGGTGTGTAGGGAACCGTTGTTTGGTGTATCACACCGAGATCACTGGTGATTTTCTCCACGTCCGTGTTGGCAAATTCTAAGCCGTTGTCAGTCCTGATGACCTTGATGCCTTTGTCCAGGTGTTTTTCTGCTTGGAGGAGGAATTTCTTCAGACACTGGGCTGTTTCCGACTTCGCCTTGATGAAAAACAAAGTTCTCCAGTGGCTGAAGTCGTCCTTCATCAGCAAGAAATAACAAGCGCCTCCTATTGATGTGTCAGGCATTGGGCCGCACAGATCAGCATGAACAAGCTCACCAACAGGTTCGGTTTTTGAGGTACTTTTTGGAAAAGGAAGCCGGTGCATCTTGCCGAGGGTACAGTCGTCACATTTGACTTTGTCGTCCGTAAAGGGTAAGTTCATCCTCCTCAAAATCTTTCTAACTTGCTCGAAATTCTGATGAGCTAACCTTTTGTGCCAGGTGAGGAGTGTTTCTTGTTTGACGACGACGTTTGCCTGGTGCTCATTTGCCACGATTCTAAATTTCATCTCGAAAAGTCGATCAGATCTTTCTCCCACTGCAACGATATTTCCATCCTTCAATAGATGGCAAGTCGTGCTGTCTGATTTATGAGACATGCCTTTGTCAAGGGCTGCTCCTAGGGAAAAAAGATTGAAGCCTAGATCTGGAACATGGAGGACGTTACTCAGGTATTTCAGCTTCCAGATTTTTCCGTCGAAAACTTCGACCTCGATGTCTCCAGATCCCACAGCTGCGATTGTTTTGCCATCACCAACTCGAACAGATTTTGGCTGCTGAAAATGGACGAAATTTGAAAACCATTCGCGCCGATGAGACATGCGGTCCGTAGCACCAGAGTCGAGGTACCAGATGCTGGAACAATCCAGGTTGTCCGAACCGAGAGTGAAAGCACTGATCAGCGCGTCGTTTTTCCTGTTTGAGTGGCCCTCCTTTTCTGCGTTTCTCTCATTGGCTGATTTTCTCTTGAAACAGTCTTGCTTCCAGCGGCCCGGCTGCTTGCAATAATGACAGGATTTTGAGGATTTCTGCTCGAAGTTCTTTTGTCGTGATTTCCCAGCTATAAAAGCCACGTTGTCTCTTGCATTTGCAGGCTCTAGCCTGGATTCTTCGACTGAGAGTCTGGAAATAAGGTTGGTAAGATTTCTCTCATCGGGCTGTGTTGATTCCCATGCACTGATGAAATGTTTGAAGGTGGAGGGAAGAGTCATTAAAATTTTTGTGATTATCTGCTGATGAGAAAATTTCTCACCCATAACCTTCAACCGATGTGCAAGGCTTTCCAACTTGGCAACGTGTGTAGCAATGTTGTGAGCTGGGTCCTTCTGAACACTGTACCATTGTTGAAGTAGCATGTGAATGCTGGTCTCCGACTTTTGTTCATAAACAGATGAAAGTTTGTCCCACATTTCCTTGGAAGTCGTGCAGTTGATGATGTGAAGTAGCGGTTCCTCGTCGACTGATGTGGCGATAGTACGCTGTCCAAAAGTGTCCAATTTTGTCCATGAGGCACGTGCTGTTCGATAAGCTCCGGTTATGTTTTCTTCTGGAAATTCCTTTTCTCTGCTGACGATGTCCCATGCTCCACTAGAGAGTAGAACGATCCGTACCTGGAACTTCCACGTACTCCAGTTCTCAATGCCTTTGAGTTTGGTTATCCTTATTGATTCGTTCTCCATCGTGGTGTTGTAAAATTTCACTGTTGCACGAAGGCGGACTTACAACACGAGATTTTAAACGAAAAGAATTTAAACAGCACAAAAATATTTATCGTTCCGCGAACCTGGGCCCATAACCTATTGACCAGGCAGGGTGAACAATAAAAATAAAACGCGATTGCTGCTTAAATTGAGGATTTCTATTTAATATATTGAACACATCCGAACGGCACGAAAGCTGGATGCTAAGAAAAAAAAGAAGTGAAACTTGACAAATGTGAGTTTGGCGTTTCTTGATGTGGATGACAGTTGTGTGCCTTAAGGGCCTGAATGCAATGATAGGAGTGAGTGTTATAATTTAGCTTTGACTGCGTACAATTTGAATTCATTTTTTTTAATTTGTTTAACAGTTTACATTAATGTTATTTTATCATGTATGTACTTAAATTTATAATTTCAAAAAGAAAAAATAATTAAAACAAATATTTTATGTTTCAGACCGATGTTGGTTTTTAATAAATTTTAAATGGAAAACAATTTTATAATTAATATTTTGCTGATCGAATAGATGGGCTTTAACATTATGAATATGATGTCGGTCAAGTCGGTCAAATCGCCTCCGTCTGCAAATAGAGTTTCTTTAACAGATTTTTATAACAATTTCGTAGACTTGTAATGTTATTTTACAAATTCCGGTTAGAATGTTGTCATTAAACACCAAATTTGTGGTTGATTTGTTGGTTTATACATTTTCGTTCAAGTACCCCTGTAGGAAGAAAATAAGGGCGTTCAAGTGAGGGGATAGCATGTATCAGAGGATATCACCACTTTTTGACATTGTTTAGTCGGGAAAATTTCGATCGTAGAGTTACATACAAAAGAAGGAATGCCTAAATAATATATTCCCCCCCCCCCCCCCCCCCCTCTTGGGACCTCACCCATTATTTATCGGGTTCACTTAATGTGAATTTCTATGTATTGGTTAATCTGTGCTTAATAAACATACAAATTATTTTGTGAGTACCTTCAAAAATGAACAAGTAGTCAAATCATAGAATCATCATCTGGGAAAACTCTGTGATGGTACAAAAAGAAATACAAATATGAATTATGCTAGTCATTGAATATGCAATTACATGGGAAAGATACAATAAGATACACGAAATATATTTGTTACCGTTGACCATGAATGAACACTTACATAAAAACACATTGCTTAAGATAGTGTTACACGTTCACCTAACGTAACAAACAAGTGCCGACAGTATATATATATACGTTCGCCCAATGTTAGGTGAACACAGAATCCATCGAGATGTGTGTATTGTATCACTATAAGTCCATGTTATAAGTCACAATAAATGAAGAGTAAGTAAAACTGAAAATGTATTCTTCGATTTGCACGATCGAAGAAGAAGAAGAAGGCTCGACATTAAACTGGCAACGAAGACGGTCGTTCTATAAGCCAGTTGCGTTTATAAAATACTTAAAATAAAGAAGGAATACTAAAAACAAAGAAATGGGTGTATATTTTTGTAAACTTTTAAGAGTCCTCTTTGAAGAGTCCCACTTTAATCTCGGAAGGGAGTGAACGTGTTTCATATTAAAATATACAAAATGTCGTTTGTTAACTGTCGTGGAGACAGATTTAATAATTCAAAGCAAATAATTAAAATAAGAATCCGAGTTAAACCTAGTTTAACAGGTCATTTTAAAATTAAAATAAAGAGTCGTTTTACCATAGTTAGGTCTGCGGTTTGCTATGACGCAGTGTATTTTCTAAGAAGAAACATAAACGAACATGATTGAGGTGAATTGTATGTTAAAAAAAGTTAATAATATCCGTGGTACTATAAAATAATACAATTGTACAATTATACAATTACTGATTAAACAAAGTATATTTTTAGTAATTAAAATAAAGTTTCGTTAAGTTAAGTTAAGCAAAGTATATATTATATTAGACTAAAAGTCTGGGGTGTTATATTGTGTTATATTAGACTTAGGGTCTGGGGTGTTATGTAGTGTATGATGTGGCATCGTACATTTGGAACTAAAGGTTTTGTTGATTTAATTTTCAAGAGGACCCGATACTGCTCACCAGTAGAGTAACTTCGGGTAATGTGCTATAGGTATTTGTTTTCTAACAATTATTCGTAATTTTTATTACATAGCTTTTGCCGCACTATTCATTATAGCTCTTTGATACATTGCGAATTATATTTCGTTTTCAGAACCCTGCAGCGTAAGCCAATCTGCAGCTATTTGCCGTTTGCTTTTTACTACCATAGGTCTTTTCGGCTTATTCTTGCGTCTTTCAATGTTCTTAATGCTCTCTTCCAAAGATGTTTTGTACGGTGATGTTGTTAGTACAGTTGCAACTGATCTTTTACCTCTGGAGCTGATAACCCGTCTAAGTTTGGGCGTTGGTGAGATATCCCAAGGAGTTACGATCTTTTCCAAAGCTGCCCTGCTAGTACTAGCAACCGGTTCTTCAGCTGCACTACTTGTGCGGGCAACTGGTTCTTCTACTTCTCGTCCTGAAAGAACAGATTCTTCATCCAAATGATTTTCAAATGTTTGAGCGATAAAATCAACCTCCTGAAACATATTTTTGTCGAATGGATAAATGCCAGTGCATTCGAATCCATTTATTGCGATTTGTGTTGTTTGGACTTTAAGGTAGGCCTTCGAAAAAAGTTCAATAACATCAAACTGTGTTATTTTTCGGCCCTGGTCTCGCATAAATCGCCTAATTTCATCGTTATAATACGTCTTCAGAGGTCCCATAAATGTGCTATCGAGCGGTTGCATTTTGTGGGTACACAAGTGGCAAAGGTATAATAATAACACCATTTTTGCGAGCCTTTCCCAGAACCTCAATATTTCGGGTATGACTGTAATGACCGTCTAAAATGAGTAGCGAAGGGTTCCCCTTCGAAGGGTTTATGAACCGCAAGAAATGGTCAAAGCACTTCGTAAATATCGGGATTTGTATCCAACCCGAAATGTGGCAGGCAGAATCCGAGCCAGGAGGAGCATGTTGCATTAAAACTGGAGAATGGTTCTCTCTGGGAAAAATAAAGTACGGCGGAACAAATGAACCGCCTGCGCTCATGCAGCTGACAACCGTTATATGAGAGCCTCTCTCTGCAGACGTCATACAACCTATTTGCCTTTTTCCTTTCGCTGCTAACATTTTGGGTTGCCTACTTTGTGCAATGGACACTCCTGTCTCATCTACGTTCCAAATACTAGTTGGGGAAAATTTATGTTTTTCGTACTCTTGCTCGAGTAAGCTATAAAATGTTCTCACATTTTCATCATTAAAGCCTTTTGCCCTATAGATTCAGGTTCCGGTTGGAGTCCTGATACTAATCTCTGATTTGTGCCTTTTAAGAAATGCATACAACCAATCTTTTCCTGTGCATTCTTTCATTACTGAAAATGGGCAAGCTATGTTGTTTCTTTTTGCCGCTTGGAATGCTAGTGATCGAATGTCACCGCGAGTTAGACCCCAAAAGCGTGATTCCATTTCTCGGATGTATCTTACCAGCTCCAATTCCATTTCCAGGCTAAAAACAGGCTTACGTCCCAAAGGCGTGGCTAAAATATCGCTAATAGATTTATCACTGCGAGCGGATCTTTGTAGTGTTGCAAATGGAACTCCAAATGTCTTCGATGCCAAAAGTATACCCATTTCTCCTCCTCGGACTGCTAGAATAGCTTTTCTCATTCCTTCCGCATCCCATTTACGAATCTCCCCATTTTTTGGCATGATCAGAAATAAATTATAATAATATTTAGTGATTGATAATTTGGTGGGTAATGTGATATGGTATATCACATTAGCCGCATTTGGCTTTTAAAACAATCAAGAGATTTTTTTAAAAATGCACTTCACTGAATTAAAAACTCACCCAATATACTGCCAGCTCTATTCACACGCAAACAAAATGTATTACTTCAGTTTTTAATTTTGCTCCAATTTTTGCTGAAATATAACATAAAGCTCACACAAAAAAACTGTCGACTGTACACCTTAAACAATTTCAATTCACTGACATACAACGCAATGAGCGCGAGCGCGCCTAAAACTGCAGCACGTGTTCTTTTCCATTGCCGTCATGTTGACAAGAAAATTCTTGTCGAGAATTGATTATTTCCGAAAATATGATAGTATATCACATTTCCCAACCATATCACAATACCCGAAGTTACTCTAACTGTTACAGCGTAGCCTCAAGCATCTTCAAAGAAATGTGGTGAAATGATGCCATCAAATTACACATCACACAGTTACTTTCCGAAAGTGTAGTGACACATCAATTGAAGCTTCTCGATTACGAAATTTTTTTATACACTAAAGCGCGCAAGTTAACACCTCCCACATAATGTATTATACATCCGCATGCACATACCTATTACTGTAATCCAAACCTCAAACAAATTTCTGTATACATTAACCCTTCTACCATAGTAACTCAAAAATTGTAAATATCATAATTCACTATTCACATATAAAATAACCCTTGTATTTTAAACCCCAAATATCTGTTGTAATTAACCTTTAGTACCATTTCTATTTCAATCCCCTTTACGATATCAATCTCTACCAGCCTTTGTACACTTACATTATGATGGTATTATACATACAACTCAATTTAATCTTTCATCATCATCATCATCATCATCGGCACTACAACCGGAATCCGGTCTTGGCCTTATTTAGCAAGTCCCGAGGCTTGTTAAATTTAGCAATTTTCCGGGCTACGTTATTAGTCTTGCACTGACAATTTAATCTTTACCACATTGTAATCTAAATACTGTATAAATATTGGGCATATACCATACTCACCCTAACTCGTATTATCAAAACATAGCCTAAGCATCTATTTCTATTTATTGGCCTGTAGGAACCCGAAAGTTCATGACCTCACCGACTCGACTCCGCCATTGTTCCCTGTCCTATACGCTCTACTTCCACATTCGACCATCCGATCTGATCTCCTCGAGGTCCAACCTAACATTGTCCTCCCATCTCCGTCGGGGCCGTCCTGTCTGTCTCTTTTCCGTTGGCTTACCGTCAAGAATTCTATGCACGGTCCTATCATTGCCCATTCGCGCCACGTGGCCGTCCCATTTTAATCTTCACGACCTGATTACTCTCACTATTGCAGGTTTGCGGTATAGCTCTTCCAATTCGTAGTGGTGCAGTTTCCTCCATTGTCCTGCCTCCTCGTCATATTTACCTCCACAGATAAAACTTTATTCCGGCGCAAGACTAATGACCTTGCCTGGAAAAAAAAACAAATCATTATGGAAAGTTTAGCAGGCCTCGGGACTTGCTGAATAGGGGCAAGACCGGTTCCCGGTTGTAGTGCCGAAGATGATGATAAAACTTTATTCTCGAATACGCGGAATTTGTTTTCTTCCCGTTTTGTGAGAGCCCATGTTTCGCATCGGTATAGAGCTCGGTCTGATCATGGTTCCGTAGATACGCAGCTTTATATTGGGTGATAACAGTTTGCATTTCAGCAGTTTTCTGACTGCGTGCCAACTAGCGTTGCCGGAGTGTAGGCTTTTGTTAATTTCCTTCGACATTGCGTTACTGGCCATCACTATTGTTCCCAGATATTTAAATTCTTTAACTTTTTCAAATATCTTGCCTCTGACATTTATATGTGTTCCCTGAGGTCCACCTGCTCTCGCCATAATCATGTATTTCGTTTTGTTTTCATTTATTTCTAGCCCCACCTCTTCTGCCGCTTGCATGATGATTTCACAGTTTTTACATACAGTTTCTACATTATCGCCCGGAACGGCGATGTCATCCGCATATACGAGTAATTGCGTGACCCCGTTCAGGGATGATACGCCCATGTAGTCGTCTTGTACCTTTCTGATTACATACTCGAGCACAAGGTTAAAAAGGCATGGTGAGAGGGCATCCCCCCTGTCTTGGTTCGTCCCGGATTTCAAATGGTTCCGAAAGGTGGTTTTCTATTCTAACTCGCCCTTTGTTTTCGTTCATGCAGATTAAAATGAGTGCGGCATATTTTTTCGGGATTCCCAGCTCAACTACAATATGGTAAAGTCTTTGCATTCCGACTGAGCCTAGGCGTTTTTTAAGTCAACGAATAGGCGGTGGTTCGTCTCTCCGTATTCCCACTTTTTTTCCGGCAGTTGACTTACTGTGAATATTTCGTCGCTCGTTGACCGGTTCCTATGGAATCCGCACTGGTAGTCTCTCAGTATTTCTTCTGCGTCCGGTGTGATTCTCGCCATTATGACATTTGTTAGTAGTTTGTATGTGGTTGGGAGCAATGATATTCCTCTGTAGTTTTCGCAGTCAGATCTGTCGCCTTTTTTTTTAAATGGGGACGACTATTGAGGTTTTCCATTCTTCAGGAGTGACTTTCTTATACCATATTATTGTGATGGATCTTTCGAGCGGTTGCCTCTTCTCTGTCGATCGACTCCGGGAGCCTTGTTGTTTTTTAATGGCTTTATTGCGTCTACAATTTCGTTGAAAGAGGGCTGTGGGATCTGAGTCTGGTGCGTTTGTTTGTGGTTGATGGGGGCGCACGTTGAGCAGGTTTTCAAACTACTGCTTCCATCTGGTCACGATATTGTTTGTTTCTGTAATCACACAGCCGTGTGAGTCTCGAATTATTTTGGCTCTTCCTCGGTAGCTATTTCTAATTGCGTTTATGCCTGCATACATACGTCTGATGTTCTTTGCTCTGGCATTTTCTAGGATTTTTTTTTATTCGAGTCTTCTTCCATTCACATTTTTTGGCGTTTGAAAAGTCTCATTGTCCCTTTCCGCTATGTATCTTTCTGCATTGTCTTCGTCATATATTTCTAAGTGGATCACTCTGAGGCGTATACGTTGTTCGATCTTCGTCCAACCAAGGTTTGGCCTTAATTGTTTTCTTAAATCCTAATATCTTTGGGCTGTTTGCTTGATTATGTCTCTGATCGATGCCTATCTAGTGTCCACATTATTGCTTTCCCCTTCCTCAGTACTATTTTCTAGGATGCTAAATGTATTCGTTAGTTCGTCTTGATATTACGTTTTTTTGCGCAGGTCTTTTAGTTTATCAGTGTCGAATTTTTTGCTCATCTCCTGCGACTGTGCACGCGGACTATGAATGGCCAGGCTGTCGAATTTGGAGAAAGCTTGAGATTGCTCGGCGTCGCTGTCTGTGGGAATGTATCGCGGCATAAACACGTGTAGAACATCGCCAGATCAGCCTAGGGAAAACTGAGTTATCTTTTTACAGCCAAGAAATATTTTACTGCGGCTCAACTTCTTCTTCTGTATAAATCAAAAATTAGATCCGCGCTCGAATATTGCTTTCATGTTTGGAGCTGTGCTCCCAAACATACTCTCGAACTACTTGAGACCATGCAAAGACGGGAGATCCGCTTGATCGGGGACTCGACGCTGACATCGGGACTACAGTCGCTCTCAGAACGAAGGCGCGTAGCTGACCTCTGTCTGCTTTACAGATATTATCATGGGTACTGTTCTTCGGAGATTCGTAGCATGGTCCCGAATAATTCAGTTTATATGCGCTCCACAAGACAATCCGACGGATCGCACCGATTTGCGGTTCATCTCCCGACGGCGCGAACATCTCTGCATCAGAATTCGTTCCGCTACAGAGCGGGAAAGATGTGAAAGATCTGGTCTTATTTCTGTTTTTAATTATTTAGCACACTTAAGTTAACACTTCGTTTTAGGCAACTACACAAGCGTAAAAAGGACAATTTCCCCGACTTTGATAACGTAACGAACTCGACTTCTCTATGGCACATCCGCTCACCAGGAATAATTAAATCTGACTCCACGATGCAATCCACATCCATCAGATTCGATGGCCGCGAATTGCATCGGGAGGATTCTATATGTGTCCGTCAAGGACAAGTACGTTGCCCTTCGATGAAAACGATGGTCGGCGGACATCTGATTAAACGGACGTACGATGAACGGGGGCTGCGGCGATATACCCATACATCGTTGCTGATGTGTGTCAGGGATCGAAATAGCTTTTTGTTTCAAAGTAAACAAAAATGCGATTTCACAGAACAAATGGTGGCACACATGATGTAAATGATGTGCCTATGATACAAGGGGCCGTCGTGGTATTTGCCTAAGATTCCTTGGAAACGCCGATGTAAGGAATATCCAATCTAGCCGTATGGCTCGGGTGCACAAGGAGGCAAATTATTTTGTTGACATAAGTCAGCAGAAACCTCGTCGACGGCGGCAAAGGGTCAGGCTGGATGGCTGTATGTTTGATTAATATGCGGGTAAGTAAAACGCACACAGTGAGATACTGTATGTTTACTTTAGGTTTTCAGGCAGGTCATCATAGGCATGGCATGGGTAAGGTTACCTAAACAATGTTCATATCCATGCCCAAATTCATGATCGGTTGATAGCCGATAAAGGAAAATGGTCGCAAGTATTGCGAACCTCGGGACTGGGGCAATAAATGGTTATGAACCGTAGCAAAACCCGTCGGCTACAACTGTGTCAACAATTACGCTGGCCAGCAAGTATTTATCTATTATAATTGCTGACAAGCCGAGCCGATGGAGATATGGTACGGTTCATATAATAATTCAATGTGATGCATGCCTTGATGAGGTTTAACTTTCAGGTGTGATGCAGCGGGGGAGCTTACGCTGCCCCTAATTGCAGGTAAGTACTGTGGGTTTGAAATGTGGTTCATTTAAGACGATGGACGGTTCTTTGGGAATGTATTAAAGAACCGCCACAGGACCACTACTTCTTTTACCTTACAAGCCAATTTACGGTTTCAACAATATATCACGGGAGGCGGGAAACTGTTCATTCTGCCACAACCTCCTCCCCCACGTGGGTTGGGTCGAACATTTTTAGGAGGAACGCGACGATTTTATTCCAGTACCCTGTACCGTACCTCCACCCCCATCACACCAATCCTTCATATGTAAAATTCCCCGCTCAAAACGGCCAGCCCACTGACTTTTCGCGTCAGCATCTTCCAAACGCGATTTACTTATTGTGCCCGCACCGACTATGGACCATCCACACAATTTCTTATAAAATAGAATATTTACAAAAAAAAGTAGTATATAAAATAAAATCCACTCCAGATCGTCGATCTGGTCTCTATTAGTTCTTTTAATTGCCATCGTTTATGATCGACCGACCGAATAGTCATTCCTTTGACGCTGTACGTCGTATTCACACGAGGGTAGGTCAATAAGTCCTTAGAAATGCCTACCATGGCGCTCCTAGCATCGTCTGTTTTAATAAGCATAATTTCTCGCTAGGTATCTGCCAATTTTCCATTTGTTTCATATTTTAATTTTGCATCATAAATTGGGTATCAAAAAAAAAAAAAAAACTGAGAGATGGGCGCCGCATTTGCTCTCATCTGAGCACTTTTGAAGCGCATGCGTCGCAACCCAGATGAGGCTCCGCGCAGATTAGTAACTGTAGAAGAAACATGGGTACACCACTACATTCTCGAGACGAAAGAACTGTGAAAACAGTGAATTGCTAAACGTTAACAGGTTCCAAAGAGGAAAAACGGTGAAATCAGATGGAAAGGTTATGGCTACTGCGCTTTGGGACGCACATTGTATTATCTTTATTGTCTATTTGGATAAGGGACAGACGATAACTGGACAGTATTATGCGTCATATTTAGGTCAGCTAAATGAGAAAATTAAATAAAATCGTCCTCATTTCCCAAAGACTTATTGACCTGCCCTCGTATCAATGGATATTATCCGACTGAGTAGAATCTCTATTTTCTAAAGTTTTATTGACCTGACATCGTATTTGTATATTCTTTTGCACACCTGGCTCCCGATTATGTGATTGTTGACGATGACCTTGGGTTTTGTTGTATATTTTATGTTTATTATGTTTTTGTTGTATATTTTATTATTTTTATTTTTTGTTGTATATTTTATTATTATTACTATTATTTATTATTATATATATTATAACATGCACAGTTATTGTGTCATACATATGTTACCCGCGTGCTATACGACGTGCCTCATACATATATCAAGGCGGCGTTGCAAACATTCCACGAGCCAGTCATGTCAACAGTCATCGACATGGTCAGGATTCTGTTTTCGTGTTACGTATGTCAACGAGGCATACGGCAAGGGAGACTCGAGAATTACGCCACCTTTAAAAATGCACAAAGTTCTACCGCAATTTTATACCAACAATCGTCGAAAATATTTTCTGAACGGACCCAACGATAATAACAAAGCCACGCTAAACGCGCATTATTCCCAAGAAACTCTCACAGTGTCGGTTTTACTGCGATAGGTGGGCAGCTGAGTCCTCTAGGAAAGTTGTCTGTGCAGTTGACGTGCCTCAGAGTTTAAGTGTATTTCGATAACCATAAAATAAAATTAAGTCAAATGATCCTTTTATTTTGTGTTGTCGAGCCATAAACAAACCCGCCAAGATTCTTCTCTACTTTAAATAGATCGCGACAGCTTTAGGGGTTGTTACATTAAGAATAGCTTGAAATATTCCCGAATGCTTATCAATGCCTGTTGGTATTTCCTATATAACCATTCCTTAACTAATGTTCAATCGAGTCGTAAGATTTGGGTTTAATGTAAAAGAGAGTAAAATGTCCTCTCATATATTGACGACATTATCCTTTGGACCAACTCAACTTAGTTTTGGGAAACGTTGGTCTAAAACATTTTCTAACCCTTCATCATCATCATCATCATCGGCACTACAACCGGGATCCGGTCTTGGCCTTATTTAACAAATCTCTCCACCGGTCCCGATTTTGGCACTCCCAAGGTCTGCCGCGCTGTCTCCCTCCATACATCCTGCCACAAAGGTCTTTCCGGGCAGGCTCCTCTTCGCTCATTCGAGCTAGGTGTCCCGCCCACCGGAGTCTCCCAAGCTTGATTTTTCCTACAATATTAGCTTCAAGGTAGATTGCGTACAACTCATGGTTGTAGCGTCTCCGGAATCGTCCTCCCTCACATACGGGACCAACAATTCTCCTTAAGACCTTTCTCTCGAACGCGTCCAAGAGTTCAGAGTGCCTTTTATTAAGCACCCAGGTCTCGGATACATACATGAGTACTGGTAGTCTTGTACAGTAGTAGCTTGGATGTTCTGGATAAATTTGGGGATTTAAAGAGCCTTGATAGACCATAGTAGGCTTTGTTGGATTTAATCAGCCGTTCGCGTATTTCTTCTTCGATATTGTTATCGGCTGATACTATTGACCCAAGGTAGTTAAAGGATTGCACTACTTCAAATTCGCGCTCCACTACCCTGATAGTTTGAACAACGTTAGGTCTTCTCTTCGCGGAAGTTGCCACCATGTACTTGGTTTTTCCCTCATTAATGTGCAGTCCCAGTTTTTGTGCCGCCTGCTCGATCTGGGTGAAGGATTCCTGTACCGCCGATTCGGTTCTACCGATGATGTCGATGTCATCTGCGTAGGCAAGTATCTGGCTGGACTTGGTGACAACAGTCCCTCTTGTTGTAACGCCAGAGTCACGGATTGCTTTCTCCAACGCCAGGTTGAAGAGGAGGCAGGCCAGACCCTCCCATTGTCGGAGTCCATTATAGATGTTTATTGGTTTGGACAGCAATCCTGTTACTTTTACTTGACTAGTTACGTTGGTCATGGTCAACCTACAAAGTCGTATCAATTTGTTTGGAATGCCAAACTCTCATGGCATTATATAGTTCTACCCTGGCTATGCTGTCGTAGGCGGCCTTAAAGTCTATAAATATGTGCCATAATGGAATCTTAAATTCCTGACATTTTTCCATCGCCTGCCTAAGGGTGAATATCTGATCAATCGCTGATTTGCCTGGGATGAAGCCACACTGATATTGACCAATGATGGCTTTAGCGTATGGGGCTATCCGGTCTTGTAGGGTAGTGGAGAGTATCTTATAGGCGGTGCTCAACAATGTTATACCCCTATAGTTGCTGCACAGTGTGATATCTCCTTTCTTATGTATGGGGCAAATTATACCACGACGCCAATCTTCCGGCATTTCCTCTTGCTCCCATACGTGCACCACGATCTCGTGAATTGCGTGATGTAACGCTGTCCCTCCTTGTCTGATCAGCTCAGCTGGTATGCCATCAGCTCCAGGGGCTTTATTTGATTTTAGCTGTCTAATGGCTTTTAATGTTTCCTCAATGCTTGGTGGCGGCAACATTTGGTCTTGGTCTTGCATTGGTGGAGCCTCCAATTCTTCTGTGAGCTGACCATTTAGCAATTCATTGAAGTGCACTTCCCATCGCTCCAGAATGCCTTCAGGATCGGTGATCAGATTACCCTCTTTATCCTTGCAGTAAGTGCAGCGTCGTGTGTACCGCGTCATACTGCGGATTATTTGGTAGAACTCCGCGCCTGCTGCGGACCTCGCTCTCTACTTTTCTCTATTTCATAGACAAGGTTTTTTTCCCAGGCATTTTTCTTTTGTCTGTGAAGTCTTTTTTCAGATTTTCTGAGCTGTTTGTATTTTTCCTCGCGTACCCGCGTCCTATGAGACTGCTGCATTGCCCGGTATGCAGCATTCTTACGTTCAGTCGCTAGTTTGCACTCATCATCAACCAGTCGCTCCGATCTCTACGACTACTGCCTAAAATGGAGTTGGCAGTACTAATGACAGTATTCTTAAGGCGTGTCCATTTCTCTTCTACGCCCGGCATTCTGGCCCCAGGACTTACTCTCCCTCCGTCGAGCTCTTCGAGGGCGAGTCTTAACGCATGACCAAATGTGTTGCTGGTGTTCTCATTGCGTAAGGCAGCCGTGTTGATTCGAACCTGATCCGCGGATGCAATACATCTCCGGAAGGCCATCCGCGCTCGGAAAACTGTATCAACAAGATAGTGATCCGAGTCGACGTTGGCACCTCGGTAGGTTCGTACCGTCATCAGGCTCGAGGAGTGGCAGCGATCTATCAGCACGTGGTCAATTTGGTTGCGAGTGGCCCCATCAGGTGATACCCAGGTGGCTTTGTGGATATCTTTACGCGGAAACATGGTACTCGCAACGAACAAGTTTTTCGATGCTGCCAATTCGATGACTCGTAGTCCATTGTCATTAGTGTTCTCATGCAAACTATGGGAACATGTGTAGTACCTGAAAACCGGCTCCCGACCTATTTTTGCATTCAAATCCCCAAGAACGATTTTCACATCGTATCTTGGGCAGGCAATGAGGGGCCGTTCGACGTGCTCATAGTATTCTTCTTTCTCGTCGTCAGGGTCCTCCTCTATAGGTCCGTTAACGTTTATGGGGCTTATGTTCTTAAACTTGCCTTGCACGCGAAGAGTGCATAGCCTTTCATTTATTGCATTAAAGCCGATGATGGCAGGCTTCGGTTTTTGGCTGACTAGAAAGCCTACCCTGAGCACATGGTGTTTTGCGTGACAGCTGTAATAAATGTCATACTCTTTTCTTTAAAAAACGCCACTCCCCGTCCATCTTATTTCTTGTAATGTTGTTATGTCAGCCTTATATTCGGACAGGGCATCGGCTAGCTGCTGTGCAGCTCGAGCTCTGTATAGTGAGCGTATGTTCCATGAAGAAATCCTTAAATCGTTTAGCCATTTTCGTTTCCGTGGTCGTCGTCGTGTATCCGGTCCATATCCGAGGCTTGTTAAATTTGCCATAATAATTCATTTTTACGGGCCTGGTTATTAGCCTTGCGCCAACCTTTCTCAGGATGTCGCTGCAGCATTTGTTCACTACTTGGCGGGTGCCAAAATAGCTATCCAGGGGTGTCACGTGGAGACTGCATGTCAACTTGGATTGGACAGGGACATGGATCGTTCTGGCGTTCGCCGGGTTGAAGGCAATCAGAGACTTTGCCCTGTATGTTCGCAACCATCCCCCCTTTCTAACCCTTATGTGACTCGATTCCTCTACATTTCTTTGGTCCGCTCTATGCGTGAATATTACAGTCAGGTTTGGTCTCCTTATCATAATATTCACATTCGAGAGCATTCAACGAGGTTTATTACCAGTTGTTCGATGAGGATCATTTCTAGCTTTTATGTGACTCGATTCGACATTACCTTGGTCCCCTTTATGCCTGAATATTACAGTCTGGTTTGGTCTCCTTATCATAAGATTTACATTCGAGAGCATTCAACGAGGTTAATTACAAGTTGTTCGTTGAGGATTATTTGATCCTTAACTTCTCCTTACTACTCACCGTTTACACACATATACAAAGTGTAAGTAACTTAGTTTTAAGGGGGATTTAAATCTTAGCTTATATACAATATTAAACCCAATAAAGGAACGTTTTGTTGTATTAAAATAAAATCAAAATTATCCGGTGATGAAAAAGTTATTTGTAATTAATCAAACATCTGGAATGAATACATTTTTAAGTGAGTGCAAATGGGGATTCCACAGACGACGATGGTAAACATGGTGAATTAAGACAGTCGCCAGTCGCAGTGGATATCTCCAAGCCATTCGACCGCACCTGGTAAATCTTTATCAAGTTTCATTCCTAGGGAGTTCCGGAATTTTTGTGGCCTAATAAACATTTACCTGAAAAATTAAATAATTCGGGTTTTTTTTTTTTCTATTCATCCTCGAGTCCCACAAGATTCTGCTTTGACACGAATTCTATTTCTATTTTGTATCGATAACTTATTAGATCCACGGGTGCCTTAAGGTTCTATATTGGTGCCGATTATATTTCTTCTTCACATTAATGATTTCGTTATATAAGCGGATAATCAGTTTGTCGACGATAGTAAACTGTCTTCGTTTTCAAACGTTCGTCCAGTCAGCGTTCCAAATGCGCCAACTGAGAAGCGATCCCGTGGACGTCCTAAACTGCGATATCGACAACACCCTATGATCAGGGAACGGTAAATAAATTAACGATGCTTGCAAGACAACATAGGTCGAAAGTTTCACACCCTCTCACCAAACTTTATGTAAAAACTGCAAATGTTACGCGGATTGAAAATGGGTTGAATATGGAAAAGTCGGCCTCAACAAGCTCAGTTACCTTTTAAGATATTATTGAGAATGATCATCATGTTAGTTAGGACCATTTCTATGACATTAGCTAGAGAGATTGCATCATTCTTTTATTAAATAAGGTAAATATTCAAGAGTGCTTATTGTGAACACAAATAGACATTTGGTAACTGTAGACCAATCTACTTGGGCCAATTGCCACATCCGACATAAGATCCGCCATTTGATCACCAAACCTATTCCCTCACATCCTTGCAATTGTTCATAGGATGCCTGATTTTTAACTCATGTTTCTTTCACCATGCATCGAATATCAAATGCTTCAACCTCGTCACCGTAAATAAACCGTAAAACATGCTCTCACGGCTGTCGTGCGATCAAATCATTTACTCAATTATTCCCACATCAATCAATGTCATTTAACTCCAATACCCGACTGATTGATCCGTTCAACTAATGAGTCCATTATGTCGGTCTCTATGACATTTTGCAGTGACTACCAGACCTCCGTCGTCCCTATGACGGAGACGTGCTGCATAAATCACTGATTACCAAATTATTTATCACCTCAAAATACTGAATCACTTGAAGGCGTTCGATTGGATTCATATTACCTAATAAGTTCACGAGCGCCATCTCCCATAGCTTCTCAACGATCGGGGTATAGCCAGCTCCGCTGGCTGTTGTCCGTAGCGGCCAAATATCGCTAACGCAATAAATTATCACCGGAGCTCGCAAGACATGTACCGCCCCACTTTGAGCCTTTTGGTGGAACGATTAATTTGGCGTACGATCTCGCGTCGAATACGATAATACCACGCTTTAGTTTTCAGTGACCACTAGCGGCATGGTAAGGGATATCCAGTGGTTGTTTGAGAGGGGGCAGTTGTAGTCCATTTGTGTCTGGTCAATTGACTTGGGTGCAAATCTGCATAGAGGGCGCTCTAACTTCAGGACGGGTGTGATAATGGCGGCAGTGGCGGGACTGGTGGTGACCCTCTTCCTTGGTTTGCGTCATTAAGGTATCGATTTTCACGATGCACGATCGCTTTTGAGGGCAGGCAACAAAGCAAATAAAAGCGGTATTACAAGAATATAACAGATAAAAACACGTATTCCTCAGGTACTTTGGCAGCCACTGCTTTATCCCGAAGCTCGTTTGATGATCTCACAATGAAACGTTCGGTTTAGTTGTTTTTTTTTGTTTTTTTTGTTGATGTTGTTGCTTGCGGTGCTCTTGTTGTTATTATTGCTGGTGTTGCTGTTACTGTTGGTGAGGTGGTACTGTTGTTGGGAATACAATTTGAAAGTTTTATTGTTGTGCACCCAGGATCTATTGTTGTTCCAGCACAAAAAGCACCTCTCACTGTCCCAGCACTTTCCACCGTCGGGACAGTCTGAACCAGCAGATCATATAAGTACACCAATTATTGTTTGTTCAGATATACACATACCCTTGCCGTATCCAGAGACGCTTAATCAATCTTTACCTCAGTTAAGAAAAGAATAAAGATCGTCTCTAGTCAAGGAGTCGAAGATCATCTTTGCATTTGTCGAGTAAGCGCAACATGCGCCACAGATCGTGTATCTTACATGTTCAATAAAAACAAAACAAAACAAAAGAGAAAAAAAAAGAACCACGAAAAAGAAAACAAAATAGTACTAACATCTCAGCATTGCGGTCCTTCAAGTAATTGGGGTGCGGGAAGAGATTGAACTGTGTGGGTACCATGAATTCACATCATCGCAGAAGTCGTGATCGTGTGGTCAAACCTTTTGTGTCTTTTGCGCTCCCAACAGCAATGTTACAATTATTTATACGGTATTCATAGGTTTAACTCCTACTCGGACGTCGCATCTCACCAGAATGTTGGCCCTGAACCAATTCGTTTCTAATTGTCGTGCAGGCATATAGAGGTACTTAATGATGCTGCATCTATCGGCGTGACTATCACATTCAGTATGACATGCATCAGTCAGTTAGAGATGATGGGCTGGTGTGATTGGGATGATCATGATTCATGTGTGGCTGGGATTTTATCACCCGGAACCTATTGGATCCAATACTTGACGATGACTAAAACAAAATAATCAGTAGGTCAAACGATGTCGGATGTTGTAGTATAGATTGGTAGTATATGTTTGCAACAAGTTTCCTGTGAAGCTACATGTGTGTATAGTGAGGCGTGTTAGGCTGTGGTAACACGATTCCCAGTAGTACAGTCATTATTATCACGTAATATGATTCGTATCGACTTAGTGCCACTGATTTTGTAGACGTAGGTGAGGATTTAACGTCTTACAGCCATGGTCTTGCGTTCTACCACATGAAATGTCCGATTTTATAGTAAACATTTAAAAGGAAATATTATTTTTCCGTAAATTTTTATTCAATTAAAATAGGATCCGTTGGCATATATAACATTCTTTCAACGTGATACAAGGCCAAATATTCCCTTTTCATAGAAGTGCTGACTTTTTGAGGCAATGAAATCTTCAAAGGCTTTTATGACCTCTGCTCGGTTCCGGATGAACTTCTGCCGGTAAAATGTATCCAGATTGCGGAAAGGATGGAAGTCCGTTGCGGAAATGCCAGGAGAGTACGGTGGATGCAGAAGAATTTCAAATCCCAACTACAACCGTTTTTCCACCGTTATTTGTGAGGTATGGGGTCTAGCTTTGTCATGCAAAAGGATCGGATGGTGTCTACTGATCAACGCAGGTTGCTTTTCAGCCAATTTGGTATGCAATATGTCGATTTCCTCACAATATTTGATAGCGTTTATCGTTTCTCCTGGTTGAAGAAATGAAAAATGTATTGGTCCTTTCGATGTCCACCAAGTTGTCACCATAACTTTTTTTGGGTGAAGATCGGGCTTGGGGGTGTGTTTTGGTTTTTCCAACCACTGGTCAGGTCTTTTACGGTTATCATACAGAATCCACTTTTCATCACAGGTAGCTATCCGGTTCAGAAACGGTCCAGTTTGATTTCTTAATCTAAGCCATGCGCCGATTTCCAGGCGCCGTCGTTTTTGGGACTCATTCAGTTCATGGGGTACCCACTTATCGAGTTTCAATACCTTTCCTATGAGAGAAAAGTGTCGTTTCCGGCTTTCCACGTGGTTCATTTTCGACGCTGAAATCTCCCGAACGGATCTTTCCAAACCAACGTCGAATAGTACGTTCGTTTACTTCTACATCCTCAAAGGCGTCATTAATGTTTTTTATTGCCAATGACGCATTTTGTACCATTTTAAATTCACAAAAGAAGGGGGTTCGAATTTGAACTCCCGACAACATAGTAAACAATTCCGAGAAAAAAACTGTACTTGTAACGAACCCTAAAATTTTCACACTTCAACCACACGTACCACTTTATTTTATAAAAAGAGAAAATTTAACGATCTGGGACAGATGTTCTTCCAAGAACTTCTTATTTCCGACTGAGCGCAAATCTGACATTTCTTGTGGTACGACACAATAACTAAATAGTACAGTCTTCCTCGAGAAGTAGATATGTTTCGTCATGTATGGAGAACATCGAAAACTCGATCTCGTCATCTACCCAATGGTTCGTGACACGACAGCACGGTCATTTACTAGGCAAATGGAATCTAATTGTACTTGTGGCGGTTCTACGAACCACACAAACCGCTATAGGTTGAGATATCGTCGTTCTACCAACGAACATACTCACCTATATCCATTACTCGTGCCCACAGACCCGTTCCTCAAAAGTCCTTCCTTTCGCCTGAAACAAAGCTAACATACCAAATACCCAACATTGAATTCAATAGTAAAAACCAATCGAACTTAACGTTCAAAATGTCCTAATATTGAATTCAATGCATCCATTAAACGCATTTTTCTGAAAACAAACAGAATAACGCATATCTCCTCATGTAGCTAATAGCAATTAGCACCCTAAATATCTCAAAACTAAGAAGCGCAAGTGCGCAAACAAAGGCGTTGCGATTCTCCCGCCGGCACAGAATTCTTGCAATCATAAACATCTTGACGCCTATTTCACGCCAGATGTTTATGACTTGGAAATGCGATCTAGAAACCGATACTGAATCCCACGGTTCCTTTGTTACCCATCTGAAGCACACAAAAACTCTTGTTGTCGTAAGCCAGATGTGTAACGCAAACAAATCCCATGAAAGGACCGAGAAAGCCGCAGCGGTACGCTTGACCCTTCGAAAGAAGTTTCCGATAAGAGGATGGAAATATGAATCCAGATGAAAAGTTCTCTTACAGATAAGAGAACGAGAATAATGATCATGTTGGAAACTGTTTTTACGGATAAGATGATGGGAACGAAAATGGAGATGAAAATTCTCTTTTACGGATAAGGGGATGAAAAATTCGAAATGGAGATAAAAATTTTCGGACGTTGTCCCAGAGAACTCCGACGATGAGGTGATCTTTAACGTGTGTCTAGTTTAACGTGTGCCGAGTTTAACGTTACCAGAAAGTAACGTGTCCCGTGGAGTAATTACGCGCGGTATTAGTCAAGACAGTTTCAACAGCAGATAATGCTAAACCATAACTGAAATTAAGTACATACAATTTTTCGTGAGTTTGACACTTCGCTTGCAATCGAGTAGTTTACGTTGCACACAATACCCCAGGCAAGGTATAAGCACAGTCATTACCAACACGTCAAAGAGATAAGACGTATAGCTGACAACAGGAGAGAGCTCCTAAAAGGCGTTGATCCATGTTTTTCCCCTGAGGAGGTATTAGAGGGATTAAAAAATGTCGAAACCGACAATTTAAAATTTACAGGTGTGAAACCTTTCTTTACCGCCAACTCCAGAAAACGCAACTGCAAATTGCCTTTCTTTATTGTATCACTGACTCCCAACAGTAAAGTTGATGCTCTCCGATACATCAAACACCTCAACCACCAAACAATAAGTTGGGAAAAAATTAGAAAAGTCGATCGCGTATTGCAGTGTATGCGTTGTCAACGCTTCGGGCACGCGGCATCAAACTGCCACATCCAATTCAGGTGCGTAAAGTGCCTCTCCGACCATATCATTGGTGAATGCCCCTTGGGCAAGGAACAGCTTCCAGATAGGAAAACACTGTCCTGTGTCCTCTGTAAAAATACAGGTCACACTGCTAATTTTAGAGGATGTCCTAAATTTCAACAAATGAAATTAAAATTGGAATCCAAAAAGAAACAAGTTGAAGAAGAGAAAAAAATGAAAACTCGTTCTTACAACAATTTCGTGGCTCCTTGTGTGTCATATGCACAAATGACCGGTGCTCCTAAGCAACCAGCATCCTTGGAACATACATATAATAATGGGAAAATGCCTGCACCAGAGGCACATTCAGAAATAATAACAATGTAATTAACCACGCAAGGACAATTTGCCGAATTTCAAAGAACTCTGACTGAACAAAGAGCACGAATAGATACTCTCTATTCAACCCTGTTCTCAAATAACTCTCCACATCAAAATCTTCAACCCTCCATCTGAACTTAACCTAAAAATTATAGCTGTGAATGTAAATTCACTAATCCACATCGAAAGAAGGGATAACTTAGGCAACTGCTCCAAGTCGAATGCCCAGATGTGCTCTTGGCTAGCGAAACTAAGCTAAACCAAAGGCACAAAATGGGCTACAAAAATTATAACGTAATTAGACGAGATCGACCACACTCTACTCGAGGGGGTGGGGTCGCTATCTTAGTTAAGAAAGGTCTTCACCATAAGGTCGTTTACAACACGGAAGTACACAAATTCCAGGTGCTAGAGGCATGCATTATAGAAATTCCGCTAAAAAGTCTAAGGCATCTATATATAGTCGCTGCTTACGCTCCTGAATCTGTTCAAGGTACCCAATTTATCAGTGAAATCGATACGCTTTTCCGAAGTCTCAAGTTAGATTCGGAAAACAATTACTTTTTAATGGCAGGTGATTTTAACGCCAAGCACAGTGCCTGGGGCAATCTGACCTCGAACACCAGAGGCAATGCCTTGTTTGATTGGTGGCAAACAAATGCGATCGAGCATAAACTAGAATTGTACGTCTTATCCAAGAGGTAACTCCTTCCTGGATTTACTTATGACAGATGATCGAATTCAGTTACCAGATACCGAGGTAACTACTCGAAATTGTCTTCGCACAATTGAGTACGGTAGCGATCATTACGGACTTGGAGCCGTAATACACGTGCCAAACGAGTACCATCTACTTGAGCAGTACGACCCGGTACACTCTTTCGATTTCCGAAAAGCACATTGGTCGCGTTTCGATCGCATAGTAAAAAGAGAAATACGCAACATTGGCATAGACCTACCGACTAATAGAAACCTTCATAATGATGAAATCGATCATTACCTCCTAACTATGAACGATATTGTTACTAACACAATGAATCGTTCCATCCCCAAAGTAGCTCATATGGATGGCTATACCCACCGATACAGAAATGCTATCGATGCTTTGCATAGGCAAAAGGGCACCCTGCTCTCAAAGCTGAAATTGTGCTATAGGCAGTTCAGTGACCCAAATAGCAATGAAATCAAAACAATCAATTCCTTGATTAAAAATCTTCAAAAACTGATCCGGGATAATTACCGAGCAGTAATAAATGAGGAGTGGAGCAACAGAATTCGAGCTGTCCAAGCAAACGGTCCGAACATGTTTTCACAAATCAAGAAAATATGTCGAAGGAAAGATCACAATGACATTCCCTGTCTCCGAATTCCACGGACTCCCGAGAATTGTCAGATAATGCTGAACGCAGGACTCACCTTAGAGCACATCAACTCCAATGATGAAGTAATAGTAGTCGAAGATCCGCAAAAGAAAGCGAATTCAATTGGAGCCTGTTTCGAAGCAGTGTACAGAGTTAACGAATTAGTTCATGCTAACACTTAAATTGAAAGCAATGCCCGTCAAAGACATTGCTCGCTGCGCAACCTACTTCACAACTGGCGATCCGAAAACCATAGTTTCATCACATTCGACGATGAAATATAAGGCGGATTCTCCCGTCAGAAATGAAAATACAAATATGTTTGTGCGCAAGGATGAACTTAGAAACATACTTAACTCAATAAAAAATAAGAAATCATCTGGAATAGATAGCATTCCAAATGTGGTTCTAAGGCATTTGCCTCGCGAAGCAGTGAACATATACACTACCTTGTTTAACAACGCTCTAAACAATGCACACTATCCAACCCATTGGAAGACTGCAGTAGTCCACCCTATCCCCAAAACGGGTAAGGAGAAGAGCAATCCAGCTAATCTGCGCTCGATCAGCCTGTTTCCCAACATCAGCAAGGTATTCGAAAAAATTATAAACAAAGCACTGATAGATTGGTGTGATGAAAACGATATCATCCTCAACAACCAGTTTGGCTTTCGAGCGCGACATGATACAGTTCATGCAGCGACGAAACTTGTTTCCGATATACAGTGGAACAAGGCAAAGCGACAATGTACAGGCGCAAGCTTGGTTGACTTTGAAAAGGCTTTCGACACCGTATGGTTAGAAGGACTTGTCTATAAGTTAACAAACCTGGGTATGCCGCAATATCTGCTATACATTATTTATGATATGATAATGGACAAACATTTTGTGGTGAAATGTGGGGACATACTCTCCAATAAGACCTTCCAAATTAAAAATGGCTTACAGCAGGGAGCTGTGAATTCTCCCATTCTATTCAATATTTACACTAGTGATCTAGTGAGTTCTCTCGAAAACGCCATTGCGTACGCCGATGACATAGTGGTGTACAGAACAGGAGGAAAAATAGACGACATCAATAGACACCTTCAAGATGACTTCAACAAAATAAAACAATTTTGCGACGACTGGAAATTAAAGATTAATTTCCAGAAGACCGAGACTATCCTTTTTAGAACGCCCCTATCCAGGGCCTCGAGGGATACAAAATACAACTGGAAACACTTCTCTATTGTAGGTAACAATAACCTTTCACTGCAAGTGAAAACTGTAGTTAGATACCTTGCTATCTGGCTAGACCAGTATTTATATTTTGACAAGCACGTAGCAGCGTCCCTCTCCGCAGCTAAAAGCGCATATTCTATAACAAGAAGTCTATTCCGGAGTAGTCTTCTTGACCCCAGAGTCAAAATAATTTCGTACTCGGCATTCATCCGACCAGCTTTGATTAATGGCTGTCCAATATGGTATAATATATCTCCACTTTATATGGAGAAGTTTCGTGTGTTCGAACGGCAGTGTTTGCGTTCCTGCCTCGGACTTTATAGAACACTAGAGTCGCAATACAAAAAATTCTATCTCAACAAAATCCTGTGTAGCAAATCAGGGTTAAATAGGATAGACAATTTCATAATTAAAATTATCCGTGGTCACACAGCAAGGGCAATGTGCAGTGACAATAATCTTATCGCGGGAGCATTCTATCCCAACGATATGTATCTGGAGAATACCCTCCAGAATGGGTTTATTCCCTCAGAAGCGTTCCCTTTCTTGGATCAAAAAGGCCTTATCCAAGACGTGCATGGAGTCCCGATTATTTACCACGCTTTCCGTGGTGCCAGGGAGAAACGAATTCTCCATGATAGTGATATCTCCAATGCCCCAGACCGCATTCGTTTTAGCACGGCGATCAGTGAAAGAGATAAATCAGCCACAGATCGAACATCTCCCAAATGGTGGTGGCTTCTCAACGAGGAGAGGACTTCACTTCCTCAGATATAGTATGCCTCTCAAGAGCAACGCTCTCCTTCCTCTTGTCCCCCCTCCCCCTGTCCTCCTTTCCCCATTACTTTTATTTTTATTTTATTTTTTATTTCTTATTTTATGTTTTATTCGTTTCGTTTTGAAGTTTTTGTTTGTTATAATAATAATTAAAAAAAAAAAAAAAAATAAAAAAAATTGTAATAATAATGTATACATATAGATGTAAAGGAGGAGTCCCTCTAATATATGACTTATTTCATATATATATATATATATATATATATATATATATATATATATATATATATATATATATATGTATATATATATATAAGAAACAAAAAAAAAAAATGTACGCCGAAAGGCATATATAAAAATCAAGTTGTAATGTGTAATTTAGAGAGCTCGCATAGAGCCAGTAAGTTAATTTAAGGACTGTGATTGTAGAAAAGGATTTAACATTTACCCCTAATATTATACATGTAAAAAGAATTAGGAAAATAAATGTGGTTTAAAAACTAAAAAAAAAAAAAAGCAAGGTATAAGCAAAGACTACTGTACGCACCCTAGTGTATTAAAACTTAGAATCGTGTCCTAACGATTATCAACTAGTGTCAACTAATTTCGCTCATTCATTCGCTCTGGTTTCGTCTTGTGTTTTTTTTTTGTTCGCAGTGTTCAGCGGAACACTGCGTCAGCTTTCGGCAAAGACCAAAGTCCGCCAAATACTTGCTATCCATTTTCCAGTGAATTAAAATACTATAGCTCCACTTCAATTTGAGCACAGCCAGAATGCCACGAACCTATAAGACATACCACGGACACATTGCGTCTAGCTGAACGTGCTCTCAAATATCGCAAGGTGGAAAATATACAGTTAGTTTAGTACTTGTATACATTCTAAAGCTTTGAGAAACACAGTGAAGAACCTAGTTCGTACCTCTGTTGTGAAGAGGCTAAACCGATACATCAGACCACAGCCACACATAAACGAGTATGGCTCAACTCGTTACATGAGCTGTGGATTGCTACGGGAGTCGTTCAATAAGTTCTTAAAACGAGATTTTCAGGGGACGGCGTTTTTTCTTGATTTTCTTCGCGAAATCGGTGTAATAACGTCCCACAATATTCGGCAGTTATTGTTTTTCCTTTATCCAAATGAACGAATGTAGTATCCCATTTAACATAATAATATCACGCAACGTTTTCTCATTAATTGGCTGCCTTTGACACATAGTTCTTCCCCAAGTTTCATGCTATCCAAATACGAGTATATTTCTTTGAATCGTATCGCATATCGTCAGTAATATCCAAATACCAAAAGTAAGCGCGACACCAGGTGGCATGGGAGATTCCCTGGCAAATGCTTACGCTTGCAAAAATGCAACTTACGGATAATAACAAATTACCTTACACCAGGAGTCACGCACTCGCTTAGGGAATTCCCACTAAAATGATTATGCCTACGAAAGAAAGTCAACGGATAACAAAGTGTTCAGTTTTGCGGATGATAGTACGCTTGTTTCCTCCTTTTCGAGTGATCGGCCGATTGATGTACCAACGTCGCACCAGCTGAGATGTAGACAGATTGACTCTCTGAGTCGGGATCTGGATAAATTACTGCAGTGGGGAAAGGCCAATCTTGTCGACTTCAACGCAACGAAGACCCAGTATACAACATTCACAAGGAAAACTGGACCATCGGTTCCACAGCTGATGATGAATGGCCGGGCCCTCGAGGCTGGGGAAAGTTGGAAATTGCTCGGCGTCACAGTCAGTGGGAATGTATCATGGCATAAACACATATCGAGGATCGCCAGGGCAGCCTCAGGAAAACTGAGGTATCTTTTTAGAGCGAAGAAATATTTTTTCTCCGGCCCAACTTCTTCTCCTATATAAATCCCAAATTAGACCCGCGCTCCAATATGGCTCTCATGTTTGGAGCTCGGCTCCTAAACATACCCTCGACCTACTTGAGAGCGTACATAGTCGAGCGATCCGCCTGATCGGGGACTCGGCGCTAACGTCGGGACTACAGTCGCTATCACATCGAAGGCGCGTGGCCGACCTCTGTCTGTTTTACAGATATTATCACGGGTGCTGTTCTTCGGAGATTCTTGGCATTGTTCCACGCAATTCGGTTTATATGCGCACCACAAGACAATCCGACGGATCGCACCCGTTTGTGGTTCATCTCCCGACGGCGCGATCATCCCTGTATCAGAACTCGTTCCGTTACAGAGCGGGGAAGCTGTGGGACTGCCTACCCACGGGAGTGTCCCGGAGCGTTACAACCTGCAACTGTTCAAAAAGAACTGCAACAGTTATTTGATGGCATCTAGGGGCGCCCACTCGGCGCTATAGGTTCGCCTCTCCCGAGAGAAGTGTAATAAAAAAATAAAAAATAAATACGGATAATAACGAATCGCCACCGGAGATTCGAGGGGACGAAATATGCTTGAAACAAGGCCACTGCACTTTAAGTGGATCATTTATGTGGAAATAAAATTACACGTAACGTATCACTCATGCCAGGCGATTGCGGTCAATAAGGATCAAAGCCGACTGGGGGAAACTGCGACAGGGTAAATGACTTGCGCTTGAGGTCATGCTGAGTGGAGAAGAATTGGACCCACCGTTTACGATTATTCCTCAATGATTTGGGTATAAAAGGAGTGGTTGCAAAGGGAATAATGGGCAATATAAATCGAGAGCTAATTAATATAACTTAGAAAATAACTTAGAATAGAATAAATAAATAAAGAATTAAGTAAAGAACAAATAAATAACAAATAATGAGATTAATTTGGAATTAAGAGAAGAACGAAGCTTTTTTAACTCACCACCTCTCGCTCTTCTCTCGCTATCGAGAAGAACGGCGACACAATCACTCGTTATATGAACTGTGGATTGCTACGGGGTCGTTCAATAAATCCTTAGAAAGAGATTTTCACGGGACGGCTCCTCGATAGTATAGTGGCTAGTATACCCGCCTGCCACGCGGGAGACCGGGGTTCGATCATTATGGAAAATTTAACAAGCCTCAGGGCTTGCTAAATAAGGCCAAGACCGGTTCCCGGTTGTAGTGCCGATGATGATGATGATTGTTTCTCCTTTTTCCAAATGACCGATGTAGACCATTCCGCGTTTATCCTAAAATACCATTGCCATCATATAGCTCGGCGGTTGCAGTGTCCCTTTCGTCTTTGAAAATCCACTCGTTTGATTGTTCTTTTGTCTCTGGTGTGTAGTAATGTATCCACGTTGCACCCAGACTTATATATTGAAGCAGAATCTCTTCAGTTTCACAAACGATTTGATTCACACAAGATTTCTCGTTCGACTCGCTACAGAGTAATGATGCTTTCTAAAAATAAACCATTTATAATACCGTGAGCGTCAACTCTTAGGTGTTCTAAGAACTTATTGAACAACTCCATACATTAATACTCGGGTGTACGGCGCTATTGATTTTTGTTTGTCTAGTAAAGATATCTCAAATAGATGTGGAGCCTTGGGAAATATCGTGGAGGTCTCGCTAGGGTTGCATAGCTCCGGCATACCTTATTCTAGGCAAGGTCTTTGGGATATACGCCCATTTCGAACTGCTTTTCATGTAAATCGAATAAATATCGAATGGTAGGTTGAACTCCAACTGTATACCACCCACTCGGCTTCAGGCTCCGTGAAATTGTCGGGAGAAATCGCTGATCAACTTATGAAACTTGACTGATAGATGGATTGAAAAGGTTATATATCCAGTATAATTTTCCAGACACCTTGGAACTGTTTGTGTTATCCGAGCCAAGCACCTAACACTTTCAAACGAATGGGTCATTGAAAAATGCTGACCATTGGCGGATGTCAATCATTTATATCACATACTACTTTCAACTTTAACAACAACTGCGTCAAGTATGGAAATTTAGAGCAACCGACTGGGGCAGTTCGCGGAATCCTGTTGTATCCTTTCCGTCTTGAGATAATATTTTGCATAATAAATTCTAACGTAAAAACTAGTGGAGAAACCACGGTTGAAATTAATTTTCATAAACCCAATGTATCCCATATTTTATTACTTGTATACACTCTAAAGCTTTGAGGTAAACAAAAAAGAACATGGTTGGAACCTCCGCTGTGAAAAGGCTACAACTGATACCTCAGACATTCAACTGTCCAATTGGTTCATGTTTCTTCTGGATAATGACTGAGGCTATGAACAATAACTTCAGTTCCTCTTCCTTCCCTCCGTCAGCGAAGGACACTAGTCACGAACTCGAAAGAAAAACTCAATATTTTCGCGAATATGTTTTCTGAGAATTCAGACCTAGATGATGTTCCTTTAGATCCACATATGATCTAAAGAGATTCGGATAGACAGTGTGTTTTCAAGTTTATTTTCAGTTAATTCCGGACTGCCTCCAGGCTCTATATTGGAGTCAGTTCGGTTGCTGATTCATATTTATGTTTTTCAAGCATCACATGCAGTTTAATGACGATACCGTACTGATTTCTTCACTTTTTAATGATCAGCTGTAAAACGGATTAACGTCAAACCAGCGCAGATGCAATCAGGTTGACTCCTTAAAATCCCAAATGTGAAAAAAACCGACCTCGTTGATTTCAGCACAAACAAGACATGGTATATGGGTTTTACAAGGAGAAAATTGATCATCAGTGCTGTAACTTATGATGAAAGGCCAGACCATCAAATATGAGGAGAACAGGAACATGTGCTGAATTATACCCACAGCGGAAGTGGCTCACGGTATGAACATGTGCCGTATATCGTTATTTTCGCCCCAAATTATCTGGGTTATATTTTCGGAGCTGAAAGGTATTGTAGTGTGCCCATTAAAACAGAAATGCATTTCCCATAATATGTACCGTTCACAAATCAAAATCCGCGATCATGGAAAAAATACCGGACGGCATACATCAAAGCACTGACACCATGAGAAGTCAGACAAAAAGTATAACAGGACAATACTCGTTTGCCCAGGTGTTCCGATAGATGTGCGTCATGTATGGTACATGATATCACGGTGCATGATACTCACAAAAAGTATTTCATAACAATACTCGTTGCTCGGGTGTCCGATAGATGTATGTCATGGAGCATGGTGCTTACCTATTAACGTGTCATCAGAGAAGTAATTCATTGTGGATTTGGCACGCAATGTGCAATGAGTGTTTGAAATTTGGAACATAGTTTTCAGGTAATAATTGGACGGCCGAAATAATACTAATGTGACCTACTTCCATATGTATCGGAAATGTTGATGGCAGAAATAATGTTTAAGAACCGATTTTTGAAAAAAGCAGACACAAGCTGAGTACAATCAAACTTGCGTCCCATTATTTTTTTGTTTAGGAAGATATTTATGGCATTCGTGTCCTGCCATATAGTGAAGTAGATACTTCTCCTTTAGGACATGCTACCCTTCACAGCACTGTTCGAAAGAATGGGACCCGACACAACATTGCGTTGACCTCTACACATTTGATAAATACGCTTCAACTTTTACGTTAAATGTTTGCATTATTCTGCTTGGTGGCGCACCAATCCTTACAATGGCGACTCTCCCAGCATCGTACCCTACATGGCGACCGTGTCATAATAAACCCTACCAGCTTCTTACTCTACAGTATTTTACTTTAGCACAACTTCTCCTCTCTAAATATCAAATCACACTTGCCGCTAAACAGTAGAAGCACCCACCTCAATGCATTTATCTATTGTAGCGCAGCCCTGTTATGTTTGGCATCATTTGACTTGAAGGTCCGTGGATTAAAAAATGCTGAATTTATCAATTCACCAAACAAAAATTTTTTGAAGGAAACGTTGCCAATACAACCACAGTGGTCAGCCACACATCCAAGAGAATCATCTATGATGGCATCGGTTTAATGCAACACACATCCAGACCTTGTCTGCGATGGAGGGATGTGGTAGACCAGGACGCCCATAGCCTAGCAGTGCCAAACTGGATGACATCGGCTCGAAATCGGGACCGGTGGAGAGATTTGTTAAATAAGGCCAAGACCGGATCTCGGTGGTAGTGCCGATGATGATGATGATGATGAAACATGTGACGAGAATACCGTTAAGATTAGTATACTATTTATTGGCCAGTAGGAACCCGGATGTTCACGACCTCGCCAGCTCGACTCAGCCAGCTCGACTCCGCCATCGTCCCCTGTCCTGTGCGCTCTCCTTCCACGCTTGGTGATCTGATCTGATGTCCTCAAGGTCAGACCTTCAATTGTCCTCCCATCTCCGTTGCGGCCGTCCTGTCGGTCTCTTTCCCGTTGGTCTACCGTCAAGAATTCTACGCACGGTCCTATCGTTGCCCATTCGCACCACATGTCCGGCCCATCTTAATCTTCGCGACTTGATTACTCTCACTATTGTAGGTTTGCGGTATAGCTCTTCCAATTCGTGGTTGTGGAGTTTCCTCCATTGTCCTGACTCCTCGTCATATTTACCGCCAAATATACCCCTTAATACTTTATTCTAGAAACGCGGAATTTGTTTTCTTCCCGTTTTGTGAGAGCCCATGTTTCGCATCCGCATAGAACAATCGGCATGATTATGGTTCTATAGACACGGAGCTCTATAGTATAGTGGTTAGTATACCCGCTTGTCACGCGGGAGACCGGGGTTCGATTCCCCGTCGGGGAGCCTCTGGCACAAGACTAATGACCTTGCCCGGAAAAAACAAATCATTATGGAAAATTTAACAAGCCTCAGGAATTGCTAAATAAGGCCAAGACGGGTTCCCGGTTGTAGTGCTAATGATGATGATGATGAGACACGGAGCTTTATATTCCGTGATAGCAGTTCGGATTTTAGCAATTTACTAACTGCGTGCCAACTAGCGTTACCGGAGTGTAGTTTTTTGTTAATTTCCTTCGACATTTCGTTACTGGCCGTCAGTATTATTCCCAGATATTTAAATTGTGGGGACTCGGTTCACCTTCCTCCTCCATCATAAATGTAAGTTCCACCGCAGCAGACTGTTCATCAAACGCGGAAGGATGAACGATAACATCCAGGAAACTGCAGCACAGGAGAAAAAAATAAATAAAACGCACTGTCTATTGGTGATCACCGTTTTTTATTATTTTAATTGCTTGTTTCTTTTCACATTTTACACTATTGTATTTGGACCGCGGTCACTAGAGACATTACTTTTAATTGGATATTTTTGCTATCAACTTAATCTGACGCAATTTTTACAACTTCGGTATATACGCGTCCTCGGCACGCGACGAGGAGCGGAAGCGGCACGACCTTGGTGGTCGGCGGATGTAATTGGACTCAGCGATAGACGACTTGTGCAGAGCCGACTCGCTAACGGGGTGAGTTTCCCCGAGAGAGAAAGTGTTCCTCCCCACTAAGGATACGTTTTACCTACCACAAGAGAGACGTAAAATCTCTTTTTGTGAGAAAACCAGATCTCGTAATGGAGATCATGGTAGTATGTGTGCATGGGTGATCGTAAGGATCACTATATTCAATACCCGCGCAAAGGCGGGTAATCGAAGCAGAGAGGCGGCAAGGACAAAGGGACCGTGAAGATCGTTGGTAGTACATATGGGTTCTTTCATGGGATAAACCATGACAAAGAACCTGAAGCGACGAAAAGGGCATAGGGTGTATCCATGATATGTGAGTTCGGTAAAGCAAACAAACCGAATCTCCTTGGATGCTAAAGGTTTTTGTTTGCTCATGCCGCCGCTGAGAGAAGCAGATCCCGAAATATGAGAAGACAAAGGGAACGCTTAGGTCTCTAAGATGTGCATTGCGGCTAAATAAATAGGCGGCAATGCAATGTGGAAATGCGCTTATTGGTTTTATCTTGATTACCGGAAAATGATGTTTGTGGCATCGCTGGTAGGAGTAGGTATTCAATTCCTATTTGCATTTGCCTGTGCTGTAGGATTTAATTGATGACTTAAGACGCGAGATGCGTATATTTGTTTTGGTCCCTTAGGTATAGGTCGCCAGCCAATGTGTATGTATGGTGATTATACACTTGGTGAGGACGGAAAGTAGGCGGCGCACTGTTTATGATCCCTGTTATGATGGTTACATTGTATGTAAACCAAATCATTTTGTTTTCAGGAATTCCTGTAGGGGGATTTGCCTGGGATCGAAGGTGCCAAATTGGTTTTGGGAATCCTGATATGTTAGGAAAAAATTCTTACAGGGAATCTTTATGCGAAGAGATGCATGAAAGGTAAGGATTCTTTAACAGGGACTTTTAGATTATAAATTTGATTTATTTGATGCTTGAAGCATTTACAGGTGCTTAATGCAATTGTATTAGCAAAAACTTATGCAGATTGGGATGAAGTTATGGGGGTTTTTCAGGTAAGTGGGCCGTGGGGTTTGGCGGAACCGCCAAAAAATTCTTTAACTTTTTCAATGATCTTGCCTCTGACATTTATATGTGTTCCCTGAGGTTCACCTGATCTCGCCGTAATCATGTATTTTGTTTTGTCTTCATTTATTTCTAGGCCCACCTCTTCTGCACGATGATTTCACAGTTTTTATCTACAGTTTCGAGATTATCGCCCAGAACGGCAATGGCATCCGCAGATACGAGCAATTGCATGACTCTGTTCAGGGATAATCCGGCCATGTAGTCGTCTTGTACCTTTCTGATAACATACTCGAGGACAAGGTTAAAAAGATATGGTGAGGGGGCATCCCCCTGTTTTTGTCCCCTCTGGATTTCAAATGGTTCTGAAAGGTGGTTTTCTATTCTAACTCGCCCTTTGTTTTTGTTCATGCAGATTTGAATGAGGGCGGCATATTTTTTCGGGATTCCCAGCTCAACTACAATATGGTAAAGTCTTTACCTTGCAACTGAGTCGTAAGCTTTTTTGAAGTCAACGAACAGTTGGTGAACCGTCTCTCCGTATTCCCACTTTTTTTCCAGCAGTTGACTTACTGTGAATATTTCGTCGCTCGTTGACCGGTTCCTATGGAATCCGCACTGGTAGTCTGTCAGTATTTCTTCTGCGCCCGGTGTGATTCTCGCCATTATGACATTTGTTAGTAGTTTGTATGTGGTTGGGAGCAATGATATTCCTCTGTAGTTTTTCGCAGCCAGATCTGTCACCTTTTTTTAAAATGGGGACGACTATTGAGGTTTTCCATTCTTCCGGAGTGACTTCCTTATACCATATTGTTGTGATGGCCTTTCGAGCGGTTGCCTCTTCTCTGTCGGTCGACTCTGAGAGTCTTGTTGTTTTTCAATCGATTTATTGCGTCTACAATTTCGTTGAAAGAGGGCTGTGGGATCTGAGGCTCGGCTGTATGTACGTATGGTGCGTTTATTTGTGGTTGATGGGTGCGCACGTTGAGCAGGTTTTCAAAGTATTGCTTCCACCTTGTCACGATATTGTTTGTTTCTGTGATCACACAGCCGTTTGCGTCTCAGATTATTTTGGCTCTTCTTCGGTAGCCATTTCTTATTGCGTTTATGCCGGCATACATGCCGCTGATGTTCTTTGCTCTGGCATTTTCTAGGATTTCTTCGATCCAAATCTTCTACCATTCGGGTTTTTTGGGGTTTGAAATGTCTCATTGTCTCTTTCCGAAGGTATATCTTTCTCCGTTGACTTCATCATATCTTTCTGGGTGAATCACTGGCGCTTACATTGTTCGATCTTGGCCTTGCACTCATCGTCAAACCAAGGTTTGGAATTAATTGTTTTTTTATATCCCAATACCGTTTGGGCTGTTTATTTGATTGTGTCTCTGATCGATGCCCGTTTAGTGCCCAGATTAATGGTTTTTTCTACCCCATTACTCCTATTCTTTAAAATGCTAAATAGATTCGTTAGTTCGCCTTGAAATTCAGCCCTTTTGCGCAGGTATTTTAGTTTATCAGTGTCGAGCTTTTTGCTCAACTCCCGTGACTGCCCACGTGGGTTTGCAGCGAGCCGACTCCTAATGTTGCCCATCACTAGAAGATGATCGGAGTCGCGATCTGCTCGTCTATATGATCTTACGTCGAGGATGTTCGAGTGGTGTCTTTTGTGTATCATCATCATCATCATCGGCACTACAACCGGGAACCGGTCTTGGCCTTATTTAGCAAGTCCTGAGGCTTGTTAAATTTTCCATAATGATTTGTTTTTTTCCGGGCAAGGTCATTAGTCCTGCGCCAGAGGCTCCCGTCTTTTGTGTATGGGGAAGCGGTTATAGCGTTTGAAATAATAGTGAAGAAGATCGTGTGATTCGAACTGACGCTATGACAGCTCGAATCACGAACAATTTTTTACCTAAGCGTAACACATCAGGCTACTGACCGTGTTTAGAATTTGATTTCCAAACTCGACTATATTCCACTGATGTGAATTATTTTTATTTATCGCTTGGTATACGGCTCTGATGTATTTTTCTTATTCGGTTTTTCGTTCGGTGTTCTTCACTAATTTTGTTTGTGAATTGTGTGTATCTGTTAGAGTTGCCACACGGTCTATTTGATTACTCGTTACTACGTTACCTTGATTACGTTAGATTTGCTTGTGCTTGAATATCGTCTTTTTCAGTAGCAGATCTTTTGACCGTGCGAGCATGATAATTCGAATTCCACTATCATTTGAAACGTCGTGTAGGCTTTCTTTACCTATAGTTGGTTGGAATATATCTTCCTTTCCAGTTTTCGCATTGAGGTCCCCGAGGAGGATTTTAACATCGAATGATGAGATCCCATCAAATACTTCCTCTAGGGTGTCGTAGAATGGGTCCTTCGTTTTGTCGTCGGTAGATTCTGTTGGGGCGTGCACGTTTATAAATACATAATTGTACCATGGTGCCTGTATTTTTAGCACCGGCCGCCGGTCATTCATGGCGCAAGGCTAAGAGCCTTGCCCGGGAAAACAAATTATTATGGTCTCATACTTGTTAAATAAGGCCAAGACCGGATCTCGGTTGTAGTGCCGATGATGATGATGATGATGATTCGGTCATTAATAAATCTCACATCTTTTACATGGGGCGTAATCTTCTTGCTTATGACGAAGCCGGTTTCGAGGTTATGGTTGTCGCTAGCACCACACGCCAGTATGAACCCCTTGGTTTCGATTACTTTATGTGGGAGTCGGACTTCCTGAAGCGCGACGATGTCAATTTTATATTGTTTCGGGATTCTACGACCGTCTGTATCGGTCTTTTATACAACGTTCGAACATTCCCCGTGCCCACGCGTATATCCCGCTTTTTCCGTTTTTCCCTACGCCATCTTTTTGCCCAGTCGGTGTTATCTTAATGATTTCTTCCTTTATGGTAGTGTGGGCCCATCAAACCTACGCATACTGGGTTTTCGGTGGGATTGTGTTGTGTATATTCAACTATAATATTATACATCGCCAAATGTTTCGCAAAACAATTGTTGCATGTTGGGATTGAGAATGTGGTAACCGATGAATACATACAACATATCGCAGTGTTAATAAGTTTCTGTAAAACCACGGCGCCCATAGATGAATTAATTTAATAAGTTTTCCCAAATGTAGCATGAAAGTACAAAAATCATCAGGGGCTCATTAGCATGCTATATTAGCGGCCAAAAACAACGATGTGACTGGTAACAATTTCTGCGTTCAAAACGAAATACGAACTTCTAAGTGCTGGTAGGCCTCCTATAACACAGTAGATAGGTTCTTAGAAAACGCCGTGTTGTGTGAAACCGTGTTATGTGGGACCTAGAGCCAATAAGAAATGGGGGGTTACGCTCCGAAAACGACAATTTAAAAGATCTATAAACTTACAAGGGTTTTGTCATTAGACGCATTACTCCACAAAAGTGGATTTACAGGATCTTTGGGCACCTTAAATCCGGTTGCAGGTTTTTCTTTTTCCGATGTAAAAGATTCTATTTGGCATTTTTTCCACTAAAGCCCAGTTTCATCGACATTAAAAACTTGATGAGTGGTGGATCCTTGCTATTGTATACCGTTCAGAATATACATCCTGGCAGCTTCATGAGCAATCGACACAGTTCCTCCTTGAACTTTCATGCTATGAATTGCAAAGCGGCTTTTGAACTTATTAAACCAACCTTTACACGCCACAAAATTTGAGTTCATAAAATATTTTCCGTGGGCTTTAAGGTGCTTATAACTTTTAATTACTTTTTGTTTCATCAATCCAAATGCTGAGTGCCTTCTTCATTTTCCGATTACTTAACGCCCGAGGACGAGGTACATATTTTGCGCACATCGCAACAACCTCTTATTTCTTTTTCACCTTTTCTTAAGAGTCTGGACTGGCGCTGCAGTTAACTTAACACTTTTTCCAAGTGAATGGTTTTTCTACTGTTAAAAGTCGATCCAAGATTTGTATCTTTACTTCTAAAGAAATAAATTTTCTCTTGAAGGTTTTTTTATGTTTATCAGACTTGTCTCGAGACTGAAACCTGATGTTATAAAAATATATTGGAAATTAAAGACAGAAACGAAATGTGGATCGATGCAGATTACCAACCAGTCATCATCATCATCGGCACTACAACCGGGATCCGGTCTTGGCATTATTTAACAAATCTCTCCACCGGTCCCGATTTCGAGCCGATGTCATCCAGTTTGGCACTCCCAGGCTCTGGGCGTCCTGGTCTACGCCATCCCTCCATCTCAGATAAGGTCTGCGCGCTGTCTCCTTCCATACCAACCAGTCACTTGAGACAATTTGTCTCCAGATCATGAAAACAAAACAGAGTTTGCCATTCATGGACCCTCGGCGGCGATTTCGTTTCACAACCGATCGGTACAATACAAGGAAATCGCAATGGATGTTATCCCCTTCGAAGAGGGAATCTTACTTCCATTTGCCGTCAGGCGCGCTTCTGAAGGTCATTTCATTCACGTTCTGCAAGTATGTATGCATTAAATTTCAGCCTACCCTTGTAGCGTATTCTACTGAAAATGCGTAGGTCGAGTTTTCGAATGAAATTCTTGTCCCATTGCAGACAGTTTAACAAAAGTGCATAAAAAAATAATTAAGGCAAAAAAAAATAATAAAACGGTGTCTTTAAGAGGAAGTTTCCATTCGTAGGTATACACCGCTTTTATCATCTAGCTACTTGGTTGGAGGGATGGTAGGAATGAAACTATACAAGACGGTTATTATAAAGGGTGATGTTGTTGGGAAGTGTGCTTTCTTCGGTTTTGTACTGAAGGAGGTATTGTGGCGTTTAGATTCGAAGAGATCCAAGCAGAGACGGGTCAAGAACGTAAGACTGCTGTACAAGGGGGTCCTCGCTGTTCTAAGGGCTTTCGTGATACGTGTATGCTAAATTTTACAAGTACTCGTGGATATGGGTAATGGAAGCGCCTTGGTACAGGTCCGAATTGAGACAATGGTGACCATTAGGTCTTCTAGAATAGTTGATGCATTTTCTGAGGAGTTTTCTTTCAAAAATTTGAAATTTATTAAGGCCAAAGATATGCAAGACCATATTGGAAAAACCTACGATATTCCAGACCGGATTAGGTGCTTATAGGATAGAAGTTTAATTTTGGAGTTCATTCGTTATTCTGTGGTATTTCTAACAGATGCACACACAGTAAACAAGCAAATTGTGAAGAACAATACCTAAAGAAAAATCAAATAAGCAAAAGCATCAGGTGGATTATGGCGCAAGGCTAATAACCTTGCCGGAAAAACAAATTATTCTGGAAAATTTACCAAGCCTCGAGACTTGCTAAATAAGGCCAAGACCGGATCCCGGTTGTAGTGCTGATGATGATGATGAAAAGCATCAGACCTGTATACCATAGCAATTTCACATCAGTTGAATATACTCGAAAATAACGATCGAGTTCGTACACGCGGCCGTTAGTCTGATGCTTGAATGCTTTGTTTCTCACCCGTTTCATCGTGTATTCAAATCTGCATTTTCACAATTTTTGCTAAACGCTACAATCCAAATGTATGACCTGTATACACAACACAGAATCTCCTATAGGTAAATAGGACTGTACTACTATGATCACGACTTCCGCACCGGGCAGCGGTTTACTTACCTGCTCGCTCTTCGGTCCGTCGTTTACACACGAAGTTGACCGTACCAAAGTTACTGGGGAGGGAGCAGGGTGGCGTTTCTAACAGATACCAATACAGTACACAAGCAAATGTTTAAGAACAATACCGAAAAAAAAAAATCGAATAAGCATCGGAGCCGTACACCATAGCAGTTAACATAGCAATCCCACACTAGTTGAGTATATTTGAGAATAACGATCGAATTCGTATACGCAGCTTTAGTATGATGCTTCTATGCTTCACATAGCACTCGTTAGTCCTTGCGTTCAAATCACGTCCTTCACTATCCTTGCTAAACGCTATATCTCTATTTCAAGATGATATACAGTTGCTTAGGTTGGCCGATAGCCCTTTGGAGATGTTTACTTGTTTAATGAGACTCATTTTTGTGTTATAAATGACCCAATATATTTCATCCGGTTTTGCGGTCTGGTCGTAGTACCTCTTATATGTACTGGAGTTGGCAGGTTGGGAGTATTTACTACTTAGAATTACAGCCAATGCTTTAGTTGGATTGAGTCAATTTTTGACTCGACTGCAATACTGATAGAGTTCGTCCAGGTGACAATTCACACGATTTGTTGCGAGCCTAGGGCTTATGGCTGATATGTACACAAGAACATCATCCGCATAGCATATTTGCTTTACCTTCTTATATATAGAGCGAGGTATATCTAATGTATAGATATTTAAATAGAATGAAGCCTAACAATGAGGGCCCTGGTGTGCCAGTGTCGGTGCGTAAAATTTGGGATAGCTTTCCATTCACTGGAACTTGAAAATCTCTGTTTCCAACGAGTTAGTAGATGATAACGCATTGCGCTCTACTGAGACCAGTACTCAACAATTTTAAAACGAGTCCTTCGCTTCACGTTTTTTTTTCGATGTCCAAGCTCACCTCAATGATGGCTTCTTTATTAAGGTGTCCACACGCGTGTGGTTTTGAAATACATTAAGAGCCATAGTGGTACTGTGGCATTTCTAACAGATACATACACAATATACAAGCAAATAGTGAAGAACACCGAAAGAAAAACGAATAAGAAGATGCATCAGTCGTATATCAAGCGATAACATAGCAATTCCACATCAGTCGAATGTACTTGAGTTTAGAGATCGAATTCGTACACGCGGCAGTGGCATGGTGTGTTGAGAATTGGTTCAATCTTTAGTGATTCTAACCGTCATAGCGTCAGTTCGAATCACACGATCTGCACTACCGTCGTAAACGTGGGCTCTTCTACTATAAATCTAAATTTCAAATCGGGTATTAAGTTCCTGGCACTGATAAACGTGTTCAGCTTCTCATATATGGACTTTTCGTATATTTTAGTGATACCACTGTTGATTGTACCACATGAGATGTCCGATTTTCACTCAGTCGGAAATAAGAAGTTCTCGAGTGAACATCTGTGTCAGAACGTCAAATTTTCTTTTTTTATAAACTAAAGTGGTACGTGTGCTTGACGTGTGAGCATTTTAGGGTTCGCTACAAGTACTGTTATTTTTTTTTCTAGGAATTGTTTACCATGCTGTCGGTATTCGACCCTCTCCCGTTGGAAAGTTCCGTTCAGGAGATTTCAGCCTAGAAAATAAACCACGGTAAGCCGGAAACGTTAGTTGACGACGATGTTTTAAGAGCAACAGTGGATGCGGACCCAACGAAATCGGTGCGGGAGATTGCACAAAGCATGGGAGTATCTCCAATCACAATAAGTCGACACCTTTCTCTCATAGGAAAATTAAAGAAACTCGATACGTGGGTACCCAATGAACTGAACGAATCCCAAAAACGATGGCGCCTATAAATTTGCGCATCGCTTAGATTAAGAAACCAAACTGAACCGTTTTCGCACCAGATAGTCGCCTGTGGTGAAAAGTGGATTCTGTATGATAACCGTAAAAGACCTGGGCAGCGGTTGGATGCAGGCGAAAAACAAAAACACACCCCAAGCCCGTTCTACACCAAAAAAGGTTATGGTGACAATTTGGTGGACATCGAAAGGACCAATCCATTTTTCATTTTTTCAAATTTTCAGGAGAAACGATAAACGCTATCAAATATTGTGAAGAAATCGACATATTGCATGCCAAATTGGCTGAAAAGCAACCTGCGTTGGTCACGACCCGATCCTTTTGCATGACAAAGCTAGACGCCATACCTTACAAGTAACGGTGCAAAAACTGCTGCAGGTGTGATTTGAAATTCTTCTGCATCCACTGTACTCTCCGGAAATTTCCCTAACGGACTACCATCTTTTCCGCAATCTGGAATCATTTTGCCGGCAGAAGGTCTTCCGGAACCGAGCAGAGGTCATAAACGCCTTTGAAGATTTCATTGTCTCAAAAAGTCACCGCTTCTACGAAAAAGGAATATTTGACCTTGTATCACGTTGGAAGAATGTCATAGATGCCAACGGATCCTATTTTGATGGAATAAATATTTGCGGAAAATAATATTGGCTTTTAATTTTTTACTATAAAATCGGACATTTCATGTGGTGCAACCCAATGCAAGTGAGCAGGGAGAGGAGAGAAAACTTGAGGAGTGATGTATTGGTTTGCCAACTTTAGTTATTTGACGAACAGCAGCATACTTGCAAACATGGGGAAAGTACACCATATTGTAGGCATGGTTGAATAGAATGGAAAGCTTTAGCGGTAGGACATGTTTCCAAGCGACTTCTTAGGGATTTGAGATTTAACCTTTTATCAAAATTGGATCCATATGAAGTGGACAATTCTATGATACAACAGATAAGAGACTATCTGTCTGGCCGTTGAATCCAAGTGGTTCTTGATGGTGTCAATTCCCTCCCATTAAATTAACACAAGCGTCCCCCAAGGTTCTGTACTCCCACCTACTCTCTTTTTCATCTTTATAAATGATCTCTTGGCAATTACCCACAACTCAATTCACTCGTTTGCTGATGATAGCACGTTGTGTTTCTCATCATCATCATCATCGGCACTACAACCGGCAACCGGTTATTTAGAAAGTCCTAAGGCTTGTTAAATTTTCCATAATGATTTGTTTTTTCCGAGCAAGGTCATTAGTCTTGAGCTAGAGGCCTCCCGACGGCCAATCGAACCCCGGTCTCCCGCGTGACAGGCGGGTATACTGTGTTTCTCATACTCATACGAATATTCCCGACCAAACTCTTCGAACGTCAATTCCAACCAGCAGTTTACGGTTGATACATTGAATTCCGACCTCAACAAGATATATCAATTGGGGTTATCTAAGCGAGTAGAATTCAATGCTTGAAAAACCCAGCGCTGTCTCCTGTGGTCAAAGGTGAACTCCAAAGTAAATGCACTGTCGATGAACGGCATTTGCATCGACGAAACCAAGGAACTATTAATCCTCGGAACTCGAATTAATTCGACTCTTAATTAAACCGACCACATTTTTGAAGCTGGGGAAAAGTGCAGTCAAATGTATGGGGATTCTTAAGAAATGCAAAAGATACTTCACTCTATCCAAACTGGCCACTATTTCCAATACGTATGTTCGTCCCAAAATTGAGTTCAACTCCCATATATGGACAGTGGCATCCAAAACTGTACCGCACGTGCTCGATAGGATGCAAAAACGAGCAGTGAAAGTTATTGAGAATCCAGCTATAACTCGGTCAATTACGTCGTTAGAACATAGGCGCAACGCATCATACCTATCTTTTTTCTATAGGTATTATCACGGTCGTTGTTCAACTGAACTTGCTGAATGTGTTCCACCTCTTCAGGCATTTTCCCGCGGTACCCGTCAATTTGAGAATTCACGTTGAAAGTCAACTTCAGGCGCACAAATAAACATACAGAATCATTCTTTAGCCCAACCACACGAATGTAGAATGCTCTACCATCATGGGTCATGTGTTTCCTCCACGTTGTAATGTCCAGGCATTTAAGACCAATGTACATAGATACCTCCTTTCCTTATCCACTTCCTCTCCTCGCTGGACACGACCATGATTGTTATTCAAACAATCATACCAATGATCATGTCCCACGTATCGTTTTTCTAAACTAAACAAATCTCCGCACTAGCCCTCACCGCTGGTATAAGCGATAAACACCTATGAATCGGACACGATTATGATTGTTATTCAAACAATCATGCCAATGATCAGGTCCCACGGTATATTTCTCTGAAACAACCCATGTACCATGAGCTAAGGCAAACAGACGTGCATTTTAGCGCATGGCCTCCGAAATAGCGTTTCTGTTTACATAGTACACAGAAATCGATCTCTGCATCCGGCAATAGCCACTATCGTTTATGGCAGCCATGCCTGCAGCCCCTACTGCTTGTTCATTTATTCGAAGAGCTGCAGGATCGATCGCTATCCCTTGCATGTAACCGCCGATGCATCATCGTTGTCCGCACTTCCAGTGCATGGACACCCTACCAGATCTGAACGATCTCTACGGAAGCCCTTCCAGTTAACCCGAACTGGTTTTTCATTGGTCGTCACCAGAATGAAAATATCGAATTGGCTCCCGGCAATACGATCCTACCCCATGGCAGAGAGTCCGATTTTATCCCTTGCGGTGTACTCATGCACAACGAAGATGTCAAATACCGTCTCTACGCGAGTACGAACGACAATATGAAAAGTTCAATTTCAATTTTTTAAGTGTGCATGCTGAGTGTCGAGTCAACGTGGTGTAAGGATAGTCAGTGTAATTAAATTACTACTTCTACTCCCCACAGTGTCATATATCTTCTTATTTGTTGTCGCGTCCGACAGTTTTGCATTTTCTGCTTTGTCAGTGTACCAGTGTTGTGAATGATGGTCGCATCGCTGGCCTTCTTTGCGAAAAGCGATGACGATATCTCACCCTACAGAACTTTTTACGCCACCGGATGAGATGAGGAGTGAAGTCGTCATGGGGAATCTGATATGTTTTTTCTAGTTTGTACCGGGGGACCTGAGTCTGCGAAGGTTCGACAAGAATCTCGTGATGCAGCATTGTTTATCTCATCATCATCATCATCGGCACCAAAACCGGGAACCGGTCTTGGCCTGAGGCTTGTTAAACTTTCCATAATGATTTGTTTTTTTCCGGGCAAGGTCATTAGTCTTGCGCCAGAGGCTCCCCGACGGGGAATCGAACCTCGGTCTCCCGCTTGACAGGCGGGTATACTAACCACTACACTATCGAGGAGCTGTTTATCTCAACCGTCGTGAAATTCCTGTCAGTAGCAAGTGGAAGGTCGTGGAGTTTCTCATTCAATGTAGTATTGAGGTTGTCCCAATTTGTGCGACCACAGTCGGGTATGGGTGACATGAGCACGGGATGTTCGATAGCTGCGTATGTACGTTGTCACAGCATTGTTATCAGAAACATCCGCCGACACTTGAGGAAGAACGTTTTTGGACACAATGAATATGCGCAGAAATTAGACGCCCCGCGTGCGAGTAGTTGGTGCAACAATTTCAAAATCAAAGGGGTAGGAATTTCGAGTGAGTCATTGGTACATTGTTTTGCCGTTTGCGAAAGAGAGAGATGTTATTATTGGTTTTATAGTAGTGATATACAGAATAGATATTCAGTCTACCATTGTTATGTAGATGCAATTCAACCACGGAAGTCTATATGAAGTCGAAATTTGGAAGGTCAGTGCATCGGTGTTGGTAGCACTATGGCGGTTCCGTCAAACCACTGACTATTTACCCGGAGAACCCCCATAACAACAACCCAACTTCCATGGTTTTCTGCTAATACAATCGCATTAGCACCTGTAAATGCTTCACGCATCCAGTATCTAATGTACTTATCTAAAAGCTCCTGGAAGAGAATTCTTACCTTCATCCATTAATTCGCATTCAAAATTCCCTACAAGAATTCTGTCCAAACTTAGCATAAATCCCAAACCCAATTCGGCACCTTCGGTTGCCAGGCAAATCCCAATCTTACCATATGCATTTTCCCTAGAGGAATTCCTGAAAACGAAACAATTTGGTTTACATATAATGTAACCATACTAACCAGGGATAATAAACATTACGTCGCCTATTCCCAGCCTCATCATGTGTACAACAAATTCCTTTACATACACATTGGCTGGCGACCTTTTCCCCCTACAATAAACAATCCAACGCAGCTGCTCACAATTAGCGCAATGACGCTGTAACGAAATTCTATAGCATAGGCAAATGCAAATAAGAATTGTGTACTTACCCTTGGCAGCGATGCCATAAACACCAATCCCCACCAAATAAGCTAAAACCAATTAGCACCATGTTCATGATACATCGCGGCTATAAATACAACCGCAACAACATCACAGACAATGATCTACACGATCCCTTTGTCTTCCACCATATTTCTGGATCCGCTTCCCATGACCTAGCGGTATGAGCAAACAGAAACCCATTAGTAACCAAAGAGATACTGCTTGTTTACTTACCCGAACTCACATCTCATTGGTGCACATTATTCCCTTTCTTTGTTTTCAGATTCGTTCTCATGGTTTTGTCCCATGAAAGAACCAACGTTCACACATACATGTGTACCACTACCATATTCTCTATGAGATCTGGTAACCTACCCCCAAAGAGAGACTTTACGTTTCTCTTGGGATAGAAAATGCATTCCTTAATTAAGAGAGCCACTGGGCGAATTTCCTTTGCCAGCGAATTGATTTCGAGGAGTTCGATTGCAACCGCCGAGCCGGTCGGTTCACCTCCCGCTCTCCGTAGCGCTGCGGAGACGCGTTTACACCCTGAGTCGTGTTTGTTATTTCCTTTGTTATAAAGTGCCTGAATCGGTGAATAACGAACCCTAGTTTGAAGCAAATGTGAAGATCTTTTGTTACTTAAAATAGAAATATTAACAACGACATAGCCACTTGAAGTCTCGAGAGAATTAACCTCAAGCGAAGGTAAATTGAAATCCGCTGCTCAATTAAATCAAGGAACAATATTATATAAAATTTCTTATCCACTGAATGTGTGTGTGTAATAAGTTTAAGAGTAAATACGAACGTTTTTAATTAAAATCTGACAATAAATATAATAAATATAATACCCAAGAGTTTTATTTCTATTATTGATGAGCCTGGATGTTTAGATGTGAACAATTTAAAGACTTAACGGTGAGTTCCGAGAACATGTGCCTGAATGTTTTGTGGCGAACAATTGTATACGATGACGATGACGTTGCAACCCAGATTACAAGAACCACATCCGCCCGGTTATAAAGTCAGAAAAAAAAGAGTGATATGCATGCGGTCGTTATAAATGTGTTGAACTGAACAAGTGTATTGCAGGAGTTCGTTAAGTGTAATAGTTGTCAACAAGTAGACGTCGTGCGTGAATCAGAAGTACACCGAGAAGAATAATACTTCAAACAAAGGACCCTCTTCACTTTTTTGCCTCGCCAGTTCTTTATTATGGATTATGTGGACAAGCCATCAGGAATTAGCAACTAAGTTATGTTAATGACCAAAATGGATCATGATTTATTAAAATCGGTTCAACGAATTCGGGGATGGACTGCCTAAAATTTTGAAAAATGGCATTCCAAAATAGAAAACACGTTTAAAATATTTGAATTCATGATGGGTTGCCACGGAATTCGTGAAATATTTCCACCGTATTTTTTCTTTCCTTTTTAATTTTTCTTTTTTTAAGTCTTCGAGGTCTTTTGTGTCTTACAAATAACCTATGCTACAAATGCATTTTTAAACGACCAAAAATGGAGTGTACAAAGCTCGACAATATTACGGTGTTTTTGAGAAAAAAGACAATCTGCTGGCGTCGAGCGACAAACAGCTCCACCACATCAGAAAGGACGAAAAACGCACGTACTACACCATAGGATCCAATGAGGATCTGTGGGGTTTCTTCAAGGCGCCGAAGAACCACCCATTACTTTAACCCCACCTAACCTTCCTCTACCTTTACAAGGCTATGGTACTTACCTGCAATCAGGCAGCATTAAGCTACCCCTTCAATAATCTTAAATACCTGTAAAGCATCCCATGGCAAGATCATCACCTTGCCACAGCATCATCCACATCGCTGTATTTCTAAACACATATTTGTTTCTTCTGGTCGGCACCCATGTGCATTGCCAACCATTGGGAAAACTTCCACGGTCCCCTCGTCGGTATTCATGCCAATCATTTTGACAGAAATCTCACTGTGTTTGCTTTTCTCAAGCAACCGCTGATCCCACGATCATGACATGCAAATCGCTAGCTAATACATCTGCAACCAATTATCTCAATGAATTGGATGCGATCCTAATGTGTTTGCATTAGCCAATCCAAACAAATGCGCATCTTAGCGCTTGCCCTTTTAGATACCATTACAGTATACACAAATGTTTTCGGTCTATGCACCTTCATTGTTTGAACAGCTGCAGGTTTTCTTTCTATTCGTTCTTCAACGCGCGTTTCGTTTGTCCTTCCTTCCAATAGGAATACATTCTTTTCAATCGTAACGATATCTTTCAAGAACCTTCCAATGGAACGCGGATCGTTTCTCATTGGCCGCAGCGTGACGGAAGGATTGTTTCCGCTGCGATGGTGTGCCTCGAAACCCATCGCAATCCCCGAGGCTGGGTCAATGTCGCTCAGCATCGAAGAGTCAGATTTCATCTCCCGCGGGGTACGAACGGTGCCAGAGGAAGTTCCAAATACATATTTGTCGAGTTCGGTTCTAAGTTGCGTAAGAAATCGTCGCTTACCTAACATCAATTCGAAACTCCACACAATCTATTTCGCGTAGTTTCGCTATCGCTTTCAATAACTGTCGCTCATCATAGAACAGTACGCAAAGGAGGATATAGTGCATGTTACAAACTAATTAAACAATTAAGTAAAAAGAGTTCAATGTGAAACCCGAACTAGTTGAATAATTAAGTAAAAAGAGCTCAATGTGAAACTTACTACGATAATTAAACTGTAACTGTGAAATATGTTGTAAGAAACCACCAGGACAAAAGGAGTAGTTTAAGTGCACAAGAAATTTGTGGTTCGATTAATAAAAGATCATCATTTGTGAAAGTAGATCATGAAGTAACAAAATAAAGAGAGCACCTAACACCAAAACAATCCAGTGTGTTTTTATCTTTCACTTTTTCGTGGTGCTTGTCTTTTTGAAGACAATTTCAGTGAAGAATCTGTGGTGTTGTGCTCAACCTGCGTCCGTGCTGACGCCTCTAGCATAACCACCTACAGATCCAACAATGAAATTAAGATCAAAAACTAAAAACCGACGCCGTCGAATTTTCTATAAAGTTTTAGATTATAGTCGTATTTCTATTTCTGTTATTTTTTTCTTTTCTGAAATTAAAAAGCGACGTAATATATAGCAACCACATGCACATCGTTTAATTTTAAATATCTACTACTGATCTGAAATCCAGATCAAAAACTAAAAACTGACGCCGTCGAATTTTCCAGTAAGTTCTAGATTATAGTCGTGTTCCTATTTTTGTTTTTTTCTTTCCTGAAATTTAAAAAGTGACGTAATATATAGCAATCACATGCACATCGTTTAATTTTAAATATCTACTTTAGAAGTACGCGAATGCGAGAATAGGTTTTCTGCTCTGATTCTTTAATAGTACACTCTTCTCAATGACGAGCTTAATTGTCATTCCACTCATTGGTTATAAATACAATACATCAGTGGTTCATTTCCCTACCTTCTATTAAACGATGATTCTCGTTTGGGAATAAAAAAAGAAAAAAGATAATAATAATGGTACCACTCATCTGAAAAGCGATCGACTTTAAGAGACTCCATGTTTTTCATATGACGACCCAACTATCCAGCCTGCAATTTATTTTAGAAATGCTCGTCTTGTCGTATTAATTTTAGGTCATATTTACTCGAGGCAATTTTTAAAAGCTTAGTTCAGAATTAACTACCAATTTCCGTTATTCAATCAACGTTCTATCACCTTTTAATGGCATCGAAGTTCTGATAGCAAGGAATATCCTGCTGCCATAGATCAATCTCATTTGCTGTAACTCTCACCCACACCTGCAGTTCGTGACTTAATTTCCATCCAACTTCCACTTAACAGGCACGAAATTCCCGTGCCAAACTACTACAGTCACCTCTGCTAAATGCCGAGGGGTGTCCTAAAAACTTCAATCGAATTATTCACATGGTAACTTCCTGTCGCTGACTTGCTAGTGTAGCCAAGATGATGCCCTAATCAGCTTCCAATATTAAACGGGCGGAAGGAGACCCTCAATACCTAACAACACTGTTTGCTTTCCGCCACGTTAATCAAATTTTCTCCCTAAAATAAGCAAAAAACAAAAGCCCCAATCGGAAAAAAAAAATCTTCGATCACCATCGTTGGGCAGAATGTAATCCAACATCAACGTTGCCCGCTAGGCCGCGTCCTTATTATCGTGTGGATTAATTAATCCCTAGAAATTCATGTGCCCCACACCCCAATGGGGCATCGAGAGGGGTGTTTCTTTTTTGCGATGCTTATTTCTTGTAAATGCTCATAAATAATGTAAAATAGGCATCACTCATGTAGTTAGCTCTGGTAGCTTGGTGATAGTGATATATAGACACCGTGAAAGGGTTGAAAGTCGTGCAGCAACACTAGGCAGAGGGATGCGAAAGGGTTGGTGGTATCAAGTCGTGTTTACCTCCGCCGTAGCGTGTATATAGCTTAATTTCGGGCGAAAAAGATCCTATAGAAATAAATCTACCACGCCCGAAAAGATACAGCGCACATTGCAGCTAGTTGAAGTTCCTAGTTCTAAGCTCATACCAGGATAAAAGTACATACTTGAGCTGGACCCGTATGTGAGGTAGTTGGCTGTATATGAGGGGTGGTTAATCATGGAATCACTTGGTGATTTTCACAACCCTTTTGTGGGGTTATGTGAGATATGGGGATAGGGGTGGCGCTGTAGTGCTATAGTGAAAGGGATCGACTTCAACAATATGAAGTGGAAAGAAAGGGTTTAGTGGATGGTACGCGTGAGATATGGGGAGGCCGGCTGTAAAATTGAAGATTTTTCACACGCGCCTCCTTATGTATGTGTATCCTCTCCCTCAGATTCGGAATTAGAAAACAGCTAAACATCCCTTAGATGCTGAAATGGAACACACGATGTGAATGGATGGATGTGGAGCGCGTTCAACATCCGCCCACAAACAAAAAGTATTCTCTATACAGCGAGTACTATTCAATGGCATAAATTTACACCGAGAATCATCTTCGAGTGGATGGGGGATGGTTAGATTGGGGGGTGCTCTACCTGGAGTAGAGAAAAGGACAAAAACAATAGAAAAATTCTATTTCCAACCCTTCGACGAACTTAAGCCATCTCGTTCCAAGGAAAAAATGATGAAAATCAGTTTTTCCTTTTCGTCCAAGACGAGTTTAAACAACACGAAGAGGGGGCAATCGTATACGGAGTATTACGGAGGAATAAACCCTGAACCTGTTGGGAACGAAAACACGGATGAGGAGCCCAACCGAGGCACATCAGCAAAATGAACAGATATTCCATGATGCTGTTAGTGTGCGGCATTGGAATGATGTTCATTCCGATGGCGCCTGTGTGCTCTTCTTTGGATCAACTTTTCTCTATCTCTCTTTTGCTCTGTGCCTCTCTTTTCCCGCTTCTGCCAGTGTGTGTGGAAGCGTGTACAGCTCCCGTAACTGCAGCATTCATTCGATGAACATTCATTCCACATTCTAGTGAATACGCGGTTTTTGTTTATTTTTATTTGCTTTTGTTTCCATTTTTTCGATCGAGTATCACTTTTTGTCCCCCCTTTTTTCTAGTGGGGTGGCCATAGCAATCTATGAGGAGGTATGGGAGCATGGGAGAATGGGAATGTGGGAGTGTGGGAGTGTTTGCTGCTTTCTTTCTATAGTTGCAGCTTAACTACAAACCACATTTCTAATTGTTGGCCATATGATTATCAATATGTGGGGGTACAGCGCCAAGTGGATACCGTGGTGTGCTTGTAAAGTTGTTTATTCCCTCTCCATATATCTAAAGGCTTGCACACACACGCGGCCATGTGAATACATATGTGAATGTGCATGGTGAGGCTCCCCCGTTTTATGACTCCGCCTTCAGAGCATTCACAGCTCCATTCTACACAGATCGATGTGGGGATTGTGTCTTTTTTATTTCATTTCGTTGACTTCTTATTTCGCTTCGTATTCCCATTTGATTCGGTAACTGGTTGAGTGTGTGCACAAATGGGGGGACCTATGAGATGTCATTATACATACACACACGTATGTGAACGTGGAAACGAGTTTTTCATTTAATCTTCGTCATTTTTTCCGTGTTTTGTATTTCGCCTCTTTTTTGTACGGGAAGTGGACTGAGTGTGGATGGAAGTGTAATTGTTTTATTGCGCCTTGTCCGACGGAAGGATACTATCTTATGAACTCTGTCCAGATAATAAATGGGTTTAAATATTCATCGGCTGCCAGATCAAATATTTGACCCGGAGATTGATGAAACGGGATACAAAATGGTCGGTGATGTTTATTAAAAAACGGATGAGTGGGGTTGCAACTCTTTTTTTATTTTGTTTTATTTATTTTGTCGTTTTCAATTTGGAAGAAAGTTCGTGAACTTCTAAGAAATATTGAGAGTTTGGAAAGAATTGTTTATTTTGTTACCTATTCGGCCCAGTTTAGATTGAGGACGACGTTTTAAAGTTAGATTGTGTAAGGAATTCTATTATTATTTCTATTACTTTATAGAGGGTCTCTAAATGGGAGTTTAATAGCGCCAAACGGTGCAAAGAAAATGATTTGTCAAGCTGAAAGGCTACAGAGAGAAAACAGTTGAAATCAAACCTTTAATTGTCATAATTCGTATGACTTCCATCACTGTCCCATTAATGTCCACACCGTGACGCAACTATTTGTCATATTTGCGAATAAATATTTAACTTATGCATACTAACTTACATTACTAAGGCGGTGTAAGTAGGGCGTTAGAATATACTCAGATCTAGGCCGGCTTGTCGTAAGAGGCGCTGAGTGGTAGGTGGGGTCCCAACGCCCCGTCGGCCGGTGAAATACCACCCCATCAAGCTATAGGCTCCGTGAAATGGTCGGGAGGAATCCCTGGCCATCTTTCGGAGCTCGGCTGATGGGCCGGTTCGAGAAAAGGTTGGTTTAGGTGATAGTCGGTCCCAATATGAGTTACCACCCCGTCACGCTGTAGATTCCGCGATATCGTCGAAAGAAATCTTCGACTATGTTTCGGATATATGGCTGATGGCTCTGACTGACACGGAGATAAGTCATGATGCCGCCTTCTGTGATAAAGAATTCTGGAGGTAAACTAGTTTCCCATTCGGATCCCCGGGCGGAACTATGTCAGGGGGAACATCATGCAACTATTTTGATAAATAAACGAACTTTAAGAAATTCGTCATCGCATAATCGGGTTTGCTCTCGAGCCTCTGTCAACGCTCGACTGTCAACTGCATTTTCTAACATCAGAGGCATCGGTTTCACCAATACGAATGTAAACATCGTCCACCAATATTTGCAATTAGCGAAGCTGATATCCTTGCCCTAACTGAGACCCAGGTCGATTCGTCAACCGATTCGACATATCTTCGTTGCTCAGGATACGACTTACATTCGAGACTCCGTTTTAACGGTGAACTCTCCGTCTTCGGGAAGTCCAATCAGGCTTTCCAAAGGATGGAGGCGTTGGAACCAAATAATATGGACATCATATGGTTGAGGGTGGTGCTGAGGAATTCTGTTAAATTTCTCTGTTGTCTTTGTCGTTCCCAGAATGACAATCGACCGGCGATATTTTTCGAACATGTTTTATGTACCGTCGACTGTATACAGACCAACCACCCAGCTTCTGAAATTATCGTCCTTAGATATTTTAATCTACACAACTTCGGGTGGTAAGGGCATTCTAACAAGACCGACAAGGCTGGGCGACTGGGGGAGATGTTCTCTGTTAGCCACATCTTGACTCAACTTGTGGAGGAACATACGCCAGTGCCGGATACACATTGAACAGCCAGGATCTATTTTTGACATCCGAGCCGAACACTTATACTGTGGAGGTTGCTGCGGCTCTGGAGAACTCAGATCACTGCTTGGTATCTGTCCCGCAACCACTTGCATTTCAACCGAATAATCGACCTAGGCAGCTTCATCATGTATGGAAGTATGGGGCTGCTAACCGACGGCCAGTAACGAAATGTCAATGGAAATTAACAAAAGACTACACTCGGCAAAGCTAGTTGGCGCACAGTCAGTAAACTGCTGAAATCCAAACTGCTATCACGTAACATAAAGCTCCGTGTCTATAGAGCCATAATCATGCCGAATGCTCTATACGGATGCGAAACATGGGCTCTCACAAATCGGTAAGAAAACAAATTACGCGTATTCGAGAATAAAGTTTTAAGGGGTATCTTCGGAGGTAAATATGATGAGAATGCAGGACAATGGAGGAAACTCTGTGGGGGTTCTCTATACCACATGGAGAACAAACCCACAATTCCATACCTTATTTCGAACGCTTTCAGCGCGTCATTTCTACCCATTCCTCTTATAAGCTATTATACCTGTAAATTATGTTAAACGGACGCATAGCTAAACACATTACCGTATGCAGATAATGCATAATTGAGTTTAGCTACCTTTTTGCCATACGGCAACCCTATTTCGCTAACCCATGAGATTTCCATCGCATCATGTCGGTTAGCAATGACATAGTCTGATCAAACGACGCGGTTGCTTAATCATGCGACCGCTGGGGAAATTACCAAAGCATTTAAGTTAGTTCCCATGATCAGATTTTCCTAGCCAAGTCGGCGTCCTATTCACTTTCTTCAGACACTCCATTCGCTGGGGATCAATGCCCTCTTTTCGCAGGTGAATAGCACCAGCTAAATTTTCCTCTCCTCCACAGTTCTGACTTCCTACAGTTCAATGCACTCTGAGATCACCACATTCGCCGAATTGGGTCAGTAGGCTTGTCTCAGACCTGCATTCACTCATGCACACACAAACAAACCCACGCCGAGATCATTGCACATTGGGTTTCTGTTCTCCCATTCTCCCATGTACGTCGAATATCGAATTAACCGATGTAATTCACCACACATCGACGGGCGTGGCAACTAGAGAGCAGAAGTATGTTCTCTATTGGTTGTCTGCTGCAAAAATTAAATTACCCATCTTCATGCCTTTTTCAATCAGTCGATTTACAACCATCAACCAAGTAAGTGGTTTTTCATCTACCGCAGCGTGTGTAGGAGAAGTGTTGTTAAGTGTAGTCAGACGAACGTAGTGTCCCGGTAGTTATTCGAGAAAGAGAAACGCAAATTCAAAGGATAAAGCTAATGTGTTCGCGAATTTATTCTCCATGAATTCGAACCTCGATGACGGGCCTTTGGAGCCACCTGTGATCGGTCGGTACGGTCCTCGATGCGGTATGTGAGGTTCCGCAGCGTACTATTCAACGCCTCCTACGTGAATTGGACTGTAGCAAGGCAACCAGCCCAGACGGAATACCAGCAATAGTCCTTAAAAACGGTGGTCCAGAACTATCACCGGTTCTTGCCAGAATCGTTCGCTTATATTATGCACGGAGGAACTTTCCTACCTGCTGGCAAATTGTTCGAGTTTAGGCAACGCCAAAGAGGGGAAAAAGGTCTCCCACAAAATTAGCGACCGATAACATTACTGTCTATGTTATCTAATGTAATGGAAAAGATCATAAACGTCGAGTTAATGAAGTATTTGGATTCCGACAGACTTCTGAGTAGTCGTCAATACAGATTTCGTGGCAGACGGCCCACGGGAAACCTTTAGACTCTTATTACCAATATATGGGCATTTGCGACTGAGGGGCATGGTGAGTCACGGGCGGTGGCATTGTATATACCCCAGGCTTTTGACGGCGTCTGGTATGGGGCATTGCAGAGCAAGCTTCATGTAATGGACTTTCCCAGCAGCCTTCCGAGTGAACGATGAGCTTCCTCGGAGATCGATCGATCCGGGTTTTTGTGAACGGCGAGTCTTCCGATATGTACTTTGTTAATTCCGGGATGCCTCAAGGTTATATTTTGGCTCCAACTTTGTTTTTGCTTCACATAAATGATTTGTTGGAGTCGACGGATAATAGGGTGTACAGTTTTGGGGATGATAGTACTCTTGTTCCCTCTTTTTCGAGTGATCGGGCGATTGGTGCACCTACGTCACACAAGCTGTAGACAGATTGACTCTGGTGATTGAATCAGGATATGGGTAAGGTCCTGCAGTGGGGAAAGGCCAATTTCGTCGACTTCAATGCAACGAATTCAATATACAACATTCCCAAAAAAAAGTGGGTCATCGGTTCCACAGGCCTCACGGTCTGGGGGAATGTATCGTGTCGATCAGCCTCTGGATAACTGAGTTATCTTTTTAGAGCCAAGAAATATTTTACACCGGCCCAACTTCTTCTTCTGTATAAATCCCAATCTGACCAGCACTCGAGTATTGCTCTCATGTTTGGAGCTACTTGAGAGCATACAGAGACAAGTGGTCCGCGTGATTGGGGACTGGGGGCTGACCTCGAGACGACAGTCGCTATCACATGGAAGGCGCGTAGCCGACCTCTGTCCGTTTTACAGATATTATCATGTGTACTGTTCTTCTTTGGAGATTCATGGCATTGTACCGCGCAATTCTGTCTATATGCGGTCCGCAGGACAATCCGACAATTTGCGGTTGATCTCCCGACGGCGCGAATATCCCTGCATCAGAACTCGTTCCAGTACAGAGTGGGGAAGGTGTGGAATTACCTCCCTGCACAAGTGTTCCGGGGGCGTTACAACCTGCAACTGTTCAAAAAGAACTGCAGAAGTTATTTGGTAGCATCTCGGGGCGCCCACTCGGCTCTATAGGTTCGCTTCTCCCGAGAAAGTGTAATAAAAAAAAATTTAAAAAAAAAACAAAAAAAAACGTTGATTGATTTTCGCTGAGCATATTGGTTCAACTTGGGACGTGTTTCCGACTATACAATTAATCACGAAGATACGATAATTTCTCGACTTGTTATGGTAAAAGCTTATGTGAACACAAATTGCCGATGTGCCCGCCTTATATCGGCCCGCAGCCGTACCCTCGTTTGCTGGTTTCCTGGGCGCTGCCTTCCTCGGTGGCTTCCTGGAATCGGTGCGCCGCTGATCGCTGTTTCCCAGGAACTTGTGTGCTGGCGCTTGCCAGCCTTTCCTGGGAATCCGTGTCGACGTGATGCATCGCCAACAGTATCCCCCGCAGTGCGAAGCACTCCTCCATGTCACGGCGATGTTGTCGCTGTAACCAACACTGCGATTCGATGTTGGTCTTCGCAGTGTTCCCCATGTTGTCCTCGCGTCCAGGATTCTAGCCCTTCGGTCCGGTCCCGGATACACAGCTTGTACTTCTCCGCCGGGCCAGGTACTGCGAGGCGGTGAAGAATCCACCACCAGAACTACATCTTCAACATGTGGGTCGGTGGTATCTCGTCCGGAGATCCTTCTTGGCATCAAAGTTGGCAGGTATTCTTTAACCCATCTTCTCCAGAAATGGTCCGTCAGCCACTGTACTGTTCTCGAGCTCGCTCTACCAACAAAGTCGTGATCGTCGAATTCATCGGGTGCCATCGCACCACAACAACGGCGCAGCAGGAAATGGTTCGGCGTAAGGCTTTCGTCGTCATTCGGATCCATGCTAACGTGGGTAAGTGTGCGCGACTTGATGACATGTTCCACCTCGATCGTCTGTATAGCACCTCCTCTGGCGGCGCCCTGGAGTGTAGAACAGCAGTCAAGGCAATTTTTACTGACCGCCCCCCCCCCCCCCCCCCTGCACTGCATATCAGGGTGTTCGCGAGAGCCCGGCTATCACTTGGGCCATTATCACCACACTCGTGCGCTCCTTTCGTCTCCGTGGTGCGGTGACTTGTTCTCGTGAGTTAGCTCTTCTCGCCTTTCTTCGCCTAGTTGGATTCTTCCATGGATCACAGGGGCCCTGCTGGTACTCTTCTTCGGTAGCTTCGCTTGGCTAGTATCGTCCTCGGAACCTCGATGACCTTACCGAGCTGACTCTTCAGACCATTCCTCGTGCTCTGTGCCACGCTTCGATCTTGGCGCGGGTGTACCGGACTCCGTCCTCCCCGGCGACCCTGACCATCTGTTCTCCCTCTTGGTATATTAGGTCAACCCCCCGCCTGGGAGTGTGGGGTTCAGAGTGACTCTCCTTCACCTCGGTCACGTATGTTGATCCCTTTCTTCGACAAGACCAAATAAATTGTTTGGCCGGCTGGCGCCGGAATACAGTTCACGCAGAGAGAAGGAAGCTGAGACGTCGCCGGAAAAGGCGCCCAGCGCAGCAGTAACAGTTTTTGGTCCTTCGAGTCGGATTTCGGCGATAAACGGGGACACCGATAACCATATCGGCTAAAGCCTGACGGACGCTGCTATCCCCTATGGGAGGACCATCTACTCAACCTGTAGTGGGCAGCACCGGTCCAGATACAAGCGCCACAGGAGAAGAGTCTCCCACGCGGGCGGACTTATCGGAGCACTTTTTGTTAACACTTTTGATCTAAATAATTTCTCGTTGGAGACGGGGAACCAATTGTTCGCAAACTAATTGTTGGTAATTTGTGGAATTGAAAATATTAGCCGAATATATTCCGCGATATATGTGATAGGACATATTCCAATCGAGTATCTCCTTGTTTTCTTGCAATTTCAAACGATTTATCATATTATCACCATCATTTTAAAAGAATTAAATTGTTTTATATTATAAAAATACAACAAACGAATTCGAATTCTTGAACAGACATTATCACCACACTGGTCCGGTTCTTTTTCCGAGACCCTCTTTATAGATCCTATAACTCAACACTGTTTTTGAACAATTAGCACGAGCTGTTCTTCGATCCGTTCCCCTCTTCTCGCAGTCGGGAGTAACTCGTCTTGAACCCAAAGCGTCACACTAATTTCTCCCCTTTATCAGAGGAGCACAAACGCCCTCCCTTGCCTATCAAAGATTTGGATCTTTAAGTAGACAATCATTCCGATGTCGACGATTTATTTACTTTCCATCGTAGAATGAGTTCGACACAGTACGACACAGACTGCGCAAAAAGGAAATTTTCTTCGCTAACAGTGACATTTCATCACCTCCGTTTCCGTATTCTATCTCTTGAAAAGCTTGGCGAAGACCTTTTGTTTTCGACCAAAATTTCGTTCACCGATATGGCGTGGGGGCTACAGCAATCAACGATACACAGTGATCGAGTGCGGACGTGTTTTCAATTCGGCGATCTAGTTAAATGAAAAAAGTTGCTTTTATGAGTCGCGAGTGGTTGAAATATAAAGACTATTTATATATAAATAAATTCCAGTGATAAAAACGGTCAAAACAAAGTTAATATATATAAATATAATCAAATAAAAGAGACAGAAGCCACGTGTTGTGACAGTCAAAACAAAGAACGCAGTTTAATACAAAAAGTGTGTGAGTAACACGTCATGTAGGAACGGCGTTTACGTGAGAGCGCGCGACGTTTGTGAGTGTGTGGGCGAGAGCGCAATCTAGTTGTCCTTCGCGCAATAAAAAAACAAACTGAGAACACGTGGTTCATAATATGGATGTAGATCAAATGGATGCCAAAATGGTGCTTCGGAGAATGCAAAATACAGACCCAAATCTAAAGGCTAAACGTCACAAAGCCAATAAAAACAAGGATACAGACACATTGATTGACAGCAGCGACGAGGTCCAGGGTGCCCAGTACTCAAGGGCTGGAAACCAGTTCCAAGACTTGGCTGTTAACGAAACAAATGCAGACGCCAGCAATCAGGTCGAGGTCCTCAGTAGACTTATTCATGAGATTGGACTTAAAAAACAAGAACTAGACGAACAAATGGAAGAAGTTCAACTAAAAAACAATCTGAACCAGAATGAGAGGAAAACGACAAAGCCACAACAACAACAGCAAGAACAAAGACAACAGCAACCCGCGAAGACAAAGAAAACACGACAAGTTAAGTAAACTCAACAGCTGATATCACATCAACAGCAGGAACCAAATCAGAGGCAGGCACCATCTCAGCACGTGCCGGTTAAAAAAAAAAGAAGGAGAAAGTACCTCCTTTTTACATTAGTTACATGGCGACAAAGGATCTCATAAACCTGGGTGAGTTGACAAGCAAAACTTTAAAAACAAAACATATAAATAATTTTAAGATAAGTTTAACATGCAATGATTTAGAAGGCTATAGCAAAATTAAATCGACATTGGGGATATCGAAAAGCGGGTAGTACACGTACACTCCATAAATCGGAGAAAACTGTCTCCATGCTCCTCAAAGGAGTTGATCCTTACTTTACTCCCGAAGAGGTGGTCGAAGAACTAAAAAGCTTCGAAAACGATAGCCTGAAATTTACAGTTGTGAAACCATTTTCTACAGCAAATTCTAGAAATCGCAACCGTAAGTTGCCTTTCTTCGCTGTGTCTCTAAGTCCCAATAGTAAAATTGATGGACTTAGATATATGAAATACATACACAACAATAAGTTGGGAGAAAATAAAGAACTCCGACCGCGTATTCCAGTGTCTGCGCTGTCAAGGCTTCGGGCATGTGGCATCGAATATATCTATAATATTCGTATATATATAAATAAATAATAAAATAATATATATAAATATCATTGGAGAATGCCCATTGGGTAAAGAATAGCTCCCTAATCGAAATAAACTATCCTGTGTCCTCTGCAACAACACAGGCCACCCTGCTAACTTTAGAGGTTGCCCTAAGTACCAACAACTGAAATCAAAGTTGGAAGCCAGAAAGAAGCAAGTTGAAGAAAAGAAACGGATGAAAACTCGCTCTTACAACAACTTCGTAGCACCAAGTGTGTCCTACGCCCAAATGGCAGGTGGAGTAAAAAATGCATCAATCTTATAACTGTGGGGGTTCTTTAAGGCCCGCCCGAAGAACCGCCCATGGTCCTAACCCAACTCCCCATTCCCAACCTGCAATACATTAGCAATCTTAGCCTCTTACCTTCATACGAGCAGTTCAAAGCTCTCCTTCAATCATTTCTAACCTGAAATATTAATCCACGCAAGATCACCATCTTGCCATGGCATCAAACGATATCAAGTCATCCAAAACCATTCCGATTCATATTTTACGCACCATTTAGGAACCCGATCGGTTCCTCTGATCGGCAACATGTCCATCAAACACACAGCAATCCTCCAGTGTTTACTTGTTCCAATAATCCGTTGGTCCAAAAGACAAGCCGGGCAAGTTGCTTGCTTGCACCTCTGCAAGCCAAATTCCCCATGATCGATCGCCTAAACTGATAACCGACCATCGAGTTGGACACGACCATAATTGTTATCCAAACAATCATATCAATGTCCGTGTCCCACGATCCGTTTTTCGAAATCAAACAAATCTTCATCCTAGCTCTCGCCATCGTAAACAAATTTTCTGTTGTCTCAACATCACAGAAAAATCCATTTCTACTTTCGGCAATACCTTACGTTGTTTACAATAGCATGGCTTTAGCCGTCGTGCATGTTCATTTATTTGAACAGCTGCATGATCGATCTCTCTCCTTTCACATCCAACTGCCGATGCATTGTCGTTTGTCCTCACTTCCAGTGTATGGACATCCAACAAGATCTGCACGATCATAATAGAAGTCTTTTTAATTAAGTCGAACTGATTTTCATTGGTCGCCACCAGAAAGGAATAGCTGATTCGCTTCTTACCACAGCGGTGGAAATACACCCCAGTGCGACTGGCGATATGATTCGTCCCATGGCTCAAAGAGTCAGATTTTAGCTACAGAGTCAGATCTTAACCACCGCTGCATGCACACACGCAAGAGTCAGAGTTCATCAGCGGAAGCGTGCGCGTGCGCCATAGAGTCGAAGGGAGTCTGTCCTTTTTTTTATTTTAATCAATCGGTGGTCAAGAGTTCGAGTGTGTTCACGCGAAGGAGTCAGATATTCTAGTTGGCCTCATTATTAATGCCTATCAAGAGTTACTTAGTGCATATCCTAAATCCACACCCAAGCGATGTATAAAGACAAAATAGAACTAAATAAAGGATATACTCGTGTACCTCATTATCAACCTAAGATTGTGTAAATCGTATTAAGGAGAAATAAAAATAAAGGATTCAACAGAACCGATCATCGTTGTGCGTTTTATTAGGGGAGTCGATGACAGACCAGTCATCAGTCCAATAGAGAAAGCGAATCTACTTGCTGCATATTTTGCATCGAACTCCACGCTGCCTGATACAACATCAGTTCCGCCTTAACTTGAACGTGTGCTGTTGCCTGCTGATTCATATTGACATTAGAAGGGTTTGGTTGGGAATGTTCATATGGGTATGAGAAACTCAACGTTGGGTTGTGGTTAATGCACACGAGATCAGTTATAAAGATGAGGAAGATAGTGGTTGAGAGTACAGAGTGAATTGAACACCCACAAAGATAATCTGTTATCCATTGGATCAGGGAATTGTCCACTCTATATGAATGTATTTTTGATAAAAGGGCTGGATCGCAAACTAAATGATCCCATTACCTTCGAGAAAATAGCAGGGAGTGCTATGGGTCGATAAGAAGACTGGGATGATTTCTCGCCCATTTTGGGAATTGGCCAGTCTATTCTATTTGGGAAACGGCCAGTAGAATAAGACAAATGGAAGAGTTTCCACACTGGTTTAGCAAATGAAGAGGAACATTTCTTCAAGAGAATTGGGGTAGTGCCATCCGGACCAGCGGGTTTGTTTGTGTTTAGCTCCTTGAGTGCCCGGGCAACAATACGCGTTCGAATGTGTCTCTGGTTCATGGTATGCTGCTTATACTCAAGTTGAGGCGGAATTGATGTGGTATCAGGAAGCGTTGAGTTTGCTGCAAAATATACAGGAAGTAGATTCACTTGCTCTATTGCACCGGTGACTGGTCTGTCATCGACTATTAGCGAAGAAATGAATGGGGTGACCGAGTTTTGCATGTTTTTTACAAATGCCCAAAAGTTTCTACTACCTGTGGGCGAGTGTAGTATTTTTGTCTCACTCTCTGTTCATGCAAGAGCTTGCCACGTTGAATACACGCATTGCATATATAGAACAAATTTAGCTAACGTGATACAGTGGTCTGAAGTGCCCAAGGGCGAAGAAACTTCAATTGTGTATATGTTTGGGCGGGTGGTGAGAAACAGGACCATTGTGTTGGCAGAATGACTATCTATGTCTGGTACCCGTGTTGGCTCTTTGACGAGTTGGGTTAAAATATTTGAAACAGCAAAGATCTGGACATACTGACCTCTGTGTGTTGTGTGTCCGGAGTGGCGAAGCTACTGAAGAACTTTTAGCGTTGAGAGATGTGCCCATTGGCGCAAGACTAATGACGTTGCCCGAAAAAAAAACAAATCATTATGGAAAATTTAACAAGCCTCAGGACTTGCTAAATAAGGCCAAGACCAGTTCCTGGTTGTAGTGCCGATGATGATGATGATGATGTGCCCATTGAATATCACTTGCAATAACAATTTCAGTGTGTGGATATATGATCAAGATCCCATCAATAGAATCAGGTAGAGGATCACATTCCTTAAAGGATGGGTTTCTATCCAACTTTGGGCTTCTACAAAGTAAGCAATAATGTATGATATGCTTACGAACGTGTAGTTTTAGCCACCACAAATTAAATTCTGTATTGGAGCAGATCCCATATTGTGGAAGAAGCTGATAAGCATTATCACTTCGTATATATGTGGCTAGACCATTATGTGGAAAAAACAGAGGCACTAAGTTGTAACCAACTATAACAAAATTAGAAATATCTGTATCAGTTATTAGCTAGCTCTCGCTAAGTGCAAGGATTGTTGGTTTCTTGTTAGAGACGTGGGGAGACACAGAGGAGAAATTGCACCCTAGGCCGCGAATATTACAAAGATCGACGTGGAATTCCCGTTTCATTGGAATGGCCTGACACAAGACACCAATACCGCCTCAGAAAAGGATGCAAATCAGAACTAGCGATAGATAAGCGAAAGCAACTACCACATGTGTTATGCCCATGTAGTAGGTGCCCTACTAGATCCGTGCCGAAATCCAGGACACGTCCTTTCCATGACGAATATTAGGTGTACAATTTTGCTTCCGCCGTTTTGCAATAGATGGCTGTAGCGGTAAGTGGTAGTTGAAATAATTAAATTATAGATGTCATACAATAAGCTTAGGTATTTGTAAACATGACGCCATCGAAATATTAGTCGATTTGTTTCTACATCATAAAGTTATTCTCGATTAAACATGTCAGCTTACGAGCCAAATTCTCGTCATTTGCGGGAGGTTTTAATTTTCCGCTTTAATATGAAGAAATCTGTGGCTGAGGCTTATTTCTGAATTTCTGCATCGCATTGTAACTGGGAACGAAAAATGGGTTCATTACGATAATCCCAAGCGCAGAAAATCAAGGGGATATCCCGGCCATGCTTCCACGTCGTCATGCTCAGTATTTGGTGGGACCGGCTCGGCGTAGTGGATTATGAGTTGATAAAACCGACTGAAACAATCAGAGGCGGTTTTTTACAATAAAGCCTCGAATTTCGGAAAAAAAACGGCGGCAAAGTTGTACACCTAATATTACGCTATTCAGCCGCCAAAAACTCTCCAAAGATTATAAATCAATCGAGAGTATCGACGCCTCAGTACGGTATGGACCACGAGGCAGAAGCGCGCGTGCTGACTCGTAGGCGGTTAGACGTCGACTCCTACGGAATCCGTATTGACGATAATTTAGCAATCCGTTGAATTCCAAGTAATTTAGTTTTTAAAATTAATCAATAAAATCACCTGATTATTTATTGTTTGTTGTATTTTTTTAGAACTTAGTTCATATTGTCTAATTGGCAAGGGATAAGTGAGAGCTTTTTACATCTGTGGTTGATATTGTCAGGTTAAGAGGATTGAACATTTTAGTAAATTTAACATGTTGAGCACTTAGGCGATTACTTTCATTGTATGCCTGGTCCCGATAGTTCCAACAACGAATCCACGCTTGTTATGAGGCACAATCACGTCCTTTTTCGACTGCACCTTTAACAGTGTTACACGCGAAACCTTACTGTACACCGAAAGCCATAAGAAAAACCAAAGATTGATAATATATAATTTAGAGTGCTTGCGAAGAGCCAGTAAGTTAATGTAAGAATAATATTTGTAAAATAGAATTTAACATTTAGTCTTAAGTAAAATCTGTAATTGAATTGTAAATAAATGTAGAGATAAAACGAAAACAAAAAACGCAAAGCTTTACACTCCCTAGCACTTAGCGTTTTGGAGTCATCCTCCACCATTAATCGGGTTCATCTCCATGGAAATCCCCATATGCTGATAATGCTTAATCAACCTAATCAATACATTAATGGGCACCTGTAAAAGTGCATGCAAATACAAATGCATATGCAGGCGGATCATAAAAACCATAAACCACGTCTGGATAATCTCTATGCCGGCACAAAAACAAACATTATGCAAAATGTCCTACCCAAACAATAGTGATCAATTGTACGGCAGCGATACATTGCTATCGTGGACTATATGGACTATGCCAACCAAAACTGGTTAACATCTTCTCTTAGCACATTCTCTTCTTCTCCCAACCTCGACTATGTCGCTATAAAAATTGAACACTGCTTAAAGTCCTTGTACATCATATGCTTCTACATTCCACCTTCGCAAGCTACCGAGGCATACGCACTCGCTATTGCTGCAATCGACCTCTTAACGGAACTGAGTTCTTCCCAAGACGACATTGTAGTACTGGGCGATTTCAACCTCCCCCATCTCCAATGGACTCTGTCTGACGATGAGTCCCACTATATCTCAAGCCCCTCTACTTCCAAGGATTGTCTCTTAATAGACAACCTCACCGACTCTAGCCTTTATCAAGGCAGCAATATCCTAAATCATCTGGGCAGACTACTCGAACTTGTGTTCACGACAGACCTCTTTAACTCCTCAGTTACCCCTAGTCCCCACATCCTCTCAACTATTGACAACCACCACCCCCCACGTCTCTTATCCTTATACCGCGACTACTCAGCCCACAGCACCCCCCCCCCCCCCCCCATCAACATTCATTCAACTTTCGAAAAGCCAATTGCCGGCTCATAAATGAGTACCTCAGCAACACCACACCCCGCTTAAATGATATAAGTGTAGAGGTCGCTACAGCCTCGCTCTACACAGTAATCTACAACGCCATATCTCTATATGTGCCATACTCCCGACATAGGTTATCATTCTCATCGCCCCCATGGTATAACCACAGACTCCGCACACTTCATAACAATAGGAATAAGTTGTGGAACACTTTCTTAAATACGCGTTCTCCTCTGGACTACTCCAACTATCTCGGTTACTTTTACCAATTCACCCAGCTTTATAGCTCCCTCTACCACAATTACATTGCCAAAGCCCAACTCAATCTGATCAATGACCCCAAATCTTTCTACCACTTCATCAACTACAAACGGAAATCAGGTGCCTATCCCAACTCTCTTTTCTACGACTCAACTACTTCAACTGACTCCCATACCATAGCCAATCTTTTCGCGTCCTTCTTCAAACTATGCTTTACGGACGACTCGTTCGAGCCGAACTCCACCTACTTTACTGGCATGTCTGAATTCTTCCTCGGCCCACTCATCCCTCTACACATTCAACAACACCAAGTTAAAGAAAAACTTGAACAACTGAAAGACGATTTCAGTCCGGGCCCAGACGGACTCCCTACTATCTTCTTAAAAAAATGCTCCTCTTCTCTCTCTCCCCCGCTCGCTTCAATCTATCCCTTGCACAAGGTCTATTCCCCGACATTTGGAAATCCTCCAACATAACCCCCATACATAAAAAGGGGCCAAAAAACGATATATCCAATTATCCTCCCATTGCTAAGCTTTCGCCCATTCCCGAACTGTTCGATGGCCTTCGATATGAAGCGTTATGTTTTCGCTGCTCACCCATCATCTCTCCCAACCAGCACGGCTTCCTCTCCGGCAAGTCCATTACTACCAACCTTGTCGAATTCACATCCCATACACTCCTTGCCCTAGAAAACGGTTATGAGGTCGATGTAGTCACTACCGACTTTAGCAAGGCCTTCGACAAAATCTCCCATAAGCTCATTCTCTTTAGATTATCTTCCCTTGGTTTTGAACCCCTGTTGATTAAATGGATCTCATCCTATCTCAACTCTCGAACCTGCCGTGTGCGATTTAGATCCACCCTCTCCGATCCTTTTTTTCCAACCTCAGGTGTCCCCCAGTCATCTCGGCCCCCTCCTATTTATCCTAACCATAAACGACATAGGCTCGTGCATCAATCACTCCCTCATCTCGCTTTACGCGGATGATACCAACATTTTCAAGACAATCCGCTCTCTCCTTGACTACTCATTTCTCCAAGCGTATCTTGACAGCTTTTCGATCTGGTGGCAAAATAACTGCCTAGAATTGAATATCGCCAAATGTCACACAATCACTTTCTCTCGGAAACGCCCCCCCCCCCTCCCCCCCAACGTCCCTTTCTTTTGCTAGACCAACCGATAACATCGGTTGAATCGATTCACGACCTGGGCGTCCTATGTGACAAGGAACTGCCCTTGGCTTTGTAAAACGCTGGTCGAAGGAATTCCTAAGCCCCTACGTCACCCGATCACTCAACACAACTTTTGTCAGGCCACTACTCGAATATGCTAGTCAGGTCTGGTCCCCGTATCAAATGTCTCACATTCGTAGCATCGAGGGCGTTCAACGTCGTTTCTTGCGCTTTGCCCTGCGCGGACTAAACTCGGAAAACCCACTCATTCTACCACCATACATAGGCCGTCTCCTTGTAATCAATCCCAACACACTTGAGGAGCGCAGAATCCATGCCAACGTCATCTTTGTCCATCGCCTTCTGTCAGACTCAATCAATTGCCCAAGCTTGCTCTCCACTTTGTCACTTCATACAAACCCCCGTAATGTGCGGAACCCTCGTCTGTTTTACGTGCCCGCTCATCACACTTCTTACGGCGCTAACGAGCCCATCTCGCGTATGCTACGACAGGCCAACTCTTTCCCCACCTCCCTCGATTTCAACCTCGCCACTCCTGCCTTCAAACGACGACTCAGAAGAAACCCGTCCTAACATCGCCTCACCCCAATTACAACCTCTCCCCCCAGCTCACTAACCCCGGCCCCATACCAGTACGTAGACGTCCCCTTCACAGTCACTGTCTCAAATGCCGAATTTGCCTCCCCCACATACACTTGCTCTTCCCTAGCCTCCTACCCCCCCCTATCGCCTTGTCATTTTCACCCCATGGTTTTTCTTTTTTATTTTCCTTCTTACTCTAGATTGAAGATAGTCTGAAGGTTTTTTTTTTATATTAATTAATTTAAGTTTAATTTAAGCTTGCATTAAGCAAAATAAATGAGGGTTCCGCCCTCACTAAACTAGAACAATAAACTATAAAGGAACACTTGTGTAAATACAAGGTTCTAAAATAATATTGCGCACATCTACACCATGAGGTCTCGACGATCGTAAACATTTTCAAGGATAAACAAACGAAAAATATGCGTCGAGACACGCATCTGTTGTGTGATAGAAATGCATATATTGTTTGTTCTAAAAGTGCAAACATGGATTCTAACCTTCGATCTGGATGATCGAAGGAGAGAATTTTCTTTCGATCGAACGATCGAAAAAGTAAAGGACCTGGTTGTGAGGTAATCGCCAGGACGGTCATCGAAAGTGTTCTCGGTTTAAACAATTTCTTTTATGTTGGAAATAATTAAAGGCGAAGTAGAAAAAAAAATAGTGAGTTGTACATCATCGTCTGTGTTGTGCATTAAGGTGTCCGATGATCAGTGTACCTGTACAAAATATAAAAAATATATGAAATAAAAAACAGAAATATAAATATATATTAAGACATTTAGAAGTATTCTTCCGGTAGTTATTGATTATATTATTCATTAGTAAACATATCTTAAGAAACACAGTGGTTGTTCTTTTATTACATCTCATAATAAGGGGTGAAAATTATTTAAAGACAAAAAAAAAACTGTCTTTGGAGAATTGCTCCATAGTTGCCATAAGAACCATATTGGCCCCGAATGGTATTCCAACAAATTAGCACCAACGTGTACCGGACAACTCAATCGCTATCTAAAGAAATTGGAATGTTCGGGGTGCAGAAAGGATCACTTTGTAAAGAAAAGCATACGTCCCTATTGCTGCTGTACATAGGGCAGTACGCTAAAAGAAGGTGGCAAGAATGCCACAATGAATGAATCTAAGCTCAAGGTTTGACTAAGATTAATTTTATTTTCAAACTATGTATTCATACAATCGACCATCCAAATCATACTCATTCATTCATAAATATGATTAGCTTACTACGCAAATCGTACCTCTACTACTTGCTTAGCCTGACACGAGTTGACCTTTATATTTCTGAATCACTGCCGACATTAAGTGCATGCCATATGACACTTGCAAACAGTACACTACGCTATAATATCCAGAACGGACGTACCCACAGCAGGTAAGGTACTAATACCAAACTTAACACAATAATATAACGTTACATCAGGTATTACAATGTGCATGCATATAATTGGGTTCCACATATGTTCGGCAAATTGGGCAGGGTCGGTATCACCGTTTTCCGATGGGCAAAATTTGCAGCAACAGCAGTGCACGTTTTCTTGAGCAGTCCGTCGATGACATGGCTGAGAATATTTATAGCCTACGCTTAGAGGCAGGATAACTTTGCCCAAGGAAACGTTTGTGTATAATCTGGCAAGGCTACCAAGCTTACTACCTTCTAACCTATTGCTGTAAGCGTCGTGATTGGTGCAGTTAACCTTATAGACAGACATCTCGATCTCGGGGATCATATCTTGCATATACGTCTCGCTGAAATTGGAGAACACCCAGGATATTACTGGAATCCTCATGTGGTGGTTGATTCCTTCATAGTATTGGCAATAACTTCGGAAAGGCATCTGAAAGATGGGTTTGTGAATATAGCCAAGTTGTCTGGATCGGTGATTTGTAGGAATCGAACGATGTCTTTTGAAGGTCATGAAAGAAGTGATTGTTATACATGATGTATTCAGCGAATTGGTCGTCATCATAGAAAAGGAAATATCTCTGGTCGAAGTCATTCTTATCGAGTACTTCAGAGCGAACAGACGTTCGCTCATAGCATAGCTGAAACTCGTGTTTGTTAAAGTCTGTAACACACGTGGGTGAAGTGCACGTGTAAAAATACTTTTAGTAATACTTGTAGTAATAAAACAGTGAAAACAGTGAAAACTAACAGCAACGCATGCCGGGCGACGGCTCCAGTGATGACCAACAATCCATGATAGAGCGTAAAAGAAGAGCCACCGACGATTTACTGAGCGCAACAAAAAAACCAACAGCCATGGAGACACAAGCTATGGACTATCAAAAAAAGTATCTGGAAGCCGTGGATTATATCAATACACTTCGACTCCAGATGAAACAACTCCACGAGGAAATTCGCTCCCTAAAAACAACCAATAAAATCAGAGATGACGTCTGCATGGAAGAAACGCCTGCTCAACACCCCGGACTAGCTCCATCATCTCCAAACCAACAATTGTTGTCCCCCGAAACGCCATCGCCCCAACAAAAAAAGACAACCGGGAATCAAATGCCTAACACGCACGCCAAAAATACAAGACCACCACCCATCTATATTAAAAATATAACAAGCATCAAAGAACTAATTAGAATGCTTGAAAGTACCTTAGGCCACCGCAATTTCACCACAAATCCATCACAACAACAACAACTTTAACGGATCACAACAAGGCGATAGAAAAACTTGCGCAACATAAGCTTGAATTTTTCACTTTTCAACATGGACAGTTGAAACCAGCAACTTTCATCTTAAGGCATATCGATCCAGCATGGACTAATGAGGAACTTCCAGCCAGCCCTGTGAGTAGGGCGTTAGAATATACTCACAGCTAGGCCAGCTTGTCGTAAGAGGCGACTAAAGGCCGAGTGGTAGCCGGGGTCCCAACGCCCTGTGCGCCCGGTGAAATACCACCCCATCAAGCTTTAGGCTCCGTGAAATGGTCGGGAGAAATTCCTGGCCATCTTTCGGGGCTTGGCTGATGGACCGGTTCGAGAAAAGGTTGGTTAGGTGGTAGTCGGTCCTAAGGTGAGATACCACCCCGTCACGCTGTACATTCCGCGATATCGCCGAGAGAAATCTTCGACGGTGTTTCGAATGTGTGGCTGATGGCCCGGACTGACACGGGGATAAGTCATGATGGTGTCTTCTGATATAAAGAATTCCGGAGGTAAATTAGTCTCCCATTCGGATCTCCGGGGGGGACTATGTCAGGGGGAACATCATGCAGATATCATGATAAATAATGGAACTTTGAGAGGTTCGTCATCGCATAACCGGGCTAGCTCTCGAGGCTCGGCCCACGCTCGACTGGTGACGGCATTTTGTAACATCAGGGGCATCGGTTTCACCAATACTAATGTAAACGCCGTCCACCAATATTTGCAAACAACGAAACCTGATATCCTTGCCCTAACTGAGACCCAGGTCGATTCGTCAACTGATTCGACATATCTTCGTTGCTCAGGATACGACTTACATTCGAGATTCCGTTTTAAGGGCGGTGTCTGCGTCTTCGCACGGTCCGATCTGGCTTGCCAGAGGATGGAGGCGTTGGAACCCAATAATATGGACATCATATGGTTGAGGGTCGTACTGAGGAATTCCGTTAAATTTCTTTGTTGTCTTTACCGCTCCCCGAATGACGATCGACCGGCGACATTTTTCGAACATCTTTCATACACCGTCGACTGGATACAGATCAACCACCCAGCTTCTGAAATTATTGTCCTTGGCGATTTTAATGTGCACAATTCCGACTGGTTGTTACATTCTAACAGAACCGACGAGGCTGGGAGGCTGGCGGAGATGTTTGCTGTAAGCCACAACTTGACTCAACTCGTGGGGGAGCCAACGCGAATACCGGATGCCCGAGGCGATTATGCGAACACCCTGGATCTGTTTTTGACATCCGAACCGAGTATTTATACCGTAGAGGTTTCTGCGCCACTGGGAAACTCAGATCACTGCTTGGTATCTGTCGCGCAAGCACTTGCATACCAAGCGAATAACCGGCCTAGGCAGCTTCGCCATGTATGGAAGTATGGGGCCGCTAACTGGGACGATATGCGAGATTTCTTCGCATCCTTTCCATGGTCCGAGATGTGCTTCGAAAACTCCGATGTTAACACTTGCGCGGAGTCGGTGTCAGAGATTATTCTTCTGGGGATGGAGATATATATTCCACATTCCATCAAAGGAAGTTCGTCTGATAAACCTAGGTTTGATAAAAAATGCGAGCAAATTACAGCGGCAAAAAATAGAGCTTTTAAGCAATGGCGCTCCAATCCCACCGATGTTAACAGAACGAATTTTGTTAGAATCAGAAACGTGTGCAACCAGGCGATTGATACCGCGAAGAAGGCTCACAACGACAGGGTGATCAATAAGCTCCTTCGGTGCCCAACTGGTTCGCGCTCCTTCTGGTCAATGGCAAAGGCTGTCAGCAGTAACTTTGCTTCCTCCTCTTTCCCTCCGTTGGTGACAGACAGCGGGACGTTAGTCACGAATCCAAAGGATAAAGCTAATGTGTTCGCGAATTTATTTTCCGCGAATTCAAATCTCGATCCCGGCCTATTGCAGCCACCCGTGATCTCGCCGGTACAGTCTTCCATGCGGGATGTGAGATTTCGTCCGCGCACTATTCAGCGCATTCTACGTGAACTGGATTGTAGGAAGGCAACCGGCCCGGACGGAATACCAGCAATAGTCCTTAAGAACTGTACTCCAGAACTATCGCCGATTCTTGGCAGACTCTTCCGCTTATCTTATGCACGGAGGACCTTTCCTGCCTGCTGGAAAATCGCTCGAGTTCAGCCAATCCCAAAGACGGGAAAAAAGTGTCTCCCACAAAATTACCGTCCGATAGCATTACTGTCTATTTTATCTAAGGTAATGGAAAAAGTCATCAATACAGAGTTGGTTAAGTATTTGGAGTGCAACGGTCTTCTGAATGATCGTCAATACGGATTCAGTGGCAGGCGGTCCACAGGAGACCTTTTGACACTTATAACCGATATATGGACATCTGCGATTGAACGGCATGGTGAGTCAAGGGCGGTCGCATTAGATATCTCCAAGGCTTTTGACCGCGTCTGGCACGGGGCATTGCTGAGCAAACTTCGTTCATATGGACTTTCCCAACAGCTTTGCGACTGGACGAGGAGCTTCCTCGAGAATCGATCGATCCGGGTTGTTGTGGACGGCGAGTGTTCGGATCTGTATCCTGTTAATTCGGGGGTGCTCCAGGGTTCTATTTTGGCTCCAACCTTGTTCTTGCTTCACATAAATGATTTGTTGGAGACAACGGATAACAAAGCGTTCAGTTTTGCGGATGATAGTACGCTTGTTTCCTCCTTTTCGAGTGATCGGCCGATTGGTGCATCAACGTCGCACCAGCTGAGATGTAGACAGATTGACTCTCTGAACCAGGATCTAGATAAAGTCCTGCAGTGGGGAAGGGCCGATCTTGTCGACTTCAATACAGCGAAGACACAGTATACAACATTCACAAAGAAAACCGGATCATCGGTTCCTCAGCTGATGATGAATGGCCGGGCCCTCGAGGCTGGGGAAAGTTTGAGATTGCTCGGCGTCACGGTCTGTGGAAATGTATCATGGCATAAACACGTATCGGGTATCGTCAGATCAGCCTCAGGAAAACTGAGTTATCTTTTTAGAGCCAAGAAATATTTTACTCCGGCCCAACTTCTTCTCCTATATAAATCTCAAATTAGACCCGCGCTCGAATATTGCTCTCATGTTCGGAGCTCTGCTCCTAAACATACCCTCGACCTACTTGAGAGCGTACAAAGACGAGCGATCCGCCTGATCGGGGACTCGGCGCTGACGTCGGGACTACAGTCGCTATCACATCGAAGGCGCGTAGCCGACCTCTGTCTGTTCTACAGATATTATCACGGGTGCTGTTCTTCGGAGATTCTTGGCATTGTTCCACGCAATTCCGTCTATATGCGCTCCACAAGACAATCCGACGGGTCGCACCCGTTTGTGGTTCATCTCCCGACAGCGCGAACATCCCTGTATCAGAACTCGTTCCGTTACAGAGCGGGGAAGCTGTGGAACTCCCTTCCCACGCGAGTGTTCCCGGAGCGTTACAACCTGCAACTGTTCAAAAAGAACTGCAACAGTTTTTTGATGGCATCTCGGGGCGCCCACTCGACGCTATAGGTTCGCCTCTCCCGAGAGAAGTCTAATAAAAAAAAAAAAAAAAAGAAATAGTCAGGATCTGTCCGGAGCTGAAAATAAACAGGTTGGACTACTACCAAACACCATACATGCGGACTAACAAGAATCTGCATTTACGTATCATACAAATTCCTCCAACCGATGTCACCCGGCTCAAACAAATAAAATATCTGTTCACGCATAAAATTGCGATTGAGGAACCACATAAACAAAACGTCCTTCATTGCAAAAAATGCCAAGGCTCAGGACACTTGGCGGCCGCATGTCATCTAAGCGTACGATGCGTAAAGTGTGCAGAGCAACATCAACCTGGAGAATGTAAGGTCAGCCCGCCTGGGATGGAACCAGGAACAATCCAAACAACAAACCCCGATGGATCCATTACAACGAAGAAAATCACAGTGACATGCTGTAACTGTGGAGGACCCCACCCTGCCAAATTCTCGCAATGTCCTCATAAGCTGAGGATTCTAGAAAGGCGAACAACACCCATGGCAACGAGCAAACCTTCACCAACCAAAACAACATCACATCAATCAATAAATCCTACAAGTCCAGGAATGTCATACGCTAAGGTTGTCAAGGATTCCCTTAACATGACAAGAAATCACCAATCCAACAGTAACGATCTGAATCTGGACATCACAGGATACATAAATAGCTTACAGAAGATGCTGCCCATGTTGAAGCACAGCTCAGAAATAGAAAAAACAGGTCAGATTTTATCTCTTATAACTTCACATATCCTCTCCCTTAATGGCTAATTTAACCATAATTTCCCTCAACGCAGAGTCCATATATTCCAATATTCGCAGACAACACCTCCGATTGTTCGTTGAAAAGTTTTCTCCAGATATCCTCCTCCTCTCAGAAACTTGGCTTAAACCAAACTCCCGAGTATCTATCCCGAATTATACACTTGTTTCTAATCCACGAACCACTGGACCTCGTGGGGGTACTGGAATTCTAATACACAAGAAATTCCAATTTTCCGAAATTAGGTTCACCAATATAGATAATATTGAGTACACGGCAACTAAAATCTTTTGCAAAAGCAACAAAGTGCTTGTACTGTCGTCCGTATACATTCACCCTTCTCGGGAAACAAACTTCCCTAGTTCCGACATCACTGAGATAATCCAACAGTCTCTACCTGCACCTTTTATAATAGGAGGAGACTGGAATGCTCGGCATACTTCATTTAACGACACTAAGTGCAATAAATACGGTTGTCAACTTCTAGCACTCCTTCAACTCCATCCATATATCTATGCGCACTGTCCATTACAGCCAACACGTATCTCCAATACTACTAAATCAACAATAGATTTTTTCCTAAAATCCGTAGACGTCCACTCACCTAACCTCCCTACAGTATCCTTCGAATACCCTTCCGATCATGGGTCCGTCCACACCACTGTCCAAATCCCAGCCCTCGAACCATGTTACTCGTTCAATCCGATCCCGAATTTCTCCAGGACAAACTGGAAAAGAGTCAATAGGGACATTGCTGCCAGTTTTACAGACTATACTTTGCCAGAGACTTCAAATCTACTCCCTGCTGAAATTGATCAAGCAGCCTTAAGAATAGAGCAAATACTAAAAAATGCCCTCTTCAGCCACACACCTACATCCATCCCTCATAATCACCTAGGAAAACCTTTACCCAACATCCTTACAAAACTGTTACGCGTAAAAAAACAGCTTAGACGAAAACCACATAGCAGTTACTCCCCTTTTATTAAAAATTAAATCCAACTCTTGACTACCCTGATAAATGGACAACTAAAACAATTTGCCGACCAGGCTTACACGTCTATACTTAAAAATATTAAACCGAATCGTGATTTATTCAAAAATATCAGACTAACGGGTCGAAAATACAAACCTCGAATCGATTATATTATCAACCCTACTAACAATCACCCAGTCCAATCAGATATTGACATAGCAAACTGTCTAGCTAATCACTTTTATAAAGTCCATCAACAAAACGACTCCTTCTCAGTCTTCAATTTTCAAGATACTGTAAACAACTACATCTCACGCACAATGATCCCATCCTTCACCCCTTTCATCGCGGAATTCAATGAAACAAACAAAGCATCTCATCCTCTGGATAATGCGACCTTCCTAACAGCAGGCGAATTATCTGAATTTATAACATCACGGAATAACAAGAAGTCGATAGGCTTAGATGGAATTCCAAACCTTCTTAACAAAAGACTTATCCCGTCAAATCTAGTCCCTATTCTCGTTCTTCTCAACCACATAATTAACGAATCACATTTCCCAGATAACTGGAAAACCACGGTTATAGTCCCTATCAGTAAGTCCAGTCCTTCCAACAACCCCAGCAACTATCGTCCGATTTCGTTATTAAACACATTAAGCAAGATATTGGAATGCAAGATATATCGAAATCTCCTTTCATTTGCTAATGACAACGCTATTATCCCAAATTCGCAGTTTGGCTTTCGCTCACAACACTCCACCTGTCATGCTCTGTTAAAACTAACACACGATGTCACAACTAATCTTCAAAACCAAAGCCCGACGGTCTGTATCTCTCTCGACATATCTAAAGCATTCGACTGTGTTTGGATCTCAGGACTGCTTTACAAGCTGCACTACATATTTGGATTAAACACCCATACTACCAAACTTCTTACTTCCTACCTCTCTGGTAGAAAATTCATGGTCAAAATAAATTCTTCTATCTCCCAATCGTATAATATAACCGCAGGGGTTCCGCAGTGTTGAATTCTTGGACCACTATTATACCCGCTTTATACTTCAGACATACCGCAGCCTCAATTACCCAATACCGTAATGTTGAACTATGCTGATGACACCATAGTCTACTCCAGCAGCAAGTTTGTAAAAGAGGCAAGAAACCGCATTAATAACTTCCTCCCAAATCTATCAACATACTTCAATAAATGGAAAATTCGCCTAAATCCTGATAAAACCCAGCTTGTAGTGTTTAAGGGTAAAAATGAGCACTGCACAAACAACACAAGGCGCACCCACAACAAAATTAGACTCAAACTAAATAACACCCAGATAAAACCTTCTAAAACTTTAAAATATCTGGGAATAACATTTTCCAATGACCTTTCATTCTCCACCCACATTAAAAATACTTTACGTAAAGCCACAATACAACTGAATCTCTGTAGAAGAGTGATGTGGAAACCCAACGGTCTCTCTCACAAAGTCAAACTGCTCATCTATAAACAAATAATCAGACCTAAACTGACATCTGCATGTCCACTGTGGTATCATATAACACCAGCCCAAATGGAGAAGCTACGCACTTTCGAAAGGAAATGCTTCAGGCTGGTCACTGGCCTCAACCGACGACCCAACTCTTACAAGTATTGCAATAACAGTTTGCTATACAATGCCGCTAATATTGACCGTCTCGCTACTCAACTAACAACGGAATACCACAAAAAATACGATAACGCGATGGAAACAATAAGGATACTAACAGCCCAAATGGAACAACTACAAGAAAAAATTCGCTCTCTTCAAGCGCAAACCAAAACCAATGTCGACGTCCCCATGAAGGAAGTTCCTCCCCAACCCATCTCATTAACATTCAACAATAACCCATCATCATCGAATATCTCGCCACCACCCCAAGATACCCACAAACCAGAAGACCACTGGCAAACAGTTGGACAGAAATCTACAAATAAGGTGAGACCACCCCCAATTTACATTAAAAATCCTAATAGTACCAAAGAAGTCATCAAGACGCTTGAGAATGCCCTTGGACACAGAAATTTTACCACGGACTCAAAAGGATCTTCGATCTCTATCAAGACGATGACTCTAACGGATCACGATATGGCAATAAGAAAACTCTCAGAGAACAAACACGAGTTCTTCACATTCCAACATGCCCAGATAAAACCAAAAACATTCATCATAAGGCACATTGATCCAGCATGGACTACCGAGGAACTTACACTCCAAATCTTGAGAATATGCCCGTCAATGAAAATCCACAGATTGGACTACTTTCAAACCCCACACATGAGGGAGAATAATATTAGGAGCTTGCGAATCATACAGATCCCACCGAACGGTGATGTCACCCAACTTAAACAAATAAAATATTTGTTCACACACAAAATCACGATCGAGGAGCCACATAAACAGAGCATTCTCCATTGCAAAAGGTGTCAAGGATCAGGACACCTAGCAGTTGCGTGCCACCTAAGTGCACGATGGGGAAAATGTGCCGAACAGCATATACCAGGAGAGTGCAAAGTGAACCCACCTGGCACAGAACCATCAATAATTCAGCAAACAAACGCCGATGGATCAACATCCACGAAAAAAATTACCATAACTTGCTGTAACTGCGGAGGCCCACATCCAGCTAGTTTTTCACAATGCCCCGAAAAGCTACGGATTCTGGAGAGACGTTCGTTACATACGGTAATTAATACGGCCAAACCAGCTGCAACGAAACCCTTATCACCACAACCATCCCATCTCAGGGGGTCAGGAACATCATATGCAGAAATTACGAAAAGTTCCCGTAGCTGCCCGAAATCTCAACAACCCAACCCCAACGTTCTCAACCTGGATATCTTGGGATACATCAGGAGCCTGGAGACACTACTACCAACCTTAAAACACAGTTCCGAATTGGAAAAAAAAGGTCAGATCTTAAATTTAATAACTTCCCATATCCTTTCCCTTAACGTATAACTTAACCCTTATCTGCCTCAACTCAGAGTCCATTTATTCCCACACCCGTAGACAACACCTCCGACTGTTTGTTGAAAAGTTCTCCCCAGATATTCTTCTGCTTTCAGAAACTTGGCTGAAATCCACTTCTCGAGTCTACATACCTAATTACACATTTGTGTCCAACCCACGAACCTCTGGCCCTCATGGAGGTACGGGAATCCTAATACATAAAAAATTCCAATTTACTGAGATTAGATTTGCTAATATAACTAGTGTCCAATACACGGCTGTTAAACTTTTCTGCCGTAATAATAAAGTACTGGTCTTGTCCTCCATATACATTCACCCTTCTCGTGAACCAAACTTCCCTAGTGCAGACATCTCACAAATAATCCAACAGTCTCTGCCAGCACCTTTCATAATAGGAGGAGACTGGAACGCACGACATACTGCATTTAATGACATCAAATGCAACAAATACGGCTGCCAACTCCTTGATCTCCTCCGACTTCATCCATTTGTCTACGCAGACTGCCCGTTGCAACCTACTCGAATTTGCAGCTCAACCAAGTCAACAATCGATTTCTTCCTAAAGTCTACAGATAGCTATTCATCTAATCCTCCCACAGTGTCATTCACATTCCCTTCGGATCATGGCTCTGTCCACACCTCGGTTCAAATCCCCTCGCTTGAACCACTCTACACTCTGAATCCTATTCCAAATTTCACCAAAATAAACTGGAAAAAAGTCAATAAGGATATTGCTGCTAGCTTTTCAAAATTTTCTTTACCCGAATCTTCTAACTTGCCCCCTACACAAATTGACCAAGCAGCGGCCCAAATAGAGCAAATACTGGGAAATGCTCTCTTCAGCCATACTCCCACTATCGTTCCTCATAATCACTTAGGAAAACCCCTACCCAACCTACTCACAAAATTATTACGTATAAAAAAACAACTCCGACGAAAATTGCACACTAGCTACTCACCTTTTATTAAACAACAGATCCAGCTATTGACCTCCCTGATAAATGGACAACTAAAATTTTTCACTAATCAGACCTACACATCCACCTTAAACAGTATCAAACCAAATCGTGATCTATTTAAAAACATAAACAGACTAACGGGTCGCAAACTCAAGCCTCGAACAGATTATCTTATTCACCCAACTAATAATAACATCGTCCAGTCGGACACTGATATAGCAAACTGTCTCGCTGAACATTTCTGCAAAGTCCATAAGCAAAACGATATCCTCCCAGTAACAAATTTCCACGATACCGTGAACGATTACATTCCACGCTCACTAGAGCCATCCCTCACACCATTTATTACTGAATTCACCGAAACCAATAAAGCATCACACCCCGTAGGAATCGACACATTCCTAAGCCTTGAAGAACTATCCGAAGTCATTACTTCACGTAACAATAAAAAATCGACTGGCCTAGATGGAATCCCTAACCTCCTATTCAAAAGACTCCACCCAGGCAACTTGCTCCCGATTCTCGTTCTTCTCAACCACATAATAAACGCTTCACATTTCCCTAAAAGTTGGAAAACAGCGGTGATCGTCCCTATTAGCAAATCTGGGCCCTCCAAGTACACGGATAACTTCCGTCCGATATCGCAGCTAAACTCGCTTAGCAAGATTCTTGAATGTAAAATCTACAAAAATCTTCTCTCATTTGCCAGGGATAACTCCCTCATTCAGAACTCTCAATTTGGCTTCCGCTCACAACACTCCACTTGTCATGCTCTCTTAAAACTGACACATGATGTGACGACCCACCTCCAAAACCAATCCCCAAAGGTATGTGTCTCCCTAGACATAGCTAAAGCATTCGACTGTGTCTGGATCGCAGGACTGTTATACAAACTTCATTCAATGTATGGATTAAACATCCACTCCACAAAACTTCTCGCTTCTTACCTCTCTGATAAAAAGTTCATGGTGAAAATAAACTCAACTCTCTCGACACCTTATAGCATAACCGCAGGAGTTCCTCAAGGATCCATCCTCGGCCCACTACTATACCTTCTTTATACATCAGACGCACCGCAGCCACTGTTACCCAATACAACAATGCTCAACTATGCCGACGACACCTTAATTTATTCAAGCAACAAGCTTGTCAAGGAGGCAAGAAACTGTATTAACAGATATCTCCCAATCCTGTCAGCCTACTTTACCAAGTGGAGAATTCAACTAAATCCAACCAAAACTCAGCTCATAGTTTTTAAAGGCAGAAACGCGAGTTGTACAAACAACACTATTCGCTGCCATAATAAAATCAGAATTAAAATAAATAACAATATAATTAAACCCTCCAAAACCTTAAAGTATCTAGGTATAACCTTTACCAACAATCTGTCATTCTCCGCCCACATTAAAAATACGATTCGTAAAGCCACAACCCAACTGAACCTCTGCAGAAAAGTCATGTACAAACCGAACGGTCTCTCTCCCAAAGTCAAATCACTTATCTACAAACAAATAATCAGACCCACTCTCACATATGCATGCCCGATATGGTACCATATCACACCCGCCCAAATGGAGAAGCTACGCATTTTCGAAAGGAAATGCTTCAGACTTATCACTGGCCTCAACCGACATCCTAACTCCCACAAATATTACAACAGTAGTTCGCTCTACTATGCCGCTAATATTGAACGTATAGATCGACGCTTCCTCGAGCTGTCCATCAAATTTATCGAAAATCTTCCCAATAATCCCAATCCGATAATAAATGCGCTCACATCGACTCCGTCAGACAACCGAACTGCCTACCCGAACTGTCTCCACACCAGAACCCTCTTCACCTCTGGCAGGTTGGTCAACAACTCCAATGAGATCGTATACCACAATACTGAACTCTCACCTCACCAGTTTAAATATTGTAATATACAACCCTTCTCTAATATCTTGCGTTTCAACGACCAATCGGAAAGTGTTCCCCCAACCCATATCCCCGACTCATAGTACCCACCCTAACCCAAATTCCACCCATCAACCACTATACCTCCCGCCCCACCCTACTCTAACTTATTGTAATAATAATAGATTTAATAATTAGATAGGCTAGGCTAAGCTAAGTTAAGTTAAGTTAAGCAAATTAGTTATAGGTTAAGTAAATAATTATATCCTGGTTTTCTGACCTTTTCCAGGAAGCCTCACCTACTCCTATCTTGTCCACCCATGAAATATATAACTTTATAATAATGTTTGAAAAATGTACTAGCAAGTATGTGTAAACGATTAAAGCTAAGATAATTATAAGTTATCTGTATTACTTATTGTAACAAATCATTTATGGTCAATAAATACAGAAATGTAAAAAAAAAAAACGAATTTTCAAACATTATGCAATTAATTTAAGGGCATTATCATTGAAGAAACATTGAATCTCAGCTTTGTCGTTATTCATCGGTCTTAGAAAGTATGTAAGATTGAGCATTAAATCATCACCCAACTTCCCTTCAAATAGTCGATATGTTGATTGTCTTCCGGCCGAATAAGGTTTATTCCAAGTGTAGCAATTCCTGCGATCCGATTTAGGAGTACATAGAATCGTTCGTTTCTATTTCTTGTACTCCTTAACATCTGCGGTTGGTCATCCTTCCTTAATTCCCTTGGATGGGTCACTCATGGTATATCGACGCAGACATGCGTATCTATCGCGGAGAACCGAAAGGCAAGGTGTCCTGTTGCGGTTCCGCCAGATCCCACGGCTCGCCTCCCTGAAAAACCCCCATAACCATAACCCGGGTCTGCACCAGCTTTCGCTAATGCAATTCGCATTAGCATCTTAGATGCTTCACGCATCAAACCGACCCAATTATTATAACCCTAAAATCCCTATAGAGAAAACTTACCTTCATGCATCCCTTCGCATACAATTTTTCATAAGATTTCTTTGTTTTCTTATTTGGTATTTCTGAACCAATTCGGCACCAGACAAATTCCTGTAAACAAAATAATTCGGATTGCAATCAATGTAACCGTCATCACAGGGACCATAAATATCGCGCCGTCTATTTTCCCAGCCGCGTCATATACCTTTACATACACATTGCCTGGCAACCTTTTTTGTTTGTCTTACCAACAAACAACCCAAGCAGCTGCATATAATTAGCGCAATAGACGCTGAAACCAAATTCTCCAGCATTTCCTAATGCAAATATGAACCCGGTTTCTATTGCAGCCAGAGATGCCATAAACATCCAATTTGCTTTTAGCACCTTTTTCTCCTAACGTCGAAAACAGCGACGAGGCATCGTATAAACATGACCCTCATTAAAGAGCGAACCATTTGGTCGCCTTTTCTTTTGTCCTTGCCGCCTGCCTGTTTCGCTGTTCCACTGCACGTGTGAATAGCATTGATCTCAACGATCCCACACATACCACCATGACCTGTATTACAAGATCTGGTTTCCTATACCACCAAGAGAGACTTTACGTTTCCCTGGTGGTAGGTAAAAAACGATATCCTTATTGGAGAGGATATCGTTGGAGTCTCATTCCATCACCAGACCAAATCGGTCGGGTCTCCACTACGCTACCTTTGCGCTCGGTACGCGTAAATACGATGGGCCACCCTTTTACCATCGAGGGGTGCGTCGGAGTTCGCACCCCCGTGAGTCGTGTGTGTTTTATTTTTCAACTCTAGGAAGTTTTAGTTTATTTTTCCACGTAAATTTATCCGTGAATCTATGAAATAACGTAAATTTATTGATCCCAAATTGTTTATTATCGAAAACATATAGTGCGGCAAAAAAAATCGGTATACAATAGTCTCTTTGATAAAACAATATCCTTAAGTTCATACGAAAGTGTTCAATAGTTTTTGTGAAAACGAATAAATCATACAAAAATGTAAAAGACAAACAATAAACAATTTATAAATTTCATTTAACTGTCTTGTGGCGGAGTTTTACTTCTTGTGTGTGGCAATTTTTCAATTTGTTAACTGGTGGAACTTTGTTTCGGTGAGGATGGGGAGTGAAGTGAACCGTGTGCCCGTGTCCAGCACAATACTTCTCCTCCCCACAGTCCCTCATTAGGACCAAACTTCTTGTAAAAGAATAACAAAAGACCAATTTGGTATTGATAGCCTTTTCCATCACCTTAGACAATGCGGACAATAAGGCCGGTAATTTTAGGGAGCACTCTGTTCCTTTGTTACCTTCTTTGGTATTGGTTGAATTCGAATGGCTTTGCAGCAGCGTGGTAAGATTTTCTGTGCATAAGATAAGCGACCTATTTTGCTAATAACCGGCAATAGTTTTGGAGCACAGTTTTTAAAAAAAGTATTGCTAGTATTCAATTAAGTTGATCTTTGCAGTCTAGTCCACGGAAGAATGCGTTCAATAAATAGCACGGAACATTGAAGATTATATCGGTGATTCTAGCATCCAAGATTCAATTCGTGGAAAATCAGTTCGCGAAAACATTGTCTTTATGTTTAGAATTCGTGGTTAGATTCCCGGTGCTTGTTACTAACGAAGTAAAAGAGGAGGAACCGAAAGACGCGAAGTAGTTACTCAAGTACTTCCTTAAGTACTTAAGCAATTTGTTGGTCACTTTGTCGTTGTGAGTCTTTTTCGCGATCTCAATCGTCTGATTGCACGGGTTTCTGATTCCAACAAAACTCGTTTAGGTGACTTCCAAGGGATAAGAGTGCCATTGTCTAAAAGCTCTATTTTTAGCCGCTGAAACCTATTTGGATATTGAAACCAAGACTTATCGGATGAATTTCGATTGATGGAATGTGGAACGTGAAGTTCCTTACCATGTAAAAATAATTTCTGTGACTGACTTTGAGCAGGCGTCAACATCGGAGTTTCCAAAGCAGACCTCTAACCATAGAGAGGTTGTGATGAAATCCCGCATATCATACGTGTTAGCAGCCTCATTCCCCTTATTTGGCGAGGTTGCTTAGGTTGGTTACTCGTTTGAGATGTTAATGATTGCACAACCGATATCAAACTGTGATTTGAGTTTGCCAATGTTGCACTTTATACCACGTTATACCTATACCAACGTTTCTTCAAAATTTCCATCAGCCAAGTCTCAAAAGATAGCCAAGAATTTCTCTCAAATATTTCATGGAGCTCATCGCTTAAAAGGGCGGTGTCTTAACGCGCAGTAGGACATTGGGACTCCACCTACCACATCATAATCATCATCATCAGCGACACTACAACCGGGATCCGGTCTTGGCAGTATTTAGTATATCTCTCCACCGGTCCCGATTTCGTGCTGATGTCATCCAGTTTGGCGCTCGCAAGGTCCGGGGGCCCTGGTCTACGCCTTCTGTGGCATATTTAGCCACAGAAAATTGGGGGTAATTTAAAATAGGTTACCTGGTAGTCCAACGTGGGGAGTCTACTATCTCGTCTTCTTCCTCGAACACGAATGTGTCCCCTTTTTGTTCAAAACACGAGGAGTTTTGGCCAATCCAAATCCTTGCGTCGGCAAAACGGGACTCCAACAAGAGAACGAGCCTTTGTTCCTTTTATTACACGTTTTATTTATTATAATAAACTTTACAAACATGAGTCAACATCTTTTTGTGTTGCTTCCTTTAACTTTTTACTTTTTTTTTTACACGTTCAATCTCAAATAATAATTACTTTTCAATAGGTTTTTAATCATTTTTTCTTTTCCTTTCTGCCCTTCGGTGGTTAATCAACTCTTTTTCAATTTTTTAAACGGAATCTGACTTGCAAAACTGTATATATAAACAACAGTCAACAACGGAACCAAAACAAACCGAATTCAAATATCTTGCTGTTTCCCTCTCTCACTCTCCATCGACGTCCACTCCGAAAACCGAACTCGAACTCGCCCACGATCCACACTCGAATCGGGGCGTGTTCGAACACTCACATGTGGATTATGCAATTCTTCCACCACCTTACCATCAAACTACATTAAAACAAATTATATTAAAAACAATTAATTGATGGGGTGGAGGAAGCCGCACGTAACACTTCCCTCCATCACAGGCAAGCTCTGTCGCGCTGTCTCCTTCCATACATCCGGCCACAAAGGACTTTCCGGGCAGGCTCCTCTTCGCTCGTTCGAGCTAGGTGACCCGCCCAGCGGAGTCTACCGAGCTTGATTTTTCTTACAACATTAGCTTCAAGGTAGATCGCGTACAAGCGGAATCGTCCTCCCTCACATATGGGGCCAACAATTTTCCTCCAGACCTTCCTCTCGAAAGCAGCTAAGAATTCAGAGTGCCTTATATTGAGTACCCAGGTCTCGGATCCATACATGAATACTGGGAAGACCATGGTCTTGTACAGTAGTAGCTTGGATGTTTTAGATAAATTTCGGGATTTAAAGAGACTTGATAGACCATAGTAGCTTCTCCCTTCTTATGTATGGGGCAAATTATTCCGCTACGCCAATCTTCCGGCATTTTCTCTTGCTCCCATACGCGCACCACGATCTCATAAACTGCGTGATGTAATGTTGTCCCTCCTTGTTTGATCAGCTCAGCTGGTATGCCATCAGCTCCGGGGGCTTTATTTGATTTGAGCTGTCTTATGGCTTTCAATGATTCCTCACTGGTTGGTGGCGGCAGCATTTGGTCTTGATCTTGCATTGGTGGAACGTCCAATTCATCTGTGAGCTGACCGTTTAGCAATTTATTGAAGTGCACTTCCCATCGCTCCAGACCGCCTTCAAAATCGGTAATCAGACTATCGTCTTTACCCTTGCAGTAAGTGTAGCGTGATGTGTACCGCGTCATACTGCGGATTATTTGGTAGAACTTCCGCGCCTGGTGCGAACCTTGGTCTCTACTTTTCTCTATTTCAAAGACTAGATTTTTTCCCAGGCACTTTTCTTTTGTCTATGGAGTCTTTTTTCAGATCTTCTGAGCTCTTTGTATTTCTCCTCGCGTACCCGCGTCCTATGAGACTGTTGCATTCTCCAGTATGCAGCATTCTTACGTTCAGTCGCTAGTTTGCACTAATCATCAAACCAGTCGCTCCGATCTCTACGACTACTACCTAAGATGGAGTTGGCAGTACTAATGACAGTATTCTTAAGGCGTGTCCATTTCTCTTCTACGTCCGGTATTCTGGTTCCAGGACTTAATCTCCCTCCATCGAGCTCTTCGAAGGCGAGTCCCAATGCATGACCAAAGGCATTGTTGGTGTTCTCATTGCGTAAGGCAGCCGCGCTCGGAAAACTATACCAACAAGATAGTGATCCGAGTCGACGTTGGCACCTAGGTAGGTTCGTACCATCATCAGGCTCGAAGAGTGACGGCGATCTATCAACACGTGGTCAAATTGGTTTCGAGTGGCTCCATCAGGTCATACCCAGGTGGCTTTGTGCATATCTTTACGCGGAAACCTGGTACTCGCAACGACTAAGTTCTCTGATGCTGCCAGTTCGATGGCTCGTAGTCCATTGTCATTAGTGCTCTCATGCAAAGTATGGGAACCTGCGTAGTGCCTGAAAACCGGCTCCCGACCAATTTTCGAATTCAAATCACCAAGAACGATTTTCTCATCGTATCTTGGGCAGGCATTGAGGGCCCGTTCGACGTTCTCGTAGTGTTCTTCCTTTTCGTCGTCAGGGGACTCCTCTGTAGGTCCGTGAACGTTTATGAGGCTTATGTTCTTAAACTTGCCTCGCACGCGAAGAGTGCATAGCCTTTCGTTTGTTGCATTAAAGTCGATAATGGCAGGCTTCAGTTTTTGGCTGACTAGAAAGCCTACCCCGAGCACATGGTGCTTTGCATGACAGCTGTACTAAATGTTAAACTCGTTTCTTTGAATAACACCACTCCCCGTCCATATTATTTCTTGTAATGTTATTATGTCAGCCTTATATTCGGATATGGAATCGGCTAGCTGCTGTGCAGATCGAGGTCTGTGTATTGAACGGACGTTTCATGAGGAAATTCTCATATCGTTTAGCAATTTTTGTTTCCGTAATCGTCGTCGTGTATCCCGTCTATATCCAATGCTTGATATTTTTGCCATAATAGTTTATTTTTCCGGGGAAAGTTATTGACCTTGCGCCAACCTTTCTCAGGATGTCGCTGCATGCATTCGGAAACATCTTGGCGGGTGCCAAAGTAACTATCCAGGGGTGTCACGTGGAGACTGCATGTCTACCTGGACTGAACAGGGACAACGATCGTCTTGGACTTCGCCGGGTTGAAAGCAATCAGTGACTTTGCCTGTATGTTCGTCTCCCATCCCCCCGCAGTCCACTAACCACTCGGCCTTTATTCGCCTACTTAAAGGGTAGTGATGCCTGGTTTATGAAGACGGCAATATAATAATGTGACCATTAGCTGTTGAAATATTTCAATTTATCACCGTTGGTTTTAATATTGTTGGAATTTGTGTTTTTTTTTTTTTTTGGAAAAAGTGTTTGTTGTTACATATCCCAAAGCCTTGCCCTATTACAAAGATTGAATACATTTTTGCCGTAGTAGTTTGTGAGTCAAGTATCAAGCACCAGTATCAATTGATAGTTGTTATCTGGCATGATAAATAGTCTAATGTCTCTTTGCTTTTATTGTCAGTTGTCTTCTGCAGCATCTCCTTAAGGTATTGGATTTAAATGAACTCTCCACATTCCAGAACTCGATATATAGATCTCGTCCAGAATGAGTAATATAAAACGTAGATAATAACTTCAAACAATGTTTTACGACAACCAGGCACTTATGTTCGCAGTGTCTGCCCATAAGTCGTACTCTACGCATTGGAATTCATTCTATGCCCTTGCATTAAGTTCCCAAACAGACTTCTAGCGCAAAGATTCCGCACAATTTTGTGGGTAATTTAAAATCGGACAAGGTCGTCAAGCTGCCAAGCGTTGCCATACTGCAGCAAGCCAGTCGTCCCTTCCCAAACTATCATCGAAACAACCCAGTGTCTATGAGGTATGATTCCATTTCCAAGACCATTCGCTTAAGGTAACCTCTTGGCCAGTACAGTCATCATGATCCCACCAAACCCCAACGCGCTCCAGATAGAAGATCTATTTGCACGTCCCCTTACATTTTCATAAGACGTGGACTTGTTCCTTCGTATCATATGAACAATGCGCATAATAGTCGGAAATTGGATACACTACTACCGGGGGGAGTAAGCCACCATCTGCCGGGGCTAAGGGAGGCGTAATAACACACCAAACGAGAGCACACAAGGATCAGGGCATCATTTTCATTTCACATATGGATAATTTCTGATCTAGAACGTGACTGTAAACAATGAGCAATGGCCTGGGTACTTCAAGCGTGCGCTGCAGGTTGCGGAGGGCTCTAACCATGTGGATACCCAGCACAGGGTCACGTAGTAAACAAACATTTTATGACCGTCGATTTCATACGAACCGCATAATTTGCTTATCTCTGCCCCGACTGATTCAAGGTGCAACGAGGGCTATGCCAGCAAACCAACCTGGATTAATGGGATCGTTTACAGAGTACATCGGAGTCAAAACCAATGAACTGAGTGACGCTTATAGCGCCAGAGAAACTAATATGGGTGCCGAGGAATAAATTGAGCTCCAGTTGCTCATTGCGATCTTGGCTCTACCTTTTTTTCTTGTGGGGAAACTGAGATATTGCCAACTTATAGAGAGATTGAGTATGGTTTTGTAAAATGTATTCAATTTTTATTTCAACCTATTTAGTTTAAAGAAGAAAGAGCACTTACGTTAATCATATTTGATGCATACTTTTGATTTAATTTTTAATGTAAATCTATTATAGAAATTATAGAACAAATAAATCTATTTATTCTACAGAAAATTTTCTCCGGGTGACAACAAATTGTATAATCTACGGCCGATTTGGAGCAAGATACCACACATTCAGCTGACTATGAATTATAAAACACAAATAGAAAAATTCCTACACATGGCTGCACCTGATCCTAAATCTCTGGGTGTGAGTATGTTTTAGTTAGTCTTAGTCAAATTTAAGTTTTTTAATTCATCATCATCATCGGCACTATAACCGGGAACCGGTCTTGTCTTTATTTAGCAAGTCCTGAGGCTTGTTAAATTTTCCATAATAATTTGTTTTTTCCGGGCAAGGTCATTAGTCTTGCGCCAGAGCCTGCCCGACGGGGAATCGAACCCCGGCCTCCCGCGTGACAGGCGGGTATACTAACCACTATACTATCGAGGAGCCAAGTTATCTTTATTATTCATTTTTAAGGATAATTATCTTTTTATTCACTTTTAAGGATAATTTAATAATATATTCCATTGTATGTTGTAATACGGAATTGTTTATTGAAAAAAATTGACGACAATCGGATAGACATTATAGCTTTAGTTTTTCCTGTGCCCTGGTAATTGTTTCTATTCAACGGTTGCATCATTTTAATGGGTTACGTGCATTATAGATCCAATAAAAAAGATACTAAATACTCTGAAAACTCCAAGGATTTTTCAATAAGTGGCACCACTAGAAAATGAACATTTTGAGAGAGCAGAAGAGGTGAAGTTGAAGTCAAATAAACTAGACAATTCTGGAACACAATTTTTAAGGACTGTTGTTGGCTCCCGTGCGGGCCGGTTGCTTACTTACAGTCCAATTCACAACTGGCATTGATAATTGCACCGCCGCGTTCACAGCCGTCTCGAAAAATTCGGCTTCGGAGTTGAATTTACAGAAAATAGATTCGCAAAAATATTGACTTCGTCTTTTGATTTCGTGACTAGTGCCCCGCTGCCAAGCACTAACGGAAAAAAAGGAGGAAAGGAAGTTATTGCTGATATCCCTTGCCATTGTCCAGAAGGGTGGGGGGGGGGGGGGGGGGGTACTCAATAACACCGCCATTGTGAAACTTTTGAGGAGTATCAATCGCCTAGGTTTGTAATTCTCACAAAAATCGTTCCGTTGACCTCCGAAGGATTAGAGCGCCATTATTTAAAAGTTATATTTTTGGACACCGTAATCTGTTCGGATATCTTATCAAGCCAAAGTTTATCAGATGAATTTAGTTTGATGGAGTATGGATTGTGAAGTTCGATAGCCAGAAGAATAATTTGTTAGATACTCCATAGGTGTTAAGATCAGAATTTCCAAAGCAAGTGGGAAAAAAATGACGAAAATCATCCTAAGTAGTAGTCCCATATCTCTATGCTTGACAAGGCTGTGGGGGGCGAAGTCGTGGTGTCGGCGTGCGGCACAGGGTTCTACTCCGTCCCCACAACCCTTCACTGTTCGAACGAACTCAACCAGCTGCAACAATCACCAGGAAACGAAAGTTAAATGAAACACCGATTTCAACTTGTTAAAACTTTTATTAATATGTCCGCTATTGTTATAGTATTTTCACCACGGTGCCCGACTATTACTATCTGAACACAAATGTCAGTATGATTTGACCGCACGCTCACACGTTAAAAAAAAGGAAACACAACTCGACAACTTCACTTAACAGGATAACAAACACTTAGGAAACGCTAGTTTTAAAATACGTTCAGAAAATTAGACGACGCTAGCTCGAACTCGACTCTGCGATGTGTGCGTCCCCGTGAGGGCTACAGGGAGCGGGAGCGACAATGACAGTGGTGGTCAGCGGATGAAATTTGACTCAACGATATTAAATCGTTTGGGGTGTAGATCGTTGGTAGTACACATGTATGTGTGTACATGGGTTCTTTCATGGAACACCATGAAAACGGACCTAAACAAAGAAAGGGAAAATGTGCATCCATGAGAAGTGAATTCGGCTAAGCAAACAAGCCGAATCTCATTGGATGCTAATTGGGTTTGTGTTTGCTTATACTGCTGCTGATGAGAAGCAGATCCCGAAATATGAACATACAAAGGGAACGTTTGGGTCTTTGTCTAAGATGCAATCGCATTAGGCACCTGAAAATGCTACACGCATTAATTCGAGCAAAGCTATAGTCGTAAAGCTTCTGCAAGAGAATTCTTACTTTTTCAAGCATTCCTTCACTTACAAATCCCCTATAAGAGCTCTTACTTTCCTTATCATAAATTATCCTGAAAAGAAAAACCCCGGTTCACATATCATGTAACCATTCCAGCCAGAGATAATTATCATGGCGTCGCTTATTCCCACCTTCATTCATGTATAGGATAAATTTCTTTATGTATACATTGGCTAGCGACGTTTTTCTCCCAGCAATAAAATTCCCTGACTCGCACCCAAAGCAAATACGCATTCAGCGTCCCCAATTGTTTACCAAATGCGTCATTTATACCAACCTATACCTATACCCACTGCGTGGGACCAGTAAGTTATAATATAAGATAAATAAGCTAGAAGTTAAGCGTTTTTTGTGTAGCATATAATTTAGAAACTAAGAAATTAAAACAAAAATGTTGCAAAAATGAAAAAAAAAACCTATTCCCATGCAAACTATTTTTTTCGAAGGGGCCCATCCGTCAAGCCGCGAAATTTAGTCAAAGATTTCTCCCAACCATTTCACGAAGCTTATTGCTTGTTATCATTATATTATGAGATGAGAAGATATCCCCTTGTCCTTAAAAGAACAAGGCTCTTTAGAAATCCTCCTCGATCTCTCGTTGCGGTCACCACCGTGGTTCCTCTACCCACAAAGACGACTGATATTTGTATTTATACTTATTTTTATATACTTTCCTTTTTTTAAATATATTTAGCTTAGACGCTTACTTAGCTACTGGCTATCGAACTCAAGACTGATCTTCGAAACTAAATAAAAAAAGCCATACTCCTTAAACGAGACAAGGACAAATGTGTCATTCATCGCGTCTCTGGGTTCTGGTCATCTTGCTACAACCAGAATCACCTACATCCGTGAGGATGTTGGACTCGGTCTCAAAATATCGGAAAAGAAAAGGGGGAGGGATCTAAGGGCAGTGTGGTAGGGTTAGTTCGACTGTTCTCTAAATGCTTGGATGTACGGATGGTGAGAAGGAAATAATACAAGACCGGTACGTCTTGAGCGTGGTAGTAAGCACAGGTTACGTCTTTGGCGTCTGATAATATGCGCTTTGGTCGGTTTTTGTTCTTTTTTTCTTTTTGATTCGGTAGGAAGGTGGAAATCTTCAAAAGATACTTCTGGACCGATCCAGAGGCACGCCGGTTTTAACCGATTTTAACCGACTAAAACCAACTCCCACTTAAACCCTGGAACTTTTTTTTAGATATTCCGTCGGACCATGCTTATTTGGAACTTAGCATGTATTCTATAATAGAGTAACCGTACGTCTCATATGTCTTTCCTAAATCGTGCGTGAGGTCTCGAATCTCACGCACTCTATGAGTCAGTGTGTGTGTGTGTGTATTTGTGCCGTCTTGTGACTTGAGAGTGGTCAAGAACCCTAGACTCCCGTATAAGTAGATTGTAGCTGTTTTGAACGGTTTCGAGGTACTTGTAACTCCAGCAAGTATTCGCCGATGGGGGTAATTTGGGAGCATTCATATAGGTGATAGTTGGGGTAACTACGAGCGTCAAGCCTCGTCGAGTGGTTGATGCATCTTCTGAGGGCTTTCCTATCGAAAACTCAAAGTTTTTCCATTTGAGCCGAAGATATACAAGACCATATGCGAAAGGCGTACGATAGTCCAGAGCAGATTAGTTGCTTATAGCAGAGAAGATTAACTTTGGTGTCAACTTTGTAGCTCGTCTTCAAAATGTTACGCAGTTCCTTAGACCGACAGAGGGCCATTTGAAGAATGTGGATCACATGTTTGACGAAATTTTTTTTTGGGGTATAAATGACCCCAAGATATTTACCTCCTACTGGTATTCGAATATTCAGTGAATATCAAGAAGTAGGTTGCGGGCTTTTACTACTCAGAACTACGGCTACTGTTTTGAATGGATTAAGTCGAATTTTCCATCGACTGTAATACTGATACAGTTCATCCAGGTGACGATTGAGCCGATTTGTTGCGAGTTTAGGGCTCTTGGGACATGTATACACTAGGACGTCATCCGCGTAGCATATCTGGTATACCCTCCCGTCCACAGGCGGGATATTAAATAATACACCATTAACGTGAACTTGAAAGATTCTGTTTCGAACGAAGTGGTATATGATACTACACAGCGTTCTACTAAGGCCAGTGTTGATCAATTTAAAGGTGAGATCTTCAATCCGCGTCATCAGAAGATCATACATGAAGTCTCCTATTGATGAAATGATGTCCTCTGAAACCCTTTGAGCTTTTATTTTCAATTCACTGTCGTCCTTAGTCTCCTGTTGAATACTTATGTTGACTATGAATATTCATTTCGATATGGATATAAGTCAGTACCTGAAAAGTCGTTGACCGATACACATCAATCGTCACCTGTCAACAACAAACTATTAAAGGTATAGTTCGTGTGCACGTGTGTGTATGTGTGTGTGTGGGTGGATGGGTGTGTGTGTGGGTGGGTGTGTATCTATCGCGTATTGCGACGATAGTGAAGAACGTGTGATTTGATCCGACGCTATGACGGTTAGAATGACTAAAAATGTAACCAATGCTCAACACAACAGGCCACTGCCGCATGTACGAATTTGATTTCTAAACTCACGTACACTCCACTGATGTGGAATTGTTATGTTATCGCTCTGGCAAACGGCTGCGATGCTTTTTGCTTATTCGAATTTCCTTTCTGTGTTCTTTACTATTTGCTTGTATATTGTGTGTGTATCTGTTAGAAACGCCACTTTACTCCCTCCTCAGTTGTTACGATCAACTTCGTGTGCGAACGACGGAGCGAGGAACGAGCGGGCTAAAGGACGTCGGAGCAGGCGAGCGTGCCGGTGCTCTACGCGGAAGTCTGGATCGAGTAGTAAAGTTCTGTTTACCTATGGGAAATTGTGTGTTGTGTGTATACACAGATCACGTCGGGTTGTTGAGTTAAGCAGGGATAGTGAAGATGTGAACATATGATGAAACGGGTGAGAAGCGAAGCTTAGAAGCATCAGACTACTGCCGAATGTACGAATTCGAATTCTAAACTCAAATGCACTCATCTGATGTGGAATTGTTATGTTATCGCTATGGTATACGGCTCTGATGCTTTGATTATTCGAATTTCCTTTCGGCGTTCTTCACTATTTGTTTGCATATTGTGTGTATCTGTTAGAAATGCCGCATGTCCCTCACAGAGTAATTAACAGTAAAGAGCGGAAGTACTATACATGCACAAATGAACTAGTGTGTGTTCCAGTACACACTTGGTGTAGTGTATTCAGTCGTAAAAGATAAATAAGTGCTTGTGCGGACGTGTGTGCGTGCACAAATCTGCACTTTCATGCATCACTCGCGAGATAAACAAAAAACTAAACAAAAATTCGCCTAGTCTTATGGTCTTTAGACTTTTTGGAATTTATTTTTCTTTCACTAGTGTTGTAGTCCCCGGAACGCTTTTACTGTTGTTTGTTGTTTTTACTTTTATCTTTTTATTACACTGGTCCTGGTGTTTAGCCCCAGGTACGCTTTTTTTATTGCTTGTCTTGTTTTTGAGTTGAGTTAATTTGTTAACTTGTTTTTTCCCCCTTTTTATATTAGTGATAAAAAGTTCTCTTTTTTTTACGTCGAGTGTTGTTTTAGTTTGCATGTTTGATCTGATTACATTTATTCAATTATCGAATCGTACTTCCGAAGCCAGACTCGGCTCCGGACGAAGAGTAAGGATGTCTTGCCCACTATGTTCGAGTAATGTTATTGTAGAGATCAAAGCTTTTCAGGCGCTTAGGATTCCTTGATCCTACCGGGTTATTCGGATTTTATTTCTATTTTTGTTTATTTTAATTTTTTTTTCCTTTTTTTGGTTTAAATTAGGCCAGACTCAGCTCCGAACGAAGGATAGGGGCGTTGAGTCCTGAGGCGGCAGCGTAGTAAATGTGCCTTGCCTCTTTATAGGAAATTTCCCGACGTTCCGATCTCCTGACGGGAGTCCTTTTCATAGTCAACATTGAAGATTTTGTAAATGTATGAGAATAGGCGAATCATCGTGTTTGTACAATTTAATCAGTCCTTATTGCTGACCAATGCGTTTTTCCAACGGCTCATACATCCAGTCAGTTCCTTTTAGGTAGTTAATTTCCTTATGCAGATTCTGCGAGCGCTTCAGATGATTTTCGGTAGTTGAAATCTTGTGCCCGCATTCAGTGGGAAAGAGGTATTTGTATCGTGCAAATGTTTTTTCACTGTGTGTTTCGTTCCCCTTTTTGTGGAGCTGCGGAGTGTTCCGATGTACTTGGTGCGTCGGATGAATTTACATCATTTGACATCACTGGCACTTGCTTGGTTAATTATGCAGATACATCACTGTAAAAACTATGAAAATCCCGAAGCCTAGTTAACCTGAGAAACTGTAATCAAATGTGGAAGACACTGCAATTTCAAACGATAGGAAGAGCCGGATCCAAAGTCAAACATCCCCAAACACGAAAAGGCAACTTTGTTTTGTTAAGAAGCGCTTTTTAGTATTTTTCGTAGCTCGGTTTTATAATCGTATTGTGGTCGGTCAGCGGTTCGACCTCTGAAGCTTGACTGATCCCGAATCGTAAATTTCCGCCCTTTTATTGTTTTTTCCGTTGACTTTTGTCAATTATTTTAGTGTCAAAATTCCAAGAAGTACACACAAGACTTCGTGTGCTTCAATTGGAATTTTGTTCTAAGAATTGTTAGAGGATTTGGTTAGATAGGTTCTGAGAAGGGGAATCATGAAATGCGTTTTGAATTAAGCATTTCATGATGTCAGGATTTTGGAAATTGAGTCAATGTACGACGAATTAACTTTTGGTTTAATTCGTTGTTCATGTGACTCAATGTGGAATCTGGATGTATTATGTATTAATGGGAAGTATTGGGGATTTGGACGGGATTATTTGATGATATTGTGGATTTGGATAGGAGTAGCGATTTAGGGTCACTACAGGGGTGTTGTGGCGGTTCTGCAAAACCCCAACTGATTACTTACCTAAACAACCCCCATCCCTATGACCCAATCTTATAAGTTCGCTAATGCAATCGCATTAGCACCTTAAATGCTTCACGCATCAAATTGATCAAGTTTATTTAGCTAAAAGCCCGTAGAAAGGAATCCTTACCTTCATGCATCTCTTCGCATACAAATTCCCTATAAGGATTCTTTCCTAACTTATCATAAATTCCCAGAAAGAAATTTCATCGCTTCACATATAATACAACCGCATAATCAAGGAATCTTACCCTTGAGTTGGCTTATCCCAGCGTCAACACGTATACAATAAAAACTACCTACATACACATTGGCTGGCGACCTACACCCAAGGGACCAAAACAAATATACGCATCTCGCGTTTTAAGGCATCAATTAAATCCTACAGCACAGGCAAATGCAAATAGGACTTGTATACCTACCCTTACCAGCGATGCCATGAACACCATTTCCCAGTAATCAAGCTAAAACCGATTAGCGCATTTCCACATTGCATTGCCGCCTGTTTATTTAGCCGCAATGCACATCTTAGACAAAGACTTAAGCGTTCCCTTTTGTTTTCTTATATTTCTGGATCTGCTTCTCATCAGCAGCGGCATGAGCAAACAATAGCCATAAGCATCCAGGGAGATTCGGTTTGTTTGCTTTACCGAACTCACATCGCATGGATACATCCTATGCCCTTTTCGTCGTTTCAGGTTCGTTCTCATAATTTGTCCCATGAAACAACCCATGTACACACATACATGTGTACTAGCAACGATCTTCACGGTCCCTTTGTCCTTAGCGCCTGTCTGCTTCGTTTATCCACCGCCTTCGCGTGTGTGTTAAATATTATGATCCTCACGATCACCCATGCACACATATTACCATGATCCCCATTACGAGATCTGGTTTTCTGTTCCACAAAAAGAGACTTTACGTCTTTCTTGTGGCAGGTAAAACGCATCCTTAATGGAGAGGAACACTTTCTCTCTCGGGGAAACTCACCCCGTTAGCGAGTCGGCTCCGCACGAGCCGTTTATCGCAGAGTCCAATTACATCCACCGACCACCACGGACGTGTGTCTCCCGCTGTCCGTCGCGCTGCGGACGCGTACATCCAACAAGAAGTCCGAATAATAACAGTGGAGTCGGAGTTAGACGCCCGTGTAGCAAGTAAATTGTTAAAACAAAATAAATACAAACGGATGTGAAGTTGTGCTTAAGTCGAACACTGATATAATGATAGGATACTTGTCTTAAAAGTTAACGAACAATATTCACCAATACAAATAATCGATTAATTATGTTAATTAAACGTGTGTGTAATGTCGAGAGATCTATTGTGCACGAATTCATTCGATAATGTACTTCTACACTCAAATTAATTTTAAACCAATTAAAGGTGATGAAGAAACTCATGTGAACAACAAATAGAAATAATAAAACTAAAAATCATTTGTACCGAGAATAACCGTGTGTTTTGCCTACTTCTTGTGGACGGTTTGTATCAAAAAGTTGTTCTTCTCTCAGTGTTGTGTTCGACGAACATATAATTATGATGGAGAAGGGAGGTGAACCGAGTGCCCATGCCTGGCACAATATACTTCCTCCCCACAGTGTCTTGCCCAGTACGATTAGAAGTAGATTATTGTAGTGATCAGGGGTTTTTGAGCAGTTAAAAGTCTTGAACTTGGGCTTCCCTGATTCTACCAGCTGCGCCAAATGTAGGGTTATATTTCTAAGTTAATCTTTACCAAGCCTACAGGGTAGATTCCTTCCAAGTCTCCTGGGGGCCGAATTGGGGGAGAGGATGTCGCTTTGTTTCGCTGGTCCTTATGACCGGATAAAATAATTGGCGTTACATTTTGTTTTAATATGTTTTTTTAGTCTTTATTTTATTTACTGTTTTTCGGCCCATGGTCTCGGTCTCCGGATTTCGACTACATTCTTATCAAAAAAAAGAAAATGGGTTGGCGAGAGGCCGACTTTAGGGAGACAGGGACAAATGTGCCCTTCATCTTGTCTCTGACCTCTGGCCATCTTGCGATAACCAGAATTACCCACATCCGTGAAGATGTTGGGCTCGGTCTCGAGATATCTGAAAAGAAAGAGCGGAAGGAGGTATCTAAGGATAGTGTGGACAGGGTTAGTTCAAGCGTTCTCTAACTACTTGGATGGCGGGATGGTGGGAAAGAAATCGTACAATTCCGGTGGGTCTTGAGTGCGGTAGTAAACGCAGATCACGTCTTTGGCGTCTGATAATCTGCGCTTTGGTCGGTGTGTGTGTGTGTGTGCTTGTACTGTCTTGTACTGTGCGTGCGTGTTTGCAGTGTGTCAGCAGTAGACCCTATGGGATGGGTCCAAGAATCATCTATTATAGAGAAGAATGTTGTTGAGAAGGGTGCTTTCTTCAGTTTTGTACCGAAGAGGAAATTGTGGTGGTCTGATCCGAAGAGATCGAGAGAGAGAAGGGTCAACAGCGCAAGACTCCCATACAAGTAGGTTCTCGCTGTTCTGAATGCATTCGAGGTACTTGTATGCTAATTGTAGCAAGTAGTCGTCGATAGGGGTAATAGAGGCACCATCGTATAGATGAGAGTTCGGGTAATGGCGAGCGTCAGGCCTTCTAGAGTAGTTGATGCATCTTCTGAGGAGGTTTCTTTCGAAAACTCGAAGTCTTTCCATTTGGGCCGAAGATATGCAGGACCATATGGGAAAGGCGTAAGATATTCCGGATGGGATTAGCTGCTTATAGCAGAGAAGCTTAACTTTGGTGTCAACTTTGTTGCTCCACTTCAAGATGTTGTGCAGTTGCGTAGTCCAGCAGAGGCCCCTTTGAAGAATGTGGGTCACATGTTAGATGAAATTCATTTTTAGGGTATATATGACCCCAAGATATTTCATCCTGTCCTGTGGTCTGACCTTAGTACCTCCTATTTGTATTCGGATATTCTGTGAATATCGAGAAGTAGGAACTGCTTTGGATGGGTTAAGTCGAATTTTCCATCGACTGCAATACTGATACAGTTCGTCTAGATGACGGTTGAGTCGCTTTGTTGCGAGTTTTGGGCTTTTAGATGACGTACACATATCTGGCTTACTCTCCCGTCCACAGGGCGAAGAATATCTGAGGTGTAGATATTAAATAAGATGGGGTCTAGAATAGAGCCCTGTGGTACGCCTGCAGCGGCGTTGAAGGTTCGGGAATGCTTTCCATTCACTCGAGCTTGGAAGGTTCTGTTTAGAACGAACTGGGAGACGATACTACACAGCGTTCTACTAAGGCCAGTATTCAGTAATTTGAAAGCGAGACCTTCGATCCAGGTTGTATCAAAAGCCTTTTCAATGCCCAGGCTCACCGCAATGGTAGGTTCCTTATTAAAGAGAGGGCCATAGTGGTGCTGTGCGCTTTTCTAAATCCGAATTGGAAATCAGGTATTAGGTTCTGGCAGTGATAAACTTATTTAGCTTCTCGTATATGAACTGATCATATATTTTGCTGATGCAGGTGAGGAACGAAATAGGACGAAAGCTTGAAGGGTGATATGTCGGTTTCCCAGCTTTGGCTATTGGGCAGACAACAGCATGCTTCCAAGCTTGGCGAAAGTACCCCATGTTGTAGGCATGGTTGAACAGAATGTGGTGCTTTATAAAGAACAAGTGGTACGACATGTTGTCGATACTGGCTGACTTCTTTGGGTTTCGAGATTTAACTAGATTTTGTAGGGTATTTGGCGTGACGAAACCGTGGCCATTATCACGTGTCATCGAAGTATGCACTGCTAGATGGGTTGAAGACAACAATTGGCTCGTTAAAGTTGTCTAGTTTATTTTGGACCTCTTGCATTAGTATCCGGGTCCCTATCCTGGAGGGTAATCGTGTGATTATTTTCAAAGGTCTCTCCGATAATATTTGCTTTATTAGTGTTTTTATTAACAACAACACCGTTGTGTATGATTGGACCAGCCATACGAGAAGTGGCACATATCTTTTTAACATTTTTACTAATTTTTTACCCATGTTGTATTCCAGAATACTACCCTTATTCGCTTTAACACTAATCTCATGTCCTTACTAACACAACCTTTAAAACTACATCCGCACATATCTTACATTCTCATTTAATACAATTCATAAATAAACAGACACAATATTCTATATCCAGTCACTTACAGCACATTTAAAAACATGCCCCTTTTCATAACAAGCACATTTTTCATTTCAAAACATAGCCACTTTGATTTTCGTTCAAAGTTTATTCAAAATTATAAACAGAGACTTCTGGATTGTTTTGTTCATTTTATACGACACAGTTAGTTGGAACAAAATGTTCTATAAAGACAGGACAATTTATATTGTAAAAGGAGTTCAGAATAGAGCTCAGCTTGAGATAGCTGAGTTCAATAAAATAAAAATAAAACTAATAATTATTTTAATAAAGAAAACTTTAATTATTTTAATAACCCCTACGCTCTTCCCCCGAAAGAGGAAGCACGGCGCTGGAGACGTAACACCCAAAATACGTCGTTCTTTTATACTCTCCATCTACAGTGTTTTGCCTCAAAATGTGTATAAAAATTTCAGGAAGCACAAATAAGATTTTGTGTGTGCTTCGATCGGAGTGAGATTCTGGGAAAGGAAACAAATTGGTTCAAACAAATTCCTGGAAGGTAAGATCATGAAATGCATTCGGAGTTGGGCATTTCATGATGTTAGGGTTAATGGGAATTGAATCAATTTGTTTGGAATTTGTCGGGCATATGATTCACTTAGGGATCATGATTGGAGCTTTGGTTTGCGCAACTTCCCGGAAGGCACAACCATGAAATGCATTTGAAGGTACGCAGTTCATGATGTTTTCGTTCCAGGAAATTGTTGTTGAAAATAACGCACAGTATGAACATAAGGCTCCTCGATAGTATAGTGGTTAGTATACCCGCCTGTCACCCGGGAGACCGGGGTTCGATTCCCCGTCGGGGAGCCTCTGGCGCAAGACTAATGACCTTGCCCAGAAAAAATAAATCATTATGGAAAATTTAACAAGCCTCAGGACTTACTAAATAAGGCCAAGACCGGTTCCCGGTTGTAGTGCCGATGATGATGATGATGATGATGAACATAAGGTTCGTACCATGGTGCGTCTTTGGGAAACTATACTTTAATTGAGGCTTAATAGGAATTGGGTGAAAGTAGTGAGTTAGGTTCACTACAAAAGTGTTTTATAATTGGTGCAACCAATCGGCCCCGAAAAACATCGCTCAAGTAACCACACCAAACCGTGAGTACCCACTAGTTAACTGTATAAATTGTATTATTTTGATTGTGCGATTGCAAACATAACAAATTGAAAGATACATAACAATTTGCGCAACACGCGTAAACCTAACATCCGTAATGATCACTATCATACTCAATTGTATGAGGACAATTTCGAGTAGTTAGATCCGTGTCTAGTAATTGTATTCGCTCGTCCAGCAAAAGTAAAAAAGTTCCTCTTGAATAAGACGGCGTACTTGCAGCTTACAATAATAGTTTATGTCCGATCGCATTTGTTTACTACCAGTCGAGCAACGTATTGTCTCTTGTCTTCGAGGTAAGGTTACCCCAAGCACTGTGCTTGGTATTGAAATCTCCTGTCATAAAGAAATAGTCATCTTTCTAGTCTAACTTGAGACTTCGGAAAAGAGTATCAAGTTCATTGATATATTGTGTATACTGGGCAGCTTAAACAACAGGAACATAAACAGAGACTACATTTAGATGCCTTTGACTTTTCAAAGGAATATAATGCAGGCTTCTAGCACCTGGAACTTCTGTACATATGTGCTATAAACAACCTTGTGTTGCAAACGTTTCTTCCTCATATAAATAGCCTGTTTCAGGAATTTTTTTTGAAAAATGTAATGCGTAGATTAATTTGCAATTTAAGGCACAATTTATTTACGTTATAATATTTAAAGAAAATATTTTTTTAAGACTAATCGTTAACAATAAAACGGTGTAATGGCGGCTTGAAAACAGCGTCTTGAAAATGCGCCGTGCAGCATACAGGTCACAAAAATGATCTGAAACAGTCTGAGGATGAAGAGGAAGAGATAAGTGAATTGGAGGCGAAACTGGCGATGGCAAGAGCCCGATTACAAGAGAGACGCCGAAAGAAAAAAATAGCGGCGCTCGAACAAGAACAAAACCAGCAACAACTACAAAAGCTAAAGCCAAAAGTCGGCCAACAGCAACAATTTCACCATCAACAGCAACATCAACTTCAACATCAGCACCATCAACAGCAACAGCAACAGCAACAATCAACACAAAAGCGATCAACGAACCAGCAAGCAACACAGCAGCAGCAAAGCAACAATAACAGCGGAAAAATAAAGATGCCACCAATCAACACCATAGATGTTGACTGTAAGGAATTGGTAAGTCTTTGTAAGCTAGCCATAGGTAACACTTTTGCAGTTAAAAGACTGACGGGTAACAGGCACGCCATTCAAACATATACGGTGGCAGACCACGACAAAATTAAAGAGGTCTTAAAAAGAGCCACCGCGGAATTTTACTCGTTCACGCCGAAACAAACGAAGAGCGTAACGGTTCTATTAAAGGGTGTCGACCCTGAAATGGAACCGGAGGCTCTGCTCGAAATGCTTCAAAACCTGAAGCACGAAGATCTCGAGTTTACCGCGGTAAAACCATTCACCACACCCAAGGCAAGAAGGGAAAACCGCAAGCTACCCTTCTTTTTGGTGCAATTAACACCCAACAGTAGGATTGGTGGTCTAAGAAAAATTACAGTCTTGGATCATCAAATGGCCACATGGGACAAATTAAAAAAAGGCAGAGACATCCTGCAATGTGTACGTTGCCAAAGGTTTGGTCACTCGGCGGCTAACTGTGAAATGCAGCGTCGTTGCGTAAAATGCGGAAAGGACCATAAGGCAGAAGAATGCCCTCTGGGAAAAGAAAGGGTAGAAGACAAAGCCCTTCTAAAGTGCGCAGTGTGTCGGAATGAGGGACACCCCGCTAACTATCGAGGATGTCCTAAATTCCGAGAAATAATGGCAAGAAGTGTGACCCGGCAAAAAAACACAGAGCCAGCTCGTACTACAACAATGCCCGTAACATCGCAGCGGTCGCACGGACAAGTTGCGTCGGGTGGGAGAACACCAAATCAGGCTACATCACAGGTAGCCACAAATACTCCCACACGGACTGAAACAACACCGCAAGCGGACGTGTTCGCAATCCTGCTCAATCTGCAGAGACAGATGACACAGCTACAAAGCCAAATAAAGGAGATCTACTCGCATTTGCCCAGTCTAAATAACAAGTCGATATAAACCCTCTAACCACAACATCAATAAAAGCTCTTGTCGTGAATGTAAATTCACTAATAAGAACTGAGAGAAGAGCCAATCTTTTCAACCTGTTGCAAGTTGAACAGCCTGATGTACTTCTGGCGGGGGAAACAAAGTTAAACCAGAGACATAAGATAGGACATAAAAACTACGATATTATACGAAGAGACCGACCTAACTCCTCTCAAGGGGGGGGGGGGGGGGGGGGGGGGGGGGGGGGTGTCGCAATCTTTATTAGAAAAGGGATCAATCATAAAGTAATATATAGTGGAGAAGTGCGCAGGTTCCGGGTGCTGGAAGCCTGTATCGTCCGCATACCCCTTCAGCAAGGAAGTGGTTTGTATGCGATTGCGGTCTACGCAGCTGAGGAGCACCAACAAAACCTATTTATAGCTGAGCTCGAGACACTCTTTCGATGCTTACAATTGCACCTGGACAAAAATTACTTTATCCTAGGGGGAGATATGAACGCCAAGCATAGAAATTGGGGAAATTATATATCTAATGTCAGAGGAAATCAGTTGGCTGGTTGGTTAGATCAGTATCATATTGAATATAGAACTGACCTGCTAGCTACGAAATATCCATCGTTCCCCAGAGGTAGATCGTTCTTAGATATCTTGCTAATCGACTCACGACTGAGATTACTTAACACCAACAGACGAAACACAAACTGTTTACGGACAATTGAATACGACAGCGACCACTGTGCATTCACGGCAGTAATAGAGCTTCCGAACGAGCTCGCAGATCTGGAGGAATTCGTGATCCCGCAACCCTATAACTACAGGGCAATGCGATGGCCGCGGTTCACCAGATCATTAACAAGAGAACTTTGTTCGAATGACTTGAATCTGCCAGTAAACAGAAACCTGACAAATGACGAAATCGACAAATACATTCAACAAATGGACGAAACCGTAAAACGAACAATGGACGAAACAATTCCCAAAACAACAGTTACAGATCACATTAACATGTACAGAAACGCAACAATAAACGCACTCCACAAGAAAAAGAGCAGACTGCTATCGAAATTAAAACAATTACACAGACAGTTTACAGACAGACAAGACCAGGAGATAATATCACTGAAATCCCGATTAAAAAACCTCCAACAATTACTTAAAGCTAATTATAGATTAGCAACAAATTTGTATTGGAACAACAGAATTCGAGCTATAAAAACTAATAACCCGAATATGTTCCCACAAATAAATAAAATATTCAGGAGAAATAATCAAAACGAGATTCAGTGTCTCCAAATTCCACGTACCGAGGTAAACAAGCAGCTGCTAACCAACATTGGCATAGATACAGAGAACGCTATCCTCAATAGTGAGCTCTTCGTGATCGAAGATCCTTTGGAGAAGGCGAACGCTGTGGGAGCTGTCTTTCAGGAAATGTACAAGGTGAATGAAAGCATTCACCGAAACCATGACCTGGAGGACAGAGTTCGACTGAATCACCTGCACCTCCGGAATGAAATTTCACATTGGCAATCGGAGAATCCTGGTTTTACGGAATTCAGTGACGATAATCTGTCAATTGACATTAATGCCAATGGTGGGGCTAATAGCCTTTTAATCACAAGGGAAGGAATCCAGAGTATCTTCGACTCATTAAGAAGCAAAAGGTCAGTGGGAATAGATGGAGTACCTAACATCGTACTCAAGAACCTGCCCCCAAAGGCAATAGATATATACACGGTCCTGTTTAACAACGCGTTGAATAATGCATATTATCCCGCGCGTTGGAAAACGGCTATCATTCAGCCCATCCCAAAAAAGGGCAAAGACTGTACAAACCCAATGAACATGCGTTCGATAAGTTTATTCCCAAGCATCAGTAAAGTATTTGAAAAAATCATTAACAAAGCTCTGCTAAAATGGGTAGACGACAAGAGCATTATTCCAAATAACCAGTTTGGCTTTAGGGCGGGTCATGAAACCACACATGCCGCAGCTAAACTGGTCTCCGACATACAATGGAATAAATGTAGGAACCAATGCACAGGTGCCTGTCTGATCGACTTGGAAAAACCCTTTGATACCGTCTGGATCGAAGGGTTGTATTACAAACTGGTCAGACATGGCATACATAAGCCTTTACTATATGTACTTTACGATATGTCAAAGGACAGGAGGTTCGTGGTCAAAAGTGGTAATGTGACCTCTAATAAAACGTATAATATCAAGAATGGCTTGCAACAGGCTGCTGTACTCTCCCCGATTCTTTTTACCATTTACATTAGCGACTTATTAGACGCACTCCCGCAGGCTATTGCGTACGCAGACGATCTCATAATTTACAGAACAGTTCCGAAAGTTGAGATCATAAATAGTTTAATACAGCGACATTTCAACAAAGTGCAGCGCTATTGCAATGACTGGAAACTTAAGATCAACTTCCAGAAATGTGAAGCCATCCTATTTAGAACCCCATTATATAAAGCCACGAACGACACAAGGAAAAATTGGCGAAAGCTAGTTATCGTGGGACCGTATGGGGATAAACTGGAAACCAAGAGTTTAGTTAAATACCTTGGCATCTGGCTAGACCAATATCTGTATTTCAACAGACATGTAGAGGCTGCTTTGCTCAAAGCAAGGAAAACGTTTGCTATGACAAGGAGGCTATTTCACAGTAGCCAACTTGACAGCAGGGTAAAAGTCATATGCTACATGACGCTAATCAGGCCAATGCTCATATATGGCTGTCCAGTGTGGTTTAACATAGGTCCAAATTTGATGGAAAAGATTCGGGTGTTCGAAAGGAAGTGTCTGAGAACCTGTCTCAGATTATATCGAACACCGGAATCGGAATACAAAAAGTACAAATGAGACTTTATATAATGAAGCCTGCATAAATAGGGTGGATAATTTTATGATTAAATTAATCAGAGGACATATTGCGAGAGCAATATACTCGTCCAATGACCTAATTTTCGGGGCTTATTATCCAAATACCATGTACTATGAGAACGTGCGTCGCAACGGTTTTGTTCCACCAGAGGCGTTCCTTGACTTGGATATGAAAGGGCTTATACAGGATAGATCCGGAATTCCGCTAATCTATCATGTAAGTAGATTATCTGTAGACGGGCGATTGTACTACGACCGGGAAGTAGCGCGCACCGAAGAAGAGCTCCTGCGCTTCAGTAGGGCTATCTCCCACAGAGACCGGGACGATAGTATTAGACAGCGTCAACAGTTCTGGTGGTTGAATGGCATATAAAGACCTGGATACCAAAGTCGGTATAGAATCACACTATCATCAGCTAGCTTACATAGACTTAGCTTTTCTAGAATTAGGGTAGTATAAGATTTAAGTTAAGTTAAGCTAAGTGATTTTACATAAAATAAAAAAAAAAAAAATAAAAAAAATAAAGTAGATAAGTTTAGGTAAGTGAAGTAAGTTAAATTTTAAGAAAAAAAAAAAAAAACAAAAAAAATTGACAAAGTTTTTCAAATTTTTCTTTGTATTCTAACTAATTATCAGTACTGCCACAAAGTTCTGTCGCCGAAAGGCAAATTATACAAACATTAAGTAATGTTTAGCTTAGAGCGTCTGCGAAGGACCAGTAAGTTATTATATAAGCTATTTAAGCTAGAATTTAAGCATTTTTTGTCTAGCCTTTAATTTAGAAACTAAGAATATAGAAAGAAAATAAAAAAATGTTTAAAAAATGAAAATGAATGATCTGAAACAAAAAATACAAAATGGGTTCTTTAGTTTATGCGAAAACGCTCAGCATGATGTTCCCCTTTTATTAAAATTTGCAAATTTGCAAAAATGGCGAAGTTTTGAAAAAAAAGGATTTTCTTTTATAATCAATTTTAATAACAAGGTTTTAAATTCGTAATTCGTTCTAACTTACCGCAGTTTTTTGCTAATCTGCGATTCCAGGGCCATGGAGTAAACCTTCCTCTTCTTCAAACTGTTTTGGTCTGAGCCGAAATGCCGAGCGTCCGACGAGCGCTCGACTATTTGAGTGATCCGCCCAATTAGACTGTTTACTTTCTTTTGAAAATAAAGTACAAGGAGGTTTCGGATCACTTTCTAACTTTTTTTCTCGTATTTTTGAGGAAATTTCCCATCAATTTAGGCAAAAACAAAAAATGGCTAAAAAATTTAATTTTACATGAGGTTCCCCCTTAATTAAGACGACGACTCCACTTCCTTGAGTGGAGTTTGAACGACCTCCTCTAATTCCTTTGTAATTTCGCTAACCAGCAGATTGTTCAGATTATCTTTCTTTCCATTCGGATTAGTGAATTGACATCCACACCAAAAATGTTAAGGGTTAACTCAGTCGAAGAGAACATTGTGTTTATGGTGTTGAGTTATTTGGAGACAGTGTCGTATAGATAATATCAATTCGAGCCACTAGTTCCGTCAGATTTTTCTCGATTTTTTCTATTTCTTTTTTTTTTCTAACGCAAAAAACTGTGCTGAAAATTGTGCTTGCATTGAGAGTAAAATTCCTGTTGTCTGTTTGACCCTCTGGTGCAGACATTATTTTGTTGCTGCATGGCTGTTCCACGATTGGTGATTTCCTTACACCACCTGCCATTTGAGCATATAATACACTAGGTGCCATGAAGATGTTGTAAGAACGGATTTTCATTCGTTTCTCTTCTTCAATATGTTTCTTTCTGGCTCCCAGCTTTACTCTCACTTGTTGATATTTGGGGCAACCTCTAAAGTTAGCGGAGAGACCTGTATTTTTACAGAGGACGCTGGTGTTACGTACGGTTCCCGGCACCACCATCATTCGATAATTTGTAATTTTAATATAATTTGTTTTAAAATGGTATGATGGTAAGGTGGTGGAGGAGTTGCCCGATCCACAAGTGAGTTTTCGAACACGCCCCGATTCGGGTGTGGATCGTGCAGCTCTTCGAGTTCGAATTCGGTTTTCGAAGTGGACGTTAATGGGGAGCGAGGGAGAGAACAGGTTAATGTTTTTGAGATATACGGTTTTGAAATTCCGTTTTCGGTTGATTTGAAAGAGAGAAAATACGGTTGTTCGTGGCCCGGTAGAGATTTTTTTTGGAGGAAAGAAAAGAAAGAAGCCCGTGCCCCTTTTTTGTTTGAGATTAAAAGAAAAGATAAGAAAATTGAAAAGTAATAAGAGTATTTTCAAAAATACACTAGATTCCCAAAAGTGTTAAAATTGTTGTTACATATTAAATAAATCTCATAATTAATTAAAATTCTCAGTGTCAGATTCTTTCAAATGATTCGGTTCAGAAAATTTACCCTTCATATAAATCCTAACTCAGATATGACCCGAGTGTGAACGTGCAAAAACAGCAAACTATATTTTTTGTACAGTGTCACGAACATCTATTTGTAATTAAACGCTGATCACTATCCTGGAGAGCTGTTTATAAAATACAAAATTGTTTCAATGGTGCCCATGGAAATAGAGGAGCTTCAATATATGATCTATAGATTCTAACTAAATCATTCACCATTGAAAGGACTAATCTGGCCGAGAGCGGGAACACTGTGCATTCCTGACATTATCGACAATGGACCCAGGTCTATGATTTGACTAGCTGCTGATCTAATTCACCAAGATTACAGGTAAAATTAAATTACAATTAATTATTTGTGGCAAAGGTAAAAACTGCCACACTGGATAACTTATTCTTATCCGGGAGCTGTTCTTTGCCCGATTGTTGAGGCATTCCACGCTTTTAAATTTCATGTTGCAATTCGATGCCACATGGCCGAAGTGTTGACAGCGCATACATTGCAATACACGTTCGGACTTCTTTATTTTCTCCCAATTTATTGTTTGATAATTGAGGACTCTGATATGTTTTGGGGAAAGAGTTATGACCTTGCCCAAAAAAAAAAAAAACAAATCATTATGGAAAATTGAACAAGCCTCAGGACTTGCTAAATAAGGCTAAGACCGGTTCCCGGTTGTAGTGCCGATGATGATGATGATATGTTTGAGTCTATCAATTTTATTGCTAGGAATTAAAGAGACAATGAAGAACGGCAGCTCGCGGTTGCAACATCGGGAGAGGGCGGTGGGAAATGGTTTAACATTAGTCAATCCTAAATTGTCAGTTTCGTTATATTTTTAATTCCTCGAGCAATTCTTCAGGGGAAAGGGATGGATCTACTCCTTTGAGGAGCCTACAGATAGTTTTTTTTTCTGATTTAGGGGTGTACCTGTAGTATTTGCTACACGCTTTCCCTAACGCGTATTTAATGGGGTGCCAACCTTTCAAATTATCGCACCAAAAACTTGTATTGTTTTTTTTTAATCGTTTTGTTCTAAAACTATTGCAAGTAAACTTACCCAGTTTAATAATATCTTTCGCCTCTATGGGGCTGACTATAATGAGATGCATCTTCTCATTCGTGTTTGTTGGTGGTTGTATCTGCTATAGTTGTTAATCTGGTTGTTGCCCTAGTTGTTTCTGTTGCTGCCGTTGTTTTTGCTGTTGTTCCTTTGTTTGTAAAGCTGTATAGGGTGTGTTGCAGTACAGCAACATGAGCAAACAACAATCAATTTAAATGTTGTATGATTATATCCAATATCTAACCAACTCGGTTGCAGCCTATAGCAAGAAAAGATTCTTCAGAGGCGTACCATCATCTAATAGCGTTACAGCATACCACTGGCCAAAAAGTCATATTACCACTTATATTTGGTAGAACTCTACACATTAATGCCTGAAAACTCATATGTCATCGAATGGATTTACATTAAATAATTATACATCTCCCAATAAATTTGGTAGCTGATATAAATCCGATATTCATCAACATCAATGCCAACAAGACCACCAATAACAAAAACTAATCCAACAACCTGATGACGATAAACTACCCCAACGATCATCGTCATCTGCAACTCCAAAGAAGCTCTTCAGCGTTTTCGAAAGAGACAGACTCTGGTTATTGACCTCAACAACGGTTCAATAAGCCAAGGCGGAGAAACCTGTTGTTTGGAAGGATGAACTGGTGTTTTCAATCAAGAAGAGTTCGAAGTTGCTGCTGCGGTGCGGAGGCATATACGGTGCTTGTGTTTTGGTTGGTTGCTTTAAAATTGTAAAATTACACAGTCTTTTTAACGTTAACAAAAAAGGTTTTTTCTAGTGCATTTGGTAGTTTATTGTGTGTGCCGTTGTTGTTTTCAAAATACGAAAAAGAAGGTGACCCGCAATTAAGTGCAGTTTTTTTAACACTAAACCTACCAGAGCGGTCAAATGACCGCTTTTGATAGCCCGAAAAATAAATGTTTTATAATTATTATATGATAATTATTTTGTGTTTATTGTTTATGCTAAATTCTGTATTAATTACAATCAACTGGAAAAGACTATAATGTTTATTTCAAAAGCGGTAATTTGACCGCCATCGGTAGAAATAGGTATGTATAATATGTCGGTAGGTTTAGTGTTAAATTACTAAAAGTGGCCGCTAATGTGGCAAATTGATGAAGGAAGGGACTTGTTCCTTTTGTGTTCAATAAAGTTGACCTTAATTAAATTCTTGTGTTTTTCCTTTGCTGCTACACGCGCTACATCGGTTCTTTTTGCTGGAGGATTCTCGACGCAGAACAGTGTGGGTCATAAATTTCTCCAAATGGCAACACTTGACTTCTTAAAAACCGTTAAAGTTTGCCGCACGAGTGCCGGGGTACTGTACGTCGCTGCATGCGATTTTAATCACGATGGAGCACTTCACGGGACAACAGGGTGCTTTTTGTGTAAAACAATTTTACAAAAACAATGATTCCTACGTTACTCTACGACGCCTATTTAGAATTGAATACGGATTACGGCGTGTAAGTGAGTGTCCAAGTGGTAATTTAATCAAAGCTTGGTTCAAGAAGTTCGAACAAACGGGATCGACTACGAATATTAAACAAACAGGGCGGCCACGTTCAAGAAGAAGCGATGAGAATATTCGGGACGTTGAAATTTCCTTACCTCCCAGCATGTGTCAGCGAGTTTTCCAAAGTTTGCGTAGTCGATTGCAGGAGTGCCAACGATGGGACGGGGCACATCTCGACGATGTCATTTAACTGGACATTCCGGTATGTCGGGTCAAAAAATAAGTTATTTTCATGATTTTTTTTTAAAAGAAAGTATTAAAGATATAACGACAATTTTTTTTAAACATTTTATTCATCTTTCGACAACGTTTGTAAATTTTGTCGAGTCACTCCGGAACCGGAACCCCCCCCCCCCCCCCCCCCCCCACCCCCCTCAGATGTTCAAAGTTAGCCATCCGTTCTGCTCGTGTAAGGGTTATATTCGTCCCCAGTGAAAAACTACGAAAAATGCAAAAGTTTATTGAACTTAAATACATTTAGCCCAATGTGAGTAAACAAATTTTTAAAATTGATAAAAAACAACAAAATGGCGGGCTATTAAAAAAAATTGATTTTTCGGCCCTTTTTTACTCTATTTTTAAGTTATAACTAAAAAAATAAATAAATAAATAAAAAAGTAATTCACTCACGATTTGCGTGTGCTTGTTAAAAATATGTGTGCGAACGTTCATAAGAATCGCATGCACCGTTTTCATATTATCGCTTACACCGCACTCAAAAAAGTCGTTTCGAAAAAACGCATTCAAAGTTTGGAGATACATTAGACATAAGATAAAAGCGATTTTTTTCAGGAAATCATCGGGATGTTTTATACTAACAGCTAGACATCTATTCCTGGACCATAAACAATTCCTTCCACGACTTCGAATTGGTCATCCAGTTTCATTTTCGCCTTTTTCCTCGCTGTTCGAGCCTCGTGCGAGATGTATACTAGGCTGCGGTCAGCGTATTGCAGCCGATCTCTGTCCCTCTCGTTCGCAAGCGCCCTCGCAGTGTACCCAATTTTGATGCCCATGACTTGCATTGTTAGCAATACGGGTAAAAACCCCTCATTAAACATACAAGCTGCCGTAAGAGCCGCAACTTCAATGAATTTCTTACCACTGTATGTGTGTTTTGGCGCCATTTGCCAGATAGTAGCATTGAAGCTTTCGTTGTTATTTTGTGTGAAACCTCCCTCGCATTTTTTTTAACAATTCGGGATCTGTCAGTTTTACGTAAACTGGGTAAATAGCCGTTCGTACTTTAGGATCCAAGGGAGGTTTGTCGTGGTGGAACTTTGACAGCTCATTTGCAGCTTCCGCGCGTTTCCATTTGCACCATGACTCCGGGCCCCCTGGACAGTTTTGATGTTGCGGATTTTCATCGGTTGATATTTTGTGGTAGTATGTTGCCCAAATTTCTTTCGCCATTTCTTCAGCAGAGTGAGCATTGCGTCTAATCGCAAGTTCGTAATAAATCGTCATATATATGAAACTAACTAAAACTCAGGCAATCGCAGGTCACCCGCAGTACGCCCGAATGTAAAAACAACATACACAGGAGCGACTATCCATTACCGCTTATGAACATGTTGTTCAGTCGCACAAGATTGCGACATATTCAAAGAAGTGGCAGTTGGCCCAAGCCAACAGCGAAGCAAATTATTGTCCATAAATGGATAGTCTGCATCTTTCTAAATACACGGTAGTTGCCAACTATGATACCAATTTGTATCCGGGGGAGACCCGACCCTTTAATGACCTATAACTTTGGAACCGCCTAAGATTTCGTTTCCAAATTTTAACATATTATTTTTGAAGGATAAAACTATCGATTAAGCAAAAAAAAATGATTTTTTGAACCGAACAAACCGGAATGTCCCCTTAAAAATATAAATTTCAATAAACGTTTATTACGTTAAATAAATGATCAACAAAATAACATTTTTAGTTTTATTTTTATTCATGTTTCAAATGTGCAAAAATGTATGGCCCACCCAGTACTTGCTTTTGCAATTCCTCGTTTTTTCTCCATAGCTCGGAAATCCATTTGTGTCGCTCACTTCACTTCACTTCACTTGGCGTACGACTTCACCTGTCGATGGTCAATTTTGTCGTAATGATTTAATCAACAATTTAGAATCTTGAATTCCTCTGGTAGGCAATTCATTCAATTATTTAGTGACTGATATTTTAACTATTTATTTAATTATTTACATGTTCACTGCACTCTTGTGAGATCCCTTGTCCTTTTAAAGACAACGAGACACGCTCCCTGAGTGAAAGGCTACTACAATGTATCGCACAAGCACCGAAGACGCACCTCGCTCTGGACGGCCAAAAGAGGCTATGAATGCGGAAATCGCAAAGCAAGTGCATTAAATCGTTTCGAGTGATCGTAAAGAGAAGTTGCGCGAGTTAGCAGATGCCGAGGGCTTATCAAAATAACGGGCGGGATACATTTTCCACGATCTTTTGGAGATGAAAAGCTAACGGCGTGATGGCTCCCGCGTTTGTTGGTCGTCGACCAAAAACAGCAGCGCGTTGTTGATTTAACGGTCGGTTTGGCATTCTTGCAGCGTAATCAAGCGGACTTCTTTCGACGTTTTGTGACGGTGGATGAAACGTGGGTTACTTACCATACGCCTGAGTCCAAAAAGCAGTCTGCAGACTAGCGGGAAAGCCAGGAAATCCGATTAAAGCGTCCAAAAGACCAACGCTTGGTCAGGATGGTTAAGACTTTCATTTTTTCGGATACGCATGGCATAATTTTCATCGATTACCTGTAGAAAGGAAGAACAGTCATAGGAGAGTATTGTGAAGCGATATTGGACAAATTGAACAACAAAATAAGGAAAAAATTGCACTATATGACGAAGAAAAAAGTTCTGTACCATCACAATAGCGCACCGTCATACAAGTCGAATTGGTGTATGTTTAAGCGATGGGCAACTTAAACCAATTATGGTTTGAATTGGTTGCTCACCCACCGTATTCTCCAGGCGACTATTATCTGTTCCCAAACCTCAAGTGGGAGTTCCAGGGAAAGAGATGCGCATTCAATGAAGAAGTCGCGGAAACCAAGGCGTATTTCGAAGGCGTGAACGTTTCGTACTACGTAAGGGGCATCGAAATGATGGGAAATAGCTAAACCAAGTGAATCGTCCTCGAAGGCAACTGTGTTGAGGAATAAATATAACATTGCCCCAAAGAACGGTTGTTTTCATTAAAAATCCCGGAAATTTTTAGCTTATGTGACAGGTCAATTGAAAAGTCCCCGGTCTGACACATAGATGGCGGCACTAGAATTAAATCCATATGATTTGTAGTTAGCCCTAACCCTCAAAAGAGGCGTGTATAAATTTGACAGATGTCGGATCATTGCTTTGTGAATTATAGTATTTTGAGTGAAGCAACTTCTGTTATTGTGAAAAAATGGATAAAGAGGAATTTCGCGTGTTGATAAAATATTGCCTTTTGAAGGGAAAAAGTACAGTTGAAGCAAAAACTTGGCTTGATGACGAGTTTTCAGACATCGCCCCAGGAAAATCAACCATCAAGGATTGGTATGCTAAGTTTAGACGTGGTGAAATGAGCACCGAAGACGGTGAACGCAGTGGACGCCCAAAAGAGGTTGTTACCGACGAAAACATTAGAAAAATCCACAAAATGATTTTGAATGACCGTAAATTGAAATTGAATGAAATAGCAGGCACTCTAAAGATATCAACTGAACTTGTACATCATATCATTCACGAATATTTGGGTATGAGAAAGCTCTGTGCAAAGTGGGCGCCGCGCGAGCTCACTTTTGACCAAAAACAACGACGAGTTGATGATTCGGAGCAGTGTTTGGAGATGATCAACCGTAATAAACCCGAGTTTTTGCGTCGATATGTGACAATGGATGAAACATGGTTCCATCATTTCACTCCGAAGTCCAATCGACAGTCATCCGAGTGGACTGCACACGATGAACCCGCCCCAAAGCGTGGAAAAACGCAACAGTCGGCGGCAAGGTTGTGGCGTCTGTATTCTGGGATGCGCGCGGAATAATTTTCATTGACTATCTTGAAAAAGGAGCGACAGCGACTATTACACAGCGTTATTGGAGCGTTTGAAGGACGAAATCGCCGAAAAACGACCGCATTTGAAGAAAAAGAAAGTGCTGCTTCACCAAGACAATGCACCGTGTCACAAGTCAGTGAAAACGATGGCAAAAATCCATGAATTGGGCTTCGAAATGCTTCCGTATCCACCGTATTCTCTGGCCCCCAGCGACTATTTCCTGTTCTCAGATCTGAAAAGAATGCTCGCTGGGAGGAAATTTTCGTCGAATGAAGAGGTAATCGCCGAAACTGAGGCCTATTTTGAGGTGCTTCACTAAAAATACTATAATTCACAAACTAATGATCCGACATCTGTCAAATTTATACACGCGTCTTTGAAGGTTAGGGCTAACTACAAATCATATGGATTTAATTCTAGTGCCGCCATCTATGTGTCAGGCCAGGGACTTTTCAATTGACCTGTTAGTCTATGAAAAACCGCAATTATTTTTAGGTTATTTATCTATATATATGTATATTTATTTATTTAAGTATTCGTTTTTTTTCCTTTTTTGCTTTTACTTTGAAGGTTTTGGTGGTATTTTTTCCTCCAGACATATACGACACTAATTTGTAATTGTTGAATTATCATCATCATCATCATCGGCACTACAACCGGGAACCGGTCTTGGCCTTATTTAGCAAGTCTCGAGCCTTGTTAAATTTTCCATAATAATTTATTTTTACGGGCAAGGTTATCAGCCTTACGCCGAAAATTATTGAATTATTAGTTAAAAAATGTTTAAGTAGAAAGATAAATATGAATATCAAATATCTGTACTGGAAAATGTGTGATAACGAAGCAAATTGTAATATTTTCTAATACAAAATCTATCTATTTTTCATAACCTTTTATTTGCAAATTTATAAAGCACTTATCACAACTAGGCCGTAGAATGCAACACATGCAGCATGATGAGTAGTGCTCGCTTAATAATTCACTTTGCATATTTACCATGTAATTGTTAGAGTGAATTAGGGAAAACAAGTTCCCACACATGCGATGGCCCACCAATTTATTCAGTTGCTCCCAGTAAAAACTGTAATTCATCCAACTTGCCCCACTGGGTATGTATTTTTCCATCTACCTCCTAAATTTCCAATCCACTTCCCGCATTCCAGGGACGAATCATAATGCAACACTTTGATTCGTTTTTATCGTTCACCTCCAGAGGCTACATTATCTGCCACGCAATAAAATTCGCATATATGTATTGAGTTTACCAGCATATTGCAAACATATGTGTGCACCAAGGCTCATATGTACTTGACATAACCGTTTCTGATTCGTTGTAGAAGCATCCCTGTTGAACCCCATCTCCGATAAATAAACACAAGGAGAATAAAAAAAAAACGCAAAGGACGAATATAAAAGCTCCCCAATGTGTATCCATCTACCACACATTGCTGTACTTGCTCATGCCATTTGTACTTCATTCCAAGGATATGACAACATGAACATCGAAGCCATACAGGGAGGTAGATGTGGTTTCACAGCATAAACCTTCCCAGCTCCCGTTTGCTGTACATGTGAATCTCAGTGGCTCAGGTCGAAGGCATTGGTTCAGAACGTGGGGACAGGGAATATCCCAACCACCCAACAATGTGTGTATGTTGAAATAATAATAAAAGCTCGTGTATATCTGGCTACGAACGAGGGATGAAGATATCCTCTTTTTTTCTGTCCCTGCGAAATCGTATTCTTTTTTCATGCGCACCCACTACCCCATCAAACGGCGACTTTATCTCAGAACGACGACGAATCAGAAATGGGTGGAGCAGTAGATAACAATTTCCATTTGTGTTTTCCCTGCATATCTGTACTTTGGCGAGGATGTGAAAGAAATCTGCTATGTTCGTCGTACATCACGTGAGGATATGGGGGCACAGAGGACACTGGTGACATTGAAGGGTTGATTGGTTGGAGCCTTGAATTTTTATCGTTCTCGCTGTCGCCAATATAGATGCCATCGATCCCCTTGTACATATGGCATCCGCCGGTTGTCATTGGCTGAGAGGAGTTCCTCATACAGAGTAAAAGGACTCTTTGACAGAATTCTCTTTGGCAACGAATCTCCACATTATATCATGATAATCGTTCTATTCATCGACCATCGAATATTCCAATTGAACAATGTCCTATTAGTGAAGGCGACTATTGTTTTATTCAAATCCTCCGAGTTGCGTACAATTGGGCTTTGCACCTCCTTTTTTACTGCGCTCTTTTTTTGCACTTATCGTCCTTAGTCGTAAGTCCTTTGACGTTGGCGGCTTTATATCAAATACAATGGACATAGCATCCTTTTTTATTTCATCCCGTCTCTGTGTTATTATTTGGTTATTTTCCTTTTTCGTCTAAAAATCTGGGTCAGTGATTTTTCTAACTACTTTATGATGGACTAACTGACGGATGGCGGTTGACGAGTAAAACAAAGGCCTCTTGCAAATAGTTCGGCTTTGAGCGGCGTTCCACCTGATGTCACCCACTCTTTGACGACCACAATGGCTTGACAGATCATTACGGATGAAAAGCGGTAGAGTTACGAACAAATCCCTTTGGTCAGTGGAACAGAAAATGTGATTCTAATTGTTTGGCATCCGCTTACGATCCATAATTAAAAGGCTCAAACGGAAGGGTATATGCTTTAGCTACCGGCTCAAATTGTGTCCTGAATAATACAGATTTTAATCGAACAGATATATTAGCGGCATTAATTGTCTTTGTCGGGACTGTGGAAATAATACTCAAGCATTAAAAAAATAGGTTCTCTACTCTGCAAGTGTTTACCCAACGAAGTTTAAAGGAAAATACAGAGTAATGGTTTAAATATGTTTCTCATGAGAGTTCGCTCTTTACGTTCTTAGCAATGAACTTAGACAAAGGTAGAATTCAGTGTGGATCAGCGGTTTTATGGAATTAAGTATCAGGTACTGCAGAGAGAAGTTTACTCTACCTCTCTGCATCAGTCTTTTCTGGTGTACGTAGGCCGAATTGTCGCTCAGTCAAAATTATTCATCGCACGCTAATTGGTTGACTTGGTTGGCATTTGATTTAGCCCCACAAACATCACTTAATCATAATTGAAGGATTTATTTTTAAGAAAATATTGTAAATATGTCAACACGTTCATGGGACATTAGCCGCCCAATAAATAGTCATCAACAATTCTCTGTGACTGTCAAATATCAATCGGCCTGGAACATAAAAAGTACTCTGCATCGTAATATTCGTCACAAATAGGTTATAGTATGAGATTAACCAATCCATAATGTCTTCAGCGACCGCTTACATTCATACGTTTGCAGATCTTTTATAGACACTCATAGTTTAGTGTAGTTTAGTAGTAGATCTATGGCGGTTCTATGAACCACACAACCCACTATAGGATGAGACGTCCTGTCCACCAAGGAACATACTCCCCTTTATCCATTACACGTGCCCCTCACAGATACGTGTCCCAAAAGTCCTTACTCCCACCTGAAACAAAGGTAACATTACATACATCAACATTGAATTCAATAGTAAAAATTAATCGAACTAAACGTTCAAAAGTTTCTAATATTGAATTCAACGCATCCAATTCAGCGCATCAATGCATTGCACCCATTAAACGCAATTTTCGGTAAACAAACCGAACAACGAATATCTCCTCTGGTAGCTAATAGCAATTAGCACCTAAATTCCTAGCATGACCCAAAACTCTAAAGGCGCACTTGTGCAAACAAAGGATAGCGATTCGCCGCCGACCAACAGTTCATCCAATCATAAACATCTTAGCGCAGATCACACGCTAGATGTTTATGATCTGGAAATGCAATATGCCAATCCTACGGTTCCTTTGTTACCCATCTGAAGCGCACAAGAACCTTGTTGTCTTAAGCCAGATGGCCACATTGTGTGATGGAAAATAAGCGGCGATACGGTCGATCTTGCAAACAAAGAAACAAGACTCCGATAAGAAGACAGAAATGAGAATGATCATTATGATGGGAAATTTTCTTTTGCAGATAAAGGGATGATAATTAGGATTGGATATGGATAGGGAGAAATGAACAGAGAGAACAGTCAGAGAACCCCACCGAGGAGGTCCATCCGCTCTGCGTAATACAATAAAAGAAACGTAAATATTCGACGTTCACGCGCAGCAACTCAACGCGCTCGGCCCCGGGATACTCACTAGGGACATTTTGAAACGTGTGTATCGGGCAATTAAATTGTGTTTAAAGTAATTAAGGAGGGGCGGTTACACTTTCGTGGTATCATAACGTGTGTGAATGGTTATGTGCGACACACCGAAATAAATAAGAGTATTGTTCATTATTAATACGTTTAAGGTCGTAGTGAAAGTTGTTGTTCTTATGTTAATCTACTACCCGAACTACTAGTATAAGCGAAAAATCAAAAGTGTGTCCTAGACGTAAGTGGAGACCGAACTCTAAAACAAAAATAAATTCCAAAATAAAGACAGTTCTTTTCGTGTTTTAGTTGTGCAATTGAATTGGTGTTCCTTTTGGTGTGTGGACAGTGTTATACTCCGAGCCGTGCTTTCCCATAAGGCGGGAGAAGAGCCCGGAGCGTCGAGAGCGAAAAAGTTCAGTTGAAACAACGATACTTTACTTTATTTTTTCTTTATTTTAGAAGTACAAGCGTGAGAGTGGTCATTACCACGTATGATTGATACTCGGCCAGAGGTTCGGCCTCTGATATGCTACTGATGGTGATATAAAAAAAAAAAAAAAAAAAAAAAAAAAAAAAAAAACTTGTGGCGAGAAGGCCGAATTTAGCGAGACAAGGACATATGTGTCCTCATCTTGTCTCTGACTTCTGCTCATCTTGCGATAACCAGAATCACCCACATCCGTGAGGATGTTGGGCTCGGTCTCGCGGCATCTGAAAAGAGAAAAAAAAGGGGGGGGTATCCAAGGATAGTGTGGACAGTGTTAGTCCGGGTGTTCTCTAACTACTTTTATAGAGGGATGGTGGGAAAGAAATCGTACAAGACCGGTAGGTCTTGGGTGCGGTAGTGAACGCAGATCACGTCTTTGGCGTCTGATAATCTGGGCTTTGGTCGGTGTGTATGTTTGTGTTTGTGCCGTCTTGTACTGTGCGTTCGTGTGTGTGGTTTGTTAATAGTAGACCCTATGGGATGGGTCCAGGAATGCTCTATTATAGAGGGGAATGTTGTTGGGAAGGGTGCTTTCTTCAGTTTTGTACTGAAGAAGAAATTGTGGGGGTTTGATCCGAAGAGATCGAGAGAGAGAAGGGTCAAGAACGCAAGAGTCCCGCACAAGTAGGTTCTCGCTGTTCTGAATGTTTTCGAGGTACTTATATGCTAATTGAAGCAAGTACTCGTCGATAGGGGTAATGGGGGCGCCTTCGTATAGGTGAGAATTGGGGTAATGACGACCGTCAGGCCTTCTAGAATGATTGGTGCATCTTCTGAGGAGTTTCCTTTCGAAAACCCGAAGTCTTTCCATTTGGGCCGAAGATATGCAGGACCATATGGGAAAGGCGTACGATATTCCAGATCGAATTAGCTGCTTATAGCAGAGATGCTTAACTTTGGTGTCAACTTCGTTCCTCCATTTCAGGATGTTGTGCAGTTGCTTAGACCGACCGAGGCCCCTTTGGAGAATGTGGGTCACATGTTAGATGAAATTCATTTTTGGTGTATAAGTGACCCCAAGATATTTCATCTTGTCCTGTGGTCTAATCGTAGTATCTCCCATTTTTATTTGAATATTCTGTGAATATCGAGAAGTAGGTTGGGAGTGTTTACTACTCAGAATTATGGCTACTGCTTTTGATGGATTAAGTCGGACTTTCCATCGACTGTAATACTGATACAGTTCGTCCAAGTGACGGTTGAGTCGATTTGTTGCGAGGTTAGAGCCTTTGGTTGAAGTGTACACCAGGACGTCATCCGCATAGCATATTTGGTTTACTCTCCCGTCCACAGGGCGGGGAATATCAGAGGTGTAAATATTGAATAAAATGGGGCCTAGAATGAAGTTCGGGAAAGCTTTCCATTCATCCTAACTTGGAAGGTTCTGTTTCGAACGAACTGGTAGATGATGCTACATAGCGTTCTACTGAGGCCAGTATTCAGTAGTTTAAAAGCGAGACCTTCGATCCAAGTCGTACTAAAAGCATTTTCAATGTCTAGGCTTACCGCAACGGTGGGTTCCTTATTAAAGAGCCGCACGCAGACGTGGTTTTGAAATAAATTGAGAGGCATAGTGGTACTGTGCGCTCTTCGAAATCCGAATTGGAAATCAGGTATTAGGTGCCTGGCACTGACAAAGTTATTTAGCTTCTCGTATATGAATTTTTCATATATTTTGCTGATGCAAATGAGAAGCGAGATAGGGCGAAAGCTTGAGGGGTGATACGTTGGTTTCCCAACTTTTGCTATTGGACAAATAATAGCGTGCCTCCAAGCTTGGGGAAAGTACCCCATGTTGTAAGCATGGTTGAACAGAATGGAGAGCTTTATAAAGAATAAGGCAGAAAGCCTTCGCAACGAGTGGTATGACATGTTGTCGATACCAGGTGACGTCTTAGGGTGTCGAGATTTAACCAGGCTCTGTAGGGTATTTGGTGTGATGAAACCGTGACCATTACCACGTGTGTCACCGAAGTATGCACTGCTAGTTGGGTTAAAGACAAGAATTGGCTCGTTGAAGTCGTCCAGCTTACTATGGACCTCTGAACTAACGATTGCATTAGTATCCGTGTCGCCATCTTGGAGAGTAAGTTTGTGGTTGTTTTCGAAGGTCTCTCCGATGATATTTGCTTTATTGGTGTCGTTATTGACAAAAACACCATTGTGCATAATTGGCCCAGTGATGCGGGAAGTGCCACATATCTTTTTAACGTTTTTATAAACGTTCTGGTCCATCTGAATACCCTTCAGCTTGTCTTCCAATTGTCGGGTACGATTGTTTTGGATTCTCTGTTTTATCAGTGTACCAATATTGTGAATAATGGATCGCAATAATGGCTCCCTTTGCGTAAAGCGGTGACGATATCTCATTCTGCAGAGCTTTTTACGCTCCCGGATGAGACGAAGAGTGATGTCGTCATGGGGAATCTGATAGGTCTTTTCAAGTTTATACTTCGGGGCATGAGTCTCCGAAGTTTCAACTAGAATCTCGTGAAGTCGTTTTGCAGCGTTGTTTATCTCAACCGTCGTTAGGTTCCTGTCAGTGGGAAGAGAGAATTGGTGAAGTTTATCGTTCAATCTAATATTGAAGTTGTGCCAATTTGTCCGCCCATAATCGGGTATGTATCTGATATGAGCCCGAGATGCTCGATAGTCACGAATGAATGTGGTCACAGCGTTGTGGTCAGATACACCCGCTGAAACTTGAGGAGGAGTGATTTGTGGAAGTAAGTCTTTGGACACAATAAATATGTCCAGAATTGAGTTACCTCGAGTACCAACCGTGGATGCGACTATTTCGAAGTTGAGGGCATACATGTTTGCGGTGTACCATTGGTATAGTTTTGTGCCATTTGGGCAAGAGACAGTGTTGTTCCAGTGGGGATGTCTGGAGTTAAAATCGCCGCCCCGAGGTCCTTATTAGTTTGCCGATATCTTCGGGATTAATGGGGCCATTATTGGTTTTATGCGGGTGATATATAGAGTATGTATTCACTCTACCATTACTAGCCAGATGCAGTTCAACTCCAGACACCTCTATGGACTCTAGGTGTGGGAGGTCCATAGCTTCATGGCAGTATACAAGTTCCACCTCCGTTGATGGTGGGACCGCCAGTGAGGGTTCGATCTCTTCGTATCATGGAGAAGTTTGGGAATACAGGACGGTGACATGGATGCAACCTAGTTTCGGTTACAAGTACCACGTCCGCCCGGTTTTCCTTTATGAAGTCAGAGACTATCATACGCTTGGAATGCGAAACAGGGGAGTTGACATTTAAGAGGATAACTTTAATTTTGGAATCCATTGTGGAGGGTATGTCTTGCATATGCAGTGAAAAGGAGGGCCTCCCTCTCTGCCTCGGTTGATAGTTTCTCATATCGGGGTCGGATATCCTCAATTAAGCGGGAGAAACTAAGTAGTTTCTCGAGCATTGAAGATTGCCCCCTCGGAGGCTTTTGCACCGCCTCTTGAATTTGAGGCGTCGTGTTGGCCTTTACCGGGGCTCGCTTAGGGACTTGAATATGTTTTTGAGGGGGAGGAGTTGGAAGAGCTTTCATATTCCTTGCCTGCTGTCCCCTAAGCACGTCGGCAAATGTGAATCCATTTTGGATGAGGTTATGTGTGGCCTGTTTTCCGAAGTCTGACTGGGCCGCTTGCTTAGCTCGAGTCTCCTTGGATCTTTGTGTAATTTCCTTATATTTAGGACAATTTCTATAACTAGCCGGATGCCCTTTGTTGCCGCAGTTGCAGCAAGTTGGCAGTGTTATTTCATCCTGCACATTTGTTGGGGGATCTTATTTCGCTAGCGGTAGTTCGCACTTGCCAATATCGTGGGATTTTCCGCAACGAACGCAACGGCGACTCATTTTGCACTTTCGGGATACATGCCCGAAACGTTGGCAACGTCTGCATTGAGGCATTTCTCTGTTATGAAATACCTCGAAGACAACTTGCTGATGTAGGATGGGGAGCGACTTTGTTCGTATTATGGAATCTATGTCGGTTCCTGGGGCAAGGTGAAGGTGCCATATGTTCAGGTTGCTGTATTTTTGTGGTCTGATGTTCACAAACCGTTGTGGGGGGAGAATTTTTTGATGTCAATGAATTTGACGTTAGGGAATGTTGTCTGAAGAGCAGTTACGATGTCGTCCTTTTCCCAAGAGGCAGCGACTCGTTTTAAGAGGATTGCCCTAGACTTTTCGTCGGCCGGAGTGAAGGTGTAATAATTCACCTCCTTGGCCTTAAGGTTGTCGTTAACCTTGCGATAGGTTTCCCTATCGTAGGTCACGGTTTTGTTTAGGAATGGACTTAAGGTCTTTGCCTTGAAGTTGGAGATCCCTAGTCGGTTCATGTCACCGACGAAACTTTTTAAATTGAGGTCTCGTGCAAAGACCCCGGGTTGCTGCTTCTTCTTAGAGACGGGTGGGCGGACCACGCCCTCTGCCGGGACAGTGTTGGGAACGCAAGCGGCCTTTGGTTTTGGATTGACCACCGGAGTTGGCGTCGGAGGGCAAGACTCCTGCGGAGGCACGATTTTCGGGTAGTTTTGAGTTATCGTGGGGTTCGACAACTTTTTGGGGACAGGAGATGATGATGCTGGGGGTGGTGTTGGCGGCCAGCCGGAAGCGACGCGCTTATTTGTGGGTCCTCCCTCACAGCTTGTTGTTGGGAGCGACGTTTTTCGTTTTGGCGCTCTAGATGAGTTTGGGGTAGGGGTACGCGAGTCACCGCCGTCCATTGACTCGTCAGAATTGTCAGTGACAATCTCTAACTCCGGCTCGAGGTCTGATTCTGAATCAGAAGCTTCCGAACCGACACCGAACGGGGACGTGGATGGGGCAGCTTCCAGTCGCGATAATCTATTTTTTAGGACCGTGTTCTCAGCTCTGAGAGCCTCGAGGTCCTCCTTCAATCTCTTAATGATAGCCACCATGCCCTGATCCGGCTGATGGCCCATACCACGGGAAGAGCAGGTGTCCATGTTTTATCTGCCACAAAACAGTGAACAGATAAACGACAAAGGACAAGAAGCGCTCGGAAACAAGGAGAGAAAAGGCGGGAACAAACGAAACCAACAAACGAGAAAGAAACAAAAATCAACAAACGAAAAAGAAACAAAATCAACAAAGGAAAAAGAAACAAAATCAACAAAGGAAAAAGAAACAAAAATCAAGAAACGGAAAAGAAAACAAAACCAACGAACGAAAAAGAAACAAAAACCAGCAAACGAAAAGGAAACAAAAAACCAACAAATGAAAACAAAAGGAGGAGAAACCTAGTCTCAAGGTTTTTTTTTTTTTTGATGTTATGTTAATTTAAATTTTGGGAATTCCTTTATTAAAATTGTTAAAGCTAATTAAAATTTAGTATATCATGCGTATGATGTATTATGAATTGTCTTAATTGATATCTCCTCGCCTGTCTGCTTGGCTATGATGTCTGATCAAGTATGAACTGTCTCGTACTGAACTGTCTCAAAACACTGTGAACTGTGATGGAACTAGATGTCTTGTCAGTGCTGTATGCCTTACTGTACGCCAGGTAAGTATGGGTATATGACTGAACTCAGTATGACTACTGAACTCACTGGACTGACTGTCTTGTGTATGACTGTGACCGTATGCCTCCACTGATGGCGAAATTGAAAAACACTCCCCTTTTATAATTTTTGGAGTTGACTTTTGTCAACTATTTTAGTGTCAAAATTCCAAGAAGCGTACGCAACGCTTGGCTTGCTTCGATTGGAATTTTGTTCCGGGAATTATTTAAAGGGTTTTGTTGGATAGATTCTGGGAAGGGAATCATGAAATGCGTTTTGAATTTAGCATTTCATGATGTTAGGATTTTTAGGAATTGAGTCAATGTATGATGAATTAACTTTTGGTTAAATTCGTTGTACATGTGACTCAATATGGAATTTGGATATGAAGCAATGGAAAGTTTGGGATTTGGGTTTATTATGTGGAATTTTGAATCAATGTGCGATAATTGGTTTTTGGTTTAATTTATCGCTCATTGATTCAATATGAAATTTGGGTTTTGTTATGGGATTATGGATGATATTGGGGATTTAGATAGGGGTAGCGATTTAGGATCGCTACAACAGTGTACGGCGGAACACTTCGAAAACAACATTCAAATCCGCCAAAGATCCACTGACAAGAGCATACCCACTAAAACTGCCACATTTTCTCCTCTATTGGAAAATAAGATGCTGTATTGCCTACTGTGGATTCGTTTATAAGGGATGCGGCATACCCTATACCATATGAGAGAGGCCACGTATACCCTATCGCCAACAGGAGGTTATTGTGGTTGACCTGTTGAAGATGCGGAGCGCCACTACTATTATTCTAGACGATAAGACTTTGATATCACTTAAAACAAATATTTTCCGGAACGAGAATTGGTTGGACGAAGAGTGGCTCCATACACCTTTATTGTTAAGTGCTATATTTAAGAACTTAATTTTGGTACCTCAATATTAAGCCTTAATGAGGTTACCCCGATATTAAGCTTTATTAGGATCCGCTTAATCTCCAGCAGTAGCGTACTAGTCAATCTTACTTCTTTGGACCAACTTCAGATCGAAGTGTGGCATGCAAAACAAGACATTTAACTGCTTTGACCGGGTTGACCAATCCCTGGGTTGTTGTGATCTGGACCTCCACAATGAATGTGAAATTCTTAGATTGGAGTTGCCTCTTATTGTAGTGTGCTATACAGTCATACCTCTTTACACGTGTGCTGTGTGTTCTGTGGCATTGTTGAGAAAAGTAATTAACGGTTTCCACCACCATGGATGATGCCCCATCTCCTCCTCGGCCTCTTCCAGTTCTCATTTTGTTTGGTAAAGCGTTGATCCTTAATTTTATGGATTGAGGATAATATCTACCAGGCAAGAGTCTTTTTTCATCATCAATCCAATCATGTTGGATGGGCGTAGGGTTGGAATCTTTAAGTGCAGCTCTATCCAAATATACGAATCAACATTGAGTTTGTTGTTAAAACTGTATTCAGTTGTTCCAAGGCGTCCCCACATTCTATTCACGCATATGACAGCTTCTCGCTGGACGACGTTAGTATAATTTTTATTGTATATCAATTAAAAAGGAAAAACCTACACAATTTACAATTCAAAGATATGATATATATTAAAGTATAATATCTTTCAACTGATATACACAATATTAAAAAAAAAAATAACAAAATTGAGGAAATAATTTCATTAAAGGGATATATACAACAAAAACCCTTGATGGACGAAGTTGTTTGTGATTCTTTCGATTGCAATAAAAGTTTCCATTGGCGTTTGAAGTTTGCTCCTTCTATATAGAGCCGCCAAATATTTCACCGAAGGACCTCCTAGACCCCCACCTTTCACCGCAGCACGATAGAATACGCTGGGACCTCCTCTAGTAATGAAGGGAATGCCCAAGTACTTGACTTAATCGGACCTGGATACACTGTGTCGTTTCTAGCAGATAGGCACATGACTAATTCTAAAGAATAACAGCAGTAAAAAGAGAAGTCAAAAAATCAAAGCACATCCGTTAAAGCCGTGTACCATAGCAATAACAATATTTCACATCAGTTGAGTGTACTTGAAAATAACCATCGAATTTGTACACGTGGCAGTGATTCTAACCGTTATAGGGTCAGTTCGAAACGGACGCTCTTCACTATCGTTGCAAACGCTATAATTCGCACACAATCTCCCATACGTAAACCGGACTTTACTACTACGGTCTCGAATTCTGCACAGACCACCGGTTCCCTCGCCTGCTCCAAGGTTCTCGCTCCATCATTCGCACACGAAAATGATTGTAACAAACTTACTGAGGTGGGAGTGGTGTGATGTTTCTAGCAGATACGCAGACGATTAATAGTGTCGATCACACCACCAAAAAGACAAATAAAAGCACATCCGTTAAAGCCCTAACCATAGGAATAACTACATTTCCACATTAGTTGAGTGTACTTCAAAATAACGATCGAATTTGTACACGTGGCAGTGATTCTAACCGTTATAGGGTTGGTTCGAAACAGACGCTCTTCACTATCATAGCAAACGCTATAATTGGTCACCCAGACGTGATGTGTCTACAAACGGCACACAATCTCACATACGCAAACAGGACTTTACTCCTGCGGTCCCGAATTCCGCACAGACCACCGTCTAACTCGCTTGCTCCAACGTACTCGCTCCGTTGTTCGCACACGAAAATGATCCTAACAAACCTACTGAAGAGGGGGTGGTGTGACGTCTCTAGCAGATACGTAGACCATTAATAGAGTCGATCACACCACTAAAAAGACAAGTCGAAATAAAAGCACATCCACTAAAGCCTTATACCATAGCAATAACAGCATTTCCACATTAATTTAGTCTACTGTAAAATAACGATCGAATTCGAACACGCAGTCATTAGTCTAATGGTTCAATGCTTCGCTTCTCACCCAACCTTCGCTATGTAGCTAAACGCCACAATCCCGACAATCTGTACACACAGTGCACACTCTCCCACAGTAGACGCTATAACCGGTAACCTCGGCGTGATCTGTACGACGCAACACGCACTCCCATCCCTAAACAGAACTTTACTACTACAATCACACGCTCTTCACTATAGTCATAAAGACTATAGCTCTTGTATGGAGTTGTGGCGGTTTCCTAGAACGCCACTAATAATCTTCCTATTACCTAGGTAAAAACCCCCATATAGGGAATACAATTGAATAAAATACAAGTATTGTGGCAGTTCCATTGAGCGCCACTACTTACCTTACGGCTATGATAAAGAAATGGTTTCCTGTAATACATAAAAAGCGTGTCCCTAAGAGCCAACTCGGTACAACTTTACCTAACCGACATAACCCTGAACTTATCCACGCACCCAAAAAGAAAGAAATTTTCCACGCAGGTGCATGACAAGTCACGTACACAGAGCTACCGGTCGATCGTATCGATCGGCATTGGCATACCATTTCCATGGGACACAAAAAAACCAAACAAACGCATCATCAACGAGATGCTGATCAAGGATGTATAATGGTATAAACAACCAACGTTCCCCTATGCACCATATCGCTCTGTCGCAACCCTTTTCGGCAGTAATTGCTGGTTCGGAATTATTGGCTGTCTGCGGACATCTACAGAGAAACCGCGCAAATGCTGTACGCTGCTATACCTTAATGTGAACATGCTGTCGCCCTTGCAGAATGACTTACCAGCTGCGGATCGTTGCTCGTGGTGTTCCCCTAGTGGATGTGATCGAGCCACTGCCCGCATACTTGCAGACACACACACCATAGGCAGCAGATGCAATCACCGTGTGTGTGCTTCAACCCTTTTTTGTAGAACAAAATGCAAAAGGGAATCTTGCCATATATGGTCATCGAGGCGATGAATGAATTTTTGGTAATTCTGTCGCTTCGGTGGCGATACTCAATCGTATTCTGGATTCCGTGGAGGCATGTCGGGGCCTCCACGTTAAATAAACCAATACAATGAGTCGAGTTTCAGGAGCCAGTTCATACGGACGTGTCAATTGAATGTACATAGTAATTCCTAAACTAAATGTTTTAAATCTAATATTAGTGTCACTAAAGTAGTCCAGTTTTATACAACGTATCATGAACAATTAATTACGTGTCAATTGAATGTAAATAGTAGTTCCTAATTATCACGGACTTAAATCTTTTAAATCTAATATAAGTGTCACGAAAGTAGTTCAGTTTTACGTAACGTTCTACCAACGAATTTTTGAATTTTAAACAAATATTGTAAATTTTAAGTTGTTTAAGTTTTATTCATTTAAGACCTTTAAAATCAATAAAGAGTTTTCATTTAATTTTGGAACCAGTACCCGTGACAGTACGTGACGAAAGGCGAAGAAGAACCATATACCACATTCAGTGAAGAAGTAAATTTACTAAAACTGCCACAGAGTCCTTGGCTGGAATCCACTATAATTTTCTTCATTCTTGGAGTGTTTCTGAACATGGTCTATTAACATTTTTGTGCATTTGACTTCAATCCAGAGTTGTGCAAGTCGCCGTATCCAACATATGCTGTAGTCCTTCGCGACTTGAGTCCGATCTCTTCAGATATGCGTTTGATCATTGCGTTTATCAGTTTGAACACCACCGGTGATATGGCATCTCACTGTTTTACTCCGCATGTCAGGTGTATGAGGATGTTCCGCCCCTTATAAAAACGGCTGGTTTTTGCCAACCCGTAGACATTATTTACATATCTAACAATGGGATCCGGTGTTCTTTTAGTTTACCCCAATGCTGCGGAAAAAACAGGGTCGAACGCCTTCGCAATGTCCTTCCAAGCCATAAACAATTGCTTATGTTGTTCTCGGCAGTAGCGGAGCGAATTAATTATTACAATGCCGGTATAGTATAAAAATATAAATCATACAAGACTGTAACTTAGTTTCGTATGACTGGTTGTATATTATATCAAAATATCTTAATACACTAGTACCCGACTGGATTTCACTCTTTACTACACTATGTGAGTTCGGGGAGAAAAATCAGCTGTGATGCAGATTGTCTTGGAACCGGTGCGCCGCTGATCATTGTTTCTCGGGAACTTGCGTGCTGGCGCTTGCCTTGCCTTTCCCAGGAATTCGTGTCGACGTGATCCATCGCCAACAGAGTATGATAAGGATACTTTGTTTGATCAAGTTGGTGAGTGTACATAGCGTTAACTAGCGCCAGATCCATCTGGAAAAGTCTGTCCAGCATCCGCCTGAGTCCCCATTCGAAGTCTGCCTATCATCGATCTCAATCATCCTTAGGCGTTAAGCCAAAATTTTATAAAATGCTCTTATAAGTATCGGTGAAAATGTTGTTGGGCGGATTTTACCCGGAACATTTCTTCTTCTTCGAGATCAAAGAAGTTCGTAACGCAAGGAGATGCGTGGATACCGTCTCTAAAAAAAAAGAAGGAATTAAAGCATGCAGCAAAGACCAGGGTAATATCCAACTCTAGGGCGGGAAGCCTACCGGACAGAAAGTAAAAAAAAGAGAAGAAAAGAAAAAGTTATAACCAACAATCAACAAAAGAACAAAAAAAAAAAAACTGCAATCAACAACCATTATAAACAATAGTAAGAAAAAGATTTTGGAAATTTAATTTTCTTTATAAAAAAAAAAAAATTATTATAAAAATAAGATATAGCATAAAATTATTAATTTAAAGAGAAAACCAGGTTCTTTTTATAGAATAGAAATTTTAAATTTTCTTTTTTTTTAAATATAAAAATAAACTTTATTATTATTAATTTTAAAACGATGGTTCGAAAAAAAAAAAAAAAAATATATATATATATATATATATATATATATTTATTTATTTAATCTTTTTTGGAAAATTAGTGGAAAAAATCTCTCGGTTCTTTATAGCGGTTTTGTCCTTTCCCTTTTTCTATACAGTCCAAAGATTTCGTGACACTATTTCACTAGACAGGCAGCTAGGCGGTTACAGAAAATTTCTTCTCAGAATTCGTTAGCTCAGGATTTGTAGCGTTCTAGGGACGCACAATTCCACCCAGGTAAGGTTCCTACCCTTCAAGGAACATACTTACCTTATTCATTACACGTGCCCATAGACAATATCTGTAACAAGGGTCATAGGAAGCTGCAACAATGTTGAATCCGATATAAAAAAAAAAACAAGGAACTTAACCAAAATCTTCCAATATCCAGTTCAACGTTTCTTCCATCATATTCAAAAAACAATTGAAGAAACAAATCTTCAATTCCGAACATCTGCACGATGTTTCCAAGGAATTACATTGCCGGTAATTAAACCGAACAACGGATGCACGTTCGGGTGGTCTGCCACAAATACCACCAAATCCATCGGCAAACAAAAGAAACGGCAACCGTAATTATCTCAACGAGATAATCCGAAAAATGTATGAGCTTTAAAACCTACAAGGGAACTACTCCTATCCCATGGTGCCTTTTTTGTATTTCACACCCATTAGAAAGATCTAATTGATTTCGGTGTGTGTTTACAAAAGGCAAACAACCCACGGACTGTACGTCCTAACAATCATCTCCGTTCTGCGCGCCAGATGTGCTGCGAAAACAGAAGACCGTTGAGATGAAATGCTATCACCACCACTGATGGTGATGATGATGTATGTGTTGATCCCTTTCAGGCATCCAAATTACCCCTGGGATTAAATAACATGCTGCTAACAGATACTCGGAAATTCTGTTAGCAGATGAAATGGGAAATTTTCTCCGGTGCAGATACAGATCGGAAATCTGAATCGTGATATTTTTCTTGGGCAGACAAGGAGTCTAATTTTGATCGTCGACGAGACAACTGGCTATATCGAACAGTCATATCGCGAAGTCTATTTTTTTTTTTAGCATCCGAGGAGGTCGACAGGAAGCTGCGAGGACTTGGGGACGTACTTGCATTCCCAGGTGAGGATCATATCGCGATGAGCGAGTGTTCATTTAAAAAGTTCCGTGCGTAGTTTAGAATTGGTGGCAAATTATCACCACAGCGTAACGAAAAGAAAAACCCGAGTACCGTCAGTGTGTTGTTGAGCATCGAGTCTCGCAAAGACTAAAGTAATGTGTAAATTCAATATAACACGAAACAATAAAAATTACAATTCAAAATTCAAAATTTCAAAGGAACGTTTTCACGGTGTTTCATTTGTGTGCTGAAATTCTTTGGTGTTAGGTACTGGACAGTGTTCGGCGGAACACTTACGACCGAATCGAAAAAATCCGCCAAAGTTTAAAGAAACCTTCACCTCAATTGTTAGACCAGGATTCGCTCAAAATGTCTCTCTCAATTGGGATTTCAGATGTCTTTAGAATCGTTCCAGTTTTCAATGGAAAGCCGTCGGAATTAAATAAATTTATTTCAGACGGAGATATTTTATTTAATTCCATAAAAGACGCAGACCCGAATATATTCACTACATTTCTTGAGTTAGTCAAAAATAGATTACATGGCCCCGCCTCTGACTTAATTCAATATCGCACAATAACCAATTGGGAAACTTTAAAAGAAATATTAGAATCGGAATATAAGGAAGAACAGTCTCGCTCAATAGCACATACCGAGTTGATTTCACTGAAACAACAGTTTAGAGAAACGATTCGAGAATTCGGAGACAGAGTCGGGACAGCTCTGAGGAATTTGAACTCCGCTACATGTAGCGTGACTAGTGACGAAGTAGTTGGACTTTTCTAATAACAGAGAATACTAAACTAGCGGTAGAGATATTTGAGGACGGTCTAAAAAATGACCAACTCAAAATAATTCGAAAGTCCATGGGGGGACGAATTTAAAGCAATCGATAGCACATGCGGAAGCTCATGCTGCACGAATAGACAACACTTCCCAAACTTATAATAAATTTCCAAATAGATTCACTCATCCTACTAGAATACGAGGGTTGCCTCTTATGTTTCGGGATTTGGCAACCCTAGTGTTGCAATCCGGCAATTGACAGCTCTGTCGTAAAGTTGGATATTTTTGAGGTTATACGCACTCAGAACGTTTTGACATACGAGCGCTATTTGTGTTGTTTACAGTAACTTAAAAGATTCATCTCGGCCCAAAAATGGAATTAAATCGTCAACATTTTCGTGCGATTATTTTTTACAACTTTCGGCGTGGATTAACTCAGCAACAGTGCATGGATGAACTTAATTCAATTTTTGGCGATGAAGCTCCATCAAGGACCAGTGTTTATCGATGGTATGGTGAATTCAATCGTGGTCGTAGTTCACTCCAAGATGAATTTCGTTAAGGTCGTCCAAAATCAGTTGTTGTTCCGAAAACCATTGGAAGATCGTCATGTGACCTATCGTGAGATTGAGACAACCTTAGGCGTTAGTGGGACCAGCATACATTCAATATTGCATAAACATTTGACTGTCAAAAAAATTTGTTCGCGTTGGATCCCACACAATTTGTCAATCGCCCAAAAAAAGGCTCGTGTCAATTGGTCGAAAGAAATGCTCGAAAAATACGGTCACGGTGCTTCGAAACACGTCTACGACATCGTGACGTGATGAATCGTGGATTTACGCGTATGAGCCCGAAAGTAAACAGCAGTTGACTGTCTAGGTGTTTCAAGATGAGCCAAATCCAACAAAAGTTGTTCGCGCACGAAGCAATTCCAAGCAAATGGTCGCCTGTTTTTTCGGAAAAACTGGACATGTTGCAACCGTACCACTAGAACAACGCAGAACAGTCAATTCTGAGTGGTACACAACCATTTGTTTGCCAGTTGTCTTTCAAGAAATCAGGAAAACCAACCGCCGAAGACGGATCACTCTTCACCACGACAATGCGAGCTCTCACACATCGGCTGCGACAACTGCATTTTTGAGCACCCAAAACATCGATTTGATTGGTCATCCGCCGTATAGTCCTGACTTGGCACCGAATGACTTCTTTTTATTCCCGTACGTAAAAAACAAACTGAGAGGTCAACGTTTTTCGGCACCTGAAGAAGCGGTTGCTGCATTCAGAATGCATCTGTTGGAGATACCTCAATCAGAGTGGCAAAAGTGCTTCGACAGTTGGTTCAAACGCATGCAAAAGTGTATAGATCTTCATGGGGAATAGTTTGAAAAACACTAAAGTGATTTTCGATGATCAATATTTGTTTTTGTTCTCTAATCCCGAAATATAAAAGGCAACCCTCGTAGTCTGTCACTCTCCATTGCTTTACGATCGTGCTTGTAGATCCGCCTTATTCCCTGTCACAAGCAATCCTCGAGACTCCAATTCTTCTTTTAAATAGGTTATCCTCAAATCAACAAACCTTACCATTCTGTAGGACTATTGAGCAATCCCACTTCTGACACCAATTGTTACGTAATTTTGATTTTACGTTTATCGACTTCCTCGGTTCGATCTCTGGATTGTGAATAATCCAACGAAACTCTAAGTTTGTTCTCTTTTTCTGAGCAGATTTATTTTATTTTCACTTATTATTTTTGATCTTAATATCCGCTGTCAGTTTGCTTAGTGAGTCAATGTATATTGTTCGACGTCCAAGTTCGAACTAACTGAGAGCCGCCCGGCATGCTATTCACGATTATTCGAGTGTAAATTCGTCACAATATATATATATATATATATATATATATATATATATATATATATATATATATATATATATATATATATATATATATATATATATATATATAATATATATAAAATGTATGGACAAGAACATAAAAGAATAACCAAACAGCTGCCTGAATAGCTTTTTATTTCCGATCATTCTCACACATCGTACAATGCTTGCCGATAACTGACTGATTTCCGTTTTCCCACTACACCCCCTTTTTATAGCCGATGATGTGCTGATCTCGCCGTCCATTAATACGGCGGCACACTGCTGCTGTGTACTTTTCAAAGGCTCTGAAGCAAAGTGTTACAGCTGCGGAAAAACAGGACACTTCGCACGGAATTGTAATGCGTCTCGTAGGAAAAACGAAAATACGCCGAAAAGCAGCACTGAGAGTGGAAATGCCTCTGGAGAAAGGCATTGGAGTTTGAAGCATACTATGCCTAAAATTATTTGCAGTCCGTCGTTACTCATTAATTCATTTGTGTTTCCAGTTGCTTCAATAATTTCATTATTTTTGGAGTTAACTGAATTAGTGAGGAGTCTCTCTACTCTTTTGTGATTTCAACGGGCACACACGAACACGCAACCACGCCGAAAATCACAGCACCAAATGGCAATCGAAAAGAAAATCATCGGAGCATTAACGTAGCAATCTGTAGGCTAAGTAGTAAAGTGACACATCTTACTTACAGAAAACCGTGGTCTGATGCGCCTGTGCTTTGGTTATAACCTATTCATGGCACAAGTTCGAATCATGTCCTACACTACATCACAAAATGCTATAAACTCAATATGATACAACATCCTTTACGTAGACGGGATGTGTGGTTTTAGGGTTTAAAGATATTCTGAAAAAAAAAACTCCAGAAAACATATGACAACCATAATCAACTCGAGTAGGTATGTGTAGACATTGTAGTGAAAATCCCATCAGGCATTTACCATCGCACTTGCTTTAACCGCTGAGGTTTTCGTGACGATTATGATAGTAAAAATGACTACGACAGAAGTAAACTACAAAAAGAAAGACAAAAAAAAATCAAATGAGATGGACAAGTTTAAAATATTTAAAACACTAAATCTAACCCAATAAAACAGAAGAGAAGACAACAGGCTAAGAATACGGAGGAAAAGATACCAACACGATGCTAAGGAAAACCCCGCCTAAATATAATGATTCAACTTCTTATTTAGCTCCTGGAGGATGGGATAGGGGTACATAGCGAACTTTTAGCGGGTGTATTTTTGTGGTAAATGTTTCTCAAGTTCCTTCTGTTTTGTTATGTCGTCTTTGCATCTTTCTTTACTTTAGCTCATACACAAAAGCGGGAGAAAACGGGTTGACTGACTGCAAACGCCTCAACACAAGTTGACACTTTTCTTAGTCCTGTCCCCGTATTGAGATGTTTCTTTGAACATTTGTTGTTGCTTCAAACGTAAATAACAACAACAGCAACAGAAAACATTTTCAACAAGAAAAAGGACGAAAAACAATTTTTTTCTTTCTACAACTGAACCGAAGGATACTACTTCTAATGAATGTGCCACCACTATAGACTGTATGAAGGAGCGTATGTCCAGGACTTGGCACACACACCTACATACATATCTACACATATAAAGAGTATCTCCAAGAGTTGGATTGGAAATAAGAGGAGTAGCCCCGAAGAAATAAATAGCAAACGGAAATTTATAACTCAGGCAGCTGAAAGGAAGCCCGCTCCAAAGCCGAAGTGGGAGGCAAATGATGTTGTCCTCTTAAAACTCTAGTTTGTTCCGGTAACCATGGGCGACTCCCGGACAGGTGCAAAACCCGTCATGCTAGGTGTACGGCATCTAATTAAGTTGTTGGACACTCAAAGTTTTTCACAGAAAATCTCAGAAGACGATATTTTCAGAAAGAAAAAAAGGACTCGCGTTATGGCAATGTAGAAACGACAGAATGCACAAGGATGATGAATTCTGTCCATTGCGAAAGAACATGTCAAGAATTTTGACAAATAATCTCTAAGCAGCCTTTGAATTGGAATCCTTGCTGAGGAACCGGCAACTCAACCGTTTGGCCAGAGTTGTTCAGATAAATTAAATTGCCGGAGTAATTTAATAAGGAACTAGCTTGTTCTTTATACACATTTTCATTTTGTAGACTTAATTAAATTAATTGCTGCAGTTGCGGAAAGCAAGAGATCCAGTTCCAAAAAATTGCAAGGCTCTGAAGGGAATCAGTTGATGTAGTACTTTTGGCAGGTTTGGAAAAGGATTTTTGAATATTGTGTGTGTGTCGTGGCACTTATTTAAGCCTGTGACAACTTTTTTCGACCAATTTGAATTATGAAGTGTTTAAACTGCGAAGTCTCTATCTTCGAAACTGAAGTGAAGTCAAATGACGTGAGTATTTTTTGTTTTACTTCAAATGAATTATCCTTTTGTATCTATGTTCTTGGCAAACGTTATAAATACATTATTTTTATTTCCTGTCAAGGTCACATCAATTATAATCAGAGTTTCGTTCAGTCTGTAGCTATAGAACATAACACATGTCAATTGATCACTGGACTTCCTATGAGTGGTACGGATTCTGCAGTCAGCGTAACCACCGCTTGCTCTCATGGTTGAAGGAAGACGAAGCAAAAGATGAAAACCTTCAACATTCGCAAGCCGCATAAGAAGGCTTACCCACTTTAGCAGCCTTGATGTCAGAAAGGTAGTGACAAGTCTCCGAGTGTTCGTATGCGGGTTCAACTGACGAGACTCTGTTGTTGTGTTTTTTTTTATTGGCATATTTGTTCTTATTTATTGTTTATGGTTGTAATATAATACATATATTATTAATACTATGTAGCGTTTTGTTCTTGTTGTATTTTTGGTATGAATTAAATGGACTCCATCAAGTCATTTTTGTCAAATCGTTTGTCACTAAGTGCGTTCACTATTGATGGCTTAAAACCATACTTGAACGCATCCAGTTCGTTTGCCATTTGGATAGTCATTCTTTTTTAACAGCAGCCGTCCTGTATAGTACTTCCGGGATTACTCTTACACACTGGAGGTTCTCTTTGGTGACAGAAGGGAGTTTTATGTTTTGGTAAGGTAACCATGATTGTTATACCTTGGATAGAATGTCGCAGTTTACCAAGCCTGGTTTACCATATTGGTGAGTGAATAGGAGGTCTCATGGGCTTGGTTAAGCATGCTGAAACCAGTAAGAAAGGCTCTAATTGATCTGTGCGAGCTGCCAGTACAAAGTACCATTGAACTTTAAATGGTGTTTAAGCGCTGACAGATGAAAATAAGAAATCGAGATCATGGCAGAATGGAACCCTGAGGAAGAGCGGATATAACGTTACAAAATGCCTATTTGTGACCATTATACAACATACAGAAATCTAGTCTGACGGGATATCGGATTCGTCAACTCTATACGAGATCAATTTCGACAAACGGGCGATATATCAACGTTTGTCGAATGCTATCTTTTTTTTTTTTTACACAAACGGACGCACAAAAGGGGATTTTGAAGTACCCTTAAATGTCAGAGCACAGTGCGTACGGATGAAGAAGAAGTGGATAAGGAAAGGAGGTGTCGATGTATATTGGTCTTGAATGTCTGGACATCACAACGACAAGGAAACACATGATCAGGTAGAACATTCCACATTCGTGTGATTCGGCTAAAGAATGACTCTCTATGTTTATTTGTGCGCCTGAAGTCCAGTTTCAACGTGAACTGATTCGCATTTACAGATAGACGGATATCACTGCAAAATGCATGAAGCGGCGGAACACATTCAGGAAGTTCAGTTGAGCAACGACCGTGGTAATACCTATAGAAAAGAGATAGGCATGATATGTTGCGCCTATGTTCTAACGACGGAATTGATCGACTTACGGCTGAGTCTCCAATAAGTTTCACTGCTCGTTTTTGCATCCTGTCGAGTGTAGTGCAGTTTCGGATGCGCCTGATTGAATATGGGAGTTGAACCCAATTTTTGGAGGAATATACACCTAGTAAACGCTCTTCGATAGTATACTGGTTAGTATACCCGCCTGTCACGCTGGAGACCGGTGTTCGTTTTCCCGTCGGGGAGCCTCTGGCACAAGACTAATGACCTAGCCCGGAAAAAACAAATCATTATGGAAAATTTAACAAGCCTCAGGACTTGTTAAATAAGGCCAAGACCGCTTCCCGGTTGTAGTGCCGATGATGATGAAGATGATACACCTTGTAAATAGTGGCCAGGTTGGATGAAGTGAAGTATCTTTTGCATCTCTTAAGGAGCCCCATACATTTGGCTGCACTTTTCGCAGCTTCAAAAATGCGGTCGCTCCAATTAAGAGTCGAATTAATTCGAGTACCGAGGATTGATAGTTCCTTGACTTCGTTGATGCAAGTGTCGTTCATCGACAGTATATTTACTTTGGGGTTCGCCTTTGACGGCAAGAGACAGCACATTTGAAAGGTTTGGTTGGGAATGTTCCTATGAGTACGAGAAACTCATCGTCAGCAAACGAGTGAATTACGTTGTGGGTAATGGACAAGAGATAATTTATAAAGATTAGGAAGATAGAGGGCGAGAGTACAGAACCTTGGGGAACACAGCATTAATTTGATGGGAGGCATATTTGACACCACCAAGAACCACTTGGATTGAACGTGCAGAAAGATAGTGTCTTATCCATTGGATCAGGGAATTGTCCACTCCGTATGAATGCAATTTTGATAAAAGGGCTGGATGCCAAATTCCGTCGCAGGCTTTCGAGATATCTAGTGCAACAACCTTGCTTTCGTCAAGGTAGTGGATGGAATCGCTCCACTTTTCGGTAAGGTACGCCATCAGATCTCCTGTGGGCCTGTTGCTACGAAAGCCATATTGGCGGTCATAAAGGAGGTCATTTGATTCCAGATATTTCGAAAGTTGACGGTTAATCACTGATTCCATTACCATCGAGAAAATTGAAGTTAGTGCTATGGATCGATAAGAAGAGAGGGACGATTTGTCGCCCTTATTGGGAATTGGCTGAACGTTCGCTGACTTCCATCTATATGAGAAACGGCCGGTAGAGTAAGCCAAATGTAAGAGTTTCCGCAGTGGTTTAGGAAATGAAAACGAACATCCCTTCAAGAGAATTGGGGAATGCCATCCGGACCAGCGGTTTTGTTTGGGTTTAGCTCTTTGAGTGTGCGGAGACTGAGTTTCTAATGGTTTTCAAGTGTGTCAACCGTGGTTTCACGGGAATCATGCATGACATGACTCCATTTTTCGACGAGGTGCGCCATTAGATTACCAGTTACGAAATGATAATGGCGGCGAATGTTGTAGGGTATTTCATGTGCTAATGATTTTTTGATGCAAACAGCATTGGTACTTGGGGGGATGGGGGCGAACATACAGAGAAAAGTTTCTGATTGCTTTCAACCCGGCGAAGACCAAGACGATCCTTGTCCCTGTTAAACCCAAGTTGACATGCAGTCTCCACGTGACACCCCTGGTGTTCTATGTAACATGATGCAGCAGTTGCGACACGACGAGCGTAGTAACAGGTAAACTCCGCCCCGTCCCGCGATAGAATATATAAACGAAAGTTCCGCAGGGATGAACGGTAATATGCGCCTGACGGGAGCAGGTTTTAGTCGGTAAAAGTCCGGCATTCCTCTTGGATCGGTCAGAGGTATCTATCTATCTAAGATGTCCACCTTCCCACCGAAAAAAAACCCTGGATAGCACTTTGGCACCCGCCAAGTAGTGAACCTATGCATGCAGCGACATCCTGAGAAACGTTGGCGCAAGGCTAATAACCAGGCCCGGAAAAACAAATTATTATGGAAAATTTATCAAGCCTCGGATATGAACCGGATATGAGACGTCGACCACGGAAACGAAAATGGTTAAATGATATGAGAATTTTCTCATGAAACGTCCGTTCAATACACAGAGCTCGACCTGCACAGCAGCTAGCCGATGCCCTGTCCGAATATAAGGCTGACATAACAGCATTACAAGAAATAAGATGGACGGGGAGTGGTGTTATTCAAAGTAACGAGTATGACATTTATTACAGCTGTCACGCAAAACACCATGTGCTCGGGGTAGGCTTTCTAGTCACCCAAAAACTGAAGCCTGCCATTATCGACTTTAATGCAACAAACGAAAGGCTATGCACTCTTCGCGTGCGAGGCAAGTTTAAGAACATAAGCCTCATAAACGTTCACCAACCTACAAAGAAGAATTCCACGAGAACATGGATCGGGTCATCAACCTGTACAAGATACGATGTGAAAGTCGTTGTTGGTGATTTGATTGCAAAAATTGGTCGGGAGCCGGTTTTCAGGCACCACCCAGGTTCCCATAGTTTGGATGAGAACACTAATGACAATGGACTCGAGTCATCGAACTGGCGGCATCGAAAAACTTGGTCGTTGAGAGTACCAGGTTTCCGCGTAAAGATACCCACAAATCTACCTGGGTATTACTTAATGAAGTCACTCGCAACGAAATTGACCACGTGTTGATGGATCGCCGCCACTCCTCGAATCCGATGACGGTACGAATGTACCGAGGTGCCAACGTCGACTCTGATCACTATCGTCTTGGTACGGTTTTTCGACCGCGATTGCCTCACGGAGACGTCTGCATCCGCGGATCAGGTTCAAATCAACACGGCTGCCTTACGCAATAAGAATACCAGTAACACATTTGGTCATGCGTTAATACTCGCCCTCGAAGAGCTGGACGGAGGGAGAGTAAGTCCAGGGTCTAGAATGCCGGGCGTAGAAGAGAAATGGACACGCCTTAAGAATACTGTCATTAGTACTGCCAACTCCATCTTAGGCAGTAGTCGTAGAGATCGGAGCGACTGCCGGAAGATTGGCGTCGTGGAATAATTTGCCCCATATATAAGAAGGGAGATGTCACAGTGTGCGGCAACTATAGGGGTGTAACATTGCTGAGTACCGCATATAAGGTACTCTCCTCTATCCTACAAGACCGCATAGCCCACACACTAAAGTGATCATTGGTCAATATCAGTGTGGCTTCATCCCAAGCAAATCAGCGATTGATCAGATATTCATCCTTAGGCAGGCGATGTCAAAAAGTCTGGAATTTAAGATTCCATTATATCATCTATTTATAGACGTTAAGGACGCCTACGACAGCATAGCCAGGGTAGAACTATATAATGCCATGAGAGAATTCGGCATTCCCCTCAAATTGATATGACTTTGTAGGTTGACCATAAGCAACGTAACTAGTCAAGTAAAAATAGCGGGATTGCTGTCCAAACCAACAAACATCTTTAATGAACTCCGACAAGGGGACGGTCTGGGCTGCCTCCTCTCCAACTTGCCGTTGGAGAAAGCAATTCGTGACTCTGGCGTCACAACTAGAAGGACTATTGTTACAGCCAGATGCTTGCCTACGCAGATGACATCGACATCATCGGTAGAACCGAATCGGCTGTACAGGAATCCACCCAGATCGAGCAGGCGCCAGGAAAACTGGGACTGCACATTAATGAGGGAAAAACTAAGTACATGGTGGCAACTTCTGCGAAGAGAACACCTAACGTTGGTCAAACTATCAGGGTAGTGGTGCATGAATTTGAAGTAGTCATCATCATCGTCATCATCATAGGCACTACAACCGGGAGCCGGTCTTGGCCTTATTCAGCAAGTCCTGAGGCTTGTTAAATTTTCCATAATGATTTGTTTTTTCCGGGCATTAGTCTTGCGCCAGAGGCTCCCCGACGGAGAATCGAACCCCGGTCTCCAGCGTGACAGGCAGATATACTAACCACTATACTATCGAGGAGCCGAATTTGAAGTAGTACAAACCTTTAACTACCTTGGGTCAATAGTATCAGCCGATAACAATATGGGGGAAGAAATACGCGGACGGCTGATGAAATTCAACAAAGCCTACTATGGTCTATCAAGTCTTTTTAAATCCGGCAATTTATCCAGAACATCCAAGCTACGACTGTAAAATACCATGGCCTTCCCAGTACTCATGTGTGGATCCGACACATGGGTGTTGGGTACTCAATAAAAGACACTCTGACCTCTTAGCCGGGTTCAAGAGGGAGGTCTGAAAGAGAACTGTTGGTCTCGTATGTGAGGTAGAACGATTCCGGAGAAGCTACAACCATGAGTTGAACGCGATCTACCTTGAAGGTAATGTTGTAGGAAAAATGCAGCTCGGTAGACTCCGGTGGGTGGGACACCTAGCTCGAATGCGCGAGGAGGAGCCTGCCCGGAAAGTCCTTTGTGGCAGGATGTATGGAAGGAAATAGCGCGGCAGACCTTGTTTGCGATGGAGGGATGGCGTAGACCAGGATGTCCAAAGCCTGAGAATGTCAAACTGGATGATGGTTAGAAATCGGGACTCGTGGAGATGTAGGGAGCGAGATCGTGGCGCCAGCATAGGCGCAGGGTTCTACCTCGTCCTCGCAAATTGTCCGGCTATAAAACTCTGAGCAACGCTAAACACCGAACGAAGACAGCACGTTACCGGTGATTAGGAAAACACATTAGAAACACCCAGGAACTGCGGGAAATTAAACACACTGACTGAGTTTGTTATTATTACTGTTGTTTTTATTTCACGTTTGCGCGATTGGTAATTCCAGTTTACAATTAAAGAGGGCCTTGGGGGGAAATTCCCAGCGAGGGAGGGAAAGACCAAATACATGACCAGCTTAACAATACGTCGAAGTTACTTGGTATGAACTGAACAACGGTGGGAATGTCAGCTTCGGTGGCTGTGACACGTTTTGGCCAACGTACTCAACAGTACGACAACGACTCCGGGGTATATTCGCGTCCTCGGCGCGCGACGTGAAGCGGGAGCGGCATGACCTAGGTGGTCGGCGGATGTAATTGGACTCCACGAGGATAGAACTCTGACTTGAATTCCATCCTTGGTTAGGGTTAAGGGGCGGAAGAGGGAGAGAGAGCATTTTTCTCTTAAGGGTGTGGCCACCAAGATGATGCGATGTTTTGGTGCAGTGGTTTGTATGTGTGTCCGTACACATCGCCGTATTTATCGATGTATTTCAGCAAGGATAAACAAAACCTATAGCTAGGGAAAAAGAACAAAAGACAAGCGACCTAATGCATTGGTCTGTGATTAGGGTCAGCTAAATAAATAAGCTGGAACTCATTAAATGGGAATTGCATTTGGGATACCACAAACGATGTGGATTGTTTATGGTATCGCCAGAAAACCTTTGAGGGACAGCGTTCTTTTGTTTGCACATGGTGCGAGTTACGGAATTAGTCTCAACGTCTATGGTGCTAATTACATGCAGCTGCGTTGGACTGTTTATCGTTGGTTAAAGTGGTCACCAGCCAATGTGTATGTAGGTAGTTTTTATTGTACACATGTTGAGGCTGGGATATGCCAACTCAAGGGTAAGATTCCCTGATTATGCGGTTGTATTATATGTGAACCGATGAATTTTCTTTCAGGGAATTTATGATAACTTAGGAAGGAATTCTTATAGGGAATTTGTATGCAAGGTAAGAATTCTCTTCTAGGGGCTTTCAGCTAAATAAACTTGATCAATTTGATGCGTGAAGCATTTAGGGTGCTAATGCGATTGCATTAGCGAACTTATAACACTGGGTTGAAGTTATGGGGGTTTTTCAGGTAAGTGGGCCGTGAGATTTGGCGGAACCGCCACAGAGAGACTTGCTAAATAAGTCCAAGACCGGATCCCGGTTGTACTGCCGATGATGATGATGATGATGGTGATGATTAAATTCATTTAGTTTCCTTTCGCGTTTTCGTGATACCGAAATTAGGCATAATGCGTTTCTGGTCTTATTTAATTTCTCGACATTTATACGAGGGTTGCCTCTTATGTTTCGGGATTTGGCAACTCTAGTGTTGCAATCCGGCAATTGACAGCTCTGTCGTAAAGTTGGACATTTTTGAGGTTATACGCACTCAGAACGCTTTGACATACGAGCGCTATTTGTGTTGTTTACAGTAACTTAAAAGATTCATCTCGGCCCAAAAATGGAATTAAATCGTCAACATTTTCGTGCGATTATTTTTTACAACTTTCGGCGTGGAGTAACTCAGCTACAGTGCATGGATGAACTTAATTCAAATTTTAGTGATGAAGCTCCATCAAGGACCAGTGTTTATCGATGGTATGGTGAATTCAATCGTGGTCGTAGTTCACTCCAAGATGAATTTCGTGAAGGTCGTCCAAAATCAGTTGTTGTTCCGAAAACCATTGATGCTGTGCGCGAACTGATATTGGAAGACCGTCATGTGACCTATCGTGAGATTGAGACAACCTTAGGCGTTAGTGGGACCAGCATACATTCAATATTGCATAAACATTTGACTGTCAAAAAAAGTTTGTTCGCGTTGGATCCCACACAATTTGTCAATCGCCCAAAAAAAGGCTCGTGTCAATTGGTCGAAAGAAATGCTCAAAAAATACGGTCGCGGTGCTTCGAAACACGTCTATGACATCGTGACAGGTGATGAATCGTGGATTTACGCGTATGAGCCCGAAAGTAAACAGCAGTTGACTGTCTAGGTGTTTCAAGATGAGCCAAATCCAACAAAAGTTGTTCGCGCACGAAGCACTTCCAAGCAAATGGTCGTCTGTTTTTTCGGAAAAACTGAACATGTCGCAACCGTACCACTAGAACAACGCAGAACAGTCAATTCTGAGTGGTACACAGCCATTTGTTTGCCAGTTGTCTTCCAAGAAATCAGGAAAACCAACCGCCGAAGACGGATCACTCTTCACCACGACAATGCGAGGTCTCACACATCGGCTGCGACAACTGCATTTTTGAGCACCCAAAGCATCGATTTGATTTGTCATCCGCCGTATAGTCCTGACTTGGCACCGAATGACTTCTTTTTATTCCCGTACGTAAAAAACAAACTGAGAGGTCAACATTTTTCGACACCTGAAGAAGCGGTTGCTGCATTCAGAATGCATGTGTTGGAGATACCTCAATCAGAGTGGCAAAAGTGCTTCGACAATTGGTTCAAACGCATGCAAAAGTGTATAGATCTCCATGGGGAATATTTTGAAAAACAATAAAGTGATTTTCGATGATCAATATTTGTTTTTGTTCTCTAATCCCGAAATATAAAAGGCAATCCTCGTACCAGTGTAAATTTGTTCTGCCCAATTAGAAAAACAAAATTGTTTTTGGGATTATGATAACATCTTTTCATCCAAATATGCATTGATTGTAGTTTGATGCCCTTGGCTCTTTTGAAGTTCTGGGAAATATTTGTTTTTGTATATTCTCTAATTCGATTCCCCGTCTGGGAGCCTCTGGCGCAAGACTAATGACCTTGCCCGAAAAAAAAAACAAATCATTATGGAAAATTTAACAAGCCTCAGGACTTGCTAAATAAGCCCAAGACCGGTAGTGCCGATCATGATGACGGTATTCTCTAAATCTTCTGTCCTGCTGTAATTGCCCGATTTCATAATTATTTCTTGAATGTCTTGATTTCGTTTTGAAAATTCTATACAAAGTTCTTTATTTACGCAATTCCGCACAAACATTTACTTTGGCATCCATACGGCGAGATATATCCTTCTAAAACAAAAGAAAAACAGCCTCTCACTATTCTTTTAAAATATTCTTACGATTTTCAGGTCTTACATAATCAGTGTTGTCTAACAATTGCTCTTATTGTTTTTCTCTATTAATTATTTTTATCAATTATTCGTTGTTCAATGGTTCTCCTTTTCTTAGTGTTACATTTGAATCGTTGTTTATTTCGTTTTCCTTTTTCTCTTTTTTTCTGTGTTTTAGTTTTCTTAATTTCCACTCCAATTAATTATTATTTATTACTATTTCCTCTTGCTTTTGCTTTCTTTATTTTACACTACAATTGTACATTACATAATATTTCTTCATGAATTCTTTTATTTTCTCTAACTTATGTAAAATGTAATGTTGTTATCATGTAATGTTTTTTTTCTTGTTTGGTTTCCTTTGCTTATTATTTCGCTCACATAAAATTATCTATCACTTAATGTTGCTCTTTTTTCCTTTTTTCCTTTACTTCACATTCAGTTCAAGAGAATTATTTATCATTTAGTATTTCTTTTTTTGCCATACAGCCAGGCTAACTTTATTACTATTGTTTTTTTAATTACTTTATTTAGGAGTAATTATAGATTCTATAACCATGTCGGTCCAATTGTTATCGTGTTACTACGTCTTGTTCTCACCTTGTGAGCAACAACCCTCGGTGACGGCAAATCACAGTATTCATCCGCTGACCCAGTTTCTATTTAATGATTACCTTGAAATGCAAAGTTTTTATTTATGTCCATTGTTCTCATTTATATCAATTATATAATATTAGTTACTTTGCATTTCCACTTCTATGAGAAGAAATGCAAAGTGTTGATTAAATTTTGCATTTACATTCCTGGTATTGTCTTGGTACCAATTTAATGATGGATTAAAGTTTATGAAGCCATTATTGGTCATCATTATAATATATAACACGAAAAATTCGGTTTTACATGGCAATTCGTTGATGTTTCCAATGAAAGCACATTAAAAAAAATCGTTTTGATAAATAATTCACTTAATTTCGATCTTGAAAGAATATCTCAATCCTTTACCAAAAATACCCGCCAAGCATTTTCTGTCGCGTGCTTTTATTCATTGAACAAAACATCTAATGACCACGTTGGCAATTAATTATAGAAACAAAAGCAACTCTCGCTGCTATCCGGGGTAATTTCATTCCCTGGTAACCACCGTGTAATGCATTAATTGTCACCTATAAAATGAAAACAGTAGGCCATGACCTAGACAAGAACACGAGAAAGCAACACTTACAACAGCATCTAAAATACCAGTAAATATGAAATAAAAACGGTGTAATTGTAGATTACACCACATCAGTCATTGATTGAACATCCCCTGAAAAAATGAATGGGAGCAAATGCTTGGACTAGATGGAAGTTTTGAAAATCTTACTGAAATTACAGAGGCTCGATTTATTAAAGATTTTTTTTTTAAATTCTGTCAAGGACAGAGTCTAAAGAAAAAAAAGAAACGAACAAACACCCCCCGGAATATGAAAAACCAAACGGAACAAAAGCACGAAAAACTACCACCACAACCGACAGCAATGACCTAAAGAGAAAGGACATCGACACGGCAGCAAACAAGAGTCCACCTTTAATGTCCAAGTTTACTTTTCACAGTTTATTTTCCTTCAAGGTTTCTTCGCTTAATACAGTGGTCATTGGAGAAGAAGAATGCGAAGGATAGAGTAACTTAAACGTGATGCCTAGCCAGAAATTGACTGACCATATCCTGTTGCTTCAATACAAACCTACCATCATTCCAAGGATAATTGGATGAAAACGACGAATAATTTATATATCTCAGAGAGGCCAATAGAAGCAGATACCCAAAATCTGACTGAAGGATGTCGTCTCGGCGATTCCCTTTAAATGCGTTGGTAGTTCATTTTTTCCGACTTATTTTCCTGCTTGACTGTCTGCTTTTGTCTCGCACTAGGCACAGAATGACTGAGAAAAGCAATAAAACGCTGGATTTTGTAACAACAAAATCCTAATTCCCATAATTTGTTATCCCTGAAGTGGTGCTACACTAGCGCAAGCTAGACCTCTGGTTCAGGACCAATGCCGCTCATACCATAAAAGTGTCAGTAATAGGAAAAAGGGCAAAAGCGACAAGAATAAAAAAGTACATCAGAGAAAAAACCATCCCACCAGGGTAACTTGTTGCACGACCATGGACTGAGCTACGTAACACGAAGGCATCTAGCCGTCGGTGGTACATTCCTTCCACTACGCTATCCACCTACAGGAAAAACGGATGAATTGAAATATAAATGCCGGCAGAAGCCCGCGCAGCGTGGACCAACGACATCTCCCACCCTCCCACAATAACAGGAAGCAAGATTTTGGCATTCGACCTTCGAGCTACAGCTTCAACGCATCGATTCTGTCAACAGTACCCCAGCCTGATGTTGCTAATATTTTCATTAGATCCCGTCAACCCTGTTGCTGTTCCCATAGCAGGACCGAAGGACCGAAGGACTGAAGGACACACCCGATTTGCTAACCGTGCAGAAAACCGGGCCGCGAAAAATTGGCAACTGTAGACCAACCGAACTAAAAATGAAAATCAGATCTGTCCTCGCTCCCCCTCTCCAGCACCGGAGCAACCCTCGTTCACTGGATGTGTTTACAAATGGCATTATTGCTGTTATCGTGGTTTGGCTTTGAAGTGTATCCTTTGTACATGTGCCACGACAAGTGTGCAAAAACATGAGGACACTATCGATGAGGATTATCTGGAAAACATCCATCCTCCCAACCACTGAACCACTGAACAACCTAACCAACCCGCAATCCAAACTTCCACACCCTCAGCTGTAAATACCGGGGGAAACGATCACTGTTCACTAGAAGCTCATTGTAACTCCGTTTAGCCCGCAAATTGGCAAATGCGATTTTCCTCCCCCAAGGGCTGAGGAAATTTCGCAGAATAGCCCGACATAGATAAGGGTGAAATAACAAAGGACCAACTGTGGGGTGAAAGTTGTTGGGTAATAAATAAATTTACTGCCAAACTACGGTGCCGGTGACGGTGACGAGTCGACGACAGATGCAAAGGGCGAGTGCCATGTCATCCAGACCTGAGCATGCAAAAAAGGGCAAACCTCAGCCCCTTAGTTGCGGGTGGCTGATGTTTGGGGGTATCACCGTCACCAACAATCGCCCCCGCACCGGTGTGTTATCGTAATACGATTGTAATTTTCCACGTGATTGACTATAATTTGAACGAATTTGTCATATGCTCACGAGAGGCATTAGCACGAGGGGAGAACACGGAGCGCACCGCATTCCCACGGCTATCTGCGATCAAAGAATGTTGATGCCGTACGGGCACGGACCTCAATCCAGTCCTACTGAGCCAGTTATTATCGACTCAATGGCACTTAAAAGGGCATAATTCATGGGTAATAAATTGATTGCAACTAGGATTGCGCTCAGGTTAAATGGTGATGCCTCCATCTGCTCATGGATACCCATGTATTCCTTGGATAGCTCGTTCGGCATTCAGTTTATCACCGATTAATTAGAGTTTGATAAATATACACGCCGTGAGTAAATAAATCACAATACCAGCCAACTAGCCAGAAAGAAGACTTGAGAGAGTAGCCATGGCAATCTGTAGGAACGACGATACGCGGGTACTTATTTAGGACGGGGAAGTACTTTTCCTGGTTTGACCAGACAGACGGACGAATCATGCATCTAAATTTACACACACGCGGAATGGCTTGGAAATTGGAGGTTGCGCCGATGTTGTCGGGTGGTGCTGGTCGACTCTACTACGGTGGATTAAGAAAGATGCGATCTTCATTCGAAGTTGCATGAAATGTAAGCGTTTTGTGAGGCAATTCCAGTTTACAAATGTGCACACGAGAATGCTCTGTGTAGATGGCTGTAACTCCATTCGGATATATCGAAGAGGTTTACTTGCTGACTAGAGTTTATGACTTAGAATAGTAAATATATACGCGTCTATCACGATTTTAGATATTCATAATTAGGTTAGAGTATATAAAGTGTGACTCAAAATTCACGCAAGTTTTGTGTCAGGCAGTTCAGAAAATTTCGAGCTTAAAAACGACTCGTGTTGCATTGGTGTCCTATTTTTGTCGGTATTGTGCTACATCATAACTTCGCTAAGCTTACAGTAAATTTGCTGTTCAATCGTAATCATCAATATTAAAAGATCTGTAATACTAAACTAATATTTTTGAATAGCCAATTTTTAGGGCACCTGTTTTTGGACTATTATGTTTTTCAAATTTTACTTTCAACAGTCAGATATCAGTGAAGTACGTGGCAGCCGTTCAGATGAGGAACAATAAGTCGATTAATTTTAGAAATCTCTTTTATTGATTGTCCGAATTTATAATAGAAATACCCGGTCTAAAGCCTTTGCCCAGAAATCTCCTTGTTATTTCATTTTTAATAATCTTGACTCAAACTTTAAAGCTTCTGTACATAAACATTTGATTTCAGTTAATTAATAGTTTGTGTGGTCATGAACTTTCTGGATCCTACAGACCAGTAAGTAACATAGAAGCTATGTTCACTCTTCTATTTAATCAATTTTGTATCCCCATGTGGGGTAAAACATTTTATTAAGCTGCGGTGTTTTTAATCTTTGGCGGAACAAAGAATGTTTTTTTACTTGCCCGGAGAAAATTATTTTATATAATAGAAGGATGCAATTGAGGCAGCACAGCTTGAAGTTCCACTTAGACGCAACTGTCGTAGCCAGCTACTGACGCTGAGAAATTTTTCCGACCAGTTATGTGCGACACCAAGGAAGATATTGGTGGAAACAGTTCATGTCGACGTTGATTTTTGTCGAGTAATAGTTTATGGCCACGGGAAAAATATTTACAAAAGAATCTTCGAAGTTAAACTTAACTGTAAATGTGTCACAAGAACTATGAAGTCATTTATCGATTTCTGTTGCCGTTCTTATTTTGGCAATGTAAGTCAATAATAAAGAATCAACGGAAAAAATTAAGCCAAAGGCTTTTCCGTGGAATGTGAGGATACCAGAAAGTGCAGAACCCCCAATATGATACACGATACATGAAATATCGGAGTCGGAGTTATAGGGAGAAAAGTCGAAAGGCGCCTCTTTCTGAACGATCGGTTCAGAAGTTCCCTGGCCTAGTCGATAGGGGCCTAGACACTCACACACCCCACATCCCCTAAAGATTGCCTTGTGGGGGATCTCTCCGTTTCACTGAAAACCAACCCACGACCATAACTGCAATTCCGTCCACAATTCTTGCACATGGATACGCCACCCACAATTCCAACCACAATTTCGCCCGCAGACCGCGCATAACGCCAACCTCAATCCCTTTCATGGGCCTATTTCATTTCATTTTCATTTTTAAAACATTTTTTATTTTCTTTTTATAATCTTAGTTTCCAAATTATACGTGTTCAGCATCGAGAAAGATTCCTCGACGTGACAGCAAAATGAAAATCATGGCGTTGACTCAGCAAATGACTGCCGCATTGGGCAGTAATTAAACACATTTTAACACTACAATTTAACCTTTATTACGATTTAAATTTTCACAATGAAACGATTTAAAAACACGTTGAAAGGTAAACGATACATCAATAATCTGTTCTTCATTTTTTATGAACGATTAGAATCACATCCAGAACGTAACAACTGTGTAGCACACTGTGTAATCTACTAATGTTAAGAAAAACAACAGGTGCTGAAAGCACCGTATACAAAACAAGATTTTAACTTTAACATTAAAAACAAACTGTGAGAGAACAGTACAGTGGTAAAATATATCACACTTCTTTGTTCTCCTTCATGTTATTTTACTGATAACGGGCTGGTTATCAGTCCGATGAATCTGCTGGTTGTCATTGGCAGCGTTCAGTGCCAATGGTGTTTTTTCTGTAATGGTATAATGTATAATACATGTTGCGGAACTCCAACATCTTCCCGGGCGGCGACAATGGACCCAGTAGTCCTCCTTAGTTGGCGTCACCAACGTTTCGTGTCAGCGCCGTGGGAAGTGGCGGTTGGTATTTGTGGTTGAGCTCAGAGACCTTAATGCTCGTGTTGCTCATAAACCGGTACGGTGCAGAGGTAGGGTGGCAATAATTAATTATGTTGACTAGAACTAACTATTAATTGAATTAATTTGTTATAAAATATACTTAGTGTTTCAATTTCTAGTCAATTATCAGTGTTAGTGTGTGTGTGTGTGTGTGTGTGTGTGTGTGTGTGTGTGTGTGTGTGTGTGTGTGTGTGTGTGTGTGTGTGTGTGTGTGTGTGACCGAAGGTCCAGTTGGCCACTGATTGCTAACGTTGTAGCTTGATATAAGGCAGTCGTTGTTTGTTGTTGATTTATGCTTTTAATGTTGAATGTTGGTTGGATCGTAAATCCCTGGTGTCATCGATGAACTTCTTGGACGTAGTCCTCTCTTTGGATCGTGGATCCCTCTGTGTCCTCGATGACCTTCTTTGACGTAGTCCTCTCTTTGGATCGTGAATCCGTAGGTAGTAATTAATAAGTTGGACGTAGTCCCATGTTGGATCGTAAATCCATTTGAAATAATTGATATATTGGACGTAGCCCCTGTTGGATCGTGGATCCGTAAGTATAGTTTAAATAGTTGGACGTAGTCCTATGTTCGATCGTGGATCCATGAATGGTAATTAAGCGCTGTGGTCGCCAATATGTTGAAGATGATGGGTTGTAATTCCACCATCTTCTCAGTATGTCCAGCCTGTGCCGCTACCAGAAATGTTAGGTATACCGCCAACTGCATAGAATCATCTGCGACTCGAATCCAAGTTGATTGCTCTGGCTGATGCTGTTGCAGTTGGGAATATGTCCCATCTACGCCGCTAAACCATTGCTCGGCGTTGGGCGAATTTCTTGATGGGAACTGAACCCTCTGTCGGCAGCGTTACCTGTGGAGTATTTGATCCACTGATAGAATGATGGTGCTGGACATGGTGGCCTTTCCCTTTTATAATGTTGTGATTGAATCCATGCGGCATATTTTGTTGAATTAGAACTGGCACTTGATTGAGTCAGAACGGTTGCGCATCCGGGTTGCTATCAGGAAGAATAATCAGTTGATCAATACAAGCCTTCGTTTAATTGTGTCGCAGGATAAAAATGCTTTTCGGTGAGAGCTTCTTGCTCTGTCGTTGTAGTTGAATTCACACGCTTAGGTTTCATTGAATTGTCCTCTCGACTATTCTGCCCGATGGGCCATCGTCCTCTTCTTGAGGTTCCTTTAATTTACGTGGGGCGTATTTGAGTTCTGTAGCGTGGTCGTGCCAAGTACCTGCAACTTCATTAAAAGAGCAGCGGAATGATGTCCTCATCCGAAATACTGAGGCTAATAGAAACTTCCTGATTTATCTGCGGTGACTTCTGCAGAATGAAGAGAAATGAAACAACCTTGGATATTATAAGTGGGCTGTATTTTGGCTTTGTAAAGTTGATTATTAATTAAATTGTTGGTTAACTATGTTAAAGTTGAAATGATGTTTGATGGATCGTAAATCCATCTATGTCATCGATCACTTCTTGGACGTAGTCCTCTTTTGGATCGTGAATCCCTCATGTCATCGATGAACCCTTGAACGTAGTCATTCCTCTCTGCGATCGTCGAAGTGTGTAGACGCGTCCTACTACTGCTTTTGAAAAACAAAAGAGAAAAGAAAAATTAAAAGAAAACACGTGTGCGCGTGCAGACATAAATGTGTGACCGTCATTAGGAAGGGTCTGTGGCCGAACAATAGTGTATCGTGTATAATATTAAGTGGAAAATTTTGATAAATTTCTGCGCGACATTTTAAAATTTAAGTAAAATTGGTAAACCAAAACATAATATCAGCGACCGCATCCGGAGTTTGCGTTCGCAGATGCTGGTCAGCGGCCCCAGTACTGCCGAGCTACCTAAAAAACGAAAGAAAAAAACTGCTCACAGTCCTCTGAACGAACCGAAGAAAGTAGCTACAATGGCTACTCAACTAACAACGGAATACCACAAAAAATACGATGATGCGATGGAAACAATAAGGATACTAACAGCCCAAATGGAACAACTACAAGAAAAAATTCGCTCTCTTCAAGCGCAAACCAAAACCAATGTCGACGTCCCCATGAAGGAAGTTCCTCCCCAACCCATCTCATTAACATTCAACAATAACCCATCATCATCGAATATCTCGCCACCGCCCCAAGATACCCACAAACCAGAAGACCACTGGCAAACAGTTGGACAGAAATCTACAAATAAGGTGAGACCACCCCCAATTTACATTAAAAATCCTAATAGTACCAAAGAAGTCATCAAGACGCTTGAGAATGCCCTTGGACACAGAAATTTTACCACAGACTCAAAAGGATCTTCGATCTCTATCAAGACGATGACTATAACGGATCACGACATGGCAATAAGAAAACTCTCAGAGAACAAACACGAGTTCTTCACATTCCAACATGCCCAGATGAAACCAAAAACATTCATCATAAGGCACATTGATCCAGCATGGACTACCGAGGAACTTACACTCGAAATCTTGAGGATATGCCCGTCTATGAAAATCCACAGATTGGACTACTTTCAAACCCCACACATGAGGGAGAATAATATTAGGAGCTTGCGAATCATACAGATCCCACCGAACGCTGATGTCACCCAACTTAAACAAATAAAATATTTGTTCACACACAAAATCACTATCGATGAGCCACATAAACAGAGCATTCTCCATTGCAAAAGGTGTCAAGGATCAGGACACCTAGCAGTTGCGTGCCACCTAAGTGCACGATGCGGAAAATGTGCCGAACAGCATATACCAGGAGAGTGCAAAGTGAACCCGCCTGGCACAGAACCATCAATAATTCAGCAAACAAACGCCGATGGATCAACATCCACGAAAAAAATTACCATAACTTGCTGTAACTGCGGAGGCCCACATCCAGCTAGTTTTTCACAATGCCCCGAAAAGCTACGGATTCTGGAGAGACGTTCGTTACACACGGTAACTAATACGGCCAAACCAGCTGCAACGAAACCCTTATCACCACAACCATCCCATCTCAGGGGGTCAGGAACATCATATGCAGAAATTACGAAAAGTTCCCGTAGCTGCCCGAAATCTCAACAACCCAACCCCAACGTTCTCAACCTGGATATCTTGGGATACATCAGGAGCCTGGAGACACTACTACCAACCTTAAAACACAGTTCCGAATTGAAAAAAAAAGGTCAGCTCTTAAATTTAATAACTTCCCACATCCTTTCCCTTAACGTATAACTTAACCCTTATCTGCCTCAACTCAGAGTCCATTTATTCCCACACCCGTAGACAACACCTCCGACTGTTTGTTGAAAAGTTCTCCCCAGATATTCTTCTGCTTTCAGAAACTTGGCTGAAATCCACTTCTCGAGTCTACATACCTAATTACACTTTTGTGTCCAACCCACGAACCTCTGGCCCTCATGGAGGTACGGGAATCCTAATACATAAAAAATTCCAATTTGCTGAGATTAGATTTGCTAATATAACTAGTGTCGAATACACGGCTGTTAAACTTTTCTGCCGAAATAATAAAGTACTGGTCTTGTCCTCCATATACATTCACCCTTCTCGTGAACCAAACTTCCCTAGTGCAGACATCTCACAAATAATCCAACAGTCTCTGCCAGCACCTTTCATAATAGGAGGAGACTGGAACGCACGACATACTGCATTTAATGACATCAAATGCAACAAATACGGCTGCCAACTCCTTGATCTCCTCCGACTTCATCCATATGTCTACGCAGACTGCCCGTTGCAACCTACTCGAATTTGCAGCTCAACCAAGTCAACAATCGATTTCTTCCTAAAGTCTACAGATAGCTATTCATCTAATCCTCCCACAGTGTCATTCACATTCCCTTCGGATCATGGCTCTGTCCACACCTCGGTTCAAATCCCCTCGCTTGAACCACTCTACACTCTGAATCCTATTCCAAATTTCACCAAAACAAACTGGAAAAAAGTCAATAAGGATATTGCTGCTAGCTTTTCAAAATTTTCTTTACCGGAATCTTCTAACCTGCCCCCTACACAAATTGACCAAGCAGCGGCCCAAATAGAGCAAATACTGGGAAATGCTCTCTTCAGCCATACTCCCACTATCGTTCCTCATAATCACTTAGGAAAACCCCTACCCAACCTACTCACAAAATTATTACGTATAAAAAAACAACTCCGACGAAAATTGCACACTAGCTACTCACCTTTTATTAAACAACAGATCCAGCTATTGACCTCCCTGATAAATGGACAACTAAAAGTTTTCACTAATCAGACATACACATCCACCTTAAACAGTATCAAACCAAATCGCGATCTATTTAAAAACATAAACAGACTAACGGGTCGCAAACTCAAGCCTCGAACAGATTATCTTATTCACCCAACTAATAATAACATCGTCCAGTCGGACACTGATATAGCAAACTGTCTCGCTGAACATTTCTGCAAAGTCCATAAGCAAAACGATACCCTCCCAGTAACAAATTTCCACGATACCGTGAACGATTACATTCCACGCTCACTGGAGCCATCCCTCACACCATTTATTACTGAATTCACCGAAAGCAATAAAGCATCACACCCCGTAGGAATCGACACATTCCTAAGCCTTGAAGAACTATCCGAAGTCATTACTTCACGTAACAATAAAAAATCGACTGGCCTAGATGGAATCCCTAACCTCCTATTCAAAAGACTCCACCCAGGCAACTTGCTCCCGATTCTCGTTCTTCTCAACCACATAATAAACGCTTCACATTTCCCTAAAAGTTGGAAAACAGCGGTGATCGTCCCTATTAGCAAATCTGGGCCCTCCAAGTACCCGGATAACTTCCGTCCGATATCGCAGCTAAACTCGCTTAGCAAGATTCTTGAATGTAAAATCTACAAAAATCTTCTCTCATTTGCCAGGGATAACTCCCTCATTCAGAATTCTCAATTTGGCTTCCGCTCACAACACTCCACTTGTCATGCTCTCTTAAAACTGACACATGATGTGACGACCCACCTCCAAAACCAATCCCCAACGGTATGTGTCTCCCTAGACATAGCTAAAGCATTCGACTGTGTCTGGATCGCAGGACTGTTATACAAACTTCATTCAATGTATGGATTAAACATCCACTCCACAAAACTTCTCGCTTCTTACCTCTCTGATAGAAAGTTCATGGTGAAAATAAACTCAACTCTCTCGACACCTTATAGCATAACCGCAGGAGTTCCTCAAGGATCCATCCTCGGCCCACTACTATACCTTCTTTATACATCAGACGCACCGCAGCCACTGTTACCCAATACAACAATGCTCAACTATGCCGACGACACCTTAAGTTATTCAAGCAACAAGCTTGTCAAGGAGGCAAGAAACTGTATTAACAGATATCTCCCAATCCTGTCAGCCTACTTTACCAAGTGGAGAATTCAACTAAATCCAACCAAAACTCAGCTCATAGTTTTTAAAGGCAGAAACGCGAGTTGTACAAACAACACTATTCGCTGCCATAATAAAATCAGAATTAAAATAAATAACAATATAATTAAACCCTCCAAAACCTTAAAGTATCTAGGTATAACCTTTACCAACAATCTGTCATTCTCCGCCCACATTAAAAATACGATTCGTAAAGCCACAACCCAACTGAACCTCTGCAGAAAAGTCATGTACAAACCGAATGGTCTCTCTCCCAAAGTCAAATCACTTATCTACAAACAAATAATCAGACCCACTCTGACATATGCATGCCCGATATGGTACCATATCACACCCGCCCATATCGAGAAGCTACGCATTTTCGAAAGGAAATGCTTCAGACTTATCACTGGCCTCAACCGACATCCTAACTCCCACAAATATTACAACAGTAGTTCGCTCTACTATGCCGCTAATATTGAACGTATAGATCGACGCTTCCTCGAGCTGTCCATCAAATTTATCGAAAATCTTCCCAATAATCCCAATCCGATAATAAATGCGCTCACATCGACTCCGTCAGACAACCGAACTGCCTACCCGAACTGTCTCCACACCAGAACCCTCTTCACCTCTGGCAGGTTGGTCAACAACTCCAATGAGATCGTATACCACAATACTGAACTCTCACCTCACCAGTTTAAATATTGTAATATACAACCCTTCTCTAATATCTTGCGTTTCAACGACCAATCGGAAAGTGTTCCCCCAACCCATATCCCCGACTCATAGTACCCACCCTAACCCAAATTCCACCCATCAACCACTATACCTCCCGCCCCACCCTACTCTAACTTATTGTAATAATAATAGATTTAATAATTAGATAAGCTAGGCTAAGCTAAGTTAAGTTAATTAAGCAAATTAGTTATAGGTTAAGTAAATAATTATATTCTGGTTTTCTGACCTTTTCCAGGAAGCCCCACCTACTCCTATCTTGTCCACCCATGAAATATATAACTTTATAATAATGTTTGAAAAATGTACTAGCAAGTATGTGTAAACGATTAAAGCTAAGATAATTATAAGTTATCTGTATTACTTATTGTAACAAATCATTTATGGTCAATAAATACAGAAATGTAAAAAAAAAAAAAAAAAAAATTGAACGTAGTCCTAAATTGGATCGTAAATCCATACGCGTTCCACTCGTAAGAAACGCAAAAAATGTTTGTTCTATTTATATTGGGGGTTTATAATATTGGTAAAATAGGAAATATCTATTAATTTATTCTATTTACCGTCGATTACAATAGAAAACAATTATTCAAACAAAGAAGCAGATGTTAGTTGTCTTACAAACGTAATGAAATACCCAACCGGAATGGCTGGTATATGTCAATCCGATATGAAACTCTGGAAATAGATATGTGGTAAGCATATTCCACTTAACCACGGTATATTCGTTTTTCAAAATCTCATCTGCCAGAGTTCCAATCCCTTTGAATACATTCAGCGTTTGGTGATGTAATGCCTGCATCAGATTCCCATTGGTTTCAGTAGAATTTCTTTCTGCGTTCTACCTGATGTTGAAATATTTGTGCTGCAGGACCTGGACAATTAAAATCTGCAAAAAATGTTCAATGTTGAAATTGACTGAATACATTCCTGTGGTCGCTTTCCCAGGGGTCTTGGTCAGATTCTGTGAAGGAAGTTATTGGAAATATAACATCTTCCATATTGCAACCATGTGACGTTTAATTAACTTCTAGGAATAGACATGAACCACCGCATTTTTTTTAGGTACATTAAAAATGTGTTAAGACTCGCTGTGACAAAGCTCCGTGCTTACGAGTTTGGTCGAAAGCCTTGATTGAAATATCCAAAACACCCGACGTAAACGTCAGAAAGTACCATTCTGTAAATTCAGGTATTTCTCATTAACGTTTTGGGACTTCCATGTCTTTCAAACATGCGGACCATTATGTCGGGAGCATGCACAATTGCATTCACAATATTGCGCCGAAACAGTGCACGATCATGTTCAAGAGTTGAGAAGATAATTGCTTCGCCAGGTTTTGTCTCTTTGTCGAACCAGTAAGACGAAATGAATTTCTTGAGGAAGATAGCTCCAACTTGTCTAACTGGTATTTTTGCCTCGTTCTTCATAGCCTGTAGAATAGTTGGAGAAATTCCTAGAATTCTATGACTCTGGATTGTTGTATTTCGGCGAACTTTCGTTGTTCAGGAACAACAGCTGTTGTGGCACGTATCAATTCCTTCCGTTTGTTGAGGTTCATTTTTAATCGTTGTTGTCAGGTTCTAATTGAATAGCTTCGTATAAGCGTCTATGGCTTCATCGTACTTTCCTGTATTGAGATATACATCTCCCATTCGGCCATATGCTTGCTGTAATCTGGATAGTCGAACAACGCAGAGTTCCAGTCTTTAATCGCACGATCATTTTCTCTTACACGGATATATGCTACAACTCGATTACAGTAGAATATTGGGTTTTTCGGGTCGAAACTAATGGCCCGGTTGTATTGAAGTAGCACTTCTTGATACTTGCGTTCCTTTATCAGGCGGTTGCCTTCATTCTTAATCTGTTCGGCTGTTTCAAGGAATTGCTGATTGCGTTCGATAAACATTGATTGGCTCTTCGAATAGATCTAACTTTGCGGCCTTGTTTGTAATTGCCGTTATTGATTCCAAATCAATGTCTTCACTCAGTTCAATTAGAAACTAGAACAATCCCGAACAAATATGTCTTCTTTACTTAAAAACAACAACCACTATCCGGCGATAGACAATGTCGACGATGGTTAAACACTTTGATGAACACACCACACAACACTTTTTCAAGTTAAGATCCATTCGGATCGCTTAATTACTTTATATATATTAAACTATAAACTAGTGCACCCTACCTTATTTTCGGTGTGGAGCTCCCTCGTTGAGGTTTTGCGTGTCGGACGTGATCCGATGGACGTAGTCCAATTTTCCTTTGTTTCGTCTTCCAATTTGTTGTTCGTCTTCTTGCAGATGTAAGACTCCGGAACACTGCACACTTCGAGCCCTCCGGCTCGAAGGACCAAAATGTTCAGCATCGAGAAAGATTCCTCGACGTGACAGCAAAATGAAAATCATAGCGTTGACTCAGCAAATGACTGCCGCATTGGGCAGTAATTAAACACATTTTAACACTACAATTTAACCTTTATTACGATTTAAATTTTCACAATGAAACGATTTAAAAACACGTTGAAAGGTAAACGATACATCAATAATCTGTTCTTCATTTTTTCTGAACGATTAGAATCATATCCAGAACGTAACAACTGTGTAGCACACTGTGTAATCTACTAACGTTAAGAAAAACAACTGGTGCTGAAAGCACCGTATACAAAATAAGATTTTAACTTTAACATTAAAAACAAACTGTGAGAGAACAGTACAGTGGTAAAATATATCACACTTCTTTGTTCTCCTTCATGTTATTTTACTGATAACGGGCTGGTTATCAGTCCGATGAATCTGCTGGTTGTCATTGGCAGCGTTCAGTGCCAATGGTGTTTTTTCAGCAATGGTATAATGTATAATACATGTTGCGGAACTGCAACAATACGCTAGACAAAAAATGCTTATATTCTAGCTTAATTATCTTATATTATAACTTACCGGTCCTTCGCAGACGCTCTAAGCTAAACATTACTTATCAATTGTATAATTTGGCTTTCAGCGACAGAACTGTGTGGCAGTACTTATAATTGTTTGAAGGACAAAGAAAAATTTGAAAAACTTTGTGTCAATTTTTTTTTGTTTTTTGTTCTTAAAATTTAACTTACCCAATTTTTATTTTTTTTATTTTTAATTTTACTTAAAAGCACTTAACTTAACTTAACTTAAATCTTATACTACCCTAATTCTAGAAAACCTAAGTCTATGTAAGCTGGCTGATGATAGTGTGATTCTATACCTACATTGGTATCCACGTCTTTATATGCCATTCAACCACCAGAACTGTTGACGCTGTCTAATACTATCGTCCCGGTCTCTGTGGGAGATAGCCCTACTGAAGCGCAAGAGCTTTTCTTCGGTGCGCGTAAGTACCCGATCGTAGCACAATCGCCCATCTACGGATGATGTACTTACATGATAAATCAACGGAATTCCGGATCTATCTATCCTTTCATGTCCAAATCAAGGAACGCCTCTGGTGGAACAAAACCGTTGCAACGCACGTTCTCATAGTACAGAGTGTTTGGAAAATTAGGTCATTGAACGAGCTTAATGCTCTCGCAATATGTCCTCTGATTAATTTAATCATAAAATCATCCACTCTATTTATGTACGCTTCGTTATATAAAGTCTCATTTGAGTAATACTTTTCATAGTCCGATTCCGGTGTTCGATATAATCTGAGACAACTTCTGAGACACTTTCTTTCGAGCACCCGAATCTTTTCCATCAAATTTGGACCTATGTTGAACCATACTGGGCAACCATATATGAGCATTGGCCTGATTAGCGTCATGTAGCATATGACTTTTACCCTGCTGTCAAGTTGGCTACTGTGAAATAGCCTCCTGGTCATAGCAAACGTGTTTCTAGCTTTGACCAAAGCAGCCTCTACATGTCTGTTGAAATACAGATATTGATCTAGCCAGATACCAAGGTATTTAACTAAACTCTTGGTTTCCAGTTTATCTCCATGCAGTCGCACGATAGCTAGCTTTCGCCAGGTTTTCCTTGTGTCGTTCGTGGCTTTATATAATGGAGTTCTAAATAGGATGGCTTCACATTTCTGGAAGTTGATCTTAAGTTTCCAATCATCGCAATAGCGCTGCACGTTGTTGAAGTCTCGTTGTATTAAACTATTTATGATCTCAACTTTCGGAGCTGTTCTGTAAATTATGAGATCGTCTGCGTACGCAATAGCCTGCGGAAGTGCTTCTAATAAGTCGCTAATGTAAATGTTAAAAAGAATCGGAGAATATACCGCACCCTGTTGCAAGCCATTCTTGATATTATACGTTTTATTAGAGGTCACATTACCATTATTGACCATGAACCTCCTGTCCTTTAAGATATCGTAAAGTATATATAGTAAAGGCTTATGTATGCCATGTCTGACCAGTTTGTAATATAACCCCTCGATCCAGACGGTATCAAAGCTTTTTCCAAGTCGATCAGACAGGCCCCTGTGCATTGGTTCCTACATTTATTCCATTGTATGTCAGAGACAAATTTAGCTGCAGCATGTGTGGTTTCATGACCCGCCTTAAAACCAAACTGGTTATTTGGAATAATATTGTTGTCGTCTACTTATTTTAGCAGAGCTTTGTTAATAGTCTTTGCAAATGCTTTACTAATGCTTGGGAGTAAACTTATCGAACGCATGTTCATTGGGTTTGTGCAGTCTTTGCCGTTTTTTGCGATGGGCTGAATGATAGCCGTTTTCTAACGCGCGGGATAATATGCATTATTCAACGCGTTGTTAAACAGGACCGTATATATATCTATTGCCATTGGGGGCAGGTTCTTGAGTACGATGTTAAGTACTCCATCTATTCCCACTGACTTTTTGCTTCTTAATGAGTCGAAGATACTCTGGATTCCTTCCCTTGTGATTAAAAGGCTATTAAGCCTCACCATTTGCATTAATGTCAATTGACAGATTATCGTCACTGAATTCGGTAAAACCCGGATTCTCCGATTGCCAGAGTGAAATTTTATTTCGGAGGTGTAGGTGATTCAGTAGAACTCTGTCCTCCAAGTCGAGATTTCGGCGAATGTTTTTATAGCGTTTGGGATAATAGTGAAGAACGTGTGATTCGAACTGACGCTATGACAGTTGGAATCACCAAAAATTGAACCGAAGCGTAACACATCAGACTATTGGCCGATTTTAGAATTCGATTTTTAAACTCAAGTATGTTCCAATGATGTGAATTGTTTTGTTATCGCTACGGTATACGGCTGTGATGTATTTTCGTATTCGATTCTCTTTCGGTGTTCTTCACTATTTGCGTGTATTGTGTGTGTATCTGTTAGAGACGCCACACTTTCATTTACCTTGTACATTTCCTGAAGGACAGCTCCCACTGCGTTCACCGTTTCCAAAGGTTCTTCGATCACGAAGAGCTCACTATTGGGGATAGCGTTCTCTGCATCTATGCCAATGTTGGTTAGCAGCTGCTTGTTTACCTGAGTACGTGGAATTTCGAGACACTGAATCTCCTTTTGATTATTTCTCCTGAATATTTTATGTATTTGTGGTAACATACTCGGGTTATTAGTTTTTATAGCTCGAATTCTGTTGTTCCAATACAAATTTGTTGCTAATCTATAATTAGCTTTAAGTAATTGTTGGAGGTTTTTTAATTGAGATTTCAGTGATATTATCTCCTCGTCTTGTCTGTCTGTAAACTGTCTGTGTAATTGTTTTAATTTCGACAGCAGTCTGCTCTTTTTCTTGTGGAGTGCGTTTATTGTTGCGTTTCTGTACATGTTTATGTGATCTGTAACTGTTGTTTTGGGAATTGTTCTCCGCATTGTTCGTTTTACGGTTTCGTCGATTGGTCGAATGTATTTGTCGATTTCGTAATTTCTCAGGCTTCCGTTTATTTGCAGATTCGAGTTGTTCGAACGAAGTTCTCTTGTTATTGAACTGGTGAACCGTGGCCATTGCACTGCGCCGTAATTGTAGGGTTGCGGGATCACGAATTCCTCCAGATCTTAGAGATCGTTCGAAAGTTCTATTACTTCCGTGAATGCACAGTGGTCACTGTCGTTTCAATTGGCCGTAAACAGTTTCTGTTTCGTCTGTTGGTGTTAAGTAATCTCAGTCGTGAGTCGATTAGCAAGATATCTAAGAACGATCTACCTCTAGGGAACGATGGATATTCCGCAGCTAGTAGGCCAGTTCTATATTCTATATGATACTGATTCAACCAGCCAGCCAACCGATTGCCTCTGGCATTAGATATATAACTTCCCCAATTTCTATGCTTGGCGTTCATATCTCCACCCAGAATAAAGTAGTTTTTGTCCAGGTGCAATTTTAAGCATCGAAAGAGTGTGTCGAGATCTGCTATAAATATGTTATGTTGGTGCTCCTGAGGTGCATAGACCGCAATCGCATACAAACCCCTTCCTTGCTGAAGGGTTATGCGTACGATACAGGCTTCCAGCACCCGGAACCGGCGCACTTCCTCACTATATATAACTTTATGATTGATTCCTTTTCTAATAAAGATTGCAACACCGCTCCCTTGAGGGGAGTTAGGTCGGTCTCTTCGTATAATATCGTAGTTTTTATGCCATATCTTGTGTCTCTGGTTTAACTTTGTTTCCCCCGGCAGAAGTACATCACGCTGTTCATCTTACAACAGGTTGAAAAGATTGGCTCTTCTGTCAGTTCTTATTAGTGAATTTACATTCACGACAAGAGCTTTTATTGATGTTGTAGTTAGAGGGTTGTGACGTTTTCCGCCACAGAAATTCAGATATTTAAACACAAATTGGTTACCTGTTTTTCCTGCTGTTTTCTGGGGAGAGCTGAAGGTCCGTGCAGCAGCTTTTTATCCGATTCAATCTGGACCGAGCAAGTAGCACTCTCCGTTTCCTTCTCCAGCTCTTTGGATTCCTCTTCTTCTTCAGAGGCTGCTCCACCACCTGTGGTTCTCCTTCAGATTTTTCTTCAGGTTCTTCTTCAGGTTCTTCTTCTTTACACGACCAGGGCGGCCACCGCCAAATGATGATTTTAGAGAGAAGTCGATGTGTTTCTGCGAATTCAATCGCACCACAAACGATGGGATGTTCACCTCCCGTTTTCGAACACGAATGTGTCTTTGACGGATTAAAACACGAGCATGATGGATAGATTTGGCCAATCAAAAATTAAACACTTGCGTCGGCAAACGGCGCTCCAAGAAAAAAAACGAGCTTTTATTCTTTTTCTTATACGTTTAATTTCAAAACTTTTACGTTGACAATCGTATTCTTCCGTTTTCCTGCCTTTTAAACTTTTTTACTTCTTTTTGTTCTGTGGTTCTTCCTCCCTTTTTCAGTTAACGAACTGTCTTCATCCAACTGTTTTTAAAAACCGTCTCGAGCAACAACAAAATCCAAAACAAACGGAATCAAAATATCACCTTTCTCTCCCTCTCCATCAGCATCCACTCCGAAAACGGAATCAGCTTCCACACGATCCACACTCGAACAGGAGTATGTTCGCGCATTCAACGTGTGGATCGTGTGTTTTTCTCACCACCTTACCATCTACTATTAAATTATATTAAAACGAATTAAATGATCGGGGTGGCGGAAGCCGCACGTAACAGGGTTTATATTGACTTTTTGTTTAGATTGGGCAAGTAGGAGTAGATCTCGTTTATTTAATTTTGCAGCTGTGTCATCTGTCTCTGCAGATTAAGCAGAACCGTGACCACGTCTGCTTGCGATGTTGTTTCAGTCTGTGTGGGAGTATTTGTGGCTACCAGTGTTGTAGCCTGATTTGGTGTTCTCCCACCCGATTCAACTTGTGCGTGCGACCGCTGCGATGTTACGGGCATTGTTGTTGTACGAGCTGGATCTGTGTTTTTTTGCCGTCACACTTCTTGCCATTATTTTTCGGAATTTAGGACATTCTCGATAGTCAGCGGGATGTCCCTCATTCCGACACACTGCACACTTTAGAAGGGCTTTGTCTTCTACCCTTTCTTTTCCCAGAGGGCATTCTGCTGCCGTATGGTCCTGTCCGCATTTTACGCAACGATGCTCCATTTCATAGTTCGCCGCTGCGTGACCAAACCTTTGGCAGCGGACACATTGCAGAATGTCTCTGCCTTTTTTTAATTTGTCCCATATGACGACGGCCTTTAATATAACTGTTACGCTCTTTCTTTGTTTTGGCGTGAACGAGTAAAATTCCGCGGTGGCTTTTTTTAAAACCACTTTTATTTTATCGTGGTCTGCCACCGTATAGGTTTGAATGGCATGCCCGTTACCTGCCAGTCTTTACAAAATTGTTTCCTATAGCTAGCTTACAAAGACTTACTAATTCCTTACACTCAATCTCGATGGTGTTGATTGGTGGCATCTTAATTGTTTTGTTATTGTTGTTGATTTGTTGCTATTGTGCTGCTTGCTGTTCCTGTGGGTAATTTTGCGTTGGTAGTTGCAGTTGCTGTTTATGTTGATCTTAAAATTGTTGCTGTTGGTCGACTTTTGTCGTCGGCTCTTGTTGTTGTTGGATGGCTTTCGTTCGAGCGCAGCTATATTTTTCTTCCGGCGTCTCTCTTCTACCCGTGCTCTTGCCACCGCAAGTTTCCATTCCGGTTCGCTTATCTCCTCTTCTTCATCCTCGGGCTCTGACGATGTCAGAGAAGCGAGTGCATTATTTTCCCCATACAAGTTAAGGTCACGGGTGGGGGGTCACTGCCCCCTTCCATTTGCTGTTCTTTTTTCTCCATCGTTAGTTTCGTGGCTTTACTTCGCGTCACAATTGCGTTTTTCGGGGCACCTTTCTTTTTGTTTATTGTTGTGTGCTTTTTCTTCGTCCGTGTTCATTCTGGTACTTCCCGGTTTGTTTTCATTAAAAAAATAAAACAAAGGGTTGTCTGTAGGAACTTCCACGCAACACGGTTTCGCCGTTACCTGCACTTGAACTCAGCTAGCAGCGATTAAGAGCCAGTCACGTTACACTCACGCTAAATCCGAATTTCAGTACCTATTGCTTAACGAGAAATGTATTTTTAGTTTTATATTTCACGCTTGCAACTGAGGTGAAATATTTTATTTCTTTTAGTTGAGAATTATTTTTTTATTCGCACTTCAGTGCTCTGTTTTTACGTGTGTTATTTTTTTCTTCTGCCTTGTTTGTTTGATTTTGAGTTTCTTTGTTTTGACTGTCTTGTCTTTTTTTATTTTGGTCGACTAAATCAAATACTTGTGTTTTGAATAAGGAATTACCCCCATAAGCTTTTTTCATCAGCTCAAACATTTCGTTAGCATTTTTGCTAATTTTAATAATAAAACAAAATTTAATATTGACTCTTTTTAATCTTTGACCGATCCACCGATGCGTTGTATTTCAGTTTCCATTGCGCTAAAATGTTATTTTTTTTTCCTTTTCGTGGCTTCATTCTCTTTTATTTGATTATTTACATAAATAAAAACTGTGACATCATCATACAAGCGGCAGAGGAGGTGGGCCTAGAAATAAATGAAGACAAAACAGAATACATGATTATGGCGAGAGCAGGTGGGCCTCAGAGTACACGCATAAACCTCAGAGGCAAGATATTTGAAAAAGTTAAGGAATTTAAATGCCTGGGAACAATACTGACGGTCAGTAACGAAATGTCGAAGGAAATTAACAAAAGACTACACTCCGGCAACGCTAGTTAGCACGCAGTCAGTAAACTGCTGAAATCCAAACTGCTATCACGTAACATAAAGGTCCGTGTCTATAGAACCACAACCATGCAGATTGCTCTATACTGATGCGAAACATGGGGTCTCACAAAACGGAAAGAACACAAATTCCGCGTATTCGAGAATAAAGTTCTAAGGGGTAAATATAACGAGGAAGCAGAACAATGGAGGAAACTCCACAAATACGAATTGGAAGAGCTATACCGCAAACCTACAATAGTGAGAGTAATCAGGTCGCGAAGATTAAGATGGGCCGAACATGTGGCGCGAACGGACAACGATAGAACAGTGCGTAGAATTCTTGACGGTAGACCAACGGGAAAGAAACCGACAAGATGGCCGCGACGGAGATGGGAGGAAAATGTTAGGTTTGACCTCGAGGAGATCGGATCGGGTGGTCAAGCGTGGAAGGCGAATGCACAGGACAGGAAACGATGACGGAGTCGAGTCAGTGAGGTCATGAACTTCCGGATTTCTACAGGCCAGTAAATAGTAATAGTAAAATAGTAAAAAAAATTACATAAATAATGATTTTGTTTTGACTGTTTTAAACACTCGCGACTCACAAAAGCAAGTTTTTAATTTCACTCAATCGCCGAATTGAAAACACAACCGCACTCGGTCACTGTGTATCCAACTGAAAGACGAGAGCGATTTTAACTCCATTACATGACGAGTATGGATTTTGTAAATAGTGGCCAGGTTGGATAGACTGAAGTGAAAAAACATTCACGTTTCTGACAGCTTACCCCGCATGGGAATAATATTTTCGACCGCGAGTGTCTGTCTTGCATAGGATTACTGATAGCGGATTTTGTTCCAATTTAAATTTAGCTGTAATAGCTGTTAAGTGTGACCTAGTGGTTGACACATTATTCAGGAGAGTGGAAGAACTACATATATAGGGGACGTGATTAGGGCTCATAATTATTGATGGCAGGTTCGTTACAATCTGATATGAAATCGGTAGAAGCTAGATCATAAAGCTCGTAGGGTGAGAATTGCAAGATAGATGCCAGACTAAAAAGAAAGGAATCTATTAATGTGGGCGTTATCTTGAAATAAACGAGTAAAACCCTGCATGCCAAGGAAATATTTTGACTAACTGTCGGTAATAGACGAAATTCTGTTGTAAAAGTGATTTGTAAAGATTATCTTCGGCAGCGGTGCCCATCAAATTTGCACATATCATGGATCCATTTGATCACTACTCCAACTGCACGCAAGTTATGGTAGCGCTCACGTAGTTGATGGCCACGAACACAACGTGATTATCAAATACCGCTCTCATCTTGATTAAAAAGAGTTGAATTGTGAATTGTTTACTGTAATAATCCCTCTGTGGTGTGTTAATTGCTGTCGGTAAAACGAATGTTGGTTTTGCCTAGGTCAAAACCATTTCAATTCGCGACATCAATTAGGATTTCGTTACAATTCAATTTATTCTACTGAGCATTCCTTATAATTTACAATAGTGAATTATCTATTAAGTTTTCCTTCGCCCCGATATCGAAATTTAGCTTTTTGGGTTTTTCTTTAGTGAAACAGTATAAGTTTTGTATAACTCTGCGAACGTAAGAATTCTGAAAGATGTAAAATAGTGGGTGGAAAGTTCACCTCAGCCTTTTATAAAATAAACAAAAAATGCACGTATTCACTCTTACAACAAATGTGTCAACGCAACAAAGTCCTAATTTCATCATCACAGTGCCACGTAGTAACCAGATTTAAAGTTTTTACCCAACCCTCTTATATCAGATATTATTTTTTATTAATTCGGATCTAAGATTTGCTTGTTTTTGATGTCAAGCTAACCAACAAGTGCTCACAATCGTTTGGCACAGGCAATTTAAGAAGTAAATATCCACAGCTTGTAAGGAAGACCTCCGTCAGCAGCAACAATTTAGACACCGGAAAACGATGAAATTGACAGCTTAAACGGTATGCCGCCGCCGGCCTTTCCAAGCATTCGACCACGATCATCACACGGTCATCAGCAGCAACAGTAACCAGCAACCGCCTTAACCAAGAAATGAGGATAAACTTCGACTGCTCTCTGATCGGAACCAATCTTCTAGTTCATACTTAGGAAACATAAGCCGAATCCTCCCACTTGCATGGGTAATTCACATCCCCACGTTACACTATGGATTCGTGTGCAGTACAGTGCGATCTTACCTTGCTGTTGCACTTCTTGTCTGCTGCATGCATGCGCCAGATCAAAAGCGGTCCCTAAATTACACACTAAACGAGATTGTGATAATTCCATCCGTATTCCGTTTGACCGGCGCAAGGATCTCTAGCCAACTGTGCGGCTGGTACTGCCACGTCTGCTCCTGCTATCGATCCCTCCGCCCGTTGCCATGGTGCTGGTAATGATGATAGTAATATTATATGAACAAGAGAATCTCTATCGTATCATAACGAAGGTTTTGTGCAAATATACATCATTTAGCCAAGTGAAAGAGTGTGAATGCCGCAAATGATGATGGATACGAAGGTATGGCAGGGTATTGTAGCCACTCTGCCGACCCGCGGTAGAAGAAGCATCACACACAGCAACAAATTACGGTGATCAGGAACAAAAATGAATTACAACTTTGGAATTCGAAAACATCGATCGGTGGCTCCATGACGCTCACCTGACTTGATCAATACAACAATCGAAGGTTCGATCCACTTACCCCTTGGTTGGGTAGTTGGGGGACTCGCTAGATACCTACCAAACTAGTGGTTAGTTCGTGTGTCGATTGTCAATAGTCTAGCCTGGGTAACGAGTATCCCCTGCATGTGTACACATCGTTCATCTCGTTCGCAAGTGGCACAGAAACAAGCAGCACGCACTCAGTTAACTAAGCCGCTGCCACGGCCTCCAGATACATCCAGCCTAATGTGTATGTTTAACGCCAGTCGCAGTTTACGTCGTGATCCTCAACATTACACTCGATGGCCTTTGGCGCAGCTCGATTCGCGTTCGCCAGTTTTATTAATGGGTTTTCGGGCATAGTCCAACCGAGGCGTCTATAATGGCAGCCTTGTTATTGAACTTTTATTGAGTGCAAGTCAGGTTAATAGCCCGGCAATTAGATGGCGCGCGGGCGACTTTCCAAACGCCGAATCTCACTACCTGTCTACGACACCCATAATTTACTTTCACGTCATCATCGGACGATTGTTATCACTAAATCAGGGGTTAATAGATCGCCGATCGATCTGAGAGCGATCCATCAACCAATATGGATCATAACCGTCCTATCACAGCTCGCCACAGCAGCCCGGTAAATCGATGAAGATAACGGGAAAATGCAGTTCTAGGCGCATACACCTGACAAGGTATTGTTCACACTTTTGATGTGACGTGTGCCAATCACCAGGTTCCGAGTAGATACGTTCACTCTCCCCAATTACCTCCGATGGGATAGTTACAATTTCAAGTGGCGAAGGGCGATCGCTTGGTAATTGATTGGAACGAATTTTTACCGTAAATTCAATTTTCCACGGGTAGCCGGCGATGGGCTGTGCCTGAAATTCATCTTTTTAGCTCTGGGTGGCAATTATGTGAAATTGCGATTGCTTCCGCTTCACTTAAGAGTGTGGTAGAAAGCGCGAGCTCCACTACCGTCATATTTATTTATTTAGTTGAGTAAGGTCGATGAAAATCGGCAAACAGCTTAGGGAGGTCATCAAGGCACGTGCCTCAAAGATGAATTTAACTTAGAGATACAAGGGGTTTATTGCAAAAGGCAAACATAAACACGGGGATTTTAATGACAGTTGAGAAAATAAATAAATAAACAATTAGTAAATAAGAAACATAGACCCTACAGATCTTAAAATGAAGTTGAGTAAAAGACAGATCCTTAATTCTTCAAAAACGTAGTTATGAAGAACTCGAAGTTACTTCCAAAAACCCTGTGTGGATTCTAATGAAATTTCTTCTTTGTTCTTTTGGTTTTATTGTTGTATCAACATTCCTCTATCGTTATTTTTGTAGATCTTTAAAAAAGTTTTTTATCAGTAGTTTTAAACAGAATTAAGTGACTATGACGTCAGTGATGCTATTCAGACAATTAACCTACCCCTCAATGGAAATTTATTGAAATGGGCATTGCCCATATAGAAGCAGCGACCCAATCAATGTTGTTGCGACTAAAACTTCTAGTACCGTTGACATCATCAGAAGTCTACATCTCAGAAGAACTACGTCCACAACAACTATCAGTTGGCGATCAATGAGACTTTCGTTCACGGTACGTGAATACAATTTTTCTTTTCAAAACAATGAACGTCAGAAAACTTACCCTAACAAAAATTATTTGTTAGCGACGCATCATTATGAATGTTTATAATTTGATATTTATTTTACGTTACTTTATTTTAGCTAACATATTTTTTTGTGTAAAACCAAAGCAGGTCTATCTGCATCAACAGCCAGAACCAAAAAGAAAGAAAATATGGTTCGAAACATACCGGTTCCAAAATTCGGCATAACTTCTTAACTGTCCAAGTGCACATACCATTTGGTGTCCTCATAGTCGGATTGCATATCAATCCCTCGGTACTCAAATGAAGTTCGACCACTCGGCCCAACCGCCAGTGCCACTCGGTAGTAAATTTTCATGACGAACGATCACAATGTTTCCCACCCTAACATTCATTATACGTCGCGGTTACTTGTTGCGTGCTTGCAAAGTTGACAGGTATTCGTCGCTCCATCGTTGCCAGTAGTGTTGATGTACCTGGTGTGACCACTGCTAATGTTTGATGCTTTTGGTGTGGAAATTGTTGATACTTGACTCAGTAACGGCAATCAGCCGAGCTCCAATGAGGAAATCGCCTGGAGTGAGCGCAAACTTTTCCTCAGGATCATCATGAAGTGATGTAAGTGAACGAGAATTGAGCCACGCCTCGATGCGCAGCCTCAATGTTTACAGCTGGCTATACACCAAAGTCTGTGCTCCGACCAATCGAACCAAATGCTGTTTCGTGGACTTGATTGCAGCCTCCCACAAACCACCCTCGTGGGGACCCAGGGATGATGAAGCGCCAATAAATGTTGTGTCTGCTCCCTTCGCCAGCTCCCCAGATCGTCCTGAAGAGGTCGGTTGGCTCCAATAAATTGTGTGCCATTATCACTGTATAAGTCTCGACATTGGCCACGTCTACTAATAAGCCGCGTACAGGCATCCAGGAGCGCTTGCGATGAGAGATCATTTAAAACCTCTATGTGCAGAGCCCTGTGCCATACTGTGGGGATTCTTTAAGGCATTCCCAAAGAACCACCCATTCCCTTTAAATTAACCAGTTTCCCACTTACCAGGCAAGTCATACTACTTACCTGCAAATGAGCAGAGTAAGCTACTCTGCATCACCTTCCCTCTGAAAACGTAAGCCCACGGCAAGATTACCATCTTGCCGTGGCATCAAACTTTCACCTCGGGGCATGCTTGCATCCAGCGCATCATGTTCCTGAAATCTAATTCGGTTACCTCTTCATGTAACCGACATTAATCCCCGAACATGTCAATGCGCATTGCTGAGAAGCACTTTCTCATACACGGGCATGACATGTTCACCCTTGCCTTATCTGCTGAACCATCGGTCGATCGTTCAAACAACAATCCGTTGGTTCAGAAGACACGCCGACCAGCGCACTTGTTGACACAGCTGCAGCCGATAGTTTCCCTACTATTTGGTAATTAAATTTTGCCCCCATATCCTTAGGTTCGCAATAGCTGTAATCAATTTCCCATTATCGGCTACCAACGGATCATAGAACTAGATATGAACATGATTGTTACTTAAACAAGCATACCCAGATCATGTCTCACGCATCGTTTCCTATGTTAAACAGTCATAGTAATGGCCATGCCCTACAATGCTTGCCCAAACTAAACATTCAGCCACCCAGCCTGGTCCTTTGCCATCATCAGCGAGGTTTCTGTTCTCTTAATGTCAACAAAATATCTATTCTCCATCGTTCACCGGAACAATACGATTAATTCACAAACAAAGTGCATCTAATGTACGACCCTCGAAATAGCGTTTCTGTTTACTTAGGACACAGAAACCTATTTCGTTCTCAGGCGACCATTGCGATGATTTACAACAACGATGCCTGCAGCCCTTATCCTTGTTCCTTGTTTGAACAAGTGCAGGATCGTTCGTTGTCGGTATTTCGAGCGAAAGAGCTTTACACTTGACCGTACGGTCATACGGAAAATCCTCCCATTAAATCCCGATTCGATCGCCCATTGGCTATCACCCAGCAGAAGATCGGATTGGCTACTCTTAGATGGGGAAATCCATCACGATCACAGCTAGTGGATGTTGGCGGCAACAGACACTAGGAGTTAAATTTTATATCTCAAGGAGGCGAGTTCGTTCCCAGGCGAATACTCATGTGAAGTACTGTCGCGTCTTTAGCATTGTCGAAGAGTTCGTGTGCGTTTCAAATTAAAATGTCGAATTGAAATTGTGTATAAGAAAACTGCGTTGCTGGTCGTTTTTCTTAGAAAACTAGAACGAAATGTATCATAGAGTGGTGATGTTTAAAAACATTGAAAATGTATTATAAAGTGGTAATGTTTAATAACCCTTGAAGTTTTAAATAAAAAAGCTAAGAAACAAAAACCCTCCAGTGTTTTTAATTTGCGTCATCGTTGCGGAGAAGGAGTAAGATTTCTATTCGTGGTGTGTCGGTGAATTGACTTTTAGTGTTGGGTAAGTTAGTGAAACGAGTGCCCGTGTCTTGGCACAATACAACAAATACCCACAATACAAATGGTTGTCATACCATTGAAAAGAGCCAGGTAAGTTTTGACTGTAGATCTGGACCTCTTTGCTCCAATGCGCAGAGTGAAGGAATCGCAATAATCTACGCCAGATGTGATGAAAGGCCTAGCAGCGTTGACTCTAGGCTCTGGTAATGATGCCATTTGCTGGGTAGTAGTGACACTACGGTGCCGCCGGCAGATGATACAATTATGCATATAGAGTGCCTAGCGTTCCAATAGCGACTGCGAAGTGTCTGTAACATTAGTTGCATGCCACCATGTAGTGTGCTGTCATGGGCATGGTTAATCAGCAATCAAATAAAGGCGCCTTTCGTTGGCAAGATGAACGGGAAGTCATGGTCACTTTGTGGAGTCGCTCGCCTACCCACAAGATCCCACCGTCATCCAGACACGGGTTGAGAGGAAGCAATCGGCTGGAGCTGGGAATGCTGGAATCCTCACGAAGTCGGTTGATGTCAGAACCGAAAATCTTCGACTTCTCGAGTGAAATTAACGCAGTCACCAATTCGACGGCTCTGATAATTTAAGCTCGTATATGTCGTCCCTTCGGATACCACTACAAAATAAATCCCACCCTGTGGAAAAGTTGTGCAAGCGTACTAAAGCGCTCCGTCAGAGGAATAACTTGATCACCTCATCGTCATTTTCGCAGCTCGTAGCGAGTTGAAGCGACCTTGGCTCTTAAAGACACTTTCCCTTCACTCTCCATCACATTTTATGCATTTTTGGTCAGCGAGGTAGACTTGTGTTCCAAGAGCTCATCCACCCCGATACCGCGGTTCGCGCAATCAGCTGGGATTTTGAGCCATCCAAACATGGTGCCAACGATCAGGAGATGTCAACTCCTGTATATGACTGATTCGATTACCCAAGCGGCTTGAAATTAAACGGCTACTTGCGCATTCAAAACAGGATGATGCTCGAGTCCGACCACAGGTGCATCCGAAAATCGCCATGCCGTGCGAAAGTTTCGGACCGTTCCCAAGAGGAGATCTGCACAAAGCTCCAGGCGAGGGATCATACCGCCATTGATTGTAGCCACCTTGGTTCAAGCAGTGTGTAACGATACTCGGGTCCACCCCTTTAAACCAACTGTCCTCGTATATATAATAGCAGCGTATATGCACGCGCACTAGCATGACAGGAGCCGTGAAGGGTCGTTGTATCTCCACCCACCAATCCCAACCATCGTGGAATCCGAAAGCGATTTAAAGCATCAAGTCCATTACGAAATTTAAATCGCACATCAGACAGTTCACTTGCAAGTGGAGCAACCCAAGTGACGCATTTGAACCAAAGCGTTTGAATAAAGGTCTTCTCAGTGACAACCAGGGTGCCAGTAAACCAGTTGGATCGAAAAGTGTCGCTTCACTCAGCACGCGAGCTTCGTTGGGCCTTTAGGCTGTCGGTCTAATGCCACATGGAAAAAGAACTCATCGGTGTAACACATTTTTGCTGCACTATATAAAATATATGTATGTATTAAAAGTGTACTCACGTGGTTGCTGCTGAATTGACTGGAGTTAGTTTCGACGCTGCTGCTGTCGCTTCCTCTATCAAATGTTGAGATATCTACCTCTCGGCCACGGTATATCGTCCTGGTTTTTTACAAATCAAGAACAGGTGCTGCCGTTGAACTGATAACAAGTTCCTCAGTAGATGTAGTTCCACCGGTTATATGATCTATCACTTACTGGTCGCTTGAGTTTCATTTGCGTAATTTGAAGTGCCTAGCTGAGAGGATCCTATCAACATTGGTCGTGCATTGAGACGCAGGTCGTAAGGAAGTTGTGGCGGTTCCGCCAAACCCCACGGTTCGATTGCCTAAAAAACCCCCATAACTCGCACCCAATCTCTTAATTTCACTAATGCAATCGCATTAGCATCTTAAATGCTTCACGCATTAAAGAGATCAAATCTGTGATCTAAAAAGCCCCTGGAAGAGAAAACTTACATTTTCATGCATCTATTCGCATACAATTCTCCGTAAGATTTCTTTCTTAACATTATCAGGCAGAGCCCCATTATTACAACCCAACTCCTATTGTTTCCCGCCAATTGGCACCTGAAATCATTCCCTTCCCAAGGATAGTTAATGTTTTCAATCTATTACCTGGGAATGCTGCAAAGAATTTTTCATATGTTTATCAATGCATCTCTGCATTAGCGACCCAAAAACCGAATTTCCAATTAGTGTAGATGTTCACACTATAGTTCGATCCTGCCGTCGCCATAGATGCCATGCATAATTGACACAGATGGTATACACAACCGTCATTGTGAATCCATCTAAATTACTTTCTGAAGACTTGCAACTATTGATTCAGTTGCAAGCACTTCTCGCGGAAATATTTCTTTGTTTGAACCTTCAAACAATCACCGACGTCACGCTTTGCCGTCGGATTGGATTCAATAGCATAAACATATGCAAACAAAAGAATCCGACTCTCCCAGTCGGCAGAGAGACGATATACGATCTCTATTGTATAAATTATCGCAATCCCTTTTAGCATCTAATGAGTGGCTGGTATTTAGACAGCTGACCCTCATTACCGAAAGATGCCTTAGGTCGTTTCCCGTTTGTTCTTTTTCCCTCGTTGTAGGTTCCGTTTATCGTTGACTAAATGCATCGATAGACACGGTGATGTGTGCGAACACACACACACACCACCGCGTCCCAGAGATCGCCTTTCATTGGTCACTGGTCAAAGGAAATTTCATTTCCTTTTCACCACACTACCAAAAACTCATCCCAAACGATTGAATATCATTGAGTCGTTTTACGTCCACCGACCGAGCAGGTCGTCGACGCGATTGTCAGCTTGTATCTGATTTACTCATTAAAAAATTCAGTCCTTAAATAATATTTTTCCCATTTCCAACATTTCCATCGCATACCAATATCAAGTAGGTCACAAGCTACCATATTTTGGCCATCTAGTGATGACCTAATAATTACGTTCCACATTTCAAATGTTTATTGCACATAGCATTGCAAATCCGCAATGCCTTACTTCTCAGATGACACGTTAATAGCTGAGTGTCATGCACCGTGATAGCTTATACTATACATGATACACATCCATTGGAAACACCTGGGAAATGAGTATTGTAATGTCATACTTTTTTCTGCTTTGGCGTGTGCCGTCAGATATTTCGTTTCAATGATCGTGGAAATTGAATCATAATCCAATTACCGGTGTATATTATGGGAAAAAGTGTTTCAGTTTTAAGGGTTAAATTACACAGTGCCAACCCGTCGTGACGACTTCGCCATAGTTGTCGTTCGCAAATTGATGTAAGGCATGTACCGCATTATATGGGCTACAAGCCATGCCGTAGGTTATCGTTGTCAATCTATATATGCAGACAGGGTCTGATGGTGATTCCCACCATATGGTCCGTTGGTTATCGCGATGTTGCAGAGTGACCAATTCTTCCCGCAAAATTTTTTCCACATCAGTGGTGAGGGCAATGAGGAAGCGACGAGAATTATGTCGAGTAATTAGTTCACTTGCCGCATGTCGTTTAATGAAACACCCGTACTAGCCCTCACTGAGGCGTTGAAGACGACTCGAATCTTATCAGTGACTGTGTGATCGGTAATACGTAAACACCTCGTGTGATCGCCCGGTTGATCAACACTCTCCATGGGCTCAAGTCCAGTGTACTCCCGTAGAAATGTGACGTATTTTTCCCATAACTCTCTACTGACAGATGAACGACGTTCCAAATTGTGGAACTGCCGTAAGGTTTGTTGATACGAATCTCTATGTTGTTGTGCGTCCGGACGATCACAATTATTGTCGACGACTTCTACGCCGGCACCTCCTTAAACTTCCAAAAGCTCCGCACAAGATCCTCCAACCGGATGAATCTCCATATGCATTAGCCCACTTTGTTGCAAGCAAGGCAACGCAGTGGCCATAAGTGAATCAGGTGATGATTGGATGTGATAGTCAAAAGGATGGTTGGGCCTTCACGGAAGGGCAAGTGGGCTGACTGATATGTTTTGGTTCGGTAGACTCCATTCTTGATATTGGTGAAGGTGTTATAATCTTATCTTTTTCTGTATAGATTATATTCTGTCGGCTAATAACCTTGCCCGGAAAAACAAATTATTATGGAAAATTTAACAAGCCTCGGGACTTGCTAAAAAAAAAAGGCCAAGATCGGATCCCGGTTGTAGTGCCGAATGATGATGATTATATTCTGTCCGATGGCCGTGCTTCCTCGTCTCGACCGAGGGAAGAGTGTGGACTGCTTTTCTTTTTCAGTACAATTTGAAACGCAACACCATTTCCCTCTTCATAAGTTTCATTAAAGACAAAACAAAACAACAAACTGTTTCCATTATTTTTACAATTATCAAAACTTTCTCAACAAACTCTTTCCATTATTTTTACAATTATCAAAATTTTCTATTATGTCGCCAGCCAGCGGGCGAAACGAGACCCTTTTTGCTTTTCGTTGCTACTCGACTCACGTGTGTATGTAGTGCTCAAAGAAGCCCTAACATTTTCCTCTCACATACATTTCTACCCACCTACTATGTCATGCAACCATATCCCCACACTACAACAATCCAATGTTTAAATATCAAATCCTTCCTAAATACTAAACACCACAATGCACATCTGCATATTCAAACAAACCTATATTAAAACATATCCATTTCATTCCTATACACACAATCCTAAAATCCAGCCAGATGTGTATATTCTAAAAATAGATATCACATCCCTTTTCTCCAGTACTCGACTCGAGTCGAACTACATTTCGAAATTCTGCTTGCATTTCGATGCATCCGCGATACAAAATCCCGATAAGATTTTGTATAAAAGGGCGGTGAATTTCAGATTCGAGGATCAGTCTCTAGGTTGGCGTCCGATGTTTAAGAACGCCAATTACATAAACTAAATATTGAAATTAATAAAAATAGCTTCAATTTCAAATACGTGCGTTTTATTGGATTCGGCCGGATATCAGGCCCATATTCAGCAATCGGTTGTCACTCTTCCCGGAGGCCCCGAAAGCATGGTGGCGACCGCAACGGGTCCCCTCAAGAGCGCTCTTAAGAGATCCCTCATCCTTTTCAGGATAAGGAGACGCTGCCTGAGAGAAGGACCACAACATGTACGCGTTGATAGTTATCGCTCGACTCACGCCTTCGGTGGTTATTACTCGACTCCCGTGCGAAAGTACCAATTCTCTCTTTGTCATTTCCTTTCGTTAAGTTTCTTAAATGAACGAAATCGAACCTGGGAATAAAAGGGTTAATTTCCTCTCTAGGTACCTGAAAGCCGGCAACGCATGAGTGTCTTTTGGCCAATCACAATCGAGCAGCTGCTACGGTTGCTCGATTTTGGTTTTTGGCTTGTGATACCGGAGTTTATTCTTCTTAGCAGCTGCTGGTTGCTCGATTTGATTTCAGATCATCACATTGAGTATTTGCTATATTTGCTTGGTGACGATTCTTGGATCACTATTTTAGACAACCGCTATGTAGATAAGATGACGATTTTTGGAAATTGTTTAGATGAATGGTATGATGATGGGATATGCATATTGTATGGGAAAATGGGATGATGGATGGGATATGTATGTCGTATGGGAAAATGGGATAATGGATGGGATATGTACATTGGGATTGCAGGAGGGTGGTAGGGCTTCGGGAGCACTACACGGGTGTGGGGCGCATTTGTGATTCACGACGAAATAAAATGTCGTGTTTGTGGCTACATCGCTTAGAGCCACCGAAGGGACATTGCTTGGATGCAGTTGGAGCCCAACCGGCAGCTCTTCAGTGCCACGAACCGTTGTTCCGGTTTTATAGCCATTAGTAGTTGACATCGAGAAATGCGGTGAGATCCTTGACAATCGACACACTTCCCGTTATCAGTTGTAACTAGGTGCGATTTCATACGATGAATGGCTTGCAACAGGGAGCGGTACTTTCTCTAATTCTTTTTAACATTTACATTAGCAACTTATTAGATGCACTTCCGCAGGCTATTGCGTACGCAGACGATCTCATAATATACAGAACAGCTCCGAAAGATGAGATCATAAATAGTTTAATACAGCGATACTTCAACAACGTGCAGCGCTATTGCGACAACTGGAAACTTAAGATCAACTTTCAGAAATGTGAAGCCATCCTATTTAGAACCCCATTATATAAAGCCACGAACGACACAAGAAAAAACTGGCGAAAGCTAGTTATCTCGGGACTGCATGGAGATAAACTGGAAACCAAGAGTTTAGTTAAATACCTTCGCATCTGGCTAGACCAATATTTGTATTTCAATAGACATGTAGAGGCTACTTTGCTCAAAGCGAGGAAAACTTTTGCTATGACAAGAAGGCTATTTCGCAGTAGCCAACTTGACAGCAGGGTAAAAGTCATATGCTACATGACGCTAATTGTTACATATCCATAACAGAAACATGACATGAATATAAAATAAACATAACAAAACGAATATATCTCTATAATGTCGTTCGAATGCAATTATATTTTAAATACCTAAATTACCTATTAACAGGTAGACATTCTGTAATAAGCATATATCTCTATAATGTCGTTCGAATGCAATTATATTTTAAATACCTAAATTACCTATTAACAGGTAGACATTCTGTAATAAGCATATATCTCTATAATGTCGTTCGAATGCAATTATATTTTAAATACCTAAATTACCTATTAACAGGTAGACATTCTTGTAACTACCTGAGGTACAAACTATTAAGATCGCAATGTTAGATTTTAAGTAAAAACACAATTAAATACACTGAAATGGACTGGAGAAATCTAGTACATTCGCAGGGTATACCAGTTGCGCAGCAGCTGGCTCCAACTGGCCGATTGTCGCCACGATGAGGTCATAGCGTCCCTTTTTGAATTGGCAGCTATGCCCAAGGAGCAGTCCGCTACCAGCCATCATCGTGTGCACACCGTCCGAGTCATTGCCGCTGATCCTACATAAGTTAATAAAGATTAATAAACCGAAAGATCGCGTTCGTTTTCTTTTATATAAAGTTTGTTGCTAACGAAAGATCGTTGGCTCAAAACCATAACTGCTAATCAGGCCAATGCTCATATATGGTTGCCCAGTTTGATTTAAAATAGGTCCAAATTTGATGGAAGAGATTCGGGTGTTCGAAAGGAAGTGTCTCAGAAGTTGTGTCAGATTATATCGAACATCGCTATCGGACTATAAAAGGTATTATTCAAATGAGACTTTATATAATGAAGCATACATAAATAGGGTAGATAATTGTATGATTAAATTAATCAGAGGACATATTGCGAGAGCAATAAGCTTGTCCAGTGACCTAATTTTCGGGGCTTATTATCCAAACACTCTGTACTATGTCGCTACGGCTTTGTTCCACCAGAGGCGTTCCTTGATTTGGACATGAAAGGGCTTATACACGATAGATCCGGAATTCCGCTGATCTATCATGTAAGTAGATCGATCATCCGTAGATGGGCGATTGTGCTACGACTGGGAAGTCCGGCGCACCGAAGAAGAGCACTTACGGTTCAGTAGGGCTATCGCCTACCGAGACCAGAACGACAGTATTGGACAGCGTCAACAGTTCCGGTGGTTGAATGGCATATAAAGACCTGGATACCAAAGTCGGTATAGAATAACAGTATCACCAGTCAACTTACATAGACGTAGCTTTTCTAGAATTAGGGTAGTATAAGATTTAAGTTAAGTTAAGTTCTTAAAAAAAAATACGTAGACTAAATTTTAAGAAAAAAAACAACAACAAAAAGTCGACACAAAGTGTTCAAAAAAAAAAAAAAACACGGGTTCAAGCAATGAACGCCCTCTGCAACTGGAATAGCAGTTGAATTGAACGTCACCCAACTACCGAATCGGTGTTTTGCAACGTAAGTATCCTTACATTCTAAATAAATTAATTTGTTAAATACGATTAAACACTCTACATTTATTTAGTTTATGGGAAGCACAATTTATGTCATCATCTAATTCGGCTCTATGATTTGCATGGTTGTGCGTTTCATATTTTATGCACTTTGACGGGTTTGTCTATAAATAATTTGGTTCTGTTAATTAAGGTTAAATTAACCAACACAAGCGAATTCATATTAAGCTTAATACTGTGGGGCGCGGCCCCAATGGCTAGTTATTTCTGGTTGTGAGTATAACAGATATGAAAAATCGTCTACTGTACTTTTTATGAAAAAAATATAGCAGAAAAGTACAACTAACTTCAATGTAGTTCCCTGCATTTATTTCGGTAGTAGACATTCTTTCTAAATTATTATATTATAATACTATAGTAAGCGCGGTTTTAAGCCTCTGGGAATAATTTTTTTAAAACTAAACTCTTCGTTATATTTGTTTATGACTACCATATAGTTAAACCTCGAAGAAGCAAACCAAATAAAAATTGCTCTATTTCTCTTATATGATGTAAACAATTGAAAACCCACCCGAGCTTCTTTCTAGAACAACTCCAAATGCTATTTAGAGAACCGTCAAATGTTGAGTCTAATTAACTCAAAAACGATGCCCCAAAACCTTGTTCAACGATCTTGCAAACAAGACAGAAGTATAAAAAAGAAGGAGACGACCGAAGCTACCTTTTACTAACTACATTGGAATAAGTTTGCGTCAACGAGGTACTGTTTCTTTTTCTTCTTTTTTTTCTGAGTGACCTTTCTCCTTTCCTTTGAGTTGAGCGGTGAAAAAGTTACTAGCCAGCTAAGTGTCTGGACCGCAAAGGAGATTTGGCAAAAAGGAACAAAATAAATAATAATGATAATAATAATTTTAAAGGTGAAAATGGAAACTCTCTCCGGTCGTGTAAACTCGAGTAGCGTATGCAACAAAATTATGGTAAAAATTGTCCCGGGACAATGTAGCCCGTCCTGTTGATGACTTTTTAATCGTTTAAGAGTCCTTGCAAGTCGCCCTCAACAACATTTTGCTCTTACTTTAAATAATGTGTCTGTGTGGATGGGAGTGACATTCGACTAGACCGTTCATGGTGTTTCGCGGTTAGTGCAAGACACTACGCCATCTGAAGGCGCACAACGATATGAATACAGACAATAAAGAAGACGAAGAAGTACGAGCAGATGAAGAAAAGTCCTTAATGAGCAAATGAAGTAAAAGAGGTTCAAATGACGGAGACGGCGTTGACGGAGTTACTGGCAATGATGAGGATGATGTGAATGATGAGGAAAAATGTCCAGCTTCATTGGGCAATGGGTGGCAATTGAGAGACCTTCAATAAAGTATAAGGATGAATATAATTTTTATACCATGCTCCCACAGATTACCGAAGGGAGAAGAATAAGGAGACAGCAGTACTTCGTAGCTCGACCACAGAACAAATCAGAATCCATTCATTTACCTACACCGTCTAATTTTTAGTCTCCTTTTGCCTACTGCTTTGGGTTTGTTTGTATACACGGGCAAGGATTCACCGCGCCCGGTTAAGTAAGGATGTGAATTAAGAAAATTACAACGCAACACACAGACGCTTGATGAGTTGAATTTGTAATTTTTTCCCGATATTTTATACTTCTTTTTTATTCGATCCCACCGTGTAATTCGCATGTTCCAATTCCAATCAATGCAATTGAGAATTATATTCGGAAAAAAGATCTGTGCGAGTATAGCATGGCTGGGTGACTGCATTCCAGAATAAAGTATGTTACGACAGAGGGCGTCTTCAAAAGGTGATATTTCAGACGAGTTATCCACAATTCTTCCTTTAAATTGGATTGTAATATTTTCCTTTTCAAGCAGCAGCTGAATTATTTATTTGTTTATTCATCAAGATATCTGTGAGTTTTCATGCGGAACTCAGGCGCCAATTATGTCACATATACTCGTATGTTATAACGCTGTTCCTTTCGCGTGTTTTCTCACTTTTGTTATAAATTTTTTATAATGCATCGGTAACGAAGGTGCTTTTCAGATATATTTTTCCGAAACCTCTATCTATGTCTTCAGACGAAGTTTGTATAGACACGCTAACCATAACGCACTGTTCGAGATCTGAGACTTTCATCTGGAAAAGAGCAAACAAGTGCAGAAGATAGTGTTAGGCTATTGTTATAAAAAGGGGGAAAAGCCCATTTTACAACACCGAGAAACCACTTACGATGCAAACAAGCCGAAAAATAATACATTTACACTTAGGCAAAATTATGTATGAGAACCGTTTAAAACAATTTTAAAGATCTTAAAGTCTCAACGTGACCAGAACAGAACTGTATAACACCATAAGGCAACTCGCCAAGTGAAGATATCCACACTTTAAAATTATAAACGCCTTAGAGGTTCACCAGTAGGTTCAATCCAAACAGTATTCCTTGTCTAACCATGTGCCAAGATGCAAGTCATGATGCACAACACAACGAAACCGTGAGGATCGCGATGTCAAAACTGTCTCAATAAAATGTAACCAACATCTACCGATCTTACAACGGAACTATGCTGTGTTGGTCAAAATCCCATCCTCTATCGGTGAACTTCATCTAGTAAGAGTCTTTCTTGATCACAGGTCGGAAGTAAATTTGATATCAGATCATCCAAGTAAAGCGAAATGGTCTCATACATTTCTATCTATTGTTGGCCTGTGGGGGTTCTGTAACACTGTGCTGAGAACCACCCGCAATTCCAACCTTCTCCAACTCGCAGTCACCTGCACACAATTCCAACCCCAAGGGCATCATTTCATGCATTTAATGCATCACCAAAAATTCCCTGAAAAGAATTTGTGGCGGTTCCGCCAGATCCCACGGCTCGCCTTCCTGAAAAAACCCCCATAACCACAACCCGGGTCTGCACCAGATTTCGCTAATGCAATTCGCATTACTATCTTAAATGCTTCACGCATCAAACAGATCCAATTATTATAATCCTAAAATCCCTATAAAGAAAACTTACCTTTTCATTGCATCCCTTTGCATACAATTTTCTGTAAGAATTCTTCTTGACCTTTTTAGGAATTCCATAACTCCCATTGTTTCCCGCCAATGCATTTGCATCTGCCCCAGAAAACATTTCCTTTTCCAAGGACATGTAATGCTTTCAAGCATTATCTGAAATTCCTAAAATTGATCCTTAATGTGCATATGCACCATAAATAGCAACCATTCGATACCCTTTGTCTGAGTTGAAATACTATGTCGTCAACTTGTTTTTACAGCTGCAACACTAGCGATTCAATAGACAAACAATGATGCATTCCTTTCGTTGCCACCACTAATTGCTTGGCATACCTAAATGCAAGCAAGGGATGCGTATCGGCAATTAACCCAAGATACGATATACAATTTCCATGGTATAAAGTATCGTATTCCATTAACACCTTTTTTCCAACGTCCGTCATAGCGACGTTGCATAAACATGACCCTCATTAAAGAGCAAACCATTTGGTCGCCTTTTCTTTTTCCCTATTGTATTTGCCGCCTGCCTGTTTCGTCGTTCCACTGCACGTGCGAATAGCATCGATCCGCACGATCACCACACATACTACCATGACCTTTATCACAAGATCTGGTTTCCTATACCACCAAGAGAGACTTTACGTGTCTTTGGTGTTAGGTAAAAACGATATCCTTATCGGAGAGGATATCGGTTGAGTCGTCTTTCGTCCTTCAGTGCGCGCACATTAAGTTCTTGGATTCTTATTATCCCCCGTAGGGTGTGCACCCGAATCTGCACACCTGCGGGACGTGTTCCTTACGCCGTCGAGTATCTGATTCAATGTAAAGGACCTCCGAACAATCTATAACAAAAAGTATTTGGTGTCGAATCAATCGAATAAAAATAAATATTGTGCATCAAACCGCTTCGCAAGTTCAAACCTTAAATCATCTAAATTTATCAACTGTGTTAAACGTTAATCCCTGTTCATTTTGTCGCAATATTAAAATAAATTAACATAAAAAAACAATAAAAACAACCACCACCAACATTCTAGTGTGTTTTAGTGTATTTTAATGTGTTCCTTCCTCTCGGACTTACAGCGTTTGTCCTTCTTTTAGCTTTCATTCCTGTATGGTCGGCGAGCAATTCTTAGTGAACTTCATGTGATGATGGGGAATGAAGTGAACCGTGTGCCCATGGCAGGCATAATACTTCTACACCCCACAAATTCACCAACATGCATGCAATCATTATAATTAGGAAATCTTATAGGCGCACATGCCAGCGTACCCTGCCACACACGTGCGCAGCACATTTTCCTGGCTTATCCACAGTCACGGCAGCCTTTTGTTCAACCGACAAAAGCAGTTTACGCATCTCGCGTCTAGCCGCCAAAAACCGAATTCGACCCTTTCCGCCAGCATAGCTACTGTGCACAATCAGCATTGTGCAAGTATCTAATTTGCTTTTAGGGTAAGTTTTCCTAATGGCATGCAGACTATTTACACAGCTGCATGCACGTCTCCTATGATGCCCTTTGTTCTATTGCCTTTTCTCAGTTTCGTTTACCCATGACCTCGTAGCATGAGTATACAATGGCTCAGCCGCACACTAGCTAAGATCAACCCAGAGAGATTCTCTCCAATTGGTCACCACAAAGAGAAACTTCACGTTTCCCCCGAGAACTAAAACCCACCTTTAACGGATGGCCGACTCTGCATTAGTCAATGAGTCGAAATTCAACACCCAAGGAGTCGGTCTTGTTCGTGGTTAAGCTGCGTGTGCACGGGAGTGCGGACACAATTAGACCGTCAGCGGAGTCCAGCACGAAGTACGAGTAACGTCGAGCGCGTTTGTGTGTGCGTTTTATTTTCCAACTCGGGGAAGTTTTAGTTTATTTTCCCAGGTAAAATTATCCGTTAATCTAAGTAATAACGTAAAGTTGTGTATCCTAAATTGTTATTATCGAGAACATATAGTGCGTCACAAAAACCATAAGCAATAGCCTCTTTGATTAAAAAGCAACGTTAAGTTCGTATGAAGGTGTTCGATAGTTTTTGTAAAAACCTAAAAAATCATACAGCTAAATTAATAGACAAACCATAAACCCTTTAAAAATTTCACTAACTGATCGATTGTCAAAATAAATAAACATTTATACAAACAATACCACCGTGTTTTATTCAGTGAACGCGTTGGGGATATTAGTCAACCCGTACCCGTGGCGGCACACCGACATCTTACCCCCACAGTCCTAGGAGCTGAACATTCATCTACTCATCAATCAAAAGGAAGGGTAACTTTGAAGTGTATCTTATGTAAATTACTTTGCCCGGCTTCGACGCATATGTATTACAGAAACTTACAACTTACCTTCCACACACAGCCATTACAATACAAAATTTGTCAGATATATTAGGTGTACAACTTTGCTTCCGCCGTTTTGCAATAGATGGCTTTAGCGGTAAGTGGTAGTTGAAATATATAGATCATAGATGCCATACAATAACCTTAGGTATTTGTAAACACAACGCCATCGAAAGTGGGTTCAAACAATTTGTTTTTCTGCGAACTGTGTTCGGCGGAACACTGCATTGCCGATTATAGGCCAACGGCTAATCCGCCTAAATCCTAATATCATGAAATGCTTAACTGTAGATGCATTCCACGATTTCTCCTTCTGGGAATTTATTCAAATAAATTCCTATCAACTTCCCGGAATCCTATTCCAATTGAAGCACACAAAATATTGTTTGTGCTTCTTGGAATTTTCAAGTAAAATTTTATACAATCTCTGTCCTCGCAGAGTATAAAATAGCGTCACATTTTTATTTCATCATCAGTAAGGTTCCAGAGGCCGAACCTCTGGTCGGATCGATCAGTCGGAATCCAGGACGCCGAAGCCCGACCAAACGTAATGTAGAAAACTCAAGATATAAACCAACAAGATTATTAACCAATAAAATTGAAATAAAGAAAATAGTGCCATTGCACACAAAAAGTGGGACTAATCATTTTTGGGGTATACTTGGTTGATGAGCTTGTGTTCTCCGTGTGTGGATTTACCTTTTGAAAACTCATTGCGCCCGCTAAATCGATACCATTGGCGGATTAATCCACTCGGTGACTAGGAAACTCCGAAGGACCCCCTTCGCTGGCAAGGAGCTTACGGCGCCGAGTGTCCCGTCCGGAAGCCCCCGCGCCCACCGGAAGAAGTTGCGAGAGCGCACTTTTAACGCTGTCCACTCCAACGGTAAACGGCCCCCACAAGATCACCCGAAAGGGGGTGACCCTATAGCGTTTGAAATAATAGTGAAGAAGAACCTGTGATTCGAACTGAGGCTAAGACAGTTTGAATCACCAAAAATTGAACTAAGCGTTATCCATCAGGCTACTGGCCGATTTTTGAATTTGATTTTTAAACTCGACTATACTCCACTGATGTGAATTGTTTTGTTATCGCTTGGTATACGGCTCTAATGTATTTTCTTATTCGATTTTTCGTTCGGAGCTCTACACTATTTTGCTTGTGAATTGTGTGTGTATCTGTTAGAGTCGCCACACCACCCCCTTCCCAGTAACTTCGTTACGATCAGCTTCGGTGCAACCGACGAACGAACGAGAGAATGTCGGAGCAAGCGAATGTGCGTTGGTGCTCTATGCGGAAGTCATGATCGCGTGTGAAGTTCTGTTTACTACGGGAAGTGTGTGCTGCGTGTACAGAGATCACGTCGTAGTCACCAATTATAGTGAAGAAGAACGTGTAATTCGAACTGACGCTATGACAGTTTGAATCACCAAAAATTGAACTAAGCGTTATCCATCAGGCTACTGGCCGATTTTTCAATTTGATTTTTAAACTCGACTATACTCCACTGATGTGAATTGTTGTGTTATCGGTTGGTATACGGCTCTGATGTATTTTCTTATTCGATTTTTCGTTCGGTGCTCTTCACTATTTTGCTTGTGAATTGTGTGTGTATCTGTTAGAGTCGCCATAACCCAACAACCCCAAAGGAGGTAAGTCAGAAGGAAAACACTTAACATAAGAAAATGGCGTCCACAATAGGAAGAATCAAGCAACTCCAGAGAATGAGAGACAACAAGATCATATTTTGACTCCTTTACCGTTAAGTATAAATAGCCTTAAATCAATCAAAAAAGTTGTTCATAGTTAACCGAAAAGTAAAAACATCAAAACGTGTTGATATAGAGAGGCAACGCCTCCAAAAAAAATATTTTTTTAGATTTTGTCCCGAGACCGGATAATAACTCGCACTAGTCGAGCAATCCCCAAACAACGACTATTACGGAGAGGCGGTGAAAAAGATAAATCTAATAGCAACACACAAATTGCTATTCTGTGCCCCTTTCTTCTAAGGATGTCTATCGTCCTCCTTGTCGCAGGCAAGGTCAGGGTGGGATGGATTATCGCATCATGTGGTGTTGCGACTGCAGTTTCATCTTTGCTATAGTATGTTTCAATGAAAACGCATTGTCTGAAGGTGCCCTTGTTGTAGCCTTTCACTCAGGGAGCGTATCTCATTGTCCTTAAAAGGTCGAGGGATCTCGTAAGACCGCTCCTGGGAAGGCTCGTTCCGGTTGCCATAGTGCTTCCTCAGACCCGAGGGACGAGTAGCAATCGATCGTGTATAAAAGAGGCCTGGAAATCGGCCAGGTTTAATTTAAAACTCAAATAATTTATCTTTTTGGTTTTAGTTTATTAATTTATTTTAATTTTGTTTATTGGCGTCCTACCACTTCAGACGCCAATCGAGACTGATCTCCGAATCAAAAAAAAAAAAAAAAAAAAAAAAATGGGTGGCGAGAGGCCGACTTTGGCGAGACAAGGACAGATGTGTCCTTCATCTTGTCTCTGGCTTCTGGTCACCATGTGATAACCAGAATCACCCGCATCCGGGAGGATGTTGGGTTCGGTCTCCAGATATCTGAAAAAGAAAAAGGGGGGAGGTATCTAAGGATAGTGTGGACAGGGTTAGTTCAGGTATTCTTTAACTACTTGGATGGAGGGATGGTGGGAAAGAAATCGTACAAGACCGGTAGGTCTTGAGTGCGGTAGTAAACGCAGATCACGTCTTTGACGTCTGGTGATCTGCGCTTTGCCGTGTGTGTGTGTAAGTTTGTGCTGGCTTGTACTGTGCGTGCGTGTGCCCGCGTGGTATGTTAGCAGTATACCCTATGGGATGGGTTCAGGAATCCTCTGTTATAGAGGGGAATGTTGTTGGGAAGGGCGCTTCTTCAGTTTTGTACTGAAGAAGAAATTGTGGCGGTCTGATCTGAAGGGATCGGTAAAGAGAAGGGTCAAGAACGCAAGAGTCCCGTACAAGTAGGTTCTCGCTGTTCTGAATGTTTTCGAGGTACTTGTATGCTAATTGTAGCAAGTACTCGTCGATAGGGGTAATAGAGGCACCTTCGTATAGGTGAGAGTTGGGGTAATGACGACCGTCAGGCCTTCTAGAATGATTGGTGCATCTTCTAAGGAGTTTCCTTTCGAAAACCCGAAGTCTTTCCATTTGAGCCGAAGATATGGAGGACCATATGCGAAAGTCGTAAGATATTCCGGATGGGATTAGCTGCTTATAGCAGAGAAGCTTAACTTTGGTGTCAACTTTGTTGCTCCACTTCAAAATGTTGTGCAGTGTGATCCCCGAATCTGAAATTCATCACCCTTTTATACAAAATCTTATCGGGATTTTGTATCCCGAATGCATCCAAATGCGAGCAGAATCTCGTTGTTTGTTTGTTTTTTGAGATAAGAATTCAGTTAGGACACATGAGTGTGAGTATGGAAATTGAACATGTGGTTCAATTTACCATATGTTTGCTTTTGTTTGAGGATCAGAGGAAATTGATGCATATGGATGATAAACGAATATTTGATTCGTTTACCAGGAATTTTGCTAGATTGGGATAACGTATTTCTGGACTAGTTGGATGATTATGGGGAGTTGGGTACAAGGGCGATAAACGAACATTTGATTCGTTTATCGCGAATTTTCAATTTAGATGATTGTTTTTTGAATTCTAGTTAAGGATTATGGTATTTGGATGTATGTGTGAGGGAAGGAGATGGTAGGGCTTTTCAGAGGACTACACCCTGTACTTCTTTACGAAAGATATCAGAGTCGGATGTGAAGAGCTAGTAAAACTGTTTTGTTTGCCACATATAACTAACTTCCCACCTTGAAAGAGTGTAACACTGATTCTTTAGTGTTAGATAGAGTCCACCTATCCTTTTCGTAGCACAATTTATATTTCTGCTTCAACTTAATTTCACTAGTCAAAAAGATATGGGAGAATTTGTATTACAATAGTTTCCCTCTAATTAGTATATGATTTGCTTCGTATTCTTAGTGTGCTAGTTTCTTAAACTCGATATATATCGTATATATATCGCACAGGAAGCAATCATCTTCTAGCACTAGCTATATTGCATGTTTTTACCGATATTCATAAGCATTGATAGCATTTCCTTGATTATAAGGCTTCCTGATACAAATACGAGGGTTGCCTTTTATACTTCGTGATTAGAGAACAAAAACAAATATTGATCATCGAAAATCACTTTATTGTTTTTCAAAATATTCCCCATGAAGATCTATACACTTTTGCATGCGTTTGAACCAATTGTCGAAGCACTTTTGCCACTCTGAGTGAGGTATTTCCAACACATGCATTCTGAATGCAGCAACCGCTTCTTCAGGTGTCGAAAAACGTTGACCTCTCAGTTTGTTTTTTACGTACGGGAATAAAAAGGAGTCATTCGGTGCCAAGTCAGGACTATACGGCGGATGACCCATCAAATCGATGTTTTGGATGCTCAAAAATGCAGTTGTCGCAGCCGATGTGTGAGAGCTCGCATTGTCGTGGCGAAGAGTGATCCGTCTTCGGCGGTTGGTTTTCCTGATTTCTTGGAAGACAACTGGCAAACAAATGTTTGTGTACCACTCAGAATTCGCTGTTCTGCGTTGTTCTAGTGGTACGGTTGCAATATGTCCAGTTTTTCCGAAAAAACAGGCGACCATTTGCTTGGAAGTGCTTCGTGCGCGAACAACTTTTGTTGGATTTGGCTCATCTTGAAACACCCAGACAGTCGACTGCTGTTTACTTTCGGGCTCATACGCGTAAATCCACGATTCATCACCTGTCACGATGTCATAGACGTGTTTCGAAGCACCGCGACCGTATTTTTTGAGCATTTCTTTCGACCAATTGACACGAGCCTTTTTTTGGGCGATTGACAAATTGTGTGGGATCCAACGCTAACAAATTTTTTTGACAGTCAAATGTTTATGCAATATTGAATGTATGCTGGTCCCACTAACGCCTAAGGTTGTCTCAATCTCACGATAGGTCACATGACGATCTTCCAATATCAGTTCGCGCACAGCATCAATGGTTTTCGGAACAACAACTGATTTTGGACGACCTTCACGAAATTCATCTTGGAGTGAACTACGACCACGATTGAATTCACCATATCATCGATAAACACTGGTCCTTGATGGAGCTTCATCGCCAAAAATTGAATTAAGTTCATCCATGCACTGTTGCTGAGTTAATCCACGCCGAAAGTTGTAAAAAATAATCGCACGAAAATGTTGACGATTTAATTCCATATTTGGGCCGAGATGAATCTTTTAAGTTACTGTAAACAACACAAATAGCGCTCGTATGTCAAAACGTTCTGAGTGCGTATAACCTCAAAAATGTCCAACTTTACGACAGAGCTGTCAATTGCCGGATTGCAACACTAGGGTTGCCAAATCCCGAAACATAAGAGGCAACCCTCGTACCTTGACAATCAAACATTCGGTTGACTATGGTCACGAGGGAATAGTTATGGGGTCGTCTTATAAATCTTTAGAAGATTTTTGCGTACACATTGATAATGTAAAGTAGTACGAAAGAACCGAGTGAGAGTCACATTGATAATATCCTTACAAGAATTGATGCTGCAATAGAAGTAAAATGAGATTAGCGTTGTTTTTGCTTAAAAACCTGACCGATAAATTTACGATTCTCAGGTTAAATGATTTTTATTGTTTTGTGTTTTTTGGGCAGCATGTCGCAAACGTACAATAAGTATGTTGATCTCTACGACATCATATTGAACCACGTTCTGAACTGCCAGTATTTCAATATGGTATACGAGCATTTCCCAAGGTTCATGTGATTCCCGATACATAGAGCGTTCAGCACTAAGATAATACAGATATAATATTTATCCTTATCCATGTACCACAATTTTCAGAAGATTTCCAATGATTAATTGTTAACCAGTCATTTAATCGAGTCTAGGCAAGTTCGCTGCCCTAAGAAATTATGCGACCCGCATCGATCGTTGACGGTTGCTGTTGTTTCCTTTTCATTCATTGCAATTTCCATAAGTTCTCTGTTAACATTGGTTCTGATTGATTTTTTCTCCTTACTCCTTGTGATTCCAGTTAGTTCTCAGTCAGATGCAGCATTGGCTAACACATGTATTGCGTCTTGGATTGCCCTTCATTCTCTAGGAATCAACCATATCCCGCAAGCGTCCAAAAAGTCGTGATTACACTTTAATTGAAGAACCTTTTGGATTGAAGATGGACTGCACGCCTAAGAGCGGTGCCTTTGTCTTTTCCATCGATTGAAATCAATATACATATCGGATGTGCGCGCCAAGGATGTGGGGGCATGTATACAATATTTTCCAATTTTTATGTCCACGGATCGCATTTCTCATTCTCATTCTCATTCCCATTCGCAATTCAATTCTATTTCAATCTGTTTCCTTGTTTTGCGTTTTCTTCTGTCGTGTTATTTTATTTTATTTCCTATTTTCTTCTTTTTTTTATTGTAGTTCGTTTTTATCCTTCTTGTCTTATGTGTGAGATGGGGAAAGGCTTTGCCGTGTACCACAGGGGGGCGTTGTATGCCCGGTATGTGACCAAACGGTGTTTGTTGGAGTGTATTGACGAAGAGGTGGTATCGACTAGAAAGGGGCGCATGCTGATGATTTTAATTTTCACCCACAAAAAAAGGAAAACAAAACGAAGAAAAAAATCAATTCCTATTTTGTTTGCTTTGGTTTTTTTTTTGTCAGTATTATTTCTTACGTGTCTGTGTGGGAGGTAAAACTTTATACTCGAATACACATTGATAGGTTAAAGTGCTGTAGATGGAGCATTTGGCGCGCGGGAGGTGCTCTTATAAAAACAAAATCCACTTAAAAATGCCCATTTTCTTGGGTAGCGTTTTTTCCATCCTGGCACCATCGTCCTTCTTCTTTTGTCCATTAGGACGCACATCTGTTGGCTTGACATCGCGACTCGAGATGGAGGACAACACAAAATAGAAGCGCAAACAAAATGAAAAGATGTCAGTCCGCTTGAGAAACTTCCCTTCATGATTGAATTTGAATTTGAGGAACGGCAAGTGAATAAAATTCGACTCGGAAACGCTCTGGATAAGGAATTTAATACCTCCTCCCCCCGGGCCATTCCTGGTGGAATAGCACAGAACCAGTGGCGCCAGTGGAGCAAGCTCACTTTTTTTGCTCTCATTTGATAAATAACGGAACTTACAATCTTATGATCCGCGAAGGTTTGAAAAGCACAAGTCGTGGCAGACTTCATCTTAGATTGAGTTTAATGGTAGACGAGTGGAACATTGGAGCAGTTTTAATGTAACTTGTATTTTCGTTAATTAAAAGTGAAATAGCCCCTTGAATATTGCAAGGGTCGCACAGTCAAAGTTGAAAAAGGACATAACAACGAAACTTTGGGGAAAACTCAAAGAGGGAAATTTAAACACCTTTCCCATAAGTCATGTGCCTATCTTAATATAACGAGATCTCTGCCACTTTCAGGACATCATTCTCTATAATCCTGTTTCTCAGGGGGAGGCGGTGGTGTTATTTTATGTGGTCGTTTTGTAGATTTTTCTCCGTTTCCGGTGTCGTGTCTCATAAAAATAAACGGCAAAGAGGAGCATACAAGTACTCTACATAATCCGTGTGGTGTTTTCCGGCCCCCACATATAATATCGCCGTGATGTGAATTTTAGTTGATTCTCTCCCATTCAGTGTTTGGTGGTCGGGCATTTGGAGGTGGAGAAGGAGAATGATTAAAATAACGTTGAAGTTTGTGGATAATTTCGGGTAAGTAGGTGAATGCCTGCTGCCAGATTATATTTCAAGATGTTTACTCTCTTCCCCGTCATGGTGTCAGCAATCGTTGAGAGGACATTAAAACTTTTTCAACTAAGAAAACCCGCCACCATTACGTACCGTAGCCACGACCGGCACCACGAACGCTATAACAGTATCAGCAGAACAACAACCAGGACATCATATCACATAATTTAATGGGAGAAACCCGGCAACCCTCTCCCTGATTCATGTTATCCTCTTCTTTAGATGAAACTGCCACAACAAATACACGCACTAACTAAAGGCACAATAATGCTCCAACAGGACAATATGCGGGGAGGTGGCTACAATAGCATCAAGTCCGCCGACTAATTTGCCCAAGTACAAGCAACTCAACCAAAGAGAAACAGGACGAACAAAAACAAAGCCAGTAAGAAAGAAAAAATACATCAACATCACACAGAAAATGAATCCAGCCTCATTCCTTGCCATTAAGCATGTTGGCGGTGTAAGGACAGGAAAACGCAAAAAAAAATCAAACTCTCCTTTGCGTGTCCTTTTTTTTTCTAAAAAATCATCTTCTATTCTCCTTTTGTTCTTTTATAACATCTTACAGCCTTTTTCCTTTGTTTCGAACGCATTTAAAGATGTATGCATGGGGACATGAAGGACTTTGCCCGGTGTTCGGTTTTAAGTAGACAACTAAATCCTCCGACAGGCACAAAATTTACATGTTGTCATGGAGTTTGAGGGCTTTCATTTCACCCACCCCAACCCCTGTGTCGTCTTGACAGGCATATTAATTTTTATTTCCTTCTCCATGTAGATTCACAATTCTTGTTGTTTTCGGACAAATCCTTGGCAAGCTAGTTGTCAGTTGATTGTGAGTGTATACTTCTTCCTTGAAGGCTGTATTTTAATAGCGACATTGTTGAAGGGTCATTGCGGGGCTCGGGCCGTCTAGCTGGAGACAAGATGGAAAAAGATATCATTTTGAGATTGTTTTTAATTTCGAAAGTAGAAAAGCTTTCTACGAGACTAATGAGTGCAGACGATATCTTTTTCGCTTCCTTCAACATTCCATTCGTCCTTTGATTGCGATTTCTTGCGTCTAAAGAATCATTTGAATCACTTGGAAACAAATTGACAGGGAGTTGTGGCAAATGCAGAGGAGACAAAGGAGACGAGTATCCTTCTATAATGAAAATACATATTCTAGGTTCCTTGGCTGTGTGATTTACAAATTCATTACGAAAATATAATCTAGAAGAAAGTCTCAAAACTTCTCGTCAAACACTAGTTTAATTTGAAAAGTTTTGTTATGTTCGATTAGATTCCTGTAGTCAAGTGTCGATTGGTGTTGTCTTCATCTGGCATAACATACCAACTTTTCTACTTTCGTTACTTGTGTACATATGGAGGTCGATAATTCACTGTTTGTCTAATGGCCATAGTTCCCAAAGTGTGCATTTCTAAACAGTATTATTAACAATTTCAATTTATTGTTACCGGTTGGAAAAAAATAGAATCAAAAACAGAAAACATTAAACAAATCGATCGATACATATAAATTTAAGTAAGACACATTCTGGAGTCGAGCGACACAAATATGAGTTGGATGATGTTGTGGCGATTCTAACAGATACACACACAATTCACAAGCAAAATAGTGAAGAGCACCGAACGAAAAATCGAATAAGAAAATACATCAGAACCGTATACCTTAGCGATAACATAACAATTCACATCAGTGGAGTATAGTCGAGTTTAAAAATCAAATTGAAAAATCGGCCAGTAGCCTGATGGGTAACGCTTAGTTCAATTTTTGGTGATTTAAACTGTCATAGCGTCAGTTCGAATCACACGTTCTTCCTAACTATTATTTCAAACGCTATAATGTCACGTTAAGACCAGAAATATGTCTTCCTGCGAGGAGTCTGGGCTCTCGTGCAGAAATTGTGAACCCAGATCCATGAATTGATGAATAATGTACTATTTAAAAAACCTTGAAGTGAAATTGGGTTGGGTGTTATGCGTTATTAATGAATCCGCAACGTATTATTAATAACCCATTGAAGGAACGTACTCTAACAATTCCTTCAAAAAGGAAGAATGGACAGAACAGGCAACGGTGCCGAAGCGGAGTTAGTGAGGTCATAAATCTTAAGGTTCCTACAGACCAATAAATAGTAAATAATATAATAATAGACAAACGTGAAAATGTAACCACACGTATATCTACACCTAACTGTGGGGAGGAAGAAATGCACCTGCATGGGTACTCCGTTCTGCTTCCTCCTCCATCATGTATTGTTCCACCGACGAGCACTAAACAATTCCGCCGAAGCAAAGAAATGAAACGCCGCCACGTTTGGAAACAACCAACAAAACGAACACCAAAAGTAAACACGTAAAACACACTTTTGTTTATTCTGTAGAGGTTCTTTTTATTTAAGGCTAATCGGGCTACACTTAATTAGTTTATAGTTCACACACAAAATTATACGGACGACGAACGGATGCACAAGACAAGTAAATATACGACAGTGTACACTACTGGTATAACTAAATTACTTTTTAATTAATAGCCCGATCACTCTATTCGACTCGGAATATCTACATCCCCGTGCGCGAAACGGGTACGGGAGAGATACGACGACCATGGCTGTCGGCGGCCGCCTCCGGTACCGTGGATGGCAGGCGACCCGACCGCCTTGCTGGTTGTAATACAACTCAAACGATATCCTCTCCAATAAGGATATCGTTTTTTACCTACCACCAGGGAAACGTAAAGTCTCTCTTGGTGGTATAGGAAACCAGATCTTGTAATAAAGGTCATGGTGGTATGTGTGGGATCGTTAAGATCAATGCTATTCGCACGTGCAGTGGAACAACGAAACAGGCAGGCGGCAAGGACAAAAGAAAAGGCGACCAAATGGTTCGCTCTTTAATGAGGGTCATGTTTATACGATGCCTCGTCGCTATTTTCGACGTTAGGAGAAAAAGGTGCTAAAAGAAAATTGGATGTTTATGGCATCTCTGGCTGCAATAGAAACCGGGTTCATATTTGCATTAGGACATGCTGGAGAATTTGGTTTCAGCGTCTATTGCGCTAATTATATGCAGCTGCTTGGGTTGTTTGTTGGTAAGACAAACAAAAAAGGTTGCCAGGCAATGTGTCTGAAAAGGTATATGACGCGGCTGGGAAAATAGACGGCGCGATATTTATGGTCCCTGTCATGACGGTTACATTGAATGCAATCCGAATTATTTTGTTTACTGGAATTTGTCTGGTACCGAATTGGTTCAGAATACCAAATAAGCAAACAAAGAAATCTTACGGAAAATTGTATGCGAAGGGATGCATGAAGGTAAGTCTTCTTTATAGGGATTTTATGATTACAGATGGTGATCTATATAATGCGTAAAGCATTTACAGGTACTAATACCGTTGCATTAGCAAACTTAAGGGAGTTGGGTAGTAGTTATGGGGGTTTTTCAGGTAAGTAGACCGTAGGGTTTAGCGGAAACGCTATAGTTATGTAAGTCGTTATAAAAGTCGTTTTATAACCAATACATCAGATGCTCTCTGTACCACAAGTTACTCAGACGCATTTATTTGGGGAGGCAGCTTTAACGCTAATCAGATCGGACGGCATCTTCCAGTGTGAATCGTTCAGACGAAATGCCCTCAAACCAATACCCAGCCGTATTGACCTTTAACACATACTTTTATTCGTCTGTTTCACTACCAATAATAACTAATAGCTTGCGTGCGGCATGGGATCGCCATGAGAAAGAAAAAGGTAACCTGAAGGACTTTCGTAACAAGGACTAGTATTTATTTCATCGTTGTCTCTATTTTCTGGCAGTTTTATACCACCAGAATCACCTAGACCCATAAATATGTTAGGTTGTCGATAACGAGAAGTTACCTACACTGAATGTTTCCACTGCGAAAGTGCAGATGGAGTTTTCGGCGTTTGTCGACGAACACGAATTTAAACCAACGGAAATCGTATATATTTTGTTTTTAATTTAATAAGCAAATTGTATACCACTTCACCTTTTACATTGATTCAACTGACAATCAAACTTAATTTGCTCCACATGTATGACAAGTAACTCTCATGGCACCAGACTGCAGAAGCCAAGTTATTTTTACAGCGACAAAAAAAAACCGACGCTTTCGAAATTTCTAGAAAGTTTTACGTAGGTGACACGGCTCTATTGTTGCTTTCTCTTACGTCCGCACTTTACTTGTGAGTGTTCATATACCATTGAGAACTGTGTGTGATTCCGTTCAGAAAACAAATGCTGGGGGTGAGATTATTGCATAGGTCGTTAACATTTAGGCGCAACATAGTTAAGGGTGTCGGTCGGCCTCTCAAAACAAATATCGAACGATAACAAGAGGAAAATCATACAGGCAATGTATGTCTTATATGAGCCGGGAGTGGTCTCTTCGTGCTGTCATTAGTTAAATTTGTGATGATGTGTGAACTTTTCCGTTTCTCTTTACGCAGCATTCTTCATTAGGACGCACCGGTAGTAGTGCAAAGCTCTGTATTGTGCGGCATTTTCGCAGGAACAAGAAAAGTGACTCTGCACGTTGTCCTTTTATTTTCTCTATTTCTTCTTTTTCTGCTCAAGACGAGTTATCTTCAATCCGTTACAGAGCGGGGAAGCTGTGGAACTCCCTTCCCACGCGAGTTTTCCCGGAGCGTTACAACCTGCAACTGTTCAAAAAGAACTGCAACAGTTATTTGACTCATCAATCACTCATATTCTAAAGAACCTAACCACGAGACAAAAAAGCCCTTTAGAAAAAAATCTGTCCGATAAGACAAAATTAATTGGCTCGCAAAGTACCGCTATGACACAATACCCCGGTCCTCCGGATCAATAGATAGGAATGGGATTAGAATTCAACATCTGCTTTCACACAATCTGCTCGTTGTTTGTGCTACTCCACTCGATTCACTTTCGTAAGGAAGCAGAAAAAAATATTATAAATAAATTCTGAAACAGAGTCTACAAACGTGATCTTGACAACGTGCCGTCCCGACTGCTTTTATTTTTCCGAAATTGTTGCGAGAACACATCAACAGAGAAAAAAGCTCAGGCCAAACACCCTCTGATAAAAGACAGTCGTTAATATAACGACCTGGGGTAGGCAACAGAAAGCTGACTCTTGCAAAACCATGAAGTCAGAATCGGGTTTCATGAAAATTGTATAAATATGAAGAGTGCTGTTGGGAGGCTGAAGAGCAATAAAAGCCAATTTTCAGCTATAAACATTGACGAACCGTTTTGTGAATAACAAATACCGGTTCCGGACGATGACCTACTACGGCAATCAAGAAAACATAGCGATCCACGGAGGACAGCTGTTGCTGGTTTGCGTGGTTTTGCAGTTTTTAGTTGGTGTTCAAGAAGAGATGCGAGTAAGACAACGGGCGAGTGCTGTTACCAGTGGTGATATTTTTTTTTTTTGAGAAATATAAAAGAAATTAATGTGTGTATTTTATGGTTGACTTCTACAAGGATAATCGACTGAAATAAACAAAGTTTTGTATCATTCACAGACATTAACCATTTTGTCTTTTCTTTCAAATTAAATGAAACGAACAGAAATCTATATAATAAGAACACAAAGAATCGGCATATTGTTTCGTTACATTCCTTTTTAAATCTCAGACGATAAGACCACACAAAATATACATCGCAATCGTGTGATCGTTTTTAGCTCCATAACCACAGCCATACATAATTTAAAAAATTAACTTAAAACTACTGAAAAGAATTTCCAACATGCAACATACGTCGGGAAATCAACCGGCGCCCCTTGTTAACTGCCTTGCCCTGCCACACACGTGCGCAGTACATTTCTTTGACTCATTCAAAGTTGCCCCAAGTTTTGTCCAACAGAAAAAAACGACCTGCGAATCTCGCGCCCAGTACCCGAGAAACAAATTCTTTAGCATGTAAACACGCACATAAGAATCCCACATAGGCCACCAGCATCGATACTGCGCACAATCATCGTTGTGCGAGTATCCGATTGGCTGATGGGACAAGTCGCCCTAACGACGGGCAAACAATTTGCGCAGCTGTAGGCACACAGAAATAATGCCCTTCTTCTTATTTCTTTTTGTTTTGTTTTCGTTTGCCACGACTCGGCAACACGAATTACCATGCGTCCTCGCCGTGATCAACTCAGAGAGATCCTCTCCGATTGGTCGGGGCAATAGAAACTTCCCGTTTCTCTCAAAAGACGAAAACCCACTCTTAACGGATGGCTGACTCTGCACGGGTCATTTTTCGTCAGTCGGAATTGAGCGCGCATCGCTCTTCAACTTTTCTGAGTCGAAATTCCCCCCTAAGTTTATACATATTGTGGAACTATCTTAATCAATTAAAGTAAATCAAAGTGCTGGTTAATTCTTACGTAGTACCAGAAGGATTCTCGAAGTTTATACATATTGTGGAACTATATTGGACAGTGCCAGTGATTTACCGTGCAGCTTAATTTTTGTATTAAACTCAAATTACACTAAACCCTTTTGTTAAATTCAAATCATACCAACTTGTGTATATTAAATCAAACTACCCTGGACTTTTTGTTGAAATCAAACAATACTGCATTTTGTTTATTAAAATCAAGCTATGCTGAACATCTTGTTAAAAATCGAATAATACTGAATTTAGTTTATTAAAATCAAATTATACTGAACCTGTTTGTAACAGGTTATTGCACCATTACAATAAATGAGCAAACCACAACAGAAGACAGCGTGATTTATTTTCCACCAAGAGCGGCTTACATCTGAATAATCGTAGGGGGATGAGTGAACCCGTGCCCCTGCTGGCACCCCGACCCATTTATTAGAGAAACAACCAAAAAACATAACAACAACGAGACCCCCCACAGGTTAATAGCCTTTTAATTACGAGGGAAGGAATCCAGAGTATCTTCGACTCATTAAGAAGCAAAACGGCAGTGGGAATAGATGGAGTACCTAACATCGTACTCAAGAGCCTGCCCCCAATGGCAATAGATATAATATACACGGTCCTATTTAACAACGCGTTTAATAATGCATATTATCCCGCGCGTTAGAAAACGGCTATCATTAAGCCCATCCCAAAAAAGGGCAAAGACTGTACAAACCCAATGAACATGCGTTCGATAAGTTTACTCCCAAGCATCAGTAAAGCATTTGGAAAGACTATTAACAAAGCTCTGGTAAAATGGGTAGTCGACAACAACATCATTTCAAATAACCAGTTTGGCTTTAAGGAGGGTCATGAAACCACACATGCCGCAGCTAAACTGGTCACTGAAATACAATGGGATAAATTTTGGAACCAATGCACAGGCTCCTGTCGAATCGACTTGGAAAAGGCCTTTGATTACGTCTGGATCGAAGGGTTATAATACAAACTGGTCAGACATGGCATACATAAGCCTTTACTATATGTACTTTACGATATGTTAAAGGACAGGAGGTTCATGGTCAAAAATGGTAATGTGACCTCTAATAAAACGTATAATATCAAGAATGGCTTGTAACAGGGAGCGGTACTTTCCCCGATTCTTTTTAACATTTACATTAGCGACTTATTAGATGCACTTGTGGGGAGGAAGTATGTACCAACATGGGCACTCTGTTCAGTTCCTCCTCCATCATGCGCTAAACGGCTCCGGCGCGAATTATCCATCAACGGTAGGAATAAAGGTTGGTCTACGACGCGGGGCGGACACAGCACAGGAATGATTAATCGAAACACACTGAATATTGTTTATTTATTAAATGGTTTCCTTTTATTTAATGTTTTGTTATTACAAGCCGGGAAAACAACTTAAACTTTAAATGTACACTTATTGCTGACTTAAGTTCTTTGTTTTTACTTGGTGAACAGTTTTCACACAACACTAAAATAACGGCACGTTAACAGGAATCAAAGTAAGGTAAGCAGCACGACTAAACGACAAGAAAACTCGTTTGTAAGCGCATCCCCGCACCTGGCGGAGAGCGGGAGTGAACCAACCGTCGCGAACGGTGGTTGTAATAGGACTCCCCGATATCTTGCTCGTTCAGAGCTCACTCGCTCATCGTGATCATGGTGGTATGTGTACTTAGAACAAAGTAAGACATAAAGTGCATTCCTAGGATACGATTCCGGTAAAGCAAATAAAACCGAAATCGTCGGATGCCAATGGAATCTTTGTTGGAACATGTGCGGCTAAACAAAGAGACGATGATCCGATGTGAAAATGTGCTAATTGGTTTTAGCTAGGTTACTGGGAAATGGTGTTTATGGCATCGCTAGTAAGGGTACGTATTGAATACCTATTTGCATTGTTTATGCTTGGATTTGAATTGATGCCAAGGGACGCGGAATGCGTATTTGCTTAGGGTTGCACATTGTGCGAGTCAGGGAATTTTATTGCTGGGAGAAAAACGTCGCCAGCCAATGTATACATAAAGAAATTTATCGTATACATGAATGAAGGTGGGAATAGGCGACGCCATGATAATTATCTCTAGCTGGAATGGTTACAGGATATGTGAAGCGGGGTTTTTCTTTTCAGGATAATTTATGATTAGGAAAGTAAGAACTCTTACAAGGGATTTGTAAGCGAAGGAATGCTTGAAAAGGTAAGAATTCTTTTGCAGGTACTAATACTGTTGCATTAGCGAACTTAAGGAAGTTGGGTAGTAATTATGGGGGTTTTTTCAGGTAAGTGGACCGTAGGGTTTGGCGGAACCGCTACACACTCTCGCAAGCTATGGCGTACGCAGACGATCTCATAATTTACAGAACAGCTCCGAAAGTTGAGATCATAAATAATTTAATACAGCGAGACTTCAACAACGTGCAGCGCTATTGCGATGACTGGAAACTTAAGATCAACTTCCAGAAATGTGAAGCCATCCTATTTAGAATCCCATTATATAAAGCCACGAACGACACGAAAAACTGGCGAAAGCTAGTTATCGTGGGACTGTGGGTTCGGGGTCTTGTTATGTGCAACCTAGTGCACAAGTTCACTCCGCAAAAATAAAATGACTCCAAATTCTTTATTTATTTCTATTTTTATTGCAATTCTGAACTCAAGGCGTACGAACGCTGAATTTAATTTGATATAACGGTTAATTGTTTAGTCTAATGAACATAAAGTAATTGTTAAGAACTTAAGGCGTGAGAACACTGCATTCCATTTGGTAAACTAGTTAATGATTTATTTGAAACTGACTCACGTCTGTCGCAGATGGTGGTGAAACTAGATCCGACTCTGATGGTGATTGATTTCCGACTAACTTTAAAAATGCCAATCACCTTCAACAAACAGAAAAAAAAAAACGACGCCTTGTAATCCATGGTCCAATACAACGGACACAGGAAGCGATCCCCGACGACCGATCCCAGTGAGGAATGACATACACACCAAGGTTACCTCGGCTGTTTATGCTGAGCATCCCTCAGCATGCGGACCGTGGACATAAAGATACATTGGTCTGGTTCGTGAGCAACGTCTGCAGCTGGGGCGAACCATCAATCACGAGGGTGTTTACATTACCCTAAACTGCGCACAGCACATGGGCTGCTCGTGCATATGACCGTAGCCGTAGTAGGGGTCGAATTCCCGTGTGTATGTTTGCCTTGATAACAATTCTGTTTCCCTCGGCAACCAGGCGCGAAGCATGATTCTTCCTGGGGGTCCCATGATCGGCCGACATGCACGCCGATAGGTAAGCAAAATCAAAAAACTGAGAATAACAACCGAAAGGGTTGCAGCTGTGCAATATTGTTAAAGTGGACGTTGGATGTTTATACGATCAGCATCTCCGCCGATCGTACATCCCTCGTTGGCAAGTGGTGCAGCATTTTCGCTGTTGCTATATTTGTTTGGTTTTCGTGGGGCAGCTTGGCATGGTTCTTACATTGCCTGTAGATTGGTTTTGCGACCGAGTTGCTCGTTGTAAAACAGAAAAGAGAGAATAAATAATTTAAGTTTATATCGGTTGCTTGGTGATGCAACCGAATTGCCTTTCAGAAACATGGGTGCTTCATGTAAGCATGCCTTTAGGAAAAATGATTGTTTGGGCTAATGCAATAGCTTAAGTAAAGTAAAAATAACAAATTCGTGGTCTTCTAACTTTTTCCAGGAAGAGGAAACACTACGAAATACGTAAACACACATCTATGCTGGACTCATGAAACATTGTTTGGAAAATGTATATATTATTATAATAATTACCTGTAAACAGTTGTTACAAAATTAATTTTAAGTCACTGTATCACTTAAATGTACAAATTAGAATTACGGTTAATAAAAACAGTTTAAAAAACAAACACAAAATAGAATGCAATACAGATGAGCTATGTTGATCGCCCTGGTCACGTGGGACAGGTTATTTTATTAAGCATTCAGCTTCTTGTTAAAAAAGTAAAACATAATCATTAATTGTGTTACAACCAAGAAAGAACGACAACTTACATAATATAATCCTGAGTGATACATTAACATCCAAGAATTTTTATTATCAGAGAATGCTGAGATGTTTGTTTGGAGTTAGAAGCTATTTAATAAGGGTCTATGGAATGCACAAATGTCCTAAAAGCGCTCGTGTTAATTATTGCGATACAATATTTTACTAACACTAATAAAAAATTGTTTTTTTTTGGATTCACCCTTCATACGATACGTCGCAAAGTGAACAATAGTGTATACCATGGCTCGATTCTCGAATTGAGACACATGTAACATTAAAGTGTAACCACTAATGTTAACATTTAATATTCAGTTATCGGCAGCTAAATGGCCAAGATTTTGTACTAGTTATTAGTACTTTATTATTATTACAATATAATACCTGAGAGTAACCCCAGATATTAACATTTATTATTCAATTATCTAAGCATGCGTTTGTTTATATTATTTATCTTTTATTAGGCCCCACGTTGGGCGCCAAAATGTTGTATTTTATTTGTACAACACTTAATATTTATTTATCGCGATTTGATTTGATTGGACATTTATTTATCGTTATATTTGTGGCTATTTTGCTCTTAGATTTTGGCAGGTTCATGCGGCTTACTGTTAACGGGAATGTTACTCACCCAGTGTAGCTTAATTTTACCAGGGCACGGTTTCTCCTCGGCGACAGGCTTCTCTGGTGGTCGAGGTTCCGAGATTGGAAGAAAACACTTTACTACTCGTAAACTGAGACCGTGTAGGATCTTCGTAATACGAAGCCGACTGCAGTGGCCTTGGGACATGGGTCAAGTGTATGCCTTTGGCATGGATGGGTCATGATCGCAACGTATGCGATATGAATTAATTGTCCGTGGAGAAGGCTTTGCTTCTGAATGAATGCGAACTTGTATTGTTTGCTTTGTATGCAAAATACGAATTTCAATTGGTGGAAAGGCGAGTATTGCATTATATGCAGAATACTTTGATATAGATGGAATCATAGGAATATATGTTGGAATCTTAATTGTTTGAGAGGGGGTGTAAAGCGAGGTGTAATACTCAAGATCATTTTACGGGTGCAATGGCCATTTAATTTCGTAAATGGAGTACAAGGACAGGAACCTAAGACGATGACTCTGTAGATATTATTAAGTTGTATACGCTTTACTTTGTTACTCAATAGAAATTACACTGCAATTAAAAAGTGTATATGGTTTACATTTTTGAATGTATTGGCTCCAACTATTTTGCGGTGCATCCTAAATAACTACAAAGTCTTCATATTGATCTGCTCTTGACTTTCTGGTGATTTTCAAACAGCTTTTCTCAACTCACCCATAAAAACATAAGGACTAGAATATCAATTAATCTTCAATGGCCTAGTAATGATGTTATTCAAAATTATATGTTCTCGTGTTCATACCCTTAAGCGTGTGGGCACTTGACATCGATATTGACAAATGACTACAAGTGCCGCTCCTCAAGAACACATGCGGCACTATTATGCCTTGAAATGTTTTCTCTTATAGCGACTATTTGCTATACACAATTTTCGCAAAGCCAGAAACATATCCTTGATGTGTTCCTCTGTGGGCCGCCTGGTGGCGCCCATTAACTAGACACTGTGTTTTGCACGTTTAGCAATTACATCTCCCTGTTAGGGGGACCTCAATGTGCGCGTTCAATTTGAAATATATCACACACACAAGTGATGATGACCGCCGGCCGCTGGTTACCGATCTAAACCTAGACCGTTCGATCCTCGGTTTAATTGAAATATCCTTGCAACGGTGTGCAAAGGGAAAATCCAATATATTCGAATGATGATCGCAGCACAGCAAGACACGGCGACGTGTGCATTACGGACTTCGTGATCGACCGACATGCTTGCTTGTTTGTTCGCCCTCTGCATTGGCGGTTCAGATATACATGGCGAATCGGTGTTCAGTATGACGCTGATGATCATCGGTGGTCGGTGGGTGCCCTAACATGTTTGCAATTAAATCTCCCCCCAATAAATCGTCATACTCCTTGGAGTGGTGATCACAACACTGCACTGGGTTGAGTTGATCATCCAGTTGGCGGAAGCTGAGGAATGAGTCTGGAAGGGAATTGCAAATGGATTCTAAATTGTGAACTTCATGCGCGATGAACAAATTTGTATATATAAATATATTTCCAGGGGGGGAAAGGCGATGCGAGTCATTTGTGATCGAAGTGCCATTCAGAGGTTGGAAAATGTAGCCAATGTCTTGCTTGAAGATAACGTATAGAAACTGCTGCTGATAAACATTCTTGTTGTGCCAGGGAAATGTGCATCACAAAATTTGTGGGACTAGCCAGTTGTGGCTTAGCGGTGTAAAAATTTCTCAATAGATGGTTCATTCAATTGGGAATGTCTGGCTTTTTTTTGAAAGTGGTTATACAGAAGAAGCTAGTTAGCGTAATGAAGAGCCTCTGCAAACTATTCAAACTCTTCTTTCTGATATTTGTTCTATTATAACTTCTTTCTTTTCTAAGTATCTCACTTTTGTCTATTGTAGATTTAAAAAAATCGCAAACAAATATGCTATGAGCGGTTTTTGTATATATATTTTTTTCATAAGTAGTGCAATTGGCAGGATTGTTGAGACGAGTGCAAGTGACTGCTTAAGGTACTAGTGAACATTACAAAGTCGTTTCTTAGTATACATTTTCCGATTTTTTTCCTCAAAACCTTTATTATTTGTCGTGATGCAATTTTATTTTCCAAAATATTTGACATGTAAACAATAAAAAAATATGTTTTTTAATTTCGATAATTTATACATATAACATATATATGGAAGTTAAGTCCCGAAAAAGAATGATGGACAGTTAATCGCTGATGATAGTGAAGAACGTGTGATTCGAACTGACGCTATGATAGTTAGAATCACCAAAAATTGAACCAAAGCGCAACCCATCAGGCCACCGCCGTGTGTACGAATTCGATTTCTAAACTCAAGTACATTCGACTGATGTGGATTTGTTATGTTATCGCTATGGTATACGGCTCTGATGTATTTTCTTATTAGATTTTCGTTCGGTGTTCTTCACTATTTGCTTGTGTATTGTGTGTGCATCTGTTAGAAACGCCACACATATCTTTTATCGGAGTCTACCTCAATATGTAAAAAAAAGATAATATGTTGCACGATGCAACTAGTACTGTCGAGAGTATTCATTGTAATACTTTATTAAATAACTCTCTGCCCTCTACGCGCTAAGTGTTAGCTTGTGTCATAACCATTGATCCCAACATATATTACGGTTTTTTGTGACACAAAAATGCTGCAGCGAATTCAAGAGAACAATACAACAGTACTGCTCTTGATCAGAAACAACAGTCCTGGAGAGAAGAGGACCGATAATAACGGAAACAATCGAACAAAGGTGGAGATTAGAGGCGAGAGATCGAGAAACCATAACAAAAAATACAAAAGAAGAAGATCAAGTAAAAGAACCAAAGAGGAGGACAGTCTTTAAAAGCGACGAAGTGAAGACGAATTTCAGCTTTACCAAAATTCGAACTTTATAATTAGTTGGCCACACAAAACTTGGGAGGAAAACAGATTAAAGGATTGCGACGATTGTCAATTTAAACATCACCTGGAGAAAGTTTATTCGTATGAATACCCTCGCGATAAAGCAAACAAAAGATCTTCAAGCTGGTGAGAAAAGAAACATCATGGAGCGGAACGAGCAAAAGGGAGTACATGCAATTACATACGTTTAAGACAGAAGAAAGGACAACAATAATTGTCGAGTGAAGCAAGTTCAGTAAAATTCAAAGTTCACGTGCGTCAAAAGGATCATCGCTAACTTGACAAAGAATCAGGGGCAAGAAACTACCAGCAAGTTGATGACAACTCTTGGTGTTCTCCTGGGCAGTCCATTCGCAGAAATCATCTCGACGCCGCAGTGTTCCTGCCAACCAACCTACATTCGGATTAATTTATCTAATCGCAGCACTGTTTCAACCAACCAAACGACGTAGAGATTCATCTTGTCCACAGTTCGTGCAAAGTACTACCCCAACACCGAATAACAGTGAGTAGATACATGTTTTTCACGACGTGATCTGTACACACAGCATACACTTTCCCGTAGTAAACAGAACTTCACACACCATCACGATTCCGCATAGAGCACAGGCACACTCGCCTGCTCCGACGTTCTCTCGTTCGCTCTGTCGTTAGCACACGAAACTGGTCGTAACGAAGTTACTGAGAAGGGAGTTGTGTAGCGTCTCTAACAGATACACACACGGTACACAAGCAAATAGTGAAGAACACCGAACGAAAATCGAATAAGAAAATACATCAGAGCCGTTTACCATAGCGATAATATAACAATTCACATCGGTGGAATATACTTGAGTTTAAATATCGAATTCAAAACACGGCCAGTAGCCTGATGTGTTACGCTTAGGTTCAATTTTTGGTGATTCTGACTGTCATAGCGTTAGGCTAGAGGTAATCTGCGCTTACAACCCCACCCAACGCTGACTGCTCTTGTATGATTTCATTGCCACCATGCTTCCATCCACGTAGTTCGAGAGTGCCACCGAGACTTTAGTTATCTCGAGACCGAGTCGAACATTCTCATAGATGTGGATGATCATGGTTGTCGCAAAACATCCAAAGGCGCGAGACACGATGACGTGTCTGGCTGCGTCGACCCTATATCCCCCCTTTTTTTAAACTTGAGTTCAAGGGTCCCCTTAGCCCCCCCCCCCCCGCACACCCCCGCCAGCTAGGATTAATTTTAGGGGCTGAACCATATTTCCCGTGAAGGGTATCTAACCCCTCACATTCGCAATTCAACCATAGCCCGCATCGGACGTGTTAAAAGACCACCGTTTTCGCTCATACGATGGATGTATATAACTTTTAAATGACAAACATACAATTACATTACTAACTAAAGTGCTGTTTATCACATAACCGATGTGTCTTAATATCACGAAAATATCGGCTTACACCCTGTGAATATTCAGTTACAAAAACGTGTATATAAAAAACGGGCAATCTACTGATCTGATAAACCTCATCTAATTCAGAAAAGAGAACGAAGCCACGAAATGGAAATCAGTAACGTGACGTGTTGTGACAATTAAAACCAAGTACAACAACAATAAACAAACAAAACGAATGTTACAAGTGACAATTCAACATTTTACAGTGCATTAAATATAATTAAAAAAAAAACGTGCATACAAAATCACGTCAGTGAGGTGCAAAAAACAAAGTAACAACAAAAAAAATCGAACACCGAAACAGCAAGCAACACAGCAGCAGCAAAGCAACAATAACAACGGAAAAATAAGGATGCCACCAATCAGCACAATTGATATTGAGTGTAAGGAATTGATAAGTCTCTGTAAGCTAGCTATAGGAAACAATTTTGTAGTTAAAAGACTGACACAGGCATGCCATTCAAACCTATGCGGTGGCAGACCATGATAAAATTGAAGAACTCTTAAAAAGGGCCACCGCAAAATTTTACTCTTTCACGCCGAAACAAACGAAGAGCGTAACGGTTCTATTAAAGGGTGTCGACCCTGAAATGGAACCGGGGGCTCTGCTCGAAATGCTTCAAAAGCTGAAGCACGAAGATCTCGAGTTTACTGCGGTAAAACCGTTCACCACAACCAAGGCAAGAAGGAAAAACCGCAGGCTACCCTTGTTTTTAGTTCAACTAACACCCAGCAATAGAATTGGTGGTCTAATAAAAATTACAGTCTTGGATCATCAAATTGTCACATGTCGTAATCTGTATTAGAAAAGAGATCCATCATAAAGTTATATATAGTGGAGAAGTGAGCAGGTTCCGGGTGCTGGAAGCCTGTATCGTACGCATACCCCTTCAGCAAGGATGGGGTTGGTATGCGATTGCGGTCTATGCACCTGAGGAGCACCAACACAATCTATTTATAGCAGAGCTTGAGACACTCTTTCGATGCTTAGAATTGCACCTGGACAAACATTATTTTATCCTAGGTGGAGATATGAACGGGAAGCATAAAAATTGGGGAAATTATATACCTAATGCCAAAAGGAAATCAGGTGGCTGGTTGGTTAGATGAGTATCATATTGAATATAGAACTGACATGCTAGCTACGGAATATCCATCGTTCCCTAGAGGTAGATCGTTCTTAGATATCTTGCTAATCGACTCACGACTGAGATTACTTAACACCAACAGACGAAACACAAACTGTTTACGGACAATTGAAACGACAGTGACCACTGTGCATTCACGGAAGTAATAGAACTCCCGAATGATCTCTAAGCTCTGGAGGAATTCGTGTTCCCGCAACCCTATAACTACGGGGCAATGCGATGGCCCCGGTACACCAGATCATTAACAAGAGAACTCCGTTCGAACGACTTTAATCTGCCAGCAAACGGAAGCCTGAGAAATGACGAAATCGACAAATACATTCAACAAATGGACGAAACTGTAAAACGAACAATGCACAAAACATTTCCCAAAACAACAGTTACGAATCACATAAACATGTACAGAAACACAACAATTAACGCACGCCCCAAGAAAAGAGCAGACTGCTATTGAAACTGAAACAATTACACAGACAGTTTACAGACAGACAAGACCAGGAGATAATATCACTGAAATCCCGGTTAAAAAACCTCTAACAATTACTTTAAGCTAACTATAGATTAGCAACAAATTTGTATTGGAACAACAGAATTCGAGCTATAAAAACTAATAACCAGAATATGTTCCCACAAATAAATAAAATATCCAGGAGGAATAATCAAAACAAGATTCAGTGTCTCGAAATTCCACGTACTGATGTAAACAAGCAGCTGCTAACCAACATTGGCATAGATACAGAGAACGCTATCCTCAATAGTGAGCTCTTCGTGATCGAAGATCCTTTGGAAATGTATGTCTTTTAGGAATGTCAATCGACATTAATGCCAATGGTGAGGCTAATAGCCTTTTAATCACAAGGGAAGGAATACAGAGTATCTTCGACTCATTAAGAAACAGAAAGTCAGTGGGAATAAATGGAGTCATTCATTTCATTTTTAAATTTTTTTTTTATTTTCTTTCTATATTCTTAGTTTCTAAATTAAAGGCTAGACAAAAAATGCTTAAATTCTAGCTTAATTATCTTATATTATAACTAACTGGTCCTTCGCAGACGCTCTAAGCTAAACATTACTTAATATTTGTATAATTTGCCTTTCGGCGGCAGAACTTTGTGGCAATACTTATAATTATTTGAAAGACAAAGAAAAATTTGAAAAACTTTGTCAATTTTTTTTGTTTTTTTTTTCTTAATTTTATGTAATATCACTTAGCTTAACTTAACTTAAATCTTATACTACCCTAATTCTAGAAAAGCTAAGTATATGTAAGCTAGCTGATTTTTTTTTTTTTTTTACATTTCTGTATTTATTGACCATAAATAATTTTTACAATAAGCAATACAGATAACTTATGATACCTTAGCTATAATTGTTTACATATACTTACTAGTACATTTTTCAAACAATATGATAAAAGTTATATATTGGTTATGGATTAAGATTTTAGTGGGTAGAGCTTCCTGGAAAAGGTCAGAAAACCAGGATATAGTTATTTACTTAACCTATGCTAAATTGCTTAACTTAACTTAACTTATCTTAACTTAGTCTAGTTACCTAATTATTATTGAAATAAGTTAGTGTGGTGTGGAAGGGAGTAGCATAGTGATCAATGGGTTAGTGAGGATATTGTCAGTCAGGGATGTGGGTTGGGGAACTAATTTCCGTTTGTTCGTTGAAACGCAAAATATTGGAGAAGGGTTGAATATTACTATATTTAAATTGGTGAGGTGAAAGCTCTGTATTGTGGTATACAATCTCATTAGAGTTATTAACCAATCTGCCAGAGGTGAAGAACGTTCTGATGTGGAGACAGTTCGGGTAGGCAGTTCGGTTATCTGACGGAGTCGATGTGAGCGCATTTATTATCGGGTTGGGATTATTGGGAAGATTTTCGATAAATTTGATGGACAGTTCGAGGAAGCGTCGATCTATGCGTTCAATATTAGCGGCATAGTAGAGCGAACTACTGTTGTAATATTTGTGGGAGTTGGGATGTCTGTTGAGGCCAGTGATCAGTCTGAAGCATTTCCTTTCGAAGATGCGTAGCTTCTCCATTTGGGCGGGTGTGATATGGTACCATATCGGGCATGCATATGTGAGAGTGGGTCTGATTATCTGTTTGTAGATAAGTGATTTAACTTTGGGAGAGAGACCATTCGGCTTGTACATCACTTTTCTGCAGAGATTAAGTTGAATTGCGGCTTTGCGAATCGAGTTTTTGGTGTGGGCGGAGAAGGACAGATTGTTGGTGAAGGTTATTCCCAGGTACTTTAAGGTTTTGGAGGGTTTAATTATATTGTTATTTAACTTGATTCTGATTTTGTTATGGCAGCGTATGGTGTTGTTAGTACAATTCGCATTTCTGCCTTTAAACACTATGAGTTGAGTTTTGGCTGGGTTGAGTCGGATTTTCCACTTAGTAAAATATGCAGAGAGATTCGGGAGATAGCTGTTAATACAGTTTCTTGCCTCTTTGACAAACTTGTTGCTTGAATAAATTAAAGTGTCATCGGCATAATTCAGCATTACTGTATTAGGTGACAGTGGCTGCGGGGTGTCTGAAGTATAAAGGAGGTATAATAACGGTCCGAGAATGGAACCTTGAGGAACACCCGCGGTTATACTGTATGGTGTCGAAAGAGTTGAATTTATTTTCACCATGAACTTTCTATCAGAAAGGTAGGAAGCGAGAAGTTTTATGGTGTGGGTGTTTAATCCGAACATTGAATGTAGCTTATAGAGCAGTCCTGCAATCCAAACGCAATCGAATGCTTTTGCTATGTCGAGAGAGACGCATACTGTAGGGGATTGGTTTTGGAGATTCATTGTTACATCATGTGTCAGTTTTAGCAGAGCATGACAAGTTGAGTGTTGTGGACGAAAGCCAAATTGAGAATTCGGAATAAGGGAGTTGTCTCTAGCAAATGAGAGAAGATTTTTATATATCTTACATTCCAAAACCTTACTAAGCGAATTTAGCTGTGATATGGGTCGGAAGTTAGCCGGGTTGTTGGAAGAACCGGATTTACTAATAGGGACTATCACCGCTGTTTTCCAACATTTTGGGAAATGTGAAGCGTTTAAAGCTAGCTGATGATAGTGTGATTCTATACCGACTTTGGTATCCAGGTCTTTATATGCCATTCAACCACCAGAACTGTTGACGCTGTCTAATACGATCGTCCCGGTCTCTGTGGGAGATAGCCCTACTGAAGCGCAGGAGCTCTTCTTCGTTACTTCCCGGTCGTAGCACAATCGCCCGTCTACGGATGATCTACTTACATGATAGATCAGCGGAATTCCGGATCTATCCTGTATAAGCCCTTTCATGTCCAAATCAAGGAACGCCTCTGGTGGAACAAAACCGTTGCGACGCACGCTCTCATAGTACAGGGTATTTGGATAATAAGCCCCGAAAATTAGGTCATTGGACGAGCATATTGCTCTCGCAATATGTCCTCTGATTAATTTAATCATAAAATTATCCACCCTATTTATGCAGGCTTCATTATATAAAGTCTCATTTGAGTAATACTTTTTATAGTCCGATTCCGGTGTTCGATATAATCTGAGACAGGTTCTCAGACACTTCCTTTCGAACGCCCGAATCTTTTCCATCAAATTTGGACCTATGTTAAACCATACTGGACAGCCATATATGAGCATTGGCCTGTTTAGCGTCATGTAGCATATGACTTTTACCCTGCTGTCAAGTTGGCTACTGTGAAATAGCCTCCTTGTCATAGCAAACGTTTTTCTAGCCTTGATCAGAGCAGCCTCTACATGTCTGTTGAAATACAGATATTGGTCTAGCCAGATGCCAAGGTATTTAACTAAACTCTTGGTTTCCAGTTTATCTCCATGCGGTCCCACGATAACTAGCTTTCGCCAGTTTTTCCTTGTGTCGTTCGTGGCTTTATATAATGGGGTTCTAAATAGGATGGCTTCACATTTCTGGAAGTTGATCTTAAGTTTCCAGTCGTCGCAATAGCGCTGCACGTTGTTGAAATCTCCCTGTATTAAACTATTTACGATCTCAACTTTCGGAGCTGTTCTGTAAATTATGAGATCGTCTGCGTACGCAATAGCCTGCGGGAGTGCATCTAATAAGTCGCTAATGTAAATGTTAAAAAGAATCGGAGAGAGTACCGCACCCTGTTGCAAGCCATTCTTGATATTATACATTTTATTAGAGGTCACATTACCACTTTTGACCACGAACCTCCTGTCCTTTAACATATCGTAAAGTACATATAGTAAAGGCTTATGTATGCCATGTCTGACCAGTTTGTAATACAACCCTTCGATCCAGACGGCATCAAAGGCTTTTTCCAAGTCGATCAGACAGGCCCCTGTGCATTGGTTCCTACATTTATTCCATTGTATTTCGGAGACCAGTTTAGCTGCGGCATGTGTGGTTTCATGACCACCCCCTAAAGCCAAACTGGTTATTTGGAATAATGCTATTGTCGTCTACCCATTTTAGCAGAGCTTTGTTAATGATTTTTTCAAATACTTTACTGATGCTTGGGAGTAAACTTATCGAACGCATGTTGATTGGGTTTGTACAGTCTTTGCCCTTTTTTGCGATGGGCTGAATGATAGCCGTTTTCCAACGCGCGGGATAATATGCATTATTCAACGCGTTGTTAAACAGGACCGTGTATATATCTATTGCCTTTGGGGGCAGGTTCTTGAGTACGATGTTAGGTACTCCATCTATTCCCACTGACTTTTTGCTTCTTAATGAGTCGAAGATACTCTGGATTCCTTCCCTTGTGATTAAAAGGCTATTAGCCCCACCATTGGCATTAATGTCAATTGACAGATTATCGTCACTGAATTCCGTAAAACCCGGATTCTCCGATTGCCAATGTGAAATTTCATTCCGGAGGTGCAGGTGATTCAGTCGAATTCTGTCCTCCAGGTCATGATTTCGGTGAATGCTTTCATTCACCTTGTACATTTCCTGAAAGACAGCTCCCACAGCGTTCGCCTTCTCCAAAGGATCTTCGATCACGAAGAGCTCACTATTGAAGATAGCGTTCTCTGTATGTATGCCAATGTTGGTTAGCAGCTGCTTGTTTACCTCAGTACGTGGAATTTGGAGACACTGAATCTCATTTTGATTATTTCTCCTGAATATTTTATTTATTTGTGGGAACAAATTCGGGTTATTAGTTTTTATAGCTCGAATTCTGTTGTTCCAATACAAATTTGTTGCTAATCTATAATTAGCTTTAAGTAATTGTTGGAGGTTTTTTAATTGAGATTTCAGTGATATTATCTCTTGGTCTTGTCTGTCTGTAAACTGTTTGTGTAATTGTTTTAATTTCGATAGCAGTCTGCTCTTTTTCTTGTGGAGTGCGTTTATTGTTGCGTTTCTGTACATGTTAGTGTGATCTGTAACTGTTGTTTTGGGAATTGTTTTGTCCATTGTTCGTTTTACGGTTTCGTCCATTTGTTGAATGTATTTGTCGATTTCGTAATTTGTCAGGTTTCTGTTTACTGGCAGATTCAAGTCATTCGAACGAAGTTCTCTTGTTAATGATCTGGTGAACCGCGGCCATCGCATTGCCCTGTAGTTATAGGGTTGCGGGATCACGAATTCCTCCAGATCTGCGAGCTCGTTCGGAAGCTCTATTACTGCCGTGAATGCACAGTGGTCGCCGTCGTATTCAATTGTCCGTAAACAGTTTGTGTTTCGTCTGTTGGTGTTAAGTAATCTCAGTCGTTAGTCGATTAGCAAGATATCTAAGAACGATCTACCTCTGGGGAACGATGGACATTTCGTAGCTAGCAGGTCAGTTCTATATTCAATATGATACTGATCTAACCAACCAGCCAACTGATTTCCTCTGGCATTAGATATATAATTTCCCCAATTTCTATGCTTGGCGTTCATATCTCCTCCTAGGATAAAGTAATTTTTGTCCAGGTGCAATTGTAAGCATCGAAAGAGTGTCTCGAGCTCCGCTATAAATAGGTTTTGTTGGTGCTCCTCAGGTGCATAGACCGCAATCGTATACAAACCCCTTCCTTGCTGAAGGGGTATGCGGACGATACAGCCTTCCAGCACCCGGAACCTGCGCACTTCTCCACTATATATTACTTTATGATTGATCCCTTTTCTAATAAAGATTGCGATTTTTTGCCGGGTCACACTTCTTACCATTATTTCTCAGAATTTAGGACATCCTCGATAGTTAGCGGGATGTCCCTCATTCCGACACACTGCGCATTTAGAAGGGCTTTGTCTTCTACCCTTTCTTTTCCCAGAGGGCATTCTTCTGCCTTATGGTCCTTTCCGCATTTTACGCGACGGCACTGCATTTCACAGTTAGCCGCCGCGTGACCAAACCTTTGGCAACGGACACATTGCAGGATGTCTCTGCCTTTTTTTTAATTTGTCCCATGTGACCATTTGATGATCCAAGACTGTAATTTTTCTTAGACCACCAATTCTACTGCTGGGTGTTAATTGCACCAAAAAAAAGTGTAGCTTGCGGTTTTCCCTTCTTGCCTTGGGTGTGGTGAATGGTTTTACCGCGGTGAACTCGAGATCTTCGTGCTTCAGGGTTTGAAGCATTTTGAGCAGAGCCTCCGGATCCGTTTCAGGGTCGACACCCTTTAATAGAACCGTTACGCACTTCGTTTGTTTCGGCGTAAACGAGTAAAATTCCGCCGTGGCTCTTTTTAAGACCTCTTTAATTTTGTCGTGGTCTGCCACCGTATATGTTTGAATGGCGTGCCTGTTACCCGCCAGTCTTTTAACTGCAGAATTGTTACCTATGGCTAGCTTACAAAGACTTACCAATTCCTTACAGTCAACATCTATGGTGTTGATTGGTGGCATCTTTATTTTTCCGCTGATATTGTTGTTTTGCTGCTGCTGTGTTGCTTGCTGGTTCGTTGATCGCTTTTGTGTTGGTAGTTGCTGTTGATGTTGCTGTTGATGGTGAAATTGTTGCTGTTGGCCGACTTTTGGCTTTAGCTTTTGTAGTTGTTGCAGGTTTTGTTCTTGTTCGAGCGCCGCTAATTTTTTCTTTCGGCGTCTCTCTTGTAATCGGGCTCTTGCCATCGCCAGTTTCGCCTCCAATTCACTTATCTCTTCCTCTTCATCCTCAGACTCTGAGGATGCAAGAGAAGCGAATGTATTATTTGCCCCATATATGTTAAAATTGGAGGGGAAGGGAAGCTCACTGTCGTCCGCCAATTGTTGATCTCCTTTATCCATCGTCAATTTCGCGGTTTTGCTTCGCGTCACAATGGAGTTTTTCAGGGCGCCTTTTCGTTTGTGCGTTGTCGTGTTTTTATCGTCCTCCGTGTTCATTCTGGTTATTTCCAGTTTGTTTTCATTAAAAAAAACAAAGGCGACCTTTTGAACCACGGCAAGCTGATTTCTCCCGCAGGCTGAGTTGAACTCGCCTACCGTCGGCTAAGAGTCAGTAAGCTTGCACTCGCGCCAAACGATGATTTAAAAATTGCTTTCTTAACAAGCAATATATTATTTGTTTTAATTTTCGCGTTTGCGACCGAAGTGTTATCTTTTTATTGTTTTTGTTTTTATTGTCTCAAACACTTTTTGCGCCCCACTCAACTGTTTTTATATGCACTTCTTTTTGATTATTAATGCACTGCGAGATACTGATTTGTCACTTTTAGCTTTCGTTTTTGTTGTTTTATTGATTTATTGTACTTTATGTTTATTGTAATTTGTGTTTATATTAAAACTCAGTACAGACATTCACTGAGAACATAATTGTGCACGAAACTGTTTCTTGAGATATTAAAATAACTTTTATTTAATGTGTTCTATTTGTTAACACTGGGTTGTCCGTTTGACGGCATTTCTAAACTTGGCAAGGGGTACTTGATTCATTTATGATATCGGAATACACGACAAGGGTAGCTTATTCGAGAATTCACGCGGTTGTATGCTTTCAATGGCTGTCAAACACAAACTGGGAATAAATGGAGTACCTAACATCATATTCAAGAACCTGCCCCCAATTGCAATAGATATATACACGGTCCTGTTTAACAACGCGTTGAATAATGCATATTATCCCGCGCGTTGGAAAACGGCTATCATTCAACCCATCCCAAAAAAGGGCAAAGACTGTACAAACGCAATGAACATGCGTTCGATAAGTTTACTCCCAAGAATCAGTAAAGTATTTGAAAAGACTATTAACAACGAATTAACAACGACAACAACATTATTCCAAATAACCAGTTTGGCTTTAAGGCGGGTCATGAAACCACACTTGCCGCAGCTAAACTGGTCACTGACATGCAATGGAATAAATGTAGGAACCAATACACAGGTGCCTGTCTGATCGACATGGAAAAGGCCTTTGATTACGTCTGGATCGAAGGGTTATATTACAAACTGGTCAGACATGGCATACATAAGCCTTTACTATATTTTAAAGGACAGGAGGTTCATGGTCAAAAATGGTAATGTGACCTCTAATAAAACGTATAATATCAAGAATGGCTTGCAACAGGGAGCGGTATTTTCTCCGATTCTTTTCAACATTTGCATTAGCGACTTATGAGATGCACTTCCGCAGGATATTCCATGCGCAGACGATCTCAAAATTTACAGAACAGCTCCGAAAGTTGAGATCATAAATAGTTTAATACAGCCAGACTTCAACAAAATGCAGCGTTATTGCGATGGCGGGACACTTAAGACCAACTTCCAGAAATGTGAAGCCATCCTATTTAGTATCCCATTATATAAAGCCACGAACAACACAAGAAAAAACTGGCGAAGGCTAGTTACCGTGGGACTGCATGGAGATAAACTGGAAACCAAGAATTTAGTTGAGTACCTTGGCATCTGGCTAGATCAATATCTGTATTTCAACAGACATGTAGAGGCTGCTCTGATCAAGGCTAGAAAAACGTTTGCTATGACAAGGAGGCTATTTCACAGTAGCCAACTTGACAGCAGGGTAAAAGTCATATGCTACATGACTCTAATCAGGCCAATGCTCATATATGGTTGTCCAGTATGGTTTAACATAGGTCCAAATTTGATGGAAAAGATTCGGGTGTTCGAAAGGAGTCTCAGAAGTTGTGTCAGATTATATCGAACACCGGAATCGGAAACTATAAAAAGTATTATTCAAAGTACACTTTATATAATGAAGCCTGCATAAATAGGGTGGATAATTTTATGATCAAATTAATCAGAGGACATATTGCGAGAGGAATAAGCTCGTCCAATGACCTAACCTTCGGCGCTTATTATCAAAATACCATGTACTATGAGAACGTATTTCACCAGAGGCGTTCCTTGATTTGGACATGAAAGGGCTCATACAGGATAGATCCGGAATTCCGCTGATCTATCATGTAAGTAGATCATCCGTAGACGGGCGATTGTGCTACGACCGGGAAGTTACGCGCACCGAAGAAGAGGTCTTGCGCTTCAGTAGGGCTATCTCCCACAGAGACCGCGACGATAGTATTGTATAGCGCCAACAGTTCTGGTGGTTGAATGGCATATAAAGACCCGGATACCATAGTCGGTATAGAATAACAGTCTCATCAGCTAGCTTACATAGACTTAGCTTTTCTAGAATTAGGGTAGTATAAGATTTAAGTTAAGCGAAGTTAAGTTCTTTTAAATAAAATTAAAAAAAAGGTTAAATTTTAAGAAGAAAAAAAAATCGACACAAAGTTTTCAAAATTTTTCTTTGTCATTTAAATAATTATAACTATTGCCACAAACAATGTTCTGTCACCGAAAGGCAAATTATACAATAGTTATGTAATGTTTAGCTTAGAGCGTCTGCGAAGGACCAGTTAGTTATAATATAAGATAATTAAGCTAGAGTTTAAGCATTTTTTGTCTTCCATGTAATTTAGAAACTAAGAATATAAAAATGACGTAAGATCATATAGAGGAGCAGATTGCGACCCCGATCACCTTCTGGTGATGGGCAAAATCAGGAATCGCCTCGCAGCAAACCCACATGGGCAGTCACGGGAGACGAGCAAAAAGTTTGAGATTGATAAACTAAAAGACCTACGCAAAAGGGCTGAATATCAAGACGAACTAACGAATAGATTTAGCATTCTAGAGAATGACAGTAGTGAGGAAGAGGAAGCCAATAGTGTGGACACTAAATGGACATCGATCAGACACACAATCAAACAAACAGCCCAAGAGGTATTAGGATTTAAGAAAACAACTAAGTCCAAACCTTGGTTTGACGATGAGTGGAGGGCATAGATCGAACAACGTAAACGCCTCAGAATGATCCACTTAGAAGCATATGATGAAGTCAACGCAGTAAGATACGCGACAATTCGGAAAGAAACAACTAGACTTTTCAAACGCAAAAAACGCGAATGGGAAAGGACTCGGATTGAAAAAATCATAGAAAATGCCAGAGCAAAGAACATCAGAGGTATGTATGCCTGCATAAATTCAATTAGAAATGGCTACCGAGGGAGAGCCAAATAATCCGAGAAATAAACGGTTATCTGGTGACAGAAACAAAAAAATATCGTGACAAGATGGAAACAGGACTTTGAAAACCTGCCCAGTGTGCGCAACCATCAACCACAAATAAACACACCAGACGTACATACAGCCGAGCCTCAGATCCCAGAGCCGTCTCTCAACGAAGTTGTAGACGCAACAAATCAATTGAAAAACAACAAGGCTCCCGGAGTCGATTGCATACCGGCAGATCTTGTGAAGCATGGAGGAGAGGCTACCGCTCGAAAGATCCACCACCTGGTTAAAATAATATGGGACAAGGAAGTCATTCAGGAAGAATGGAAAACCTCAATAGTCAACCCCATTTTCAAAAAAGGCGACAGATCTGGCTGCGTAAATTACAGAGGAATATCATTGCTCCCAACCACATACAAAATATTAACAAATGTCATACTGGCAAGAATCACACCGTACGCAGAAGAAATAGTGGGAGACTACCAATGCGGATTCCGTCAGAACAGGTCAACAAGCGACCAGATGTTCACTATAAAGCAATTGCTGGAAAAGAAGTGGGAATACGGAGAGACGGTTCACCAACTGTTCATTGACTTCAAAAAAGCCTACTACTCAGTCTCAAGGCAAAGACTCTACCACAGTGTGGTTGAGCTGGGGATCCCGAAAAAATATGCCGCCCTCATTCAAATTTGTCTGAACGATCACAAAGGGCGAGTTAGAATAGAAAACCACCTATCAGAACCATTTAAAATCCGGGACGGACTAAAACAGGGAGATGGCCTCTCACCATGCCTTTTTAACCTTGTCCTCAAGTATGTTATCAGAAAGGTACAAGACGACAACATGGCCAGATCATCCCTGAACGGGGTCACACAAGTGTTCGCATATGCGGATGATATGGCCGTTTTGGACGATAATCTCGAAACTGTAGGTAAAAACTCTGATATCATTATGCAAGCGGCAGAAGAGGTGGGCCTAGAAATAAACGAAGACAAAACAAAATACATGATTACGGCGAGAGCAGGTGGACGTCAGAGAACACATATAAACGCCAGATATTTGAAAATGTAAAAGAATTTAAATATGTGGGAACGATACTGAGGACCAGAAACGAAACGTCGAAGGAAATTAACAAAAGACTACACTCCGACAACGCTAGTTGGCATGCAGCCAGCAAACTGTTGAAATGCAAACTACTATCATGTAATATAAAGCTCCGTGTCTATAGAATCATAATCATGCCGATTGCTCTATAAGGATGCGAAACGTTGGCTCTCACAAAACGGGAAGAAAACAAATTCCGCGTATTCGAAAATAAAGTTTTAAGGGGTATATTTGGCGGTTAATATGACGAGGAGTCAGGACAATGCAGGAAACTCCGCAACCACGAATTGGAAGAGCTATAACGCACACCTACAATAGTGAGAGTAATCAAGTCGCGAAGATTAAGATGGGCCGGACACGTAACGGAATGGGCGATGATGGGACCGTGCATAGAATTCTTGACGGTAAACCAACGGGAAAGAGACCGAGAGGACGGCCGCGACGGAGATGGGGGACAATGTTAGATTGGACCTCGACGAGATCGTTTCGGATAGTCGAACGTGGAAGGAGAGCGCACAGGACAGGGAACAATGGCGGAGCCGAGTTGGTGGGGTCATGAACTTCCGGATTCCTACAGACCAATAAATAATAATAATGATAAGAATATAAAAGGAAATTAAAAAAATGTTTTAAAAATGGAAATGGAAATGGGCATCTAACCCCAAACTTTTGCTTTTCCCCATACAGTTCGTTTTCACTTTTACTTTCTTAACTTGCTATATATAAAAAGAGTTCCTCTTTAAAACATTACATAATACGAGGGTTGCCTCTTATGTTTCGGGATTTGGCAACCCTAGTGTTGCAATCCGGCAATTGACAGCTCTGTCGTAAAGTTGGACATTTTTGAGGTTATACGCACTCAGAACGTTTTGACATACGAGCACTATTTGTGTTGTTTACAGTAACTTAAAAGATTCATCTCGGCCCAAAAATGGAATTAAATCGTCAACATTTTCGTGCGATTATTTTTTACAACTTTCGGCGTGGATTAACTCAGCAACAGTGCATGGATGAACTTAATTAAATTTTTGGCGATGAAGCTCCATCAAGGACCAGTGTTTATCGATGGTATGGTGAATTCAATCGTGGTCGTAGTTCACTCCAAGATGAATTTTGTGAAGGTCGTCCAAAATCAGTTGTTGTTCCGAAAACCATTGATGCTGTGCGCGAAGTGATATTGGAAGGTCGTCATGTGACCTATCGTGAGATTGAGACAACCTTAGGCGTTAGTGGGACCAGCATACATTCGATATTGCATAAACATTTGACTGTCAAAAAAATTTGTTCGCGTCGGATCCCACACAATTTGTCAATCGCCCAAAAAAAGGCTCGTGTCAATTGGTCGAAAGAAATGCTCAAAAAATACGGTCGCGGTGCTTCGAAACACGTCTATGACATCGTGACAGGTGATGAATTGTGGATTTACGCGTATGAGCCCGAAAGTAAACAGCAGTCGACTGTCTGGGTGTTTCAAGATGAGCCAAATCCAACAAAAGTTGTTCGCGCACGAAGCACTTCCAAGCAAATGGTCGCCTGTTTTTTCGGAAAAACTGGACATGTCGCAACCGTACCACTAGAACAACGCAGAACAGTCAATTCTGAGTGGTACACAACCATTTGTTTGCCAGTTGTCTTCCAAGAAATCAGGAAAACCAACCGCCGAAGACGGTTCACTCTTCACCACGACAATGCGAGCTCTCAAACATCGGCTGCGACGACTGCATTTTTGAGCACCCAAAACATCGATTTTATGGGTCATCCGCCGTATAGTCCTGACTTGGCACCGAATGACTTCTTTTTATTCCCGTACGTAAAAAACAAACTGAGAGGTCAACGTTTTTCGACACCTGAAGAAGCGGTTGCTGCATTCAGAATGCATGTGTTGGGGATACCTCAATCAGAGTGGCAAAAGTGCTTCGACAATTGGTTCAAACGCATGCAAAAGTGTATAGATCTTCATGGGGTATATTTTGAAAAACAATAAAGTGATTTTCGATGATCAATATTTGTTTTTGTTCTCTAATCCCGAAATATAAAAGGCAACCCTCGTAGTATCCTCTTCAAATAATGTTATTAGAATTACACGAGGAAAACAAACAACAAACCTTTCACATGGAAGGATTTTACCCAATAATTGTAATTTCCTGCCCTAAGAAGCAAGACAAATAAAAGACATAAAATTGAAAAAATCCGAAAAAAAAGAAGAAAAAAAAACAAAATAATAAATCTGTACTTAATTTGCTTTTTACTTAACTGCAGTCTCAACGGCAATTATTTATATATCATAATTTCGTACATTCGGTGCTGCTACTCGACGCGGAAGGAGATTAACTGCCAACGTTCTGTCTGCTTATCAGCACCTCAAGTTGGCGCAGCACATCTTCCGACGGTGGCAGCCACTGTTGTCCTTGCAATTTCCTGATCTGAAGACAAAGGACTTCAGAGTAAGAGACCCCACGGAAAACGGCGAATGCAAAAAAAAAAATTAAAAAAAGGAAATGCGAGGTGATACCGATAGCATGGAGTTCTATGATTCTCAAGTATGCTACCCAGACTTGCATTGTTGACGTTCCTAAGGATTTTAATTTTTCCGTTCGGTTGAGTGGAAAGCAAGTGTTTTATTGCTTTATCCTGGTGGAAAGATTTATGAGAATAAAGGGACGTGGGCTACGTCATATGTGGCATCCATCGAAAGTGGGGAAAACGAGAAATAATGGTTATTATTGTTTTCGGAAAACAAAGCGTTTAAAGGAATGGAAAAGTTATTTGTGCAAAAGGGAGTTTTATGTAGGTATATGGTATTGCAATTCCTGGGTTACTAAATAATTGACCTATGTACTTGTATCGAATTTATTGTGTATACATAAAGCACAATGCAGTCAATTTAAAAAAAAAAGTTGTGTTAAATACGCCTATATCCAAATATGACGCCTAGATGGCAACGCTGTAAAATGTTTACATGTAATGTTTTTTCAAATGACCCTTTTTTTTCTTATTATTAGACTTCTCTTGGGAGAGGCGAAACTATAGCGCCAAGTGAGTTCTTTTTGAACAGTTGCAGGTTGTAACGCTCCGGGAACACTCGCGTGGGAAGGGAGTTTCATAGCTTTTCCGCTCTGTAACGGAACGAGCTCTGATGCAGGGATGTTCGCGCCGTCGGAAGATGAACCACAAACGGGTGCGATCCGTCGGACCGTCTTCTGAAGCGCACACAACCCGAATTGCGTGGAACAATACTAAGAATCTTCGAAGAACAGCACGCGTGATAATATCTGTAAAACAGACAGAGGTCGGCTACGCGCCTTCGATGTGATAGCGGTTGCAGTCCCGACATCAGCGCCGAGTCCCCGATCAGGCGGATCGCTCGTCTCTGTATGCTCTCAAGTAGGTCGAGGGTATGTTTAGGAGCCCAGCTCCAAACATGAGAGCAATATTCGAGCGTGAGTCTAATTTGGGATTTATATAGGAAAAGAAGTTGGGCCAGAGTAAAATATTTCTTGGCTCTAAAAAGATAACTCCGTTTTCCTGAAGCTGATCTGGCGATACTCGACACGTGTTTATGCCATGATGCATTCCTACAGACCGTTACGCCGTGCAATCTTAAACTTTCCCCAGGCTAGAGGGGCCGGCCATTTATCATCAGCTGTGGAACCGATGATCCACTTTTCTTTGTGAATGTTGTATATTGTGTCTTCGCTGCATTGAAGTTGACGAGATTGGCCCTTCCCCACTGCAGGAGCCTATCTAGATCCTGATTCAGAGAGTCAATCTGTCTACATCTCAGCTGATGCGACGCAGATGCACCAATCGGCCGATCACTCGAAAAGGAGGAAACAAGCGTACTATCATCCGCAAAACTGAACACTTTGTTATCGGTTGTCTCCAACAAATCACATATATGAAGCAAGAACAAGGTTTGAGCCAAAATAGAACCTTCGGGCACCCCCAAATTAACAGGATACAGATCCGAACACTCGCCGTCCACAATAACCCGGATCAATCGATTCTCGAGGAAGCTCCTCGTCCAGTCGCAAAGCTGTTGGGAAAGTCCATATGAACGAAGTTTGCTAAGCAATGCCCCGTGCCAGACGCGGTCAAAAGCCTTGGAGATATCCAATGCAACCGCCCTTGACTCACCATGCCGTTCAATCGCAGATGTCCATATATCGGTTATAAGTGTCAAAAGGTCTCCTGTGGACCGCCTGCAACGGACGATCATTCAAAAGTCCGTTGCACTCCAAATACTTAACCAAGTCTGTATTGATGACTTTTTCCATTACCTTAGATAAAATAGACACTAATGCTATCGGACGGTAATTTTGTGGGAGACACTTTTTTCCCGTCTTTGGGATTGGCTGAACTCGAGCGATTTTCCAGCAGGCAGGAAAGGTTCTCCGTGCATAAGATAAGCGGAAGAGTCTGCCAAGAACCGGCGATAGTTCTGGAAAACAGTTCTTAAGGACTATTGCTGGTATTCCATCCGGTCCGGTTGCCTTCCTACAATCCAGTTTACGTAGAATCCGTTGAATAGTGCGCGGACGAAATCTCACATCCCACATGGAAGACTGTACCGGCGAGATCACAGGTGGCTCCAAAAGGCCGAGATCGAGGTTTGAATTCGCCGAAAATAAATTCGCGAACACATTAGCTTTATCCTTGGAATTCGTGACTAACGTCCCGCTGTCTGTCACCAACGGAGGGAAAGAGGAAGATGCGAAGTTACCGCTGACAGCTCTTGCCATTGACCAGAAGGAGTGCGAACCAGTTGGGCACCGGAGGAGTTTAGCGATCACCCTGTCGTTGTGAGCTTTCTTCGTGGTATCAATCGCCTGGTTGCACGCGTTTCTGATTCTAACAAAATTCGTTCTGTTAACATCGGTGGGATTGGAGCGCCATTGCTTAAAAGCTCTATTTTTTGCCGCTGTAATCATCTCGCATTTTTGTCAAACCAAGGTTCATCAGACGAACTTCGTTTGATGGAATGTGGAATATACACCTCCATCCCCAGAAGAATAATCTCTGACACCGACTCGGCGCAAGCGTTAACATCGGAGTTTCCGAAGCGCACCTCGGACCATGGAAAGGATGCGAAAAAATCTCGCAAATCGTCCCAGTTAGCAGCCCCATACTTCCATACATGGCGAAGCTGCCTAGGCCGGTTATTCGCTAAATCCAAGTGCTTGCGCGACAGATGTCAAGCAGTGATCTGAGTTTCCCAGTGGCGCAGAAACCTCTACGGTATAAATACTCGGTTCGAATGTCAAAAACAGATCCAGGGCGTTCGCATAATCACCCCGGGCATCCGGCACTCGCGTTGGCTCCCCCACGAGTTGAGTCAAGTTGTGGCTTACAGCAAACATCTCCGCCAACCTCCCAGCCTCGTCGGTTCTGTTAGAATGTAACAACCAGCCGGAATTGTGCACATTAAAATCGCCAAGGACAACAATTTCAGAAGCTGGGTGGTTGATCTGTATCCAGTCGACCGTATATGAAAGATGTTCGAAAAATGTCGCCGGTCGATCAATATTCGGCGAGCGGTAAAGACAACAAAGAAATTTAACGGACTTCTTCAGCACGACCCGCAACGATATGATGTCCATATTATTGGGTTCCAACGCCTCCGTCCTCTGGCAAGCCAGATTGGACCGCGCGAAGACGCAGACTCCGCCTTTAAAACGGAATCTCGAATGTAAGTCGTATCCTGAGCAACGAAGATATGTCGAATCAGTTGACGAATCGAGCTGGGTCTCGGTTAGGGCAAGGATATCAGGTTTCGTTGTTTGCAAATATTGGTGGACGGCGTTTACATTGGTATTGGTGAAACCGATGTTACAATATGCCGTCACCAGTCGAGCGTGGGCCGAGCCTCGAGAGCGAGCCCGGTTATGCGATGACGAACCTCTTAAAGTTCCATTAATTATCATGATATCTGCATGATGTTCCCCCTGACATAGTCCCCCCCGGAGATCCGAATGGGAGACTAGTTTACCTCCGGAATATATCAGAATATACCATCATGACTTATTCCCGTGTCAGTCCGGGCCATCAGCCATACATCCGAAACACCGTCGAGGATTTCTCTCGGCGATACCGCGAAATGTACAGCGTGACGGGGTGGTATCTCACCTTGGGACCGATTACCACCTAACCAACCTTTTCTCGAACCGGTCCATTAGCCAAGCTCCGAAAGATGGCCAGGGACTTCTCCCGACCATTTCACGGAGCCTAAAGTTTGATGGGGTGGTATTTCACCGGGCGCACAGGGCGTTGGGACACCACCAGTTGAGATTGGTAGCCTTCTACACGTATTCGGAGTTCCCTTAATAATCAAACTAATAACAACTGAAAATACAAAATTTAAAAAAATTCCCTAAAATAAAACTATAAAGTACCAAAACTTGATGACATCTATTCTTTGTATATCTTGTTCAACTGCTAGTCCCAAAATTAATCACTGTTCTCAATGCCCTCTGTAGAGCTCTAATTTGTAAACAATAAAAATTAAATTGCCATAGGATGATAAGTGTATCTTTAAATACCATAGAAAACACATTAAATTGCAATTTCCACGAAGGCTGCGATAACCACAGCGCCTATGATTATTTTCGTCTTTGCCGCATGCAAGTATTTCTCTACACAATTTAATCAAAATAACCGCCCCGTGTGTACTGGACTTCAATGTAACTATCCTGAATACACTTTCTCTACCAGACCAGCCCAATTCACCTGCTCCTCTAAAAGTCCTTCTCTAAAAGGCCACTTACCTGCAAGAATCCCGTTAGCAAGGTAATAAATGAGTCGATTCTATCCTCCTACATACATCACACCCAAAATCACGTTAATGGCACTTGGGAGACACTTAGTCCTTTTAACGTTCTAACAAGGAGCCATTTCTTAGCATCAATTATTCACATCCCAAGCTCAGTCAAGTCTCCTCAAAGGAAATTATCACCGTCAATCAGGCATCCATCCACACACTTGTTGCACAAAATCCTGTCAACGGCACCGAGAAAGCATTCACCCTTTAAAAGTACGGGATGCTATTGCATCCTTTCAACTCCTACAATTGTACTCAAATGCACTTGCCATCACCGTATGACGCTTGCAGGACATGCCTTGCATACCCAGTACATAAATAACCGGCCCACTTAACCTTAGCATAGAAGTAATGAAAGAGGCAAAAAAAAAGGTAAACTGCATGCACATGCATCTCTACACTCCACCTCGCTAAGGATACTTGTTGTGTTAAAGGAGTTTACTTCTGTAAATTCAACATCCTGATGTGGGTTGTAGACCCTGGCGCCAGTTAGAAGGATCCTTTCGTTCATGTGCAGTCAAATGCAGTCATTGACTCCCAGCGAGCATATGTTAACTCGAATGCATCTGTTGCACAAGGACATTTGCCTGGCTTGCCTGAAATCCACTCAGAATATTCAACATTTTCTGAAGGATGTGTAAGGAGCAGCGCTTTCATCATGCACTCATGTCACAGTGCACCGGATGGATATACATATTCTGCCGAAAGGATGCGAGATGTGACAAACAAAAACAACAACACAGCATGCACAACCCTCCAGGATACTACAGAGGGTGCGAAAACCAAAATTGCAGTGTTAAACGCTGGGAAATTTACAAAAGGATCAAGCAACAAGGAGTATGGGGTTCTATTAGATGCAATGTATATGCACTGCGAGAGTGTTGTATGGACAGGGTTGTTTTTGCTGTTGTGACTTGATATGTCTATTTGCAAATTGGCACCCCTCCCCGAAGGGATGCAAAAAGGACAATAGCTGTGTGCAATTTTCCCGCTACTTTCTCGATGCGGAATTGTTTCGCCATTTCATGTACATTGACTGGCATTGTTGCGCATTTCTTTATTCTTTTTCCTTTTTGCCTTTATGGATTTATAGTCCTTCGACGCATATTCACTTGTTGGTTGGTGATTCGCAAACAATGAGTGCAATTGCGTGTTTAGACGTGAGCAGGAATAATGATGCATCCTTCCTCAATGTGGCTTATTGAGCGTGTGAAAATCAATCTTGAGGGGTACTTGCATTTTCAAAGGAATTCCCACAGAGGGGTGTGTCCTTGTTTTGCAATGTTTGCGATTCATTAATCTGGTCTGTATGCCTGGGGTTAGTTTCGTGGGGGTTTACTTTCTGGCGTTTTTAAGGGCGTGTGGTGTCGTTATACTGAACATGACGGGTACAAAGGGAAATTTGACTTTTCAAAGAAACCCTCTAAGGGCTAATTTTCATCTTTTAGATGGTGAGTGAAACAGCGCTTTGTGGCAGTCTTTGAATTTCTATTTTGATCAATGCATAGTCAAAGAGTTTGGAGTGCATATTGAGACAAGACGCTTTGCCCTTTATGATTACGGTGGATATAAATGCAAAGAAAAATTAAATTTTATTTGTTTTTTGTTATAAATATTAAATTTTACTAACCGCACGTGAATTTCCTGTTTCAGATGTAATAATTGAATGCTGTCAGATGTAATAATTGACCCAAAATATGCGAAGAAACTCACGGTTCCAAATTCATGTTTTTCCACATTGGACCGATCCATAAGGTCCCTGTTGTTCCCCCCTAAAATTACAAAGTTCATTCTCTGAACAATTTCACTCGTGATTTTTCGATAGTTTATGAACATTTACGAGTAAACTACCAGAGTAAAAGAAAACGAAAATAGTGTGATGTCAATAATTAACAACTTTTAATAGCGTCGGTTTTTGCTTGTTGTCGGTATGTGAGTCAGGTGGCTCCAGACATTCAAGTTGGGTGGAGCCTTTTGTGTGTGGATCGTGCAAAGTTAACTGAAATTCAGTTGTCATATGAATCAACGTAAAATTTTAGGTGGTGTGTAAATTGTTCTTTCATTCTATAAAATAACAAAAGATAAACAATAATATTTTTTTCCGTAACTTTAAATTCATCTTCAGTTTTATAATCACAATTTCAATTGGGAATAATAAGTTGATTACCATACAAGTAGACGAACAGATTACGAACTTACAGACAGCTCCCTCAATGTGAACAACTTTAATGGCTAAGAAGTCGTAGAGATAGCAGCAGGTTAGAAGATAGTTAATAACGTCAAGGTTACCAGACTTGCTCGTAATAAAGTACATAAATCAATCCGGCTATGTGTTAAAATAAAATCACTCACTAATAATTAGAATCACGTTTCGAAAGAAATTGATACTTTTTTAAAGACTGTTGGAGATCGGTGGAGCCTTGCTCTCCTGCCACTCCCCCCACTCCTCCAAAATGTACAAACGATCTAATATTATATATTTATTTAGTCTATGAGGAAACCGACATGAAAAGGCGAAGTCCCACATAGACTAATGTGGCGACTCTACAAGTCCTCGCAAAGATCAGATAAACTCTAAACTCTTCGCTTAGAGGAAAAGGCTTATGGTATATTCCCACATGATCATAACACCACATACATGAGCATAGGACCACACAGTATTCAATGACACGTGGCATATTGCCGCCATGTATCCCTTATCCACACGGATATTCCTCAGCACATACTCGTCGTCGCAAAATCAATGGGATTTGGCGAGCCATTCCCTCTGTAAATGGATGGGCAATTGCCGCACCGTCAGGTGATGGTTGTCTTTGAAATTCCAGTCGTTAATAGTACAACAGAAGAGACATTGAGCAATATTTCATGAACCTCTTCGCGTATGCCACGATTGGGTTTTTTCTTTGCGGGGCATGGAACTACAATCAATTATCATAAAGCAAATACGCGGCATACAATCCACGATTTTTCACTGACAGAAGAATGAAGCAAAAACGCACCTTGATGTCTGAGGAAAGCAGGCGGAGTCATGGTCCTCGCAGTCGGTCGGGGGAAGATTGTTTCTAAATAGGAACACCCCCAGAGTAAGACCACCAACGCAAATTTGCTCGCAGCTGTGGCAACGATCATGCCTTCACGCAACGATTGCACCTGCATCCTATGCTAAAGTGGGATACAACTAAATGGAAGACGCACAGTTTTCCTCAGATGTCATGATGTATGGCTGTCTTAACAACAAACGAGTTCGATCCTGAAGAAGAGTTAAGCAAAGTAGAATACACAAACAAGTGTAGAAAACAGTCAAGGATCCACCACCGGCCAAAATATTGTGCACTGTCTATTAAATTGTAACTGTAAACACACAACGTATATTCATCAATAGAAACATAGTGAACACTCAACCAAATTTGTACTATTTCTGTTATACGACCAGTGAAGTTATCAATAAAATTAAAGCTCATACCTAAAATAAAAAACCAAATGACTACAATTTTTTACATTGTGTACCGCAAACGACCTCGCATTTTCGTGATCATATTTCGAACATTTAACGAGATCGTGTAGCTTTTTCGGAATGTGATCCTTCAGTAGCTACTTCAATACATGGGACTTACGATTAATCGGGGTCCACTGCGTGGCGTTATAGTCTAGTCTTCATTGTTTCTTTGCCACGATCGGTGACAAGCTTTCCGCGATTTCCATCCAATTCACACGAATCCCTGCCCATTTGAAACGACTTCTGCCACTGAAAACACGTTCCCCCGTTTATAATCATGGTAAACTTGCTAAATACTGTACGCAATTTTTCATAGGTGATGGCAGATGTTTACCCACGTAAAACAAAATATTTTATCCCATACCGCTTCCATGTAACGCATTTTAAAGGGAACATCTTGCACGTGTATTTCATTACGATATTCACATGAGACTGTTCGTGCTGTGGTCGCAAAAATTGGTATGCTTACAGCAAATTCTTCTCTTTCTCTGATGCATATGACAATATGGCGCTAATGTAAAGCACTCGCCTACAACGGAAATAGTGTGAGCCTTTATTGGATACGCCTCTTATATATATATATATATATATATATATATATATATATATATATATATATATATATATATATATATATATATGTACGCTTGTTTCCTCCTTTTCGACTGTTCGGCCGATTGGTGCATCTACGCCGCATCAGCCGAGATGTAGACCGATTGACTCTCTGAATCGGGATCTAGATAGGGTCTTGCAGTGGAGAAGGGCCAATCTCGTCGACTTCAATGCAGCGAAGACACAATATACAACATTCACAAAGAAAAGTGGATCATCGGTTCCACAGCTGATGTTGAATGGCCAGGCCTTCGAGGCTGGGAAAAGTTTGAAATTGCTCGACGTCACGGTCTGTGGGAATGTATCATGGCCTAAACACGTGTCGAGCATCGCCAGGGCCGCCTCATGAAACCTGAGCTATCTTTTTAGAGTCAGGAAATATTTGTACTGCGACCCAACTTCTTCTCCTATATAAATCCCAAATTAGACCCGCGCTCGATTATTGCTCTCATGTTTGGAGCTCGGCTCCTAAACATACCCTCGACCTACTTGAGAGTATACTGTTACGGCTCCAACGCCGTGCTTCCTCTTTCGAGGGAAGAGCGAGGAGGTTATTATATTTATTAAAATACTTATAGTTTTTATTTAATTATATTTTATTTGAACTCAGCTATCTAAAGCTGAGCTCTCTTCTTTCTACTTTTTTCATATAAATTTACTTGTTTATATAGAACATTTTGTTCTAACTGACTGTGGCGTATAAACTGAACAAAACAGTCTAGAAGTCTCTGTGACTTAGAATTTTGAATAAACTTTGAACAAAAATCAGAGTGGCCATGCTTTGAAATGAAAAATGTGCTTGTTATGAAAAGGAGCATATTTATGAAATGTGCTGTAAGTGACTGGATATAGAATATAGTGTCTGTTTATTTATGAAATGTGCTGTAAGTGACTGGATATAGAATATTGTGTCTGTTTATTTATGAATTGTATTAACTGAGAATGTAGGATATGTGAGGATGTAGTTTTAAGGGTTGTATTTGAAAGGACATGAGTTAGTGTTAAAGCGAATAAGGGTAGTATTCTGGAATACAACATCCCACCCTTCTTCGAGAAAGAAAATTATCCTTGAAGAGAATAATTTTCTGTTAACTATTGCTTAGGTTAGGTTTAATTACCGACTTGGATTTTCGTTCAATTACAATGGCGTTCAAAGTTAATCTTATATCAAAAGTTACAAAAATCCAAAAGTTCTTAATACTAGAAAAATAGGTTACAATAATCTAAAAGTTTACTTATAGTCTACTTACATTATAAGGATATAATAAGGATAAGGATAAGGATATAATCAATTTTTTTTTCTAAAATTTTCTTTCTTTCTTCCCCTTTTTTAACTTTTTTTTTTTTTTTTTTTTTCTTTCGTTTCCGTCATTTCTTACAATTGTTTTATATACTGAAGAAAAACAAAGGCCATTTGTTAAGTGTCTATCTTTTCCTTAAATTTATGGAAAATTTTCCAAAACTTTTTTGGGCCTATTATTATGATGACTGCATAGAATTGCATAATACCAAACATTTTCTTAAGAAATGATCTCAGTTGTCCTAAATGACTGTGTACCTTTTTATTTTTTCTTATTTTGTGTTCGAATACATGTTTATTGTTGTAAAATTTAATTTGTAAGGTATTTATAAGGTTTTTCTTTTCAATACCTATTTTAATTGAATTATTATTTTCAATTTTCATAACTTCGTGTTGCTGTTCAGTATCGTTATTTAAAATGTTTAGTGTTTTCGGCTCAATGTCATCATTTTCTATAGCTTTAACTTCTGTCGGAACGTTTACCTTTTCAGTCTTACTCATTGCTGATGGATCGTTTAGTTTCTCAGTCTCATTTACTGATTCGTATAGTTCTTCAGACTTATTTGCTGTTAGAACATCTTGGTTCCCAGTCTTATTTGCTGTTTGAACTATTTCTTCAGTTATATCTGCTGTAGAAACCTTCAATCCTTCAGACTTTGCTGCTGAAACATGGTGTTCTTCAGTGTTAACTACTGAACTGACTTGGGTTTCGATTTTTATTGCACCTTTTGGATCTTCAGTCTTTACCACTGCTGAATTTTCAGTCTTTGTTGCTGAAGTGTCGGGGTTGTCTATAGGGATATCCGAAATGTGAGGGATTTTTGTTAGTGTATTTTCTGCAAGTTCTGAATTTTCAGTCTTTAATATTGCTGAGTTTTCAGTCTTGGTTGCTGAAGTGTCTGTGTTGTCAATAGGGATATCCGAAATATTAGGGATTTCAGTCTTTACTACTGCTGAAAATTTCGAATTTTCAGTCTGTGTTGCTGAATTATTTTCCAAAATTGGAGTATGAATCGGAATATTTATATTAGTGCTTGTTTTCTCTTCGTTTATCTGTATTGCTTTAGTTATTTGGTTAGGAGCTTCATTAAAATTGTCGTTATCTATTGCCAAAGATCTAATGTTATAAATAGAAAAATTTTGTCTGTCTTCCATAAACTTGGGTTGGCGTCAGGCCTCGTTTTCCGACTCTTGCACCCGAGAAAAGTTAACATTTTGCCTATCCTTTTGTCTATTGGTGATTCTAGGATTTTCACTAAAACGGTTTTCGGTGTTTGCAGGATTATTTCGGAATGGATTACGCGTTGTTGTACCTTGTTGGTAATTTGTTAAGGATGGTCCATTCCTAGATATCTTGTATCTACACTCGTTCTTTGTGTGATTATTCCGTCCACAGAAATTGCATATAATGTTATATTCTCTTTTTATTGGTTGTCTATTCGGAAAATAGTTGGATTGCATGTTTCGATAACATGTGTCCTGAGAATGACCTGGCTTACCGCAGGTTTGGCAGACTATTCGATTAAATCTGTCATTATAGTTATATGGCCTGGGAGAGTTGTCCATTCGAGCAGCATGTGATACTACATGTGCAATAGACTGTTTTAAACTACTTCCCCCATGGACTGTGGCTAGGATTTTCAGTTGTTCATTCTTGAGACCATCCTCAAATATTTGCACTGCCAATTTTGAGTTTTCTTCTATTAAGAATTCTCTAACCACCGCGTCTGCTGTTATTTCACACGTAGCAGAGTTCAGCGTCCTCAGAGCATTCGCAACTCTATCTCCGTATTCCCGAACGGTTTCTCTGAAGTTTTGTTTCAGGGATATCAACTCATTGTGTGCCGTTGACCGAGATTGCTCCCCTTTATATTCTGATTCAAGTTTATCCTTTAAATCCTCCCATTTAGCAATTGTGCTATACCTAATTAGATCATAGGCAGGACCCTCTAGTCTATGTTTGACTAGCTCCAAAAATGTTTCATATATCTCCGGGTCTGCCCTTTTTATAGATCTAAATAAAACATCTCCCCCGGAAATAAATTTATCTAGGTCGCAGGGTTTTCCGTCAAAGGTAGGGACGATTCTAAAAACATCAGAAATTCCGACAGAAAGAGCCATTTCAGGGGGGTTATGGTGTATTTGTAGAGAGTGGATTTGTTCTTCCCCCTGCCTAGCCGCCTGTCTCGTGTAATACGGACTCGTAATCTTGAAAACTCTGAAATCAATGTATGGCAAAATCACTTCTTAAAAATACGGTATATAAAAATGGCCTTTCTTTTAGTTTTCAATATATATGAAAAAGAAAGTTAATTTGGTCTCAAAGCTGTAGAGAAAGAAAATTCGGCGAAAAAGAAAAAACGGAAATGTCGTCGAAATACTGGAAAGAGAATAATAAATAATAATTTCGAAATAATTTCTATCGGACAGAATTGTTAGAAAAAAGGAAAAGTTAAAAGTTCCAAGGTAAAAATATTCCTACGGAAAAATGAACAGAAAAATTGATATTTCGCTAACGATCCTTACTAGTAATATATGTTGATTGATGTTTTGTTCGGCTCCTCGATAGTATAGTGGTTAGTATACCCGCCTGCCACGCGGGAGACCGGGGTTCGATTCCCCGTCGGGGAGCCTCTGGCGCAAGACTAATGAGCCTCAGGACTTGCTAAATAAGGCCAAGACCGGTTCCCGGTTGTAGTGCCGATGATGATGATGATGTTTTGTTCTCCTTTTTTTTTTTCTTGTGTTGTCTTCTTGTGTTTTTTTTTTTTTCTGCTGCCACTGAGGTTAATTTAGATTTTCTCTGGAACTCATCGGCAGACCTTCCTTCCCTCTTTAGGGTTTTATCTTGCACTAATCTTCCTCTGGGATCGATTCCTCCTTCGAGGATTAAGTCGTCCTTCGGGGATTGGTCTTCCTTCGAGAATTTAGTCGTCCTTCGAGGATTAAGTCGTCCTTCGGGGTTTGGTCTTCCTTCGAGGATTAAGTCGTCCTTCGGGGATTGGTCTTCCTTCGAGGATTAAGTCTTCCTTCGAGGATTGGTCTTCCTTCGAGGATAGAGTCGTCCTTCGGGGAGTCCACCAGTCTTCGTGGATCGGTCTTCCTTCGAGGATTGGTCTTCCTTCGAGGATTGGTCTTCCTTCGAGGAGTCCACTAGTCGGGAGTCCACCAGTCTTCGTGGATCCCACCAGTCTTCGTGGATCCCACCGCTGCCACCAGTGTTACGGCTCCAACGCCGTGCTTCCTCTTTCGAGGGAAGAGCGAGGAGGTTATTATATTTATTAAAATACTTATAGTTTTTATTTAATTATATTTTATTTGAACTCAGCTATCTCAAGCTGAGCTCTCTTCTTTCTACTTTTTTCATATAAATTTACTTGTTTATATAGAACATTTTGTTCTAACTGACTGTGGCGTATAAACTGAACAAAACAATCTAGAAGTCTCTGTGACTTAGAATTTTGAATAAACTTTGAACGAAAATCAAAGTGGCCATGCTTTGAAATGAAAAATGTGCTTGTTATGAAAAGGAGCTGTGGGGAGGAGAAGTATTGTGCCAGACACGGGCACACGGTTCACTTCACTCCCCATCCTCACCGAGACAAAGTCCACCAGTTAGCAAATCGTAAAATTGTCACTAAGTAAACTGTTCGCACCGGATATGATTAAAACACTGTCGCGGGAGTGAAAATAAAACACTATGTTTATCCAAGGTAGTGAATAATCTCTTATTTGATGTAATTTATTTAATAAAAACAGTTATTTAATAATTTTACGTCGTCTATGGACATACACTGTTTCGGTATTTAACTTTTTCTGACAACTTGGCATAACACTTATATAATGAAACGTGACTACAAACACGACTCCGGGGTACATACGAGGGTGAATATTTACGCGTCCCCGCTGGTGGCGGAGAGCGGGGGTGAACCAACCGTCGTGAACGGTGGTTGAAATAGGACTCCAACGATATCCTCTCCAATAAGGATATCGTTTTTTTACCTACCACCAGGGAAACGTAAAGTCTCTCATGGTGGTATAGGTGCGATCGTTGAGATCAATGCTATTCACACGTGCAGAGGAACAGCGAAACAGGCAAGGACAAAAGAAAAGGCGACCAAATGGTTCGCTCTTTAATGAGGGTCATGTTTATACGATGCCTCGTCGCTATTTTCGACGTTAGGAGAAAAAGGTGCTAAAAGCAAATTGGATGTTTATGGCATCTCTGGCTGCAATAGAAACCGGGTTCATATTTGCATTAGGAAATGCTGGAGAATTTGGTTTCAGCGTCTATTGCGCTAATTATATGCAGCTGCTTGGGTTGTTTGTTGGTAAGACAAACAAAAAAGGTTGCCAGGCAATGTATATGAATGGTATATGACGCGGCTGGAAAAATAGACGGCGCGATATTTATGGTATTTGTCTGGTACCGAATTGGTTCAGAATACCAAATAAGCAAACAAAGAAATCTTATGAAAAATTGTATGCGAAGGGATGCATGAAGGTAAGTTTTCTTTATAGGGTTTTTAGGGTTATAATAATTGGGTCTGTTTGATGCGTGAAGCATCTAGGATGCTAATGCGAATTGCATTAGCGAAAGCTGGTGCAGACCCGGGTTATGGTTATGGGGGTTTTTTTCAGGAAGGCGAGCCGTGGGATCTGGCGGAATCGCCACAGTACTCCCCTCCCAGTGACGTAGTCACGAAAAAAAAAGGTAGGGGCGGGGGAATGCTCGATGGTGGGTGCTGTGATGATAGGGAGGTTGCTTCGGAATGCGCTGTGGTAATGTTACGGGACTGTCGTTGTGACCAGTTCCTGGTTATTGCCTGGGCCTTTATCGATAAGATGGACACAGTTGTTACCGCTTGATGCCATCAAGGGCAAATGTGTGCGGCGTGGTCCATCGGCCTGTTATGGGTCTCGTGGACCAACAGGCTTATCGCCCGAATAGGTCGGAACCTATCGGAAATCCGCTCACATCCGCAGTGACGAAATAGTGTGTGCGAGAAGGAGGGGAACTTATCCCAGGGTAATTCCCATCCGCAGTGACGGGTTGCCGTGTGCGGAATGGAAAGGGACCAAGTCCAGAGCGGGTGTCTTTTGTCCATACGTTTGTATGGCAAATTGTTTGCCGCTGTGACTGGTAAAAAGGGGGCGGGCGCTCCAGTTGCGCGGCTTACCGATCGAGGGAGGTCCGATATATCGGCTCCGGTGTCGACCCCGGAGCTTGATAAACGGCGACCGCGACCTCGACCAAGCGGCGCTTTGTTGGGAGGGCCGGCCGTCGCGCTTGTTAAAAAAAAAAAAATAAGGGACTTTGGTTAGGGGGCTCCTGGTGGGTGGTTGATTGTGTCCAACCACAAGGCGGCCTAGAGTAACTGCTGCACTCTCCGAAGTATTATGCACCTAGGTATTTGAGGCAGCGTAGAGGGGCGTGTATAGCCTTTAGTTGCCGCTAAAGGGGAACCATGGTGGCTAAAGGATTGGGGAAACAGGTATGTTGTCTCAGCCCGGTGGTATCGGTTTGATTTGTGGACCGGTGTTGCTGAGACATTTGGGAGACGTAGGAGATCTAAGGACGAATGTCCTGAAATTTAAATAAAGGGGCAAAACCAGGTGCCCTGATGGGTGCTGCTACGCGTAGTAGCTGTGGTAACGAGGGAAGCTGGCTTGCTGAAATCGGGTAGAAAGGTCGAGCATTGATGAACAGTTTCGCGTGATAACTGTTTTTGGCGTAGATGGGCGCCAATATATGAACAGAGACAGAAAAAGGTGTTAGAGGTCAAGCAGAGTCGAGAAGGGATGCATGGGGTTGCGTGAAGGCTATGGTTGGTGAGCGTGAGCGCCAACCTTCAGAAAAGAGACAGAAAAGGGTGAGGGTGTTTCACACGAGACAAAACCGGCGTCCTATAGATTATATGCTACGCGTAGTAGCTGTTGTTACTTAAGGAGCCGGCTTGCAGAAATGTATATAGACGAGAGTAGGCGGACAGGGTCGCATAGAGGCGAGCGAAGTTGCATGAAGAGTGCGCTTGGCGCATGTGCACCAATATGTTGAGAAGGCGTCGGGATTGAATAAACCCGGGCGAAGTTGATAAGGGTGAAAAGAAGTCGGGTGTGAGGTGGCGTGAAGCCGAAGGACGTTGAAAATGAGTCGAAGGAGTTTGATGACGTCGAATAGGAGGTGTCGAGTGAAGTCAAAAGGGTTGAACATGATGCCAATGGGGTCGGTTGAGTGAAAAATGTCGAAACAGTGTATGGAGTCTATGGTGAAGTCGGGTGTGTGTGATGGCATTATGCGCCAATATCTTAGGAAGAGGTGGATAGATTGGATGTAGTCGAAATGGAGTCCAAAAAGGTCGAGTAGTGTTGAGAAAAAAAAAAAAAAATAATGTCGACCGAGTTGAAGGAAGTCGTGTGCGTACTGGAAAGGGTTGTATATTGCGCTGTACCCAGAAGGGGTTTACAATAATTATTATTATTACATATTGCGCTGTACCCAGAAGGGGTTTACAATAATAATAATTATTATTATTATTATAATTTTTTTTGTGGTAGGGGTACATTGTTTTTTTGTTTTATTTCATTGTTAATGCTAATACAAAGTAAAAATTATGTTAAAGACGGAGAAGAACATAATGCCGCGTAATTAGGATATAGGGTACTCTCAGGGGAAATCAAAAATTAATCAGTACATAACTCTTGGTCTTATGTTACTCATTTAGATGAATAATTATGTATATGTGGGTACATATGTAAGATTCCATTTTTATATTAAAACTAAACAAGGTGGTATTTTAATATATACTTCCCCTCAATTGTTTATGATTTCTTTTAACTTGGTTAAGTTGTCTAAGAATTGATTGTATGTATGTATCTTTATATAAGTGATGTATATGTTTAGTAGAAGAACAAAAAAATGATAATAATAATAGAAGTTCCTTTGCATATTTATTATAAGGAAGATCTATGTGGAATACGTGCTGTTGGATATTTCCAATTGTTCATGTTGGTTTGTACATTTCAAAAGAAAATAAAAGAAACGCACTCATACAAACGAATATATTTCCGGACATATATCCATCTATACGAATGCCGATATCTTTTATAAATAAATGAAAGAGGTTTTAACCAACGAGAACTGTATGTGAAAATTTGCACTTCAAATCACTAATTAATTTCTGCATAAAAAACAAGCTTAATAATTATATCTATGTTTCCTTGTATTGGATATAACCCACTATTTAATTCTTAAAAGTATTATTGAAATTTTTAAATTTTGATTACGCTCAGAAGGAGCTTACAATAAAAATGAAACTAATGAACAAAAAAAAAAAGGCAACCAAATGGTTCGCTCTTTAATGAGGGTCATGTTTATACGATGCCTCGTCGCTATTTTCGACGTTAGGAGAAAAAGGTGCTAAAAGCAAATTGGATGTTTATGGCATCTCTGGCTGCAATAGAAACCGGGTTCATATTTGCATTAGGAAATGCTGGAGAATTTGGTTTCAGCGTCTATTGCGCTAATTATATGCAGCTGCTTGGGTTGTTTGTTGGTAAGACAAACAAAAAAGGTTGCCAGGCAATGTATATGAATGGTATATGACGCGGCTGGAAAAATAGACGGCGCGATATTTATGGTATTTGTCTGGTACCGAATTGGTTCAGAATACCAAATAAGCAAACAAAGAAATCTTATGAAAAATTGTATGCGAAGGGATGCATGAAGGTAAGTTTTCTTTATAGGGTTTTTAGGGTTATAATAATTGGGTCTGTTTGATGCGTGAAGCATCTAGGATGCTAATGCGAATTGCATTAGCGAAAGCTGGTGCAGACCCGGGTTATGGTTATGGGGGTTTTTTTCAGGAAGGCGAGCCGTGGGATCTGGCGGAATCGCCACAGAGCATATTTATGAAATGTGCTGTAAGTGACTGGATATAGAATATAGTGTCTGTTTATTTATGAAATGTGCTGTAAGTGACTGGATATAGAATATTGTGTCTGTTTATTTATGAATTGTATTAACTGAGAATGTAGGATATGTGAGGATGTAGTTTTAAGGGTTGTGTTTTTAAGGGTTGTGTTTGAAAGGACATGAGTTAGTGTTAAAGCGAATAAGGGTAGTATTCTGGAATACAACAATACAGACACGAGCGATCCGCCTGATCGGGGACTCGGCGCTGACGTCGGGACTACAGTCGCTATCACATCGAAGGCGCGTAGCCGACCTCTGTCTATTTTACAGATATTATCACGGGTGCTGTTCTTCGGAGATTCTTGGCATTGTTCCACGCAATTCGGTTTATATGCGCTCCACAAGACAATCCAGCGGATCGCACTCGTTTGTGGTTCATCTCTTGACGGCACGAATATCCCTGCATCAGAACTCGTTCCGTTACAGAGCGGGGAAGCTGTGGAACTCCCTACCTACGCGAGTGTTCCTGGAGCGTTACAACCTGCAACTGTTCAAAAAAAAATGCAACAGTTATTTGATGGCATCTGGCCGCGCACACTCGGCGGTATAGGTTCGCTTCTCTCGAGAGAAGTCTAAAAAAAGAAAAAAAAAAAAACGCTAGCTTCCGGTTTTCTCTTCTTGCCTTGGTTGTGGTGTGTTACGGTCCGGCGCCGTGCTTCCTCGGAATGTGGGAAGAGCGGGGACCTTTTATTTTGTAGACTTATTAAAACGCAGGATTTCTTCAATTTTATTTATTTAACTCTATTTCTCTAACTGAAACTTAATTTCTACTACTTAAACTCTAACTGCTTTCAAACTGAACTCAATTTGTTTCTGATACTCAACTACTACTTTATTACTTTTCAAATTCAACTTCTATCTCAAACTACTCAATCAGAACTAAACTCTTTCTCCTCTGAACTCTAACTCAAAACTAACTTTACAATTGAATTTTTTCTCTACTTATAAAACATTGTGTTCTAATTTACTGTAAATTATAATATGAACAAAACAAATTTTCTCAAAGTATTCCTTTAGTTTCTGTGACTTTTAAATTGAATAAAATTTGAACGAAATTCAAAGTGCTCTGTTTTGAAATAAAAAGGGGCAAGTTATGAAAAGGGGCATGTTATTAAATGTGCTGTAACTGGCAATATTGTGAATGTTTATGAATAGTATGTATTAAGTGAGAATGTAATATAAGTTAAGGGAAGTTTTTAAGGCTGTGTAAGGAGATTCAGTGTTAAATTTAATAAAGGGTAGTATTCTGGAATATAACAGGTGAACGGTTTTACCACGGTAAACTCGAGATCTTCACGCTTCAGCTTTTGAAGCATTTCGAGCAGAGCCTCCGGTTCCATTTCAGGGTCGACGCCCTTTAATACAACCGTTACGCTCTTTGTTTGTTTCGGCGTGAACGAGTAAACTCACTGTCCTCCTCCATTTGCTGTTTTTCCTCCATTGTTAGTTTCGCGGCTTTACTTCGCGTCATAATGGAATTTTTAGGAGCACTTTTTCTTTTGTTTATTGTCGCGTTTTTTCTTCGTCCGTGATCATGCTGGTACTGTCCAGTTTGTTTCATTTAAAAAAAAAACAGAGGCGACTTGCTATACGAACCACGACGCATACTCGATTTCTCCGTACTCCGACTCGAACGCGCCTATCGTGTTATTGAATTCAATTCACAAAATTCAGTTTTTCTAAAACAATCTTCTATATGTTTGGATTCGGAGAGAAATACAACACTGACACTGAATTGGATTTAGAAAACGTGTCCAAAAGATTCAAATTATTGTGGCACTTTTGAGAGCACGATGTTTTTAAATAGAATATCTTCCGGGGAGATAAATATTCTCCGTGTAAGGAACTCGACGAAGTCGTACGGTCAGAGCAAACCGCCGATGTTTTTTTTTTTTCCTAACCACCGTCAAAGAGTTAATAGTGGCGACTTTTCCTTCAGTCTTCGATGACGGGTAATATTCACGACTTTTTTTTATTGTCCGGTCAGGACCACGGTTGCGGACGGACTCTCTCGAATCCAAAACCGGACGACGTTCATACACACACCCCTTATCTCCCTTTCGATCGTGCAGAGCGAAGGATGCATCCATTGTTTACACACAATAGATCTTTTTTCGATACAACAGATGTATGCTTCGCAGTTCATTTTTTGAAAATCATAAACATTGAAAATGTGGGTAGGCGTTGCGTGTAACATCGGCGACTAAGAGCCAGTCACCTTACACTCGCGCTAATCGATGGTTTAAAAAGTGATTGCTTAGCGAGGAATATATTGTATGTTTTAATTTTCACGCTTCCGACCGAGGTGATATATTTTAATTGATTGTTAGTTTGTTTTTGGCACCTCTCTGAAGAGATTTTGTATGCACTTTCTCTTTTTTATTTAATGCACTGTGTTGAATGTTGGATTTTCACCATTGTTCTTCGTTTTGTTTGTTTGTTTTTTTTTGTGATTTAGTTCCGATTACTTTGATTATTTTCTTTTTATTAATTTTGTTTTGACTATTTTTATCACTGTGAAGCAACAGCATTGTGTAGTACCATATGAAATGTCCGATTTTCTTTTTCCGTAAATTTCCATTCAAGCAAAATAGGATACGTTGATACAAGGTCAAATATTCCTTTTTCGTAGAAGTGCTGATTTTTTGAGGCAATGAAATCTTTAAAGACTTTTATCACCTCTGCTCGGTTCCGGAAGTTCTTCTGCCGCAAAATGAATTCTGATTGCGGAAAAGATGGTAGTCCGTTGGGGAGATGTTAGGAGAGTACGGTGGCTGCCGAAGAATTTCAAATCCCAACCGCAACAGTTTTTGCACCATTACTTGTGAGGTATGGGGTCTAGCATTGTCATACAAAAGGACCGGGCCGTGCCTATTGACCAACGCTGGTTGCTTTTCATGTCGGGGGAACTCGCGTGACGGGTTCCTGGGTCGTGGAAGGGGCCTGTGTCGATATAAGGGTGGACTCGGTTGTTACCGCGTTGATGCCGTCAAGGGCAAGGGTGTGCAGCGTGCCCCATTGGCCTGTTGTGGGTCGCTGGAACCAACAGGTTTATCGTCCGAGTAGGTCGGAACTTATCGGAAATCCGTCCGCATCCGCAGTGACGAAGGGGCGTGTGTGGGATGGGGGGCACTTGCCCCGGGATTAATCGCATCCGCAGCGACGGGTTGCCGTGTGCGGGATGGAAGGGAGACCCGAGTCCGGAGTCCGTGTCTTTCGCTCATACGTTTGTATGGCGAATTGTTTGCCTCTGCGACTGGTAAGGGGGTGGGCACTCAGTTGCGCGGCTTACCGATCGAGGGACGACCGGTACATCGGCGCCAGCGTAGCGGTATCTGCGACCTCGACCGAACGGCAACATGTTGTGAGGAGGTGCCGGCCAGTCGCGCTAGTTAAGGGTAGGCGACTTTTTTTAGGGGCTTCTGGCGTGTGGTTGGTTGTGTAGAGGGCCGTGTATTGCCTTGGGTTACCGCTAATATCGGGCCTTGGAGGGGCCTACTGACTGGAATACCTGTAAATCACCCCATGGCAAGATCATCACCTTGCCACAGCATCAACCACATCGGTGTATTCATAAAAACATATTTGATTTCTCTGGTCGGCACCCATGACCATTGCAAACCATGAGGAAATCTTCCCTGGTCCCCTCGTCGGTATCCATGCCTATCATTTTCACAGCAATCTTACTGTGTTTGCTTTTCTCAAACAACCGCTGGTCCCACGATCAAGCCATGGCAAATCGCTAGCTAATACAGCTGCAACCAATTATCCCAGATCGGTCACATAGGGGATAAACACGCAATGAATTGGATGCCACCCTAATGTGTTTACGTTGACCGACTCTGGCATCATTAACCAAATCAAAGAATGCCCATCTTAGCACTTGCCATTTTAGATAGCATTACGGTATATACAATATACCCTCTATCGTTTAGAATAGAAATGCTTTCGGCCTATGCACGTTTATTGTTTGAACAGCTGCATGTTTACTTTCTATTCTTTCTACCAACGCGCGTTTCGTTTGTCTTTCCTTCCAAGGTGAAGACATACATTCCAGTCTGAACGATATCTTTAAGGAACCTTCCAATGGGACGTGGGTCGATTTCTCATTGGCCGCTGCGTGACAGAAAGATTGATTTCCCTTATCACCACACGAGTGGAAATCCACCTCACCCACCGGAGTGGTTCCGCGTCGAGCGGCTCTCAAGGAGTCAGATATCATCATCACAAGAGTGCACACGCATACTATTCGGAGTCGATTAAAAAATAATCTCTTTTTGTCTTCTGTGTGATCCTTAATCAAGCGGTGCAGTTGTGTTTTTAATGTTGGAGATCTAGTTTTGTTTTGGAAATTAAGTTCGATCGTAACATCGAATAATCACGCGATGTTTTTGAATCCGTTCCATTTACTAGAGTTAAGAGACCTCGTAGAGGCAGACTAGTGGTTAATAAAGCAGATCGGTTGTGATCATTAATGGAGTAATTAAATAAAGAAATTTTAAACAATAGAAAAAGCTCCTGCGTTTCATTTTACTCCTGTTGTGCACGGTTTTGGGAACTTTGGTGTGAACAACAGTGTGCTTCGTTAAAATTCGGAACAATTGTCAGTGTAACCGCGGTGGTGTTTTTATTGAATCGGCGTTCGTGCTGGCGCATTAATGAAATATCCACAACCCCACCGACTCGGCTCCACCATCGTTCCTTGTCCTGTGTACTCTCCTTCCATGCTTGACCAGCCGATCCGATCTCATCAAGGTCAAACCTAACATTGTCCTCCCATTTCCGTCGCGGCCGCCCTGTCGGTCTCTTTCCCGTTGGTCTACCGTCAAGAATTCTACGCACGGTCCTATCATTGCCCATTCACGCCACATGTCCGGCACATCTTAATCTTCACGACCTGATTACTCTCACTCCTCCATTGTCCTGCCTCTTCGTCATATTTACCTCCAAAGATACCCCTTAAAACTTTATTCTCGAATACGCGGAATTTATTTTCTTCCCGTTTTGTGAGCGCCCATGTTTCGCATCCGTAGGGTCAATCACAAGCATAATTAATATGAAATTAGTTAAAAATCGATGCAAATTTAGTAAAAAAAATTAAAAGTGGTAGAATAACTGTGAAAAAAGTAATAAAAATTAAATGTCTTCCGCATCAGTTATCAGCATGTTTATATCATTTAATAGGTTAAGGACGCTTAAAATGAAACGATTTTATTTATAGAATTTCGTGATGAAGATCCTGCAGCCTTTTATACTGTTTTTCTATAACTAACCAAACTCTCCATTATAATGTGATCATTATATTTTTCATCGACTTCACTCGACATGTATTTATCATAACCTTAGCCACATCAAAAGAAATCAATTACCCCTTCCGAACTTCGGTGGTTTTATCCTCATTCTTTTCTCTCTATCCTGGATGCTGACCTTCTAAGTGGCTCTGCGCATCAAATCCACCAAAGTCGATACAATTCCCATGACTTAATCAAAGAGTCCTTCCGGGCGAAGGGGCTAGATCTGTGGCTCTTTGAAAATCCATGTATTTCAAGTTTTCTTATGCAAACATTGGTTTCGCGAGAAACGAAGGACGGCTCGGTAGGCGGAAGACGAGATGCAGGAAGGAAACTACACAGACCCACGCGGCGCAAGTAGCTCTCCTTCATACTGGGCCAAATTATATACTCAATAGAACGGTAATAACAAAATTAGGTTCCCCCGCTGAGTGGCGAGTAGCAAATGTTACAGCAATCCATCATCGTCATCATCATCATAGCACACCATCGACTTGGACCGAAGGTATAGACGAGAATAGAGAATCCAATAGATACGAGTATACCAGGTCAAAACAGTTGCAATCAGTGACAAGAGCTTGGTGTCTCACATCGGGGGAGCCAAACATCTCGTCCTGAGGAGCCGTTGTACACTTCGGCTTCCAAATCGAATTCACATACGTGATGAGTGGAGCTGCCGGTGTTTTGTGGGAGAGCTTTTTAAATAGAATCATCATAAGGCAACACGTACCTGACGTGGCGTAATTACACATCGGGGATGTGGAAAGTAGGGTTCTGTAGATGATCCAGATATAGATTTCATGGATGTGATACTTTCTCAGGCTGGTAGTCGCTCATTCCAAACAGGAGCATAGGTCGATGGAGTTGCACTTACACGTGTCTACGCCATACCCAAATGATTACTTAATGGTTGGTGGTTGTGGATGGTGTTTATATTGATGGAGAATGGGTAGAAAGGTCCGTGACTTAAGATACAATGATTGCGGTGGAAGCAATCATGTGTTATATGGTGATGGAGGTTTTAGGATTGAATCTATCTACACATTGCGCACACCTTGGCGTTCAATATCGGTAATAATATGGTGATGTCGCCTTTGATTATGAAGTTACCATTACTCTATTCTTATACTGTTTGTTGCAATGTTTCGGCTATACTTTGTTGCCCAATTCGTTATTTGATTCGCGTATTTTTAGATAGAACCTGTTCTTTTATTTAAAATATCGGTTACATATATTGGATTCGCGTATTTTTATATAGAATCTGTTCTTTTATTTAAAGTATCGGTTACAAACCAAGTTACATGATCTTTATCGATAATCAATCAACCAATTGTTATGAATTCGGAAAATCTCTTTTGATTTCCTGATTACTCAATTTAATAATTATTGTGTTAACAAAAACACATTACGAAATGTGCACAGATTCTGTATAATATATGGTATAATAAATAACAAGTCCATGGAAGGCAGTTAAGCTATTACTGCAGGTACACTAGACGTTTCCAAATGTTTGATTACCAGTACACTTACACAAATGGCAAGGGTAAACACGATTGTTGCACAGATTATTTGGAGTTTTGACACCACTTGTACCACAGTAGTAATTCCGTGGGCCTGCAATATTTCTGGAAATAAATAAATGAATAAATCTGGAACCGCATGACAGTGTTCATACAAAATCCAAAGGTAAACAAAAGAATGCAAACTTAGGTCTGTGGCGGTTCACTATATTACATGGAGAACCAACACACAATTTCAGCCCAATTTCGCCTGCTAACAACGCACCACCATAACCCCAAATCCCAATTGACAACCTATTCACCTGAAAATCATATTTCCCAATAGGACGCATAGCTGAATTCAGTATTCTATGCAGATGATGCATAATTGAATTCAGCTCCCTTTTGCCATACGGCAACTCCATTTCACTAACCCCAATAGATTTCCACCGGAAATAGCAATTCATGTCGATTAGCAACGGCAAAGTCTGGGCAAGCGATGCTGTTTCATCATCGCACAACCGCTGGGGTAATTATCAAATTCCTCGTGTTTGGTTCCCACGATAATTATTCCCAAGCTATTCCAGCAGCCTATTGACTTCCTCCAGACAAGACAGGGGTCAATGATCTCTTTAGTGAGGTGAATAGCAGCAAACAATTTCCATCCCACTCCAATTCGCCTTTTCTGAAGTGCATTGCACTTTGAGATCAATCCAACCCCCAAACTAGGTCACTTGGTCACCATAGATTTTGTATTGAGCATGCAATAAGCAAAATCATCCCCGGGATCATTTAGCTTTTCGTTTCGGTTCTCGCATTCCCTCTAGTCCATCGATACATTGAATTAACTAAAAGGGTTTATTCACCTCTATGGGCAGGGAGAATAAGAGAGCACAGATGAGAGTATGATATCGATTGGTTGACCGTGTGACTAAAGTTAATTTTCCATCCCTTTTGGAGTAAGTCAAGATTTAACCACCACCGTGTTCGGTCGCGCTACACTGAGTCGCTTTACAATAACCGCAGCGTACACACGCTCGAGTCAAATTTCATTCTTCAAGGAGAGAGGTCGTTGCTTCTAATCCACGTGAGTGCATACACGCGAAGTCGAGTAGAGTTTAATTTTAACGTTTCACATAATAAAACGAGTTTTATCCGTCGTCAAGCTGGGGCGCGTACGAGAAAGTGTTTACTACGAACAACAACCTTTATGTAATAAAAAAAAAACATTAGTGGCAATATTAGAATGTACCTAGTTCAATCAAAATTTAAATGTAATAAAAAGGAAAACAATTTTAAGTGCAAATAAAAAGAAATATAGCAAACTTTAACAACAAATAACTTCAATGCATTTTATTTTCTCCATCTTTTGACCCTTGGCTTTCCTGTGAACAATTTTCGTTGGAACATCGTTGGGGATTAAGTGAATCTGTGCCCCTGTTAGGCATAATAACTGAAACCCCCACAGATCTTAATCGCCTTTATAATCGAAAAGTAACGTCAGCAGATTCACAACACAGAAAAGGGATGTTAGGACGCCCTGACACTTTGTTGCTAATTTAACTGCTCACAATAAATATTATGTATATAGTACTCACGTGGCTGTTTGCAGAAAGGCGTTTTTTTTTTTACAATTACAATTTTCGAACATCTTTCACGTACAGTTGACTGGATACAGATCAACCCCCCGGCTTCTAAAATTGTCAGCCTTGGCGATTTTAATGTACACAACTCCGGCTGGTTGGTACATTCTAGCAGAACAGATGAGGCTGGGAGGCTGGCAAATATGTTCGCTGTTAGCCGCCATTTAACTCAACTTGTGGCGGGACCTACGCGAGTGCCGGATATCCGAGATAATTATTCGAACACTTTGCACTGTTTGTGACATCCGAGTCCAGCGTTTACACCATGGAAGTTGCCGCGTCACTGGGAAAATCAGATCACTGTTTGGTATCGGTCGCGTACCCATTTGCATTTCAAACGAATAGCCGATCTAAGAAGCTTCCCCCTGTATGGAGGTATGGGGCTGCTAACTGGGACTATTTGCGAAATTTCTTCCGAGGTCGAAAGTACACTGGATACTCCGATGTAAACGTATGCGCGGAGTCGGTCACGGAGATTATTCTTCTCGGGGTGGAGATCTACATTCCGCATTCCATCAAACGAAGTTCATCTGATAAACCTTGATTTGATAAAAATGCTTACAGGGACGAAAAAAGAGCTTTTAAACAGTGGCTCTTCAATCCTACCGAGGTCAACAGAGCTAATTTTATAAGAATTATAAACGCTTGCAACCAGACGATTGCTACAGCAAAGAAGGCTTACAACGACAAAGTGACCAATAAACCCCTTGAGTGCCAAACTGGTTAGGGTCCCTTCTGGCCAATGGCAAGGGCTATCAACAGCAACTTCTCTTCCTCCTCTTATCTTCCGTTAGTGATGGACAGCGGGACCCTACTCACAAATTCAAAAGATAAAGCTAACGTGTTCACGAATTTGTTTTCCGCGAATTCGACCCTCGATTGTGGCCACCTGCTCCAGAACTGACGGTTCTTGCCAGACTTTTACCTATTATCTTATGCACTGAGGACGTTTTCTACCTACTGCAAAATCTCTCGAGTTCAGCTGATCCCAAAGAAAGGGAAAAAATGTCTCCCACAAAATTACCGCCCGACAGCATTACAGTATATGTTGTCCAAAATGATGGAAAAGATTTGTGGAGTACGAGTCGTGGCACCGACATGGGCACAGAGTTCTACTCCGTCCCCATCACCAATCAAATGTTCAGCCGCGAGAAAGTAAACTTGAAAAGCACAAACCGAACTCGACGACACAACGCCCACACCAGGAGTAAGTAAATAACACAAGTTGTCCTTAATTAATTTTTAATTTATTTCACTTTCATTAATCACTCTGCTCCTTGCCATCATTAAATATGTTGGTGTTTTTATACTTTACTTAAACTACGTTTCCACGAGCACTTGATTTTGGGTTAATTTCCACAAAGAAATTTCGCAAATCGATTTCAATTAACACGAATGAGGAAAATAACGCCTCAAGACACTTTGCGACTCGACTGTGTATATCTATGCTCCTTCGCCGAGCGACGGAGGGCGGGAGATCGTGCGACCAGCGTGGTCGGCGGATGAAATTCGACTCAGCGATAATCAGCGCGTGCGGCTGGTTCGCTAACAAGGGAAATTACGGTGCATTCGCTTTTACGGTGGTGATAAGCGGATCTCATAGAGGAGATCGTCATGGTACACATGTATATGTGTAAATCGGTTCTTTTCATGGGTCGAAGCCATGCTAATGAATCTGAAACACTAAGAAGGGGCATAATGTGCATCTAGGAGATGTGAGTTCGGTAAAGCAAACAAAACCGAAACTCGTCGGATGCTAATTGGATCTTTGTTTGAGATGTGCGTCGCGGCTAAATAAATAGACGCGACGCATCTTAGAAATGGTGTTAATGGGATTGGTGGCAGAAACAAATCCCTTGCCTGCATTTATATGCAGGGTAATTAGTTTGTGGCAACGTAGGAATTGGATGATTGTTTGTCTATTAAACAACGAATCGCTGGTCGGCCTATTGCAGCTGTAAAAACAAGCCGTCCAATGCCGGACGTTTTAATTGATAACAATCGGTGCCGAATGGTTTGTATTTATGGTGTATATGCAAAATAAGGAACTATTTTAAGAATTTTTGATAATGCGTTGTATGCATTATATGTCCTTGAAAAAGGAGAATGTCTTCAGTTGCCAATTCAAATGCGTTGGCGGGAAACAATGGTGGTTGGGTTGTAATAATGGGGGTTCTGCCTGATAAGTTAAGAAAGAAATCTTACGGAGAATTGTATGCGAAGAGATGCATGAAAGGTAAGTTTTCTTTTCCAGGGGCTTTTGGGTTCATGATTTGATGTCTTTAATGCGTGGAGCATTTGAGATGCTAATGTGATTGCGTTAGTGAAATTAGAAGATTGGGTGAAAGTTATGGGGGTTTTTCAGAAGGGCTAACCGTGGGGTTTGGCGGAACCGCCACACGCCACCAACGCCGGGTTGATTAAATTTATATTCCCAAGGCTTTTGAACGCGGCTGGCACTCGTGCTGAGCAAGCTTGGTTCATATAGCAAATGCTTCAGCAGTAAAAGTTGGTGTATAAGTTGGTAGTAAATCTTTCAAAACTGAACTTAAAAAAAAAAAAAAAAAAACTATATTATGTTGTAGCGAGCTTAGGGTTCGCTGGATTAATTATTTAAAATAAATAAGAGCGGTTTTGAATTAATATAACACTTTATTAGTCCGTTAATCACAACCGTTACTTTTACCGTACACAACGATTTCTTGACTTATCGCTTCCGTACTTAACCCGTCTTTTACTTCTTACTTACGCTTGCACTTTCTTACTTATTACTTTCTACTTCTTACTTATTACTCATTACTACCGCACTTATCGCTTGCTTCACTCACTTTACTTCTCACTTATTCTCATCTCCGTGATCTGTGTGCGACGTATTTATACTGTTTCCTTATTCTGATTCGGCGTTCAGTTTCCGTCCGTTCCATAGTCTTGAATGTTCTACTGTTCACGGTCTCCAGTTTTCCATTACTTTATAGAATATTCTAGTACTCTGTTTTGGACTGTCTAGAATATTCTGGTACTGATTGTCATATGCGTCACAACATCTTTCTAACTTTAATAGATAGCCCTGTCAGCTAATTCTAGTTGAAGTACCATATGTAATTTATGTAAAATATGTCATGTAATTTAATTACTGTTCAATAAAATAATAATAATAATAATAATAATACGCCATACATAATCGTCTCCAGGATTTACCCCATGGTATCCAGCGAGCATATGGAACGATAGGACATTCGACTATCTTGTGGTTTATTCTTTCCCTTTGGAAAAAGTATTAGATATTGAATTTTCCAAGCATCGGGAAACGTTCTATGGCGTTTTTAACAGATAAATACACAGTACTCAAGCAAATATTGAAGAACAACACAAAAAAAAATTTAATAAGTAAAAGCATCAGCCGTATACTAAGCAATAACATGACTATACCACATCAGTTGACTGTACTTGAGAATAAAGATCGGTTCGGGACTATTGTCAGCAAGTCCTGCCAGATACTTGCCTACGCAGATGACATCGATATCATCGGTAGATCCAGTTCGGCTGTACAGAACTCCTTCACCCATATCGAGTAGGCGGCACAAAAACTGGGACTGCATATTAATGAGGGAAAAATTAAGTACATGGTAGCAACTTCTGCGAAGAACAGACCTCACGTTGGTCAAACTATCGGGGTAGTGGAGAACGCATTTGAACTAGTGCAATCCTTTAATTACCTTGCGCCAATAGTTGCAGCCGATAACAGTATGGAAGAAGAAATACGCGAACGGCTGATCGAATCCAACAAAGCGTACTATAAACTATCAAGTCTCTTTAAATCCCGAAATTTATCCAGAACATCCAAGCTACTACTGTACAAGACCATGGTCTTACCAGTACTCATGTATGGATCCGTGACCTGGGTGCTCAATAAAAGGCACTCTGAACTCTTAGCCGCGTTCGAGAGGAAGGTCTTAAGGAGAATTGTTGGCTACGAATGTGAGGGAGGACGATTCCAGAGACGCTACAGCCATAAGTTGTACGTGATCTACCTTGCAGCTAATATTGTAAGAAAAATCAAGCTCGGTAGACTACGGTGGGCGGGACACCTAGCTCGAATGAGCGAAGAGGAGCCTGTCCGGAAAGCCCTTTGTGGCAGGATGTATAGAAAGAGACAGCGTGGCAGACCTTGTCTGTGATGGAGGGATGGGGTCGACCAGGACCTTCAGAAGCTGGGACTGCCAAACTGGATGACATCGGCTCGAAATCGGGACCGGTGGAGAGATTTGTTAAATAAGGCCAAGACCGTATCCCGGTTTTACTGCCGATGATGATTATGATGAGCAACTGCCTTGGATACGTTGCGTCTGTATCGTAATGATGGTATTGATATACTTGCGCCTGAGCCCCAATCGATTTTCGTGTTTCCTGTCGAGTACGAGTAGTAATGTTTGCCTGCCCTAATATACAAATTCAACGTACGTTATCAAGACGGACATTACATGCTCATGTGGTTCCGCTAAAGAACGGCTTCCGTTAAACATTCATATGTGTTAAGTTGATTTTTAAAATCAACCCATTCTATCGGGCAGATTCAGCACTGTGGACAAGTGTGTATACGAACTAGATTCCAAATTCGGACTAATATACGCCTCCTTCAAGATCAACTCCGTTCATTTGGATGCAATTTTGACTGCTTCAAATAATTAAAATTCCGCATTTACCAAAAAGTAACTACGAGTACTTATGTTCACATGAATATGCAACACCCAAAGTCGCTGGTGTATGACCTCATTGTTCGCATTGTCACATGTATGTTCGTGGTGGCGCCGTAAAAAGATTTACAAAATTTATTCAAAAATGAAGCATTCGAGGTATTCATGACTACCTACTGAATTAGTTAGTCGGCAACTCGACACATTGATAAAACCCAAATATAGGCGATTTATAACGAACCGCTAGCTGGTTCCAACCCCTACTTCAGTGGTGTCCACCCAACACGAATGAGGACCATATTAATATTCGTTTCAAATTCCATGCCCACAAGTGACCACACCACATCATTAGGTTAACTTAATCGCCACCCAGGGCACATGTTTCACAATTGGGTATCCGTCCTGTCCGGAACAGCCATTAAGCTGAAAGGTCATTTGAGTCCCTTCTATCAGAGTGGGTAAAGGTAGTGCGTCTTTCCTTGATAATTTGTTACCCAGCTTTGTTTCATAGACGAGAACACGCACCGATTGACGTGTTGATAATGTCGGTCAGGAGTATTGAATAACGAACATTTGTCCTTGTGCGTAATACTCAACTTCATGTGAATGTGAGTACCATTTCCTGTTGCCACAAATGAAGTAAATTGAGGTCCTGTGCGGAATTCCGCAATATGTGGGGCTATTGGCTAAATACCCTAAGAACGAACATTAATAGCCGACGGGAGTCGAAAAAGCTGGGGAGAGAAATATAGCGGGGGAATATTAAAAAGCGATTTTTAGTGCGTCCACAGGAAATGCGTGCTGCCGGGAATTGTGTTTGTCTGAAAGACATTCACGTAATTTACCTGGACTCGTTCTCGTTTAACATGTGTAACAGAGTCAAGGGAAATTTCACTAAGGACAAGTGGATTTACATATCGTAAACCTTCCGGTATTCGTATCACGGCCCAGCAATTTGCATGACGCCTAATTTGAATCGTTTGTAATTAAACGTGGTTTGGAGGTCAATTATTTATAGGGCTGTTTTTACAACAGAAGAAGTTCTGCGGCAATTGAGTTATTACTTACTATTAGCTGTGTTTTTTTTATGTGGAGCAGGATATATAAAATAAATACAACCAACTTTTTTTTTTCATTCCGGAAGATGAAACTTCAAATCTGGGTGTGTTCAGAAACTACAAACCATGACTTGGCATTTTAAAATCAGTCTCCCCCTATACCAAATTTCTTATTCAGGACATTTGTACTTGCATGTAGCATACCGGACATACCATATATACTTTATGATAATTAGACCTGGGCGTCTTGTTTTTGGATTAGATAGTTTGAACTGCACTAATGCAACTGAGGAAATGGTATAGACATAGAAGCGCACGCACAACTTCGTTGGATGGTTGAGCGACACTCCTGATCGGATTAAGATCCGATCAACAGAATCTCTTAGAACATCGAACTCATATAAAACTAACACTAGAACTGATTTTCTGCATGTGATGTATTGTCCAGACTCGGCTCCTTCTGATTACCACTTATTCAGATCGGTGTCGACCACCGGTGTATGAAAGTTGAAGATGTGCGAAAATGGCTTGATGATTATTTTGCTTCGAAATCATTAAATTTCTATCGCGAAGATATTCATCAACTACCCGATAAATGGCAAAAAACTATAGATTACAATGACGAATATTTCGATTATTAATCTTTGATAACTATCTTTCCCAATAAAATTGAATTTTACAAAAAAAAAAAGCCGAGTTTCCACTTTCATCATCATCATCACCGGCACTACAAACGGGATCCGGTCCAAATCTCTCCACCGGTTCCGATTTTGAGCCGATGTCATGCAGTTTGGGTCTCCCAGGCTCTGGGCGTCCTGGTCTACGCCCCCCCTCCAGCACAGACAAGGTCTGCCGCGCTGTCTCATTCCATACATCCTGCCACAAAGGACTTTTCGGACAGGCTCCTCTTCACTCATTCGAGCTAGGTGTCCCGCCCACCGGAGTCTACCGAGCATGATTTTTCTTACAATACTAGCTTCAGGGTAGATCACGTACAACTCATGGCTGCAGCTTCTCTGGAATCGTCCTCCCTCACATAACATACGTGGTCAACAATATCTTCTTAAGACCTTTGTAGTGATCCTAAATCACTACCCTTCTCCAATTACCCATAATCCTAATCCAATTCCCATAGTGAATCATATGAGCGACAGGTTAAACCAAAAGTTAATTTGTCGCACATTGATTCAATTTCCAAGTACCTCACATCCCAATCCAATTGAATCATATGCACGACAAATTTAAAGGAAAGTCCATTTGTCGTGCATTGATTCAATTCCCTATAACCATGAAATTATGAAATATTCTAAATGCATTTCGTGGTTTCTCCTTCCGGGAATTTATTCAAATAAATTCCTAACAACTTCCCGGAATCCTATTCCACTTGAAGCACACAAAATCTTGTTTGTGCTTCTTGGATTTTTTACATAAAATTTTGACAAATCTCTATGAACCAGAGTACAAAAGGGCGGCACATTTTTATTCCGACATCAGTCGAAATCCAGAAGGCGATCAATAATTCCCAAAGGCCGAACTACGGCCAAGTACATAAAGGAAGAATAAAGGCATTTGAAATAAAACTCAAGTAAAACATAAAGCATTTCCTTTAATAATCAATCTGTGGCGGGTAGCCTCACCACATCAACGGTGAGAACTGTGATTCGGTCAACCTCAATGATCAAGGCTCTCAACACCACGGGCCAAAAGAGCCGGATTCCATCCCACGGGGAAGTTATAAGACAGCTCGGCTATCAAGGACCCACGGGACCCACGGGACCAGGAATGTCTCAGGATTCTATACTGTCAATAACTTTATTTCAGTTTCTTATTAATGGTCTGATAGTATCAACGAGTAATAATACTTATTTCTACATTTTTGAACGATCAACCAGTAGGCAGAAGACGTCTAATCGGCTCATTGGGGAGGCTCCCACTAAAGAGGCCGGGCACACCCATTACGCTGCCCCCACACCTCCATCTGGAACAGGCATCCACACTAAAAAGTAAGGAAAACCAACATTTATTAAAAATATAACCCCAACGCCTTCCTCTCGAACGCAGCTAAGAGTTCAGAGTGCATTTTATTGAGGTCTCGGATCCATACATGAGTACTGGTAAGACCATAGTCTTGTACAGTAGTAGCTGGATGTTCTGGATAAATTTCGGGATTTAAAGATGTTTTGTAATTGTATATTACAAAACTGTTATCCACCCAATGAATGTTCGGTGGTCTGGGATAATGAACGGCAGAATCAATGTATAGCGACACTGGTCCACGTTTGCTGTGTAGTGCTCTGAAAAGCCCTACCACCTTTTTTCCTCCATTTCCACATCCAAACCCCAGCTATTTTACTACAAAACTCAAAATCCGAACAAAACCCGAAAAAACCCAAACATAAACCAAAATTCGCAATAACCGAATCAAACATTCGTTTATCGCTTATTAGCTGCTTCCACGGCATAATTAAATCCAAAATCTTAAATTAAAATCAAATTCCCAATAAACGAATCTAATATTCGTTTATTGTTCTATATTCGCCCCACGGCATCATCTAAATTCAAAAACCAGAGATACGTTATCTCAATTTGGTAAAATCCATCAAAGTGAACAAACAAAAACCCGAATTCATTTACATATCCACATCTGCACAATAGTTTCATAGGAATTCAGGAAACTGAATCCTTATCTTAAATAAACACTGAGGATCTCACTCAGGATTCCAAAATCGGGATTTTTGTAGGAAATTGTGTATTTTCGAGATACAAATTTCGATTTGTCTCTCTTTATAAGGGTGATGAATTTCAGATTCGAGGTTCAGTCTCAATTGGCGTTCTAGATGTAAGGACGCCAGAAAAAAAATTAATAAAATAAATTTAAAATAAAATAAAAAGCATTTTATTGAGCCTGGCCGATTCTTCCTACTCGACGACCGGTAGCTGCTCTTCCCTCGAGGTTTGAGGAAGCACGGTGGCAACCGCAACGGGTCCCCTCGGGAGCGGTCTTTAAGAGATCTTACGTCCTTTTCAGGATAAGAAGACACGCTACCTGAGAGAAGGACCACAACAAAATGGTGGCAGCGGTTTGGGATCCCAACATCCCCTACCAATAAAATAAAAAATATATGAGCAGTGGATCGGACTGATTCATTCATCCCCTACAAAGAAGACTGCGGCTGTGGAGCGCACTTGAGGTGTTAGAAATACAGCACAAGGCATGGTATAAACTAAAGCAGTGGTATCTAGACGGAGATCATGAATGGGATAACCATCCCCTATGCGAAGGAAATACGAGTAATAATCATCCCTTAATCAACACAGTCGGTAGATAGAAGGTGACGTTCATCATCAGCAGTTGCACAATGATTTCAGCAACATCCTTTTCAATAAAACAAGGAACGAGCGTGTTAGTGACTGGATGCTAACATTTAGTTGGAGCGAGACAATAGTGGCCTTCAACAACTTCAACAACTACATCATCAGGGAGGAAGCGTAAAACATTCCCTAACAAGCGGAGGAGCTAACAAAACCAGAGTACTCAAATCATTGAGATATACGTCAACACACACACAATTACATGCCCATATCACAGCATCACAACAGTACGAGCAGTCGATACTGCTGTAGTAGTCAACAACATCAGCAACAAAACATATTTCACCAATAACATCAGTAACGTGAGCAAGTATTTCCAACATCATCAATAATAAGCTCCGAAATAAGCCAAGATCAGCAACCACAGCGATGACTTCAACAAAGCAAGAGTCAAATACTCATCAACGAAGCCTGAAATGGTAGCGGCCAACATAACAACGGAAGATCACAGGTATTTATATCCATTTTTATTTGTTAACACATTTGCAAGTGGACAAAGAGAACCCCAAAATAAATTTAAATTTATATACACATTTTTACACATTTAAAAATTCATTTAAAAAAAAAAGGGGACCCAGAGAACCCCCAAAACAAATTAAATTATGGAAAAATAAATCAAAGGGGATATTGAGATGTGAAATTTTTTGAAAATTTTATTTTTTTTAAGGAAAAAACAAACGTGTTCATTTTAAGGGTACAATAACGTAACCGATTTAAACATTTTTTACATACACATAAATATACATATATTTTTCTATCAACTTAAATTACGTGGGGAAGACTCTTCATATCGTTAGCAAAACTTAGGCAGGAAACCCTCGACTCTGTCCTTAGCATCATTTGTGGGTTCTCCACTTGTTAGTTTGTTGGTTTCTTCTTCTTACCTTTGGCGTTTTCCATAGAATCTATCTTGAAACCTGTTTCTTTCCTTGTCCTCGACTTAGGTGTAAAGGGATCTCTTATTTTCTTTCCTTAATCAGGATTCTTCCATTTTAGGATTGTTCCACTTGGGTTCGAGAAGTCTTTTTCCTTATCCTTTGCCTTTCTTTCACTTGCGTTTGGGAAGCTGTGCACATATGGGAAAAATCTTATCTAAAACGAACACGCGACTCGAATACTTGAAGTGCGCGAAAAAATGAAGAAAACAATCGGGTTAAAGGATATTTTGGATTTCGTACCGGTGTTTAACGGAAACCCGGACGAATTAGATGATTTTATTTCTTGCGGGGATATTGTTTTTTCACAGGCACGGGACGACAGTCAGCATACTTTCTTCTTAAGCGTGGTGAAAACCAGACTGAAAGGGCCAGCATACGACCACATCAGGTACAAGGTCATTTCAACCTGGAATGATCTTGCTTCCGAATTAAAGGGAGAATTTAAAATTCTCACCTCAAGGTCAGCGGCACAAAACAGTCTGGTGAAAGCCAAGCAAGATAGCAAGGACGATGTGAAGGAGTTTGGAAACAGACTCGCACACCTCCTGCATCTGCTGAACAAAGCCACGTTCGAAAGCACTGTCGATCCTGCGGTGCGAACATATCTCCTCGAAGAAAATAAAAAGCTCGCCTTGCATACTTTTGAAGATGGTCTTGGGGATTCCCATTTAAAACTCTTAGTGAAAGCACGAGGTACCCCAAGTCTTAGAGCAGCAATCAATTACGCTCTCGAGCAGGCCCCACGACTAGGCGATGGAAACCCTCTTAATTTATGTAATAATTCCAAATAGAGCCAGCCACAATCGTGCAATAGGTTTGGTCATACTTCTGCGACATGTCGTCGAAATGAAAACGTTTGTAATGCTATTCCCCAACAAATTAAGACAGAGGTTCATCGCATTGAATGCACTTATTGCAGAGTTAATCATTCCCAAGCAGAATGTAGGAGACTGTCCCATTTCAGAAGTCAAAAAGACTCTCCATCAAATAAAAATGATTTTAAAACTCAGTCCACTTCTACCACAAACGTTTGGAGAAGTGGAGTATTAACCAAAACGAATAGGGTACAATTGATAAAAATTGATTCCGAGAAATTAAATACGGGAAAAATTGAACAAGCGACGTTAGAAGCTAAGGATATAAACAGGAAGGTAGAAAATGCCTCACCTTACAAGGTGTCGTCTACGGATGAAATTGGCATTCGAGATAATAGGGATAAAAATCAGAGGCAGGACGATCGAGAGGCCCCCCAAATAGAGGGAGTAGCGACCAAAGATCTTATCCAACAGTCAACATTTGAATCCGTTTGTCTACGGGCCGGATCTGATGATTCGACAAAGACCCCTGATCATACTATTCTAACACGTCCATCTACTTTTATATTCTTAAATGCTCCGACTTCTAGCAACAACACGTGCAAGCTCATAGAGCACAAACAGAAAATTCCGGCAAAATGTAAGCCTGTGGAGCAAGAACTCCCAGCAGATTGTAAGCCCGAGAAACAAGAAATTTCAGCAAAGAGTAAGCCTGCGGTACTAAGAGTCCCAGCAAAATGTAAGATTGAAAAACAACTAATTTTCTCGTTAGAAAAGAGTAAGCTTGTAGATAACAGTCATATCAAAATTGCACTCGAACACATTCCTCGTTTCAGTAACTTGTTTGTCCGCATCGTTTCCCTCGTTTATCTAATTTTTCAAACTTTAAAATGGGTTCTACAAATTAAACATAAAAATAAACAAATGATCAAAATCCCTTTCACAAATAAAACACTGGTTAATCTTCCAAAATCGATTATGAATTCTACAACCTTTAAAATGTTTTTCATAGATGGTTTTACTGCCCAAACTTTGAAAAATTTTACACAAACCAAACCGACGAGAGTTTGGAAAGTCTTCCACAAATTTAAAGAAAAACTTAAAGTGAAACAAATGGATTTTCCTTTATTATTCAAACATATATGTATACGTGTATGTACATATAAATAATAAAATACCAATTCTCACATTATAAATCTAAAAATATATAAAAAACTATATGTAAATTAAATATATCCACAGAAAATATATAATTAATAATATTGAATTCCCCTCTTAACAAATAATTGTACAAAAACAAAATAGATACATATACATAATAACGCAAATAAATAAATTAAACCAACCAACTTTGTTTTGGAAAATTTATGTATCTAAAAGAAAATTGTCTATAATTAACTAAGAAAATTTATAAATAATACAACAGTATTAAAACTCGGGAGATAATAAGTAAAATATAACAAAAATAAATCTTTAAATAGTTTATATTATGATGAGAATCTCCCCAAATTCATACTATTAACACACAAATGATGAAACAAATATTAACTCCCTCAATAAAATAATTTTGTAAATATTATACAATATTTTAATTAATTGCCGTTAACTTAAAATTTAAATAAATGAACAAAAATGTTTTAATAATAAATGATCTTAATTTGTAATAAAAAAAAATAATTCTAAGTAAAAAAAAAAAAAAAAAATTCAACTAAACAAAACAAAATCTATGAAATAAACAACATTAAATACAAATATAATAATTTCAAATACCTATGTAACATTCTCCAATTAACCTAATCACATATATCCTAAGAAAAATAAGGAACTAACATTTTTACTTTAAATCAAAATGAATTTAAAAAAAAATTAGAATCACAACTTTCTTTATAATACATGAAAAACAAATCTATACAGTCCTCAAAATGAAACAGAAATCTACTCTGTAGATAACGTAAATTTTTATATAATACAATACATTATTACGACTTACCTAATATTTATCCATATATATTTTCATGAATTGAATTTAATACTTTATTTAAAATAACATTATTATATAGAAATAATTCGCAATTATTATTAAATATATTGGAAAAATAAAAAATACTGTAAATAACATTATTAATATATGTAACTTAAAAATGTACTTATATACACGATAAGAAAAATTGTTAATTTAAGCTTTTAGTTTAACACATAATCTTAGATTTTCTAAAAACATAACAAAATATTGAAGAACACTCTATCGTAAGCTACAGAATTAACACAAAATATTGAATGATATGTAAAAACAAGAACAAACATTTAAAAAAGTAGCAAGCAATTGTAACTACAATGAAAATTTAAAGTAACCATTGTAATTGGAAATCCAAATTATGTAACGAATCATGATGACATCGCCCTTCATCTTTTATCGCGTCACTCCTACAAAATTAATCTCTTACAGATTAAATTTTTTCCAAGGAGGGGAGGATGTAGTGCCCTGAAAAGCCCTACCACCTTTTTTCCCCCATTTCCACATCCAAACCCCAGCTATTTTACTACAAAACTCAAAATCCGATCAAAACCCGAAAAAACCCAAACATAAACCAAAATTCGCAATAACCGAATCAAACATTCGTTTATCGCTTATTAGCTGCTTCCACGGCATAATTAAATCCAAAATCTTAAATTAAAATCAAATTCCCAATAAACGAATCTAATATTCGTTTATTGTTCTATATTCGCCCCACGGCATCATCTAAATTCAAAAACCAGAGATACGTTATCTCAATTTGGTAAAATCCATCAAAGTGAACAAACAAAAACCCGAATTCATTTACATATCCACATCTGCACAATAGTTTCATAGGAATTCAGGAAACTGAATCCTTATCTTAAATAAACACTGAGCATCTCACTCAGGATTCCAAAATCGGGATTTTTGTAGGAAATTGTGTATTTTCGAGATACAAATTTCGATTTGTCTCTCTTTATAAGGGTGATGAATTTCAGATTCGAGGTTCAGTCTCAATTGGCGTTCTAGATGTAAGGACGCCAGAAAATAAATTAATAAAATAAATTTAAAATAAAATAAAAAGCATTTTATTGAGCCTGGCCGATTCTTTCTACTCGACGACCGGTAGCTGCTCTTCCCTCGAGGTTTGAGGAAGCACGGTGGCAACCGCAACGGGTCCCCTCGGGAGCGGTCTTTAAGAGATCTTACGTCCTTTTCAGGATAAGAAGACACGCTACCTGAGAGAAGGACCACAACAGCTGTAATAATCTAATTTTGAATGTTTAAAGTGAAATTATTACCTTTGGTTGTTATTCCCAAATATTAGCATTTTAAAGAAGTGAAGACTGGTAGGTACAATTTAGCAATAAAACATGAACTTTATTTCGATTGATTTTCAAGATTAATAAAGATTAACAAAACTGAAATCATCCAAATCTAACGAAACCAAGAATTGAAAAGAAAGATAAAGAATTGGTTGTCAAGTGACAACCAACAGAATTCATAAATGTCAGCTGATTGCTGATTGTTTTTTTCCCAGGCACTCTTTGTGGGGGTTCTCTATATTGCGCCGAGAACCAACCCACAATTACAACCACAATTTCGCCCACAGACCGCGTACAACGCCAACCCCAATCCCGTTCGTCGGCCTATTTCAGTTGTAAAAGCTACCCTTCTAAAGGATGCATAACCTGAATTCATCCTTCCATGCAGATAATGCATCACAAAATTCAGCCTTTTCATGCCATATGGCAACATATTTGATAAACCACATGAGGTTTCCTATCGGAAATCAAAAGTCTCATGCCTGGTTAGCAACAGCAAAGTGTGGGCAAGCGACGCTGTTGCCACATAGCGAAACGTCTTGGGTTATCACGAATTCTTTTAGTCTTCTTCCCACGCTGATATTTTCACAACCCATCGCGGGTTCTTTGACCCGTGCCAGACACGGCTATTCGCTGGGGATCAATGCTCTGCACTCTGGGAGCAATACAAATACCAAACTGGGTCATGAAAGCAAGTCAACCCTGAGATCATCACGCTCTCCGTTTGAAGTTTCCCATTCTCACTAAGTCCATTGACCGTTGGGTAACTTCGCAAGAATTTATTCACCTTGATGGGCGGGGAAATGGGAGAATACCAATCAGTGTGCAATCAAGATTGGTTGATCGTGTGGAGATGAGAGTTCCGAGGTAAGCTGCCAGTTAGTCGAATTTGTGGGTATTATGCTCGTGCACAAAGCATGGGCGCGGATTCAGTACAAGCACCACTGATAGTCTGATGGAAATTGTTTCGACGTGCACTGTTCTTCCCACGTAATTATCCAAAAGTTGTGCGTAACAGAGGAATAGAAAATAAAACACTGTCGTTCCTTTATTATATATTTCACGTAGACTGCATATCAGCAACGACGAAAATGCACCTGAATAAATATGGGCTGGTGTAATGGATTGTAGATATTATAAAGATAAGCGATAGCGCAATTGCTGAAAGGAGAAATAGGTTTATGTGTCTTAAATAAACAGAAACGCTATTTCGAGGGCCATAAATCTTTCATGACCTGCGCCTGAGAACGAAATAGGCTTTTGCTTTAAGATACACAAAAACGCTATTTCAAGGGTCACGATGATATGCGCATCGTGTTTGTTTATTTAACGGGCCGGAGCATCGTTAGGCATGATCTGGGGTATGATTGTCTAACGTCAATCATATTAGTGCCCAAATTCCATGATCGGTAGATAACCGATAAAGGAAATTGGTCGCAAGTGTTGCGAACTTTGGGATTGGGGCAATATTCACTCATGAACCGTAGCAAGAATACCGACTACAGCTATGTCAACAATTACGCTGGCCAACGAGTATTTATCTTTTATAATTGCTGACAAGCCGAGCCGATTGTCTTGCACGGTCCATGTATGAAAGAAATAATTTGTTTGATCTGCATGCTTGATAAGATTTAACTTTCAGGTGGGACGCTGTAGGGGAGCTTACGCTGCCCCTAATTGCAGGTGAGTACTATGGGTTTGGAAGGTGGTTAATTTAAGAGGATGGCCGGTTCTTTGGGAATGTATTAATGAGCCGCCACAAGTTTGAATCACTGAACCACACACACACGGGTCAATTACCTCTCTGCGTGAGTGCAAAAGTTTCTCCTTACCGGTTGAATTATTGATTCCCCACCAGTCCATTATTTAACGTGCACTAAATATCAAATAATCATCATCATCGGCATAACAAACCGGGAACCGGTCTTGGCCTTATTTAGCAAGTGCTGAGGCTTGTTAAATTTTCCATAATGATTTGTTTTTTCCGGGCAAGTCATTAGTCTTGCGCCAGAGGCTCCCCGACGGGGAAACGAACCCCGTTCTCCCGCGTGACAGGCGGTTATAGAAATATCAAATAATATTCATTAAAAAAAAGGGTGTCGAAGTGTTCGTAGCAAATTTAGAAATCGTTTGTGAGTTTATTTTATAGACATTGTTAAGAAAGAAAGAGATCCTGTGAAATAATTGATATACATTAAGAACCACCAACAGGGTGTACATAGTGTATGTGCTGATACCAAATATTCAGGATTCAATTGTTGCCCACGACAAGTGGTATTTTAGTATATAGATTTCCTTTTACATTTTGATCACAAGTCCACAGTAATCTTGAGAATTAGCAAAAAATAAACCAAAAATAAGTAAAATAAAAAGAACTTTTAAATAACAAATAATACCAATGTGTTTTTATTTTTTTCCTTCTTTTGGTGATTGATTCGATCTAAGATTTATTCATAAACTGACGTGTTGGGGATATTGTGAACCCGTACCCGTGCTGGCACACACTTTAGACCCCCACACTTTTGTCTGCGAAGCCTTTTTTCAGATATTCTGAGCTCTTTGTATTTCTCCTCGCGTACCCGCGTTCTATGAGACTGCTGCATTGCCCGGTATGCAGCATTCTTACGTTCAGTCGCTAGTTTGCACTCATCATCAAACCAGTCGCTCCGATCTCTACGACTACTGTCTAAGATGAAGTTTCCAGGACTAATGACAGTATTCTTAAGGCGTACCCATTTCTCTTCTACGCCCCAGGTCTTACTCTTCCTCCGTCTAGCTCTTCGAGGGCGAGTCTTAACGAATGACCAAATGTGACGAACCACACAATCCACTATAGGTTGAGATATCGTCGTTCCATCAAGGAACATACTCACCTATATCCATTACACGTGCCCACAGACACGTTCTTCAAAAGTCCTTCTTTCTTCCTGAAACAAAAGGTAACATTCCAAATACCCCACATTGGACTCAATGGTCAAAACCAATGGAAATAAACGTTCAAAATTTCCTAATATTGAATTCAATTCATCCATTCAATTCAATTCAATGCAATTCTTCCATTTACTCAATTCATCCAATTAAAAGCATTTTTCTAAAAGCAAACAGAATAATGCATATCTCCTCATGTAGCTAAAAGCAATTAGCACCCTAAATTCCTTGCAAGATCCCAAAACCAAGAAGCGCACGTGTGCAAACAAAGGCATAGCGATTCACCCGCCGACACACAATTCTTGCAATCATAAACATCTTAACGCACATCTCACGCCAGATGTTTTATGACTTGGAAATGCGATCTAGAAACCGACATCCAACTTCCACGGTTCCTTTGTTACCCATCTGAAGCGTTGTTGTCTTAAGCCAGATGGGTAACGCAAACAAACCCCATGAAAGGATCGAGAAATAAGTGGCGGTACGCTTCATCCTTCGAAATAAGATCCCGATAAGAGGATGGAAATATGAATCCAGATGAAAAGTTCTGTTACAGATAAGAGAACGAGAGTGATGATGATGAAAACTTCGTTTTACAGATGAGGGGTTTAGAATTGTAAATGGATACAAACATTTTCAGGGAGTACAGTTAGAGAACCCTACGAGGAGGTCGGTCCGCGCACGCAGGAAGTGACGGATAGTAATTTAGAAACGGGGAATTACAAGAAATCAAAATAAACTGTCGCGAGTACAAACCACATATCATCATCGTCATCATCATCGGCACCACAACCGGGATCCGGTCTTGGCCTTATTTAGCAAGTCCTGAGGGTTGTTAAATTGTCCATAATAATTTGTTTTTCCGGGCAAGGTCATTAGCCTTGCGCCAAAAAACCATATATAACAACAAGAAAATTTACAATACTTCTCGTGCCGTCGAAAGTGCATGCGTGCTGGATATCCGTTCAATAATTAACAGTCACGGAGCCCAGATCCTCCGTCCAGGAAAAGGAGTCTTTGTCGTGTGTCTAGTTTAACGTGTGTAATAAAGGATGGGATTAATATGTGTCATATGAATCAATTAAGCGTGATATTAAGCAAACATTCCTTAACAGTAGTTTATGTGTTAATAAAACAGCATTAAATAAACAATTAAAAAAAAATAGAAATCAAAATGAAAAATAAATCTTGTGTTGTTTCGCTCCGTTGTGTTCTCTGTGTTAACAGTGTTCGGCGGAACACTACAACATCATCGGCGCATAAACATTCGACCAACAAACTGAAATAACAATCCGGCAAAGTGTTACTGGTGCTCTCATTGCGTAAGACAGTCGTGTTGATTCAAACCTGATCCGCGGATGCAATACGTCTCCGGAAGGCCATCCGGTCTCCGAAAACTGTACCAACAAGACAGTGATCCGAGTCGACGTTGGCACTTCGGTACGTTCGTACCGTCATCGGGCTCGAGGAGTGGCGGCGATCTATCAACACGTGGTCAATTTAGTAGTGAGTGGCTCCATCAGGTGATACCCAGGTGGCTTTGTGGATGTCTTTACGCGGAAACCTGGTACTCGCAACGACGAAGTTTTTCGATGCTGCCAGCTCGATTACTCGTAGTCCATTGTCATTAGTGTTCTCATGCAAACTATGGGAACCTGCGTAGTGCCTGAAAACCGGCTCCCGACTTATTTTCAAATTCAAATCAGCAAGAACAATGTTCACATCCTGTCTTCGGCATGCATTGAGGGCTCGTTCGACGTCCTCATAGTATTCTTCCGTTTCGTCTTCAGGGGACTGTGGGGTAGGTAGTCGCGGCAGCAGCATGGACGCGAGTTCTACTACCAACCCACCACTTTCACTGTCACAAACGATTGTTCCGCTGCCTGCAAACGAACGATCACCAGGAAACCAAAGTAATAAAAACACCCAGGAACAGCAGCCGGAAAATTAAACACACGGATTATTAATTAGTTGAGCTTTATTGTTTTCGGTTACATGTTGAACATTTGACAGTCAATTTATTCAATCATTAAAAGAAAAGTTAGCTTGTAGTTAATTTAATCTCGAACACTTTAATCTTCACTGCCGCTTTACATGTGAGACGAGCTATCAAGTCAACCAGCACTTCACAAACGACTCGTTTATAAACGCATCTCCGCAGCCGGCGGAGAGCGGGAGTGAGCCGACCGTTGCGAACGGTGGTTGTAATAGGACTCAGCGATATTAATTCGCTGACAAGGGAATTCGACCAGTGAAACTGGCTCTCTTAATTAAGAGATGCGTTTTCCTATTCCAAGAGAGACGTAAAGTCTCTCTTTGGAGTAACAAAACCGATCTCATAGAGGAGATCTTCACGATACACCAGTGTGTGTCTACGTCGGTTCTTTTCATAGATCAAAGCCATGATGAAGAACCCGAAACACAAAAAAAAGGGAAAAGGATGAGATCTTTGTTTATGTGAGAATGTTACTGGGAAACGGATCCAGAACTATGTACGATAAAAGAGATTTATGGCCTGTGAGTTCAATTGAGTAATCAAGTTGCAACTCATTAGATGGTAGACGCGTCTGGGATACTTGCTGATTGGATTGTTTGTGTATCGCCAGAATGCCTGTTGGTAGACAGCGTTCTTTTGTTTGCACTTAGTGCAGTAGATGGTCTTTTGTACACAAATCGAGGCTGGGAAAATAGACGGCGCAATATTTATGATTCCTGTCATGAAAGTTACATTGCATGTAAACCGAATCATTTGTTTACAGGAATTCGTCTAGGGGAATTTGTCTGGCAACGTAGATGACGAAATTGGTTTGGAATTCCTGATAAGCTAATAAAGAAATCTTACAGAGAATTGGTATGCGAAGAGAATGCATGAAAGCTAAGTTTTCTTTACAGGGACTTAAAGATCATAGATTTGATCTCTTTAATGCGTGAAGCATTTTCAGGTGCCTAATGCGAGTGCATTGGCGAAAACTTATGCGTCTTGGGATGACGTAATGGGGGTTTTTAGGTTAGTGTACCGTGGGGTTTGGCGGCACCGCCACAGGACTCCTCTGTAGGGTCGTGAATGTTTATGAGGCTTATGTTCTTAAACATGCCTCGTGCGCGAAGAGTGCATAGCCTTTCGTTTATTGCATGGTAGGCTTCAGTTTTTTAGCTGACTAGAAAGCCTACCCCGAGCACATGGTGTTTTGCATGACAGTTGTAATAAATGTCATAGTCTTTTCTTTGAATAACACCACTCCCCGTCCAACTTATTTCTTGTAGTGCTGTTATGTCAGCCTTATATTCGGACAGGGTATCGGCTAGCCGCTGTGCAGCGCGAACTCTGTATAGTGAGCGAACGTTTCATGAGCAAATTCTTAAATCGTTTAGCCATTTTCGAATCCGTGGTCGTCGTCGTGTATCCGGTCCATATCCGAGGTTTGTTAAATTGCCATAATAATTTGTAAGGTTATTAGCATGGCGCCAACCTTTCTCAGGATGTCGCTGCATGCATTGGTTCACTATTTGGCGGGTGCCAAAGTAGCTATCCACGGGTGTCACGTGGAGACTGCATGTCAACTTGCGAGAACAGGGAAAGTGGTATATAATTAAAGCTCATTTAATTATCCCTCCCCCATTGAAGAATTAACATCTCGTGTCTTCATATATATCCTTCCCCTCCTCCTTCCCTTCCCTCCAATTTACTAATCTCCCTTTACCATTACAATAGAATATCCCCTTTACAATAGAATATAATTTAAATAAACATCTTCTTTGTAGTAGCCATAGTCGCCCCCTATCAGCCATTAGCCATCTCGGCCGCTTCCTCGAAATCACTACCATGGAAGCGGAACGAAATAGGATGTGTGGAAAAAGACACGAGATGAGTCCTTCTTGTGTAATTAACCGTGAGTGGAGGCAGTCGTGTGCGCGCATCGAAAAGTAAAATAAAAGAAAAATAAAAGGAATAATTTGAATTTTGATGAAATAAAGAGTTACCGCGTGTGTGTGTGTGGTTCGTGGCGGGGACTAAAGTATTTAATATGAAATGAATGAATAAAACATATTTCCATTTTGATTGTGAAGACGCTCTGTGGTGTTTTTGCGTGTGACTTAATAGGACATTTACATCGAGACTCCCTGTCGTATTTATTAAACACTTAAGAAAATAATACAATAAAATAACAAAAAAAGTCCAGAGTTTAATTAAGTCTTTTTCATACCATCACCGTCGCAGATCAGCGCAGCAGATTGAAGTTGACGACCACGGGGCAAATTTTGTGAATTAAATACAATTGTTGTTAAGAATATCTTCAACACCAGGGATCGTTCTGACCTTCGCCTGGTTGAAAGCAATCCGAGACTTTACCCTGTATGTTCGCTCCCATTCCCCCTTTCAACGTTCATACCTATTAGAAACATTTTTATTATCAAAACAAAAATTGTTTAGTTTTATTTTTAAAAACATGTTTATAGGTGTTCATCTGAAAACGTATTTGTTTATAACTAAACAAGCTTCATTATTATCAGGGTAATTAAATTAACTTACTCGCACCTGTATTACAAAGTGTAAGACTGTATTGTAAAATATAACTGTGCTATACAAAGAACCAGCAGAAGCAAACGTTGAAGGAAGATCCTCATCATCTGCAATAGTCAACAAAATCGCACGGACCGAAGAAAATACTGACATGTGAAATATGTATGGTAAATAGATGAAGTCCTAGAAGAAAAAGATATGACTTGAGTCCCCATACGACAATGTTTCATGAGAGAAATTTTGCACACGTTTGTTGGAAAGACATTACTACCACACAAAATTTGATGAAAACATAAACTCGGTATCACTCATCAAAGGTCGAGATGAAAATCTCAAGGATTATTCACCAAAGCGTGACTCCGGTATTTGATGTGAAGAGATTCTACATTTTTGAAGCAGTTGTCACTTGGAGATTAATTCGCAGTCTAACTTCAAAATGTCGCTCAATATAAATTACGAGGTTGTTCAGTAAATACGTTCTATAAATATCCGCTTAAGTATATCCCATTATGATAGCCATTCTGGTGGTAAGCGTCAATCTCACTTTAAAAATACCTTCTCCACAAAGAAACCAACTCAGCCGGGTTTTCGTGCTAAAACGAAACATTTACGTCCTTTAATAGTGTGCACAAATTTTGTTGAAACCTCATTCGCACCCAATTATAGTCCTTCCAGTAGTTTAGCTACGAGCTGATTAATCAGTTCCTTGCGTGACGGAGTCAAGTAAATTTTAGATAACAGTCAATGGATTCCTCACAGTTGTCAGGACTCAGTGTCCCTTGTCACATGTGTTACCCTTAGCACATATGACATGATAAAGGATACTAATCCCGGTCGCCTGAGTTTGGGTTCCTCAAGGTTTCCGCTGGAATGTCGGAACAGGATTCCACAAATTCTTCACAACTGCTGTGCCTCGGTTCTGTGCATATGAGAAGGGCGCAGTCTACAGCACATTCAGGGAAAGTTTTCGATGAATAGTCAAATGAAATTGGATTCATGATGATGAATCATGATGTGGATATAAATTATTGTAGGTGAGTCCTTTAAGTTAGTAGTTCAAGTTTGTTATTTCGATGTAGCATGATATTTAACGTGAGCGCTGTGGATCTAATGTAACTTTAAAGTAAGTTTTGAGGATGAGAAGTCTGGTTAGCATTGGATGCAAGGTAAATCTTGAAATACGCAAGGACATCCGAGAAATAGTTGCAGTTTTTTTTTTATAATTCACAATTTTTAAAGCGGATGGAATGGACTACAAATCGTACAGCGATTCGACTGTTATCCCTTCAGTCGTGTCGAAAAGATGATTTTAGAATGGCTTTTAGAGCTTGGGGAATAGCAGTAAACCACACGGTGCCAAATCGGGGAATACGGGGATTATGGAACGGCATGGAAAACTGAAATTCGAAATACGCGCAACATAAATTAACAATTCTGGGTGGTATTTGTACACAATAGCATGTACTCTTCAAACAGTTAGGGGATACAACTGGTCTGACTTTTCAAATAAACGAAAATATGTCCGGGCATTAACGGGGCGTGTTCAATACGTTGTGGGCGAATATCTACCATTAGCGCCACCGTGTACTTGAAAACGGTAAGAGTTTGCTTTAAGCAATCAAGTTTAGCGCCTCTAGCACGAATGCTATTGTCTCCACTGCGCAATAAAGCACACGTCTAAAATTTACTGATATCTACGTTACATGATAAAAATAAATTATTATGTACAATATAACAAGCCTCAAAACTTGCTAAATAAGGCCAAGACCGGATCCCGGTTGTAGTGCCGATTATGATGATTTGATAAAATATTATGTTTTATGTGAGTCAACATCTACTAACATTTATGAAGAGATGAGGCTTAACGAAGTTACGAAATAACGTTTTTAGTTAACGAGTGAGAGATACCCCAAGACCTCAAGCGAAGGTCAGGGAATCCTATCATGATGGACAGAGGTTCCATGGTTAACAGTTTGAAACTGTACCATTATAATTCGCCGCTTGTCGTGGCGCACATTGTCAATGAATGCCTAACCACAAAACATTCCCATAGTACCGCATTTGTTCTATAGTTCAAATTTGAAAGGACTTTTTTTTCTTCTTTTTGTTTATATCCCCAAGACTACAATAATAGCTTTAGAAGCAGTTTTGAATGTGCTCTACAAAGGTGATTTTGAACTTTGTCGGAAGAGTGGTAGAGGCGGAATAGATGAAGTCTGCGTTTTCACACGAATGGATTTAGGTTCCCACCAGGCGATCGATGTCGCGAAGAATATTCACAATGACAAAATAACCAACAAACTGCTTGAGTAGCCAACTGGTTCGTGGCCCTTCTGGTCAACGACAAATGCTATAAGCAACAACTTCGCTTTCTCCTCTTTTCCTTCGGGCAGCAGGACATTAGTCATGAAGTCAAAGGATAAAGCCAATATATAAGCGGATTCACATCCCAACCACCCACGAGCTATTCAATGCATTCTCTGCGGACTGAACTGTAAGAAAACAATCGGCCTGGTTGGAATACCAGCAGTAGTCCAACGGTGGTCCAGAGCTGTCGCTGATTCTTGACAAACTTTTGTCCTAATCTTATGCACTGAGGACGTTTCCTACCTACTGGGAAAACGCTCTAGTTCGGCCAATCCAAAAGAAGAATAAAAAGTGTCACCCGCAAAATTACCGACCGATACCATCACTGTTCAAGGTGAGGGTAAAGATCATCAATGTCGAGTTAATTAAATATTTGGAATACAACGGACTTCTAAATGATCGTCAGTACGGATTTCGTGGCAGGCGGTCGACGGAGACCTTTTGATCATTGTAACTGATATATGGTGACCTGCAATTGAAAAATATGGCGAATCAAAAGCAGTCGCATTGGATATCTCCAAGGCCAGACCGTCCAAAGCATCTGGCCTGGGACGCTGTTAAACAAGCTTCTCTCATACAGACTTTCCCAGGAATGTTGCGACTGGACGGAGAGTTTCGTCGAGAATTGACCAATCCGGGTTGTTACGGACGGAGTGTCTTTGGACATGTAACCTGCTGATTCTGGGGTGCCTCAGGGTACTATTTAGGCTCCGATCTTCTTTTTGCTTCACATTATTGATTTGTTGGAGTCGACGGATAACATGGTGTTCAGTTTTGTGGATGATAGTACATTTGTTTCCTCTTTTTGGGGTGGTCAACCGATTAATGCATCAAGGTCGCACCAGCTAAGATGTAGCCAGATCAACTCTCTGAATGGGGATCTGGACAAGGTCCTGCAGTGGGGAAAGCCCAATACCGTCAACTTCAATACAAGGAAGACACAATATACAACATTAACAAAGAAAAGTGGATCATCGGTTCCGCAGCTGATAATGAGGGGCAAGGCCATCTAATCTGGGGAAAGCTTGAAATTGCTCGGCGGAAATGTATTGTGGCACAATCACGTGTCGAACGTCGCCAGGTCCGCCTCAGGAAAGCTGAATAATCTTTTTAGAGCCAAAATATATTTTACTTCGGCCCGACTTTTTTTTTGTAACAAACAAAAACTTCAAAACGAAACGAAAAGGTAAATAAAAATAAACAGCTACAAAATTAGTAATCACCGCAATGGGGGAAGATTGGCGGGGGGGGGGGGGGGGGGCACGGGGGGGAGAGCGCTTGAGAGGTATACTATATCTGAAGAAGTGAAGTCCTCTCCTCGATGAGAAGCCACCTCCGTTTGGGAGATGTTCGATCTTTGGCTGATTAATCTCTTTCACTGATCGCCGTGCTAAAGCGCTGGCGGTCTGGTGCATTGGAGATATTACTATCATGGAGAATTCGTTTGTCCTGGCACCACGGAGAGCGTGGTAAATAATCGGGACTCCATGCACGTCTTGGATAAGGCCTTTTCGATACAAGAAAGGGAACGCTTCTGGGGGAATAAACCCATTCTGGAGCGTATTCTCCAGATACATATCGTTGGGATAGAATGCTCCCTTGCTGTGTGACCACGAATAATTTTAATTATGAAATTGTCTATCCTGTTTAACCCTGATTTGTTATACAGGATTTGGTTGGGATAGAATTTTTTGTATTGGGACTCTGGTGTTTTATAAAGTCCGAGGCAGAAACGAAAATACTGCCGCTCGAACACACGAAACTTCTCCATATAAAGTGGAGATATATTATACCATACTGGGCAGCCATAACCCAAAACTGGTTGGATGAATGCCGGGTACGAAGTTATTTTGACTCTGGGGTCAAGAAGACTACTCCGGAATAGACTTCTTGTCATAGAATATGCGCTTTGAGCTGCGGAGAGGGACGCTGCTATGTGCTTGTCAAAATATAAATACTGGTCTAGCCAGATACCAAGGTATCTAAAAACAGTTTTCACTTGCAGTGGAAGGTTATTGTTACCTACAATAGAAAAGTGTTTCCAGTTGTATTTTGTATCCCTCGAGGCCCTGGATAGGGCCGTTCTGAAAAGGATAGTCTCGGTTTTCTGGAAATTAATTTTTAATTTCCAGTTGTCGCAAAATTGTTTTATTTTGTTGAAGTCATCTTAAAGGTGCCTATTGATGACGTCTATTTTTCCTCCTGTTCTGTACACCACCGTGTCATCGGCGTACGCAATGGCGTTTTCGAGAGAACCCACTAGATCACTAGTGTAAATATTGGATAGAATGGGAGAATTCGCAACTCCCTGCTGTTAGCCATTTTTAATTTGGAAGGTCTTGTTGGAGAGTATGTCCCCGCATTTCACCACAAAATGTTTGTCCATTATCATATCATAAATAATGTATAACAGATATTGCGGCATACCCAGGTTTGTTAACTTATAGACAAGTCCTGACTGAAAAGCAAATCCGGTATTTTATTCTAGTGGCGGCCAATGAGAAATCGATTCAGCTTGGTTGCAAGTATTTCCCTTGTGACCGTACAGATCTGGTTGAATGCCCATTCACTAGAAGCCAGGACAAACGAAAATGCGAAGTGTGCTCAGAATAGAAGGCAAACATGCAGCTGGTCAAATAGATGATCGTGTACGGAGGCTGGCTACATTGCTATCATAAACAATAGGGAATGGATTTTTCTGTTGATGTTAAGTCAACAGAACGTCGCTTACGGTGGCAAGGGCTAGGGTGGATGGGTGCATGTTTGGTTTGGGAAACGAATCATACGGCCTGACCATTGATCTGATTGTTTGGGAAAACAATTATGGGTCGTGTGCAACTCGATGGTCGCTTATCGCTTGGGCGACCGATCAAGGGAAATTTGGCTTGCAAATGTGCAAGCGTACAACTTACCCAGCTTGGATTTGGACCAACGGATGGTAGGGAAAAAAAAGCAGTGAGATTACTGTGTGTTTAGTTAACATGGTTGCCGACCAGAAGAACCGATCAGTTCCTAAATGGTTCGTGATAGCTGAACCGAAATGGGTTGGATGCCATGACAAGATGATGATCTTGCCGTGGGTTTATATTTAGGTAACAGGTGGTTTGCCCCTCTTAATTCCAGGTGCGAAATGGGAAGTTGGGGTAAGGGAAATGCGTAGTTCTTGGGAGATGCTTAAAGAACCCCCATAGTGTTCCGGAACCGAGCAGAGGTCATAAAAGTCTTTGAAGATTTCATTGCCTCAAAAAGTCAACACTTCTTCGAAAAAGGAATATTTGACCTTGTATCACGTTGCAAGAATGCCATAGATACCAACGGATCCTATTTTAGTTGAATAAAAACGTACGGAAAAATAATATTGGCTTTTAAATTTTTACTATAAAATCGGACATTTCATATGGTACAACGCAACAAAACACTTGCCCCTTGAAGTAGTGAAGGTTTACACTACTTTATCCAGCAACGCTCTAAATAATGCATATTATGCAATCCGTTGGGAAACTGCAGTCGTCCACTTTAATAAGGAAGTTGCATTGTGGGAGGCGACACTGAACATGAACAAACTGTTACGTCCTAAGCTTATAAATAAAGATATTTATGGAGATAGTTTCTGTCTTTATTGAACGGCCCTCAACCTAAAGAAAAGTATTGGATCGAATGTTTTCAAATGTTGGGGATATTTTATTATGCAATGATTTTTTTTTGTCTAAAAGTAATTAATATTCAGCCGGTTGTAACCCCTCCCCGCCCAGCACAGCACTGTCCATTATATACCTTCCCTTCTGAATGTCAGTATTGAAATTTTAGTGCACAGTTCTGAAAATAGCAAGAACTAATTTCTCAAAAGAGTCGCACCAACTTAGACCCTCAAAAACATTTCTCCTTGTGATCAACAAATCCAATGACATACATTTTTGACCTACATTTTAAAGAGAACAAAAATGACCTATGGTTTTCGTGCAATGTCGAATTGTGAACAGCTACCGGAGTACTGCTATGGTAACAAAGATGTATTCACTTTCATCATCAAAGTATGTGAAGTTCGAATTTCTGGTGACAAATCTCCCAATTTTTAACTAACAGTGTTCCTAAGAATGGATGGTTCGTAAAAATGGTAATGTAACTAAACCCTGGAAACAAGGGTATTGAATTATGGACGAATTGAAAGAGAGAAATGATATTTGTATAACAATTCTAGATAACTTTCATCTGACATGTTTCCGATACAACTTATCTTTTTTTAAACTGACATTTATAAACACATTCGTAACTAATTTAATTTCGCATGTTTTCTCCTTTCTTTTTCGTGTCTCGCAATCAGGGATTTATTTATTTAGGATTATTATTTGATATACAGAAAAGGATAAATATGTCAAATTTCCTTTACATAACAATATAATATGTCGGTGTCCAATGCTTTTTTTCAGATCGAATAAAAAACCAAGCGAACTGCGAAAGATAACTCTCTAGTTGCTAAGAAAACCCATAATAGAGGTGCTTCGCGCTTAGTGATATATTCATAATATCGAAGAAGTGCGCAGTAAGTTCATAGCCATCTAAAACTTCCTCCTTACCAACCGGTTGCGCCAGACCCTGACACCAGACGAGGAAGACAAAGAGGAAAAGAAAACGGCGAAAAAAAAGTCTAGGAAGAAGGACCACACGTTCATCGTCCACTTAAGGGAAATTTCATTTTTTATTCTTTCAAGTACGTCGTTTTATTAACATCGGTTGGGGAGAAGACGCAGAGACTTATTCTTCTAGGCTACTGTGTTCCGTGTTCGAATGTTTCAGCTTAAAGGGATGTTTTTTAGACTGGAAGTGGACCGCGGTCGGATATATTTTCAAATGGATATTTAAGCAGAGATTTTTTAACTTTATTCAATGATTTCACTCTTTATTTGAAGGGCATTTCGGTTTTGGAGGATAATTCCTAGACAAGCAGCTTAACAAATAATTTAATTTTAATAGTGGTAATTGTAAATTTACTAGTCTCCAACGTGGTTCAAACCGTTGCAATGGCAATAAAAAACGATGGTCCTGGGAAACGTGTAGCGTCATTGTGGCAGGCACAAGTGATAATGCGCACATCATCATCATCATCGGCACTACAACCAGGAACCGGTCTTGGCCTTGTTTAGCAAGTCCTGAGGTTTGTTAAATTTTCCATAATGATTTATTTTTTCCGGGCAAGGTCATTAGTCTTGCGTCAGAGGCACCCCGAGGGCGAATCGCACCCCGGTCTCCGGCGTGACAGTCAGGTATACTAACCACTATACTATCGAGGAGCCAATAATGCGCACATACACGGTTTCAAAACCAGCTTCGCCTGTTTGAGCGACAATGAAGACATTCAATTCGTCAATGATGACATGCCGACAAAAATATAAGAGGGTTAGTTGCGCTTGTGGTGATCGAGTTTTCTCAAGCAGTTGAGACAGTTAAACGTTTGAGGTTTTAAATAAGGATCCCCACTATTTAATTTTAAAACCATATCGTCATTATTAGAACTCCCTATATGTTTAATAATAACATTGAAAACAGATCTGCTGTTAGGTAAAATACACCATGTACAAACACAAGAGATAATGTGTTGTTCGACTGGTGGCAAACAAACGCTATCGAACATACACTCGAATTGTACGCTTCGTACTTCAAAAAAACTTCCCATTCACGAGAACAGACAGCAACGCACTGGGAGTCAAACGGTCGCAGGTATTCAAAAGTCGTAAGATCACGCGACTGGTTGATAAGGGTCGCATTCGGCCGTCAATATTGCGTAGTTAATACGGTCGGGATTTGGGGTATCCAATGGTAAGCATTCGATGCTCGAGACCGATGGCAACGTGTGTACTCTGCCGGTTTCACGTGATGACAACGTGATTTATTGAATGTTCAACTGTACAACTGTTGTACGCTTGTTGAATCTGGTTTGTTGTGTGTTGTTTTTTTAAATGATTTTTTCATCATTCGCGGGTGGTCACCAGGTTGCTGTGATGGTGTTCCTGAGTGGATTTAAGTGCTGGGTATATGTGTGCAAGCTGGTGCACCCTATGCAGGCCTTTGGACAGTAGATGTTGATAAATAAAGTCGACTTTTGCAGAATACCTGTTTTTTCATGTTAATTTTAGGACTTTTCGAAATTTGATAAAATATAATATAATTAACCTACAATTCAATCAGCGATCCTATGTAATAGCATAATACTGTCACAAAGTTGATAACACTTATAATAATATATGATTCCCGGCCCACACTCGATCAGTATTATTCCTCTTCAAAAAATAATACTCATTTTTAAAAGGATTGAAGTTTGTTACACCCCAGAACCCAATGCATACGTATACTGAGTCTCATCATGCTTGGGATTGCGTAATAGGAACCCTCTTGGAATAATTAATTTTGAATAGATGAATCCATCAAACACAGTTTCTATGGCGGACATCCTAGACATATAATTGAGAAAAAAATGTCTACATTGGCACCGCTTCTATCAATCTTATTGCAGGAAAATCTCTTACACGGAACAACGGGAGAATGCCATGAGTAAACAAGTTGGAAAATAATACCATTAAGACACCATTGGCTTCGTTGCCAAATAAATGACAATTACGGAAAGGTTAATATGAATCGTGAACATAAATCGCAATCCCACGTAATGTTCAATGATGTTATGTCATTTTCCGATCCAGGGGAAAACTAGAAAACCAAAGTATCGAACATTGCACCCGTTGACTCACAAATGATTTTCCAAAACAAAGAATCTTGAGTAAGAGCTGATGAAAATTAAATTATATTGCCAGATTGTGGCTTCATATCAATGGTGCAAAAAAAGGCGATCCCATAAAAACGCGAATAGCACATCAAGGCGTTTTGGTGAAAAGGTGTTGACGAAAGGATCCCTGAGATGTGTTTGGTGAGTGGTGTCAAGTATCGTTTTTCAAAATTGGGTTGAAGAACGAGAGGGAAAGAGTCGAGAGTGAACGTAATGAAGTTCGGACATGAGTGGTTAAAGACTTTCAAAAACGGTTTTGTAAAGAAGGCGTAGAAGTTAATAATAATGCCCTGCGAGTACGACGTTAGAATATACTCACAGCTAGACCGTAAAAGGCGACTAAAGGCCGAGTGGTACGTGTGACCCCAACGTCATGTTACCCGGTGAAATACCACTCGATCAAGTTATAGGCACTATGAAATAGTCGAAAGAAATCCCTTCGGAGCTTGGCTGATGGACCTGTTGGAGAAAGGGTCAGTTTAGGTAGTAGTCGGTCCCAAGGTGAGATACCACTCCGCCACCCTGTAGATTCCGTGATATCGTCGGGAGAAATCTTCGACTACGTTTCGGATGTATGTCTGATGGGCCGGACTTACACAGAGATAAGTCCTAATGGCACCTTCTGAGATAAACAATTCCGGAGGTAAATTAGTTTCCCGATCGGATCTCCGGGGAGAGTCATGTCAGGGGGAAAATCATGCAAATATTATGATAAATGATCGTACTTTAAGAAATTCGTCATCGCCTAATCGGGCCCGTTCTCGTGGCTTTATCGAGGTTCGACTGATAAAGGCATTTTGTAACATCAGGGTTATAGGTTTCACCAATACGAATATAGATGCCGCCCGTGAATAACTGCAAATAGCGAAACCCGATATCCTTGCCCTAACTGAAACCCAGGTCGATTCGTCAACCGATTCGACATATCTTCGTTGCTCAGGATACAACTTACATTCGAGATTTCATTCGAAGGATGGAGTCTTCACGCGGTTCGATCTGGCTTTCCAGAAGATGAAGGCGTCGGAATCCAATAAGTTTGACATCATGTGGTTGAAGGTCGTGCTGAGCAATTCTGTTAAACTTCTTTGTTGTCTTTACCGCTCTCCGAATGGCGACATTTTTCGAACATCTTTCAAGTACCGTCGACTAAATATAGATCAAAAACCCAGCTTTCGAAATTGGCGTCCTTTGCGGATTTAATGTACACAATTCCGGCTGGCTGATGCATTCAAACAGAACTGACGACGCTGGGAGAATGGCGGAGATGTTCGCTATTAGCCGCAATTTGACTCAACTTGTGGAGGAACCTACGCGACTACCGGATACCCGTGGTGATTATGCAAACACCCTGGAGCTGCTTTTGACATCCCAACCGAACGTTTGTACAGTGGAGGTTGCTTCGCCACTGGAAAACTCAGTTTACTGTTTGGACGCGGTCGTGTAACTACTTGCATTTCAAACGAATAATCGACCTAAGCAACTTCGCCATGTAAGAAGGTGTAAGGCGGCTAACTGGGACGATTTGCGAGATTTTTTTGCATCGTTTCCGTTGTCGGAGGTGTGTTTTGGAGACTCAGATATTAACGCATGTGCGGAACCGCTTAAGGAGAATATTCTGCTAAAAGTGGAGATCTACATTCCGCATTCCATTACTGAAGTTGATCTGATCAATCTTGGTTTGATAAAAAATGAGATCAGATTAGAGCGGCAAATAATTGAGCTTTTAAACAATGACGTTCTAATCCCACCGAGATTAACAGAACGAATTTTGTTAGAATCAGAAACGCGTGCAACCAGACATTTGGTACCGCAAAGAAGGCCCACAACGACAAAGTGACCAATAAACTCCTTGAGTGCCCAACTGGTTCGCGTATCTTCTAGTCAATGGAAAGAGTTATCAGCAGTAACTTTGTAACTTTGCTTGCTAATGCTAATGTTTTCGTGAATTTATTTTCTGCGAATTCAAAGCTTGATGGCGGTCTTTTAGAGCCACCTGTGATCGTTCCGGTACGGTCTTCGATGCGGGATGTGAGGTTCCGCCCGCATACTAACGTGGAGGAGACTATAGGAAGGCAACCGGCCCGGATGGAATACCACCAATAGCCCTTAAGAACTGTGCTCCAGAGCTGTCTCCGATTCGCAGCAGACTCATTCGGTTATCATATGCACGGAGGCTATTGCTAACCTGCTAAGAGGTGGATCGAGTTCAGCCAATCCCAAAGAGTGGAAAAAGGTGTCTCCCACAACATTACTATCCGATAGCATTACTGTCTATGTTAGCTAAGGTAATGGAAAAGGTCGACAATGCCGAGTTACTTAAATATTTGGAGTGCAACGGTGTAGTATTCCAAAATACTACTGTCTTTATTAGCTTTAACACTGAATCTCATTACTTATCTAACACATCATTAAAACTTTCTCCTTACATATCTAACATTCTCATTTAATACATATCATAAATAAACATACACAATATTCTATATCAAGCCAGTTACAGTACATTTCATAACATGCACCTTTTTTCATTTGAAACATGGCTCTTTGATTTTCGTTCAAAGTTTATTCAAAATTTAAAAGTCACAGAGAGTAAGTAATACTTTGAGAAAATGGATTTTTGTTCAAATTATAATTTACAGTGAATTAGAACTCAATGTTCTATAAGAAGAGAGAAAAATGAATTGTAAAGTCAGTTGAGAAAAAGAGGAAGTTGAAGTTTGAGATTACAGTTGAGAATAAGAGTTAGTTTGAGATTACTGTTTCAGTTGAGTTTAAGTTTTGAGTTAAGATTGGGAAGTTGAGCAAAGTAAGTCGAGAAGAAACATAGACGAGAATAGAGAACAGAGTTGTAACAAGAGAGTCAAGAATAGAATACAGAGTTGTAAGAACGGAAGTTATTAGAAAAGAATAAACAGAGTTGAAGAATAAACAGAAATTCGAAACAAGTAAATAAATAAAAGACTTTAATCTTCAAACAAATAAGAAAAGTACATTCTCATCGTGACTAAAAATAAAAGGTCCACGCTCTTCCCTCTAACGAGGAAGCACGGCGCCGGATCATAACAACGGACTTCTAAATGATCGTCAATACGGGTTCCATTGTAGGCGGTCCACGGGAGACCACTTGACCCTTATAACCGATATATGGACATCTGCGATTGGGGGGCATGGTGAGTCAAGGGCCGTCGCATTGGACATCCCCAAGACTTCTGACCGCGTTTGGCAGGGGACATTGCTGAGCAAACTTCGTTCATATGGACTTTCCCAGGGGCTGCAACCCGGATTGTTGTAGACGGCGAGTGTTCGGATCTGTATTTTGCTAATTGCGGGGGGCTTTAAGATTATATTTTGGCTCCAACCTTGTTTTTGCTTCACATCAATGATTTGTTTGAGTTAACGGATAACGTGGTGTTACATGCATACATGCATGGGCAATTCACGCATACTAGTATTGCCCCACGCAAGAACGTGTGATTCGAACTGACGCTATGACAGTTAGAATCACCAAAAATTTAACCAAAGTGCAACCCATCAGGCCCCCGCCGTGTGTACGAATTTGATTTCTAAGCTCAAGGATTTTGTTATGTTATCGCTATGGTATACGGCTCTGATGCATTTTCTTATTCGATTTCCATTCGATGTTCTTCACTATTTGCTTGTGTACTGTGTGGGCATCTGTTTGAAACGCAACACTACTCCCTCCTCAGTGACGTTGTTACGATCAGTTTTGTGTGCGAACGGCGGACCGAACGACAGAACGTCGCAGCAGGCGAGTGTGCTTGTGCTCTATGCGGAAGTCGTGATCATGTTGTGAAGTTCTGTTTACTATGGGAAAGTGTGTGCTGTGTGTACAGATCACGTCGGTGAGTCACCAATTATAGGGTTTGGGATGATAGTGAAGAAAGTGTGGTTCGAACTGACGCTATGAAAATTGAACCAAAGCGCAACCCACCAGGCCACCGCCGTGTGTACGAATTTGATATCTAAGCTCATGTAGATTCGACTGATGTGGATTTTGTTATGTTATCGCTATGGTATACGGTTCTGATGCATTTTCTTATTCGTTTTCGTTCGATGTTCTTCACTATTTGCTTGTGTACTGTGTGTGCATCTGTTTGAAACGCAACACTACTCCCTCCTCAGTGACGTTGTTACGATCAGTTTTGTGTGCGAACGGCGGACCGAACGACAGAACGTCGCAGCAGGCGAGTGTGCTTGTGCTCTATGCGGAAGTCGTGATCATGTTGTGAAGTTCTGTTTACTATGGGAAAGTGTGTGCTGTGTGTACAGATCACGTCGGTGAGTCACCAATTATAGGGTTTGGGATGATAGTGAAGAAAGTGTGGTTCGAACTGACGCTATGAAAATTGAACCAAAGCGCAACCCACCAGGCCACCGCCGTGTGTACGAATTTGATATCTAAGCTCATGTAGATTCGACTGATGTGGATTTTGTTATGTTATCGCTATGGTATACGGTTCTGATGCATTTTCTTATTCGTTTTCGTTCGATGTTCTTCACTATTTGCTTGTGTACTGTGTGTGCATCTGTTAGAAACGCTACAGTACCACACTCTAATATTCGCATACACATAACATGTATACACATGTATGCTGTACGAAAAATTCCAAAACTCTGCCTATAACATGTATGCTATACGCACAATAGCATTGTTCAATGCACCTAGCAATTACATACAAATTGCTGTACGCAAAATGCAACCTGAAACACATCTGCAATATTGTTTCAACGCATGCAATGTTGAATGCTGTTTGCCATAGGCAAATCAACATTTCATCACCTTGAAATGCATGCATTTTCCATTCTCATAACTAAAATATCAATTCTGTAATTCCCACGTCCTAGCCATGCCCATGCCGATGTTCTAACATGCAAAGTGCAGCTACGGAACTCCAAAAATGCTCACAACCTTGTGATCACCTAATACCCCATCACATTCAAAGTAATTCCGCTCATGCCCATACACATGCTCTAATATCGCATGCTATTGGACAAGCCAAAAAATTCTCATCACCTTGAATCGAAATTTTCCCATGACCGTGGGGTGGAGCTGCAGCCAGAGTGGGCGTAAGTTGGCCACCTCAAGGTGAATGGCGACAGAATTGCAACGTTGCAGTTCCTATCGTCGTTGGCATGGACTACGACTGGGGCTACCATCAGGTAGCTGTCCCAAGGCGAACGATGCGATAGTGGGAAAGAATGTAGAATTCGGACTAGATTTTGGGGTATAAATAGGGAGTTCTGTTGTAGGCATTGATCAATTAAAATCCGACGGCGCAAGGGTTGCACCCATTATTACTAACTGAGCCATGAGACCGTTGGCAAGAGATAAACACATAAAGTGAGCTACCAAGTAAATAGTTTGTGTCGTTTTATTCAGTCCAAGAGGAAGTCCTGGTGAACAGACTTACATAGCCCAGCCATTCAACCTACGGGCTAACAAGCCAGAAGCCAATCCTTACGGACTTATAGCGCTTTTGCGACGATAGTTAGGAACGTGTGATTCGAACTGACGCTATGATGGTTAGAAACACTAAAAATTGAACCAATGCTCAACACATCTGCCCACTGCCGGGTGTATGAATTCGATTTATAAACTCAAGGACACTCAACCGATGTGGAATTGTTATGTTATTGTTTGGTATACGGCTGATGCTTTTTGCTTATTCGATTTCCTTTCTGTGTTCTTCATTATTTGCTTGTGTATTGTATGTATCTGTTAGAAACGCCACACTACTCCCTCCTCAGTAACTTTGTTACGATCAACTTCGTGTGCGAACGACGGAGGGAGGAGCGAGCGAGCGAGAGAACATCGGAGCAGGCGAGTGTGGCGGTGCTCTCTGCAGATGTCGGGCCCGTAGTAGTGGAGTCCTGTTTTACTATGGGAAAGTGGGTGCTATTTGTACACAGTATCACGTCGGGGTTGTTGCGTTACGGAAGGATAGCGAAGAAGGTGGATTGAACACACGATGAAGTGAGAAGCGAAGCATTAAAGCATGAGGCTACTGCCGCGTGTACGAATTCGATTTATGAACTCAAGTACACTCAACTGAAGTGGGATTGCTATGTTATTGTTTGGTATACGGCTGACGCTTTTTGCTTATTCGATTTTATTTCTGTGTTCTTCACTATTTGCTTGTGTATTGTGTGTATCTGTTAGAAATGCCACAGATACTACGAGTCAGAACCCACCCACTCACGGGCTTAACCAAGCCGGAAGCTACAGTAGTAGGTAAGTGTTATAAAATAAAACTATATAACAATGGTGTTCAGTTTTGTGGATGGTAGTATCCTCTTTTTTGAGTTATCAGCCGATTAGTGCACCAACGACACACCAGCTGAGATGTAGCCAGATCAATTCTCTGATCAGGATCTAGATAAGGTCCCGCAGTGGGGAAAGACCAATCTCGTCGTCTTTAATGAAACAGGACACAATATACAACATTCACGACGAAAAGTGGGTCACCGTTTCTACAGCTCAGGACCTCGAATCTGGGGAAAGTTTCAAACTGCTCGGCGTCAGGGTTTGTGGGAATAAAACACGTGTCGAACATCGCCAGGTCCGCCTCTGGAAAACAGAGTTATCTTTTTAGAGCCAAGAAATATCTTACTCCGGCACAATTTCTTCTCCTGTATAAATCCCAAATTAGACCCGCACTCGAATATAGCTCTCAAGTTGGCGCTCTGCTCCTAAACATACACTCGACCTACTTGATAGCATAGAGAGACGAGCGATCCGCCTGATCGGGGACACGGTGCTGACGTCGGGACTACAATGCTATCATATCGAAGGCTCGTAGCTGGCGTTTGTCCATTCTACAGATATTATCACGGATGCTGTTCTTTGGAGATTCGTGGTATTTTTGCGCGCAATTCGGATTATATGCGCGCCACAAGACAATCCGAAAGATCGCACCAATATGCGGTTCATCTCCCGACGGCGCGAACTTCCTCCATCAGAACTCGTTCCGTTACAGAGAGGGGAAGCTGTGGAAATCTCTCCCCATCCGCGTTTTTCCCAGAGCGTTACAACCTACAACTGTTCAAGAACAACTGCAACGGTTATTTGGTGGCACCTTCGGGCGCCGTGTCGGCGCTATATGTTCGACTCTCCCGAGAGAAGTATATTAAAAAAAAAAAAAAAAAAAAAAAAAATAGAAGAATATTAAAAAGAATTGGCTGTCATGAGTTTCTAATAATAAAATAAAATGAGAGAACTTTGGAGGATGTTAGTCTTATTGTCGGAGGAAGTGTTCCGCCGACACTGTCCAATACTTAACACAGGGCGAATGACGTGCTCTACCACCGCCGTCCACAAAAGCCAAAAGACCGGAGCGAATGCCGTCACAAATTAAACACAACAAAAAATAATTTAAGACTTGTTTATTGTTTTCCCATGTCTGCTGTTACACAATGGTTTGTCGCAAATATTTTTGGAGATAAATTGTTTTATCTATAATAGGCTTTAACTTAGGCACAACATTCACATTCAGTTGGGTTTAATTACGCCGCTTTACAATCTTTCTCAATGACAACCACTTATGAGCACAATTCAAAACCGAAAATACAATGAGCGTTTTCGAGATACATTTTATTTTCTAATTCGTGACAACAGACACACGTTAAACTCGACTTTCTCTTTTAATTTATTTTAAGTCGCCGTTACTCCTGACACCGTATCTCGTCTCGCAGTTCGACCTCCTCGGTGGGGTTCGCTATCAACTGATGCTTGAAGTAGACTGTCCTAATTAATTTTTCCTATTCATTCCCAATTCTCTTCTGTAAAACCAATTTCCGCCATGATCATCATTTTCCTTTCTCTTATCAGTAAGAAACAATTTCCATTTCGATTTCTTATCGGAATCTTGTTTCTTTGTTCGAATGATCGAGCGTACCGTCACTTATTTCTCGATCCTGTCATGGGATTTGTTTCCGTTGCCCCTCTCGCTTAAGACAACAAGAGTTTTCGTGCCTTCAGATGGGTAACAAAGGAACCATGGGACTTAAATGTCGGGTCCTAGATCGCAATTCCAAGTCATAAACATCTGGCGTGAGATTTGCGTTAAGATGTTTATGATTGCACGGATTGTGTGTCGGCGGCGAATCGCAATGCTTTTGTTTGCACATGTGCGCTTCTTGGTTTTAGAATATTGCCAGGAATTTAGGATGTTAATTGCTATTAGCTATATGACGAGGTATGCATTATTCTGTTTGCTTTTAGAAAAATGCGTTTAATTGGATGGATTGAGTAAATGGGGGAATTGCTTTGAATTGAATTGAATGGACGCATTGAATTCAATATTAGGAAATTTTGAACGTTTAGTTCCATTGGTTTTGACCATTGAATTCAATGTTGGGTGTATGGAATATTACCTTTTGTTTCAGACGGAAAAAATGACTTTTGAGGTTACGTGTGTGTGGGCACGTGTAATCTCTCCTTCCACGCTTGACCACTCGAACCGATCTCCTCAAGGTCAAACCTAACATTGTCCGCTATATACTATATACTATAGACACGGAGCTTTATGTTACGTGATAGCAGTCTGGATTTCAGCAGTTTACTGACTGCGTGCCAACTAGCGTTGCCGGAATGTAGTCCTTTCTTAATTTCCTTCGACATTTCGTTACTGGCCGTCAGTATCATTCCCGGATATTTAAATTCTTTAACTGTGTCAAATATCTTACCTCTGCCGTTTATATGTGTTCTCTGAGGTCCACCTGCTCTCGCCGTAATCCTGTATTTTGTTTTGTCTTCATTTATTTCTAGGCCCACCTCTTCTGCCGCTTGCATGATGATTTCACACCTTTTACTAACAGTTTCTAGATTATCGCCCAGAACCGCGATGTCATCCGCATATGCGAACACTTGTGTGACCCCGTTCAGCGATGATCCGGCCATGTTGTCGTCTTGTACCTTTCTGATGACATACTCGAGGACAAGGTTAAACAGACACGGTGATAGACCATCTCCCTGCTTTAGTCCGTCCCGGATTTCAAATGGTTCTGAGAGGTGGTTTTCTATTCTAACTCGCCCTTTGTTTTTGTTCATGCAAATTTGACTGAGGGCGGCATATATTTTCGGGACTCTCAGCTCCAGTACAATATTGTGGAGTCTTTGCCTTGCGACTGAGTCGTAGGCTTTTTTGACGTCAACGGACAGTTAGTGAACCGTCTCTCCGTATTCCCACTTCTTTTCCAGTAGTTGTCGTATTGTGAACATTTGGTCGCTTGTTGACCGGTTCCTACGGAATCCACATTGGTAGTCTCCCAGTATCTCTTCTGCGTACGGTGTGATTCTTGCCAGAATGACATTTGTTAATATTTTGTATGTGGTTGGGAGCAATGATATTCCTCTGTAGTTTTCGCAGTCAGATCTGTCACCTTTTTTGAAAACGGGGATGACTATTGATGTCTTCCATTCCTTCGGAGTGACTTCCTTATCCCATATTGTTTTGATGAGCTGGTGGATCTTTCGAGCGGTTGCCTCTCCTCCATGCTTCACAAGTTCTGCAGGTATGCAGTCGACTCCGGGAGCTTTGTTGTTTTTCAATCGATTTGTTGCGTCTACAACTTCGTTGATAGACGGCTCTGGGATCTGAGGCTCGGCTGTATGTACGCTTGGTGCATTTATCTGTGGTTGATGGGTGCGTACATTGAGCAGGTTTTCAAAGTACTGCTTCCATCTTGTCACGATATTGTTTGTTTCTGTCACCAGACAGCCGTGTGCGTCTCGAATTATTTTGACTCTCCCTCGGTAGCCATTTATAATTGAATTTATGCCGACATACATACCTCTGATGTTCTTTGCCCTAGAATTTTCTAGGACTTCTTCGATCCGAGTCTTCTCCCATTCGCGTTTTTTGCGTTTGAAGAGTCTCATTGTCTCTCTCCGAATTGTCGCGTATCTTTCTGCGTTGACTTCATCATATCTTTATAGGTGGATCACTCTGAGGCGTTTACGTTGTTCGATCTTCGCCCTGCACTCATCGTCAAACCAAGGTTTGGACTTAATTGTTTTCTTAAATCCTTATACCTTTTGGGCTGTTCGTTTGATTGTTCTCTGATCGATGTCCATTTAGTGTCCACAATATTGGCTTCCTCTTCCTCACTGCTCCCATTCTCTAGGGTGCTAAATCTATTCGTTAGTTCGTCTTGAAATTCAGTCCTTTTGCGGAAGTCTTTCAGTTTATCAATGTCGAACTTTTTGCTCGTCCCCGTGACTGCCCATGTCGGATTGTTGCGAAGCGACTCCTGATTTTACCCACCACTAGAAGATGGTCGGAGTCGCAATCTGCTCCTCTATATGATCTTACGTCAAGGATATTCGAGTGGTGTCTTTTGTCTATGAGGATGTGGTCTATTTAGTTACGCGTTACGCCGTCGGGTGATATCCATGTGGCTTTATGGATTTCCTTCCGCTTGAACATCGTGCTTTTTACTAACAGATCTTTTGACGCTGCGAACGAGATAATTCGAATTCCATTATCATTTGAAACGTCGTGTAGACTTTTTTTACCTATAGTTGGTTGGAAGATATCTTCCTTTCCAATTTTTGCATTGAGGTCCCCGAGGAGGATTTTAACATCGAATGATGAGATCCCATGAAATACATCCTCTAGGGTCTCGTAGAACGTGTCCTTCGTTTCTTCGGCCTTAGATTCTGTTGGGGCGTGTACGTTTATAAATACATTATTGTACCATCGGCCCTGTATTTTTAGCACAGACATTCGGTCATTAATAAATTTCACATCTTTTACATGGGGCGTAATCTTCTTGCTTATGTTGAAGCCGGTTCCGAGGCTATGTGTATCGGTACCTCCACACACCAGTGTAAATCCGTTGGTTTCGATGAGTTGATGTGGGAGTCGAACTTCCTGAAGCGCGACGATGTCCATTTTATATTGTTTCGTGTTTTCTACGACCGTCTGTATCGCGCCTGGTTTATATAACGTTCGAACGTTCCACATGCCGACGCGTATAACCCGCTTTTTACGTTTTCCCCTACGTCTTCTTTTTGCCGAGTCGGTGTTTTCCCGATGATTTGTTCCCTTATGGTAGTGTCGGCTCATCACACCTACGCCTACCGCGTTTTTTGCGAGATTGTTTTTTGTGTATTGATCATTCATTTCATTGGATCACTCTCTGGTTTCAAATGGTCCGCCATATCAGAGTCTCTGATTCGACCCGGTGTCAGAGAGGCGCCGTTATAATACAGCCGGTATACCCCTGGCTGCAAACCATCCAATGGGCACGGTGACGCGTAACACCCTGGATTAGGGGCGGTAGATCTTTGTGTGTTACTCCTCGCTAGCCTGTCTGACATGGGTGGCCCTACTGGAAGCATATGCTTCCACCAGCATAGCCTGAGTGATTCATCGTAGTGTAAGCCCCCGCACCACGTCAAGGTTTCTACCAAGCGGGACTTATTGCTAATATTAAATTGATTGGTATTAATTTTGACAAGGCGAACACTTCTTTGCACGACCCGACTTCAGGTATTTTCGCGTATCTGCAGCGCTACAGACAACGGAAGCGGTATGGCCGTACCGGTCAGCGGATGGTAAAGGACTCAGCGATAATCATCTCGTGCAGAGATGATTCGCGTATGGGGTGAGTTTGTGGTGTCGTGGTAGATATCCTTTTCCATTAAGGATATCGTTTTTATCTACCACCAGAGAAGCGCAAAGTCTCTCTTGGTGGAATAGGAAACCAGATCTTGTAATGAAGATCATGGTGGTATGTGTGCGATTGTTCAGATCTGAGTTGATTACATATGCGCGGAGGCAGTGGCAAAACATAGCAGACAGGCGGCAAAGACAAAAGGGAAATATGACCAAATGCGCCGTTGGTAATGCGGTTCATTATTTACGCGATGCGTCGTCGCTATTATCAACGTTGGGTAAAAATGTGCTAATGGTATTAGTGGCCGAACGAATCCCTTGCATGCTTTTGTATATGCCGGGTAATTAGTTGCGGCAGGGAAAGAAATTGAAGATTGTTTGTTAGTGGGAAAACAAACGATGAGTTGAATCCTATGCATGTTTACATGCGTAGAAATATGGTTTATGGCATCTGTAAAAACAAGCTGTCCGACATAGGATTTTACCACAGACAAAGGTTGCCGACTGGCTTGGAATTCATGATGCCATATGCACTTTAAAGAATTAGTTCCAGGAACCTTATCTAAAGCGTTGTATGCATTAAATGTTCTTGCAAAAGGAAATGTTTCAGGTATGCTGGGTGGAGATTGCGGTACAGGTGTGGAAAATTGAAATTTGTCTGGGAACCAAAGGTACCGAATAGGTTTTCGTAGAAAAGAAATCTTACAGGAAATTATATGCGAAGAGATGCATGAAGCCAAGTTTTCTTTTACTTTTTAGATTATACCTTAGATAATCCTAGATGCGTAATGCATTTAAGGTGCTAATGCGTTTGCATTAGCGAAATTATGTGATTGGATAGAGTTATGGATGTTTTTTAGGAAAGCGAACCGTGGGGTTTGGCGGAACCGCCACAGATCCATCGGTCGTTGTCCTTGCATCTCGTACTGAGGACAATGCGAAGTTCATCTGAATTTTATAGGTATAGTGTAGGACATTACGAAAACACTTGCGCCGGCATTGGGAAACCCGTTCACCCATCAAGTACCATCCACATGTACTCTTGAAAAGCACAACTATCAGCCAGGACAAGGAGAAGGATTGAGGAAGTCCCGCATATTTATCAAATATGTAAACAGTCGTTCCCTTTGAACATGTACTCAGGACAATGCCAGAAGTTGTGAGATTCCCACATATGTACAAATACACAACTTGCTCCCTAACACTTGGGAAACTTGTACATATAAACGTAAACCCATAAATGTACGACATTTTTACGTCCGATTTTGCTTAGTGGTGTTGAGCAAGTGTTTTACACACCTGTCGGTCGGAGTAATGGCATTCTCCATCAAACAATAAATATGTTTTACAGCACACCATCCAAAACCTCTTTTTTCCAAGGACTGGTTTTCACATATGAACAAATTCAAATCATGTTCGCACATTCTTCCTATTTTTCCAATCTCTTTCTTATTCTTGCTGTCTCAGTATTTCAATAACATAAGACAATTGAAAAAAGCTTCACCATGTTCATATTATAAAAAATAAAATTGGCATCAACACCAATCAAACCAACTGGTTGACGAATTTTGTCACACCACGAAACCATTCCACTGGACGAATCAATAGGTGTTTGGTAGTATTGGTATATAAGACGTTCTTTCGACGGTTTCAGATGGTAGAAATTTTAATTCGCTAACGAATTGTGATCCCCTCCGCTGAGGATATTTTACAACAGCAGATTTATAGCGGTGCTCCAAACTGCAAAGAAAGTCCAAAACGAAATTAAATCCTTAAGCATTCACAAAATCGGAAATGAAACAACGGCACACGTACATCCGGTCGCTGGTGGAACCGAATTCTGTCAATTAAAATACCTGAGCTCTGGATGCCGCGAATCCAATAATAAATCTCTTCAATCCCTACGGTGTAATATCCGGCTTAATATTCATCCCTACATCAAAACGAAATACAAAACAGACAACAGAAAAAAAAAAATTAATAAAAGAAAAGTAAAAGCAAATCAGAACAAAAACAACAAAAAATCCGAGTAAATCGAAACAAAAGGAAACACCGAAAACTCGGTTGTAATTAAACAAATCACAGCTAGCAAACTCATAAATTATAAAATTTCCAATTAGCCGCGTCCAAAATTAATCATAAATATTAGAGGCTTCGCGTTGGCTGGTATATCCCAGGACGAACGTGCGCTACTTCTTCTATATACAATACATTGGGCCTACGTACACGCATATACACAACGGGAAATATTCAAATGAAATTCACTCATTTATGTGCCCACCCCTTAAGAAACGCCAACACCAAGCCCAAAGAATCAGCCAAGGATCTCGCCCATGTGTAGTATGACCAGATCGATACCGTTGTTTCAAGCGCGTATCTGCGTAGAGGATGTGATACTTTATTACGACCGACGCCATTTTTAATTTGCCTTTGTTTTGTCGAGTACATATACGCGTTCGTTCATCCTTTCACTGCACAGGAACAGGACGAAAACAGAAAGGCAACACAAGGACGATAGAGACCAATAGTACGAACTTAATTCGACTTGGAATCATTAATTTTTAGAGCTTAACCAGATGACACACGCAGAACAGGCAGCATGGTGTTTAGGATGAAATCAAAAGAGGAGGACATAGAAGAAATGCTACACAAGACATAAAGAAGGACCAAGGCGGGGAAGGGAAAATAGTACAAGCACCGCCAAGTACAGCAACAACACCAGGACAATAGGCAAGGATAACTCTCATTTAATGGTACTGAGAGTTTGGTGGTACATAAGCGCGCCTGTCACCCATAATCACTTTCATCATTATCCTCCGCTCGGCCTTTAGGATTTCGGTATCCCCCAACGGCCCACAGACCATGGCAACGTACAAAAATGAAAAATCATTAATATTCATCCTTCCATCAATTCCTCCCAAGGCATATTCTCCATCCGCGGCCCTGCCGCCACTGCCGCTTAAGGATTCATCCTACTTGCTGTCTGCTTTACTCGGCGGGGGCAGAAATCATTCCAAGAATCCTTCTCTTCATATGATCTAATCCAATTAGAAAAGGAAACAAAAAAAGAAAGCACAACGAAAGAAAATGAAAGGCATTTGGTTGAGGAGACGACCACCAAGGTGGTGTGAGGACAACGGGGGTTGATTGTCAATCTCATCATATCCCAAATACTGAATCCCCGAAGCACTTGTCCTACTATCAGTGTCTATGTGAATGGTACGCGTATGTATATACGAAAAGGCAACGGATGTCACCATCAAATTCCATTAGTGGACGCGAGAAACTGACGAAATGATAACACGCAACGTGGATATCCAAACTACACGAAATGTGGAGGTGAGGTAGAGTATCCTGTGTGTTTTGTTGCGTACACACGGCTGTGTTGGTGGGTCCCTTTTCTCGGGAGCAAAATGTCATTTCATTTTCGGATATTTATGTGTTTACTTTTATCTGTGGCTCGGGCTGTTAGCCGAAGACCTCTGTTCAGGCCCGGAACTAGACAAAGGATATCTCGCATAAACAGTTACAAATTCTGTGGTGGGACTTTTATTAAATTACTTCTGTTACTTCCTGACCCATCTTGGCATATTTTTGGATCCCCCCTCCTTGCTTTAAGTTCCACCCCGTCTCAATTCGCAGGAGAGTAATGTTCCGTGGACACGAAATGTAGATGTGGCTCTCGTGAAATTCATCGAACAGCAGGACATATCCGGAAGAATGAAAGCAATGTTAGCGTTTTGCTCGAATTCGTCCTTCGTGCTTCGTCCCTCGGCCATTCTCTTCTCATCGGCTGATATCTTAACTTTTGTGCTTCGCGAAACGCGTAATGAAATTATTGGCTTCTTTTTTTGCCTGTTTTATCTTTCACTTTTGGTTGCTGGAGTAGCGCTTTCGGGAGAATCCTTTAATTCATTATTCCTTGCTGGGATTTTCCATTCTCCAAGCAAATATTGAGAGTTATTACGCGCTGTTTGTTCTTCGGTCCTTTTTGTGTGCGCTATATACTGCCAGCGAATTGTCACACGGACGGAAACAGAATCCTTAAATAGTATCCCGAGTCCATATCATTAATAGTCCGATAAGAAGCTATTTTACATCCGTTGTCCGAGAATTTTATACCTTTCATAATGGCGGAAAATATCTTTCTGGCCCATGGCGCCATCTTGGGTCTCTGCTAGCCGTACCGATATTCTGGGAAGATGTATATAAATCAATTTAGCCGAACAAGAATGATGCAATGATTGGAGAGCGCCCGCTCTCCAAAGAACAACCTGGTAATTATTTTTGGTTAAGAGTTCATGTGGACCATGAGGTAGTGCATAGATTGCTAGGTAAGTTGTAAGATCACGACTCGTGCTCGTTAGGATGATTCCCCGCGATGGGTAATGTTTCCAACCCAACAATTGGGTTAGCCTTTGTATTTGCTTTTGTTTGTAGGCCGACGCGGATGCGGTAGGGTGAGGAATTAGACTATCTGCGATCGATGGTGATGAAAGAAATTGATTTCACATGATCGTCGAATGTCTGATGGGGTACTGTGTCACGATGGTCATCGACTTAGGAGAAGTAGTTTGCAGTGCAGCTATATGTCGAATTGCAGGTCAACTAAAGGAGTGATGAGGTCTATTTCGTAAAACAGTTGGCATGAGGAATGGTTCGGCAGGCAGTAGGTGGGGCGTCAAGTGTATTTTTGTTTTAAAACTTAGTAGAATACTTGAGAAATTCTCAGCGAGTCATTAAATAATAGTTTGTAACTGCCTAGTAAATCACTGCAGCAAAGTAATATTATTATTCAGATAATGTTGCTGGTAGTGAGAAACTACGTTTATTCTGGGTTGACGATGGCCTGCAGCAATAGATTCTAAATTGACGTTTTTTTCATATCCTCAAACTGCCTTTCTTTGCTGGACTATGTCCCTAGAATCAATTGAATTCTTTAGGGAGCTACACCAATATCCACCAACTTTATTTGTTTTACTTTCATTTTGTTCATATTTATTTCGTGTTCATTAATGCTGTGTAGGCTTGCTTGGTTTAAATTTATATCACTTGTAATTAATTTGTTTATACGTATCTTCATCATCATCATCGGCACTACAACCAGGATCCGGTCTTCACCTGATTTAACAAATCTCTCCACCGGTCCCGATTTCAAGCCGATGTCATCCAGTTTGGCACTCCCAGGCTCTGGGCATCCTGGTCTACGACATTCCTCCATCGCAGACAAGGTCTGCTCCGCTGTCTCCTTCCATGTAGTGCTCCAAAAAGCCCTACTACCTTTTCACCCCATTGCTACATGCAAATCCTAGCTATAATACGCTAAGACGTATAATCTTATCAAATCCCACAATAACCCAAACATGAACCAAAATTCGCAATAAACGAATCAAACATTCGTTTATTGCCTAACATTTGCCCCCACAGCATTATTAACCCCAAAATCCAAATAAAAATTAAAAGTTACAATAAACGAATCTAATATTCGTTTATTCTTCTACATTTGCTCCACAGCATCACCCAAATCCAAAATTCAGAGATCGTTATCTCTATCCGAAAATTTTCCATTCAGGAAAACAAACAAAAAACTCAAAAGCAGATACGTTCACACATCTGCGCGATAGTTTCATAAGAATTCAAGAAATTGAATTCTTATCTAAAGTAAATACAACATCTCGCTCGAAATATCCCAAAAATCGAGATTGTTGCACGAAAATGTGTATCTTTGGGATTCGTTATCCTTTATAAAGGAATAGTATAGTGATCTCCGGGCCGCAGTCTGAATTCGTCTTTTGTCCCTGGAGGAAGTACCCCAGGTTAATCGTTAAGATAAATAAATAAAACCAATTCAAAAAGGAAACAAGACGAGTTTTCATTTTACGGATATCTAAGTATCACCTGGCCCCCACGGAAGGCCAAGTGAAGACATCAGGACGAAGGCCGAATCAAAGGACGTTGCTCTTCATTTGAACTCAGAGGAAGCACGGCAACGACCCCTTTTGTAGGACAAGTTTTCAGGAGCGGTCAAATTTTAAGAGATCGCCTTGTCCTTTTAAGGACCAGGAGACACGCTTCCTGGAAATAAAAACCCCTACAAGAAACACAACATCCATACATCCTGCCACAAAGGACTTTCCGGGCAGGCTTGCGGGTGGTTTTCACTAGAGGCGTCGGCACGGACGCAGGTTGAGCAAAAACCCCACCTACTGAAAAGTCAAAACACTAATTGCACCAGAGAAGATAGTAAGAGTGAAACACGTCATTAAGTTCTTTTATTGGTGATACTCCGCTACCGACACATTAGATAATCCTTCAAGATGCGCGCAGTCGTCCTACTGCTAACAGCAGCTTTTCGCCGAGAAGAAACAAAGAATAAAACACTTAGAGTTGGTGGTGCTCACTGCTTTTTATTGTTAATATTTTCCTTTCAGTTTTACAATTAAAATGTTATTTGCGAATAAAGTTACTTTATATTGTTAATTGATAGTTCATTCGCTGCACGATGAACAGCGCAGGAAATGAAAAGGGAGGATTTTACTAGCACTGAGGATCGATCGTACACCAGCAGAGACTTTATCGGATCGGTATCCGCACTCCACGGGGGATTAATTTTGACTCCAAGCACAAGTGCTCGCGACAAGGGATGCAATCTGACTCTACGATGCAATTCACATCCATCAGATTCGATGGCCGCGAATTGCATCGATAGGGGAGGATTCTATATGGGTCCGTATAGGACAAGTACGTTGCCCTTCGATGAAAACGATGATCGGCGGACACCTGATTAAACAGACGTACGATGATCGGGGGTTGCGGCGACACATGATGTAAATGAGGTGCCTATTATACAAGGGGTCGTCATGGTATTTGCCTAAGATTCCTTGGAAACACCAGGCAATATCCAATCTAGCCGTATGGCTCCGGTGCACAAGGAGGCAAATTATTTTGTTGACATAAGTCAGCAGAAACCTCGTCGACGGCGACAAAGGGTCAGGCTGGATGGCTGTATGTTTGATTAATATGCGGGTAAGTAAAACGCAAACAGTGAGATACTATATGTTTACTTTAGGTTTTCAGTTCATATCCATGGCCAAATTCATGATCAGTTGATAGCCGATAAAGGAAATTGGTCGCAAGTGTGGCAAACCTCGGGACTGGGGCAATAAATGGTTATGAACCGTAGCAAAACCCATCGGCTACAACGGTGTCAACAATTACGCTGGCAAGCGAGTATTTATCTATTATAATTGCTGACAAGCCGAGAATAATTCAATGTGATGCATGCCTTGATGAGGTTTAACTTTCAGGTGAAAGTTATTTGTAAGAAAGCTTACACTGCTCGAATGCAGGTAAGTATAGTGGTTTGCATGCAAAGAGGAAGGTGATTAATTTAAGAGGATGGGCGGTTCTTTGGGAAAGTATTAAAGAACCGCCACAAGCTCCTCTTGGCTCATTCGAGCTAGGTGTCCCGCCCACCGGAGTCTACCGAGCTTGATTTTTCTTACAACATTAGCTTCAAAGTAGATTGCGTACAACGCATGGTTGTAGCGTCTCCGGAATCGTCCTCCCTCACATACGGGGCCAACAATTCTCCTTAAGACTTTTCTCTCGAACGCGTCTAAGAGTTCAGAGTGCCTTTTATTGAGCGCCCTGGTCTCGGATGCATACATGAGTACTGGTAAGACTTGTACAGTAGTAGCTTGGATGTTCTGGATAAATTTCAGGATTTAAAGAGCCTTGATAGGCCATAGTAGGCTTTGTTGGATTTAATCAGCCGTTCGCGTATTTCTTCTTCCATATTGTTATCGGCTGATACTATTGACCCAAGGTAGTTAAAGGATTGCACTACTTCAAATTCGTGCCCCACTACCCTGATAGTTTGACCAACGTTAGGCCTTCTCTTCGCAGAAGTTGCCACCATGTACTTGGTTTTTCCCTGATTAATGTGCAGTCCCAGTTCTTGTGGCGCCTGCTCGATCTGGGTGAAGGATTCCTGTATCGCCGATTCGGTTTTACCGATGATGGCGATGTCATCTGCGTAGGCAAGTATCTGACTGAACTTGGTGACAATAGTCCCTTTTGCTGTAACGCCCGAGTCATGAATTGCTTTCTTCAACGCCAGTTTGAAGAGGAGGCAGGCCAGACCGTCCCCTTATCGGAGTCCATTAAAGATGTTTATTGGTTTGGACAGCATTCCAACTATTTTTACTTGACTAGTTACGTTTTTGGCGGATGTTGGATTTTAATTGGCCGGTTGACACTTTTAGCAGAAGTTTGTCGGCCTTCTGTTGAAGGCTTTGGTGGCAGCGTTCCGCCGAACACTGCTAGCACACAAGAGAATCCACAACACGAATAGCACAATGAAACACGAAGATTGGTTTGTGATTTAATCTTTTATTTTAATGACACTGATTGTTTATATTTACACTAGATGATAAATTCGGTGGTGAATGTCCCAACTATGTTCTAAGCAAACGCAATAAGCCACGCGAACGAATTACGAGTTACTCGGTCAAGTTACATTAATTTACGATACGCGTTTGGAACACCAGCTACTCAAATTAATTCTTTTCTTCCTCCTCGTTCGGACTGTCGTCTCGTTGACGAATACATTCAGACTGCCTATCTCAACCCCCAACAATATCCTGCTACAGATCGTACCTATGTCTCCCAGAAGAAATCTTTCATTTCATCCGCTAACAGAATTTTCCACAGTATCTGTTAGCGGCATGTTATTAATGCCCATGGGTAATTTAGGTGACTGAAAAGGAGAAAGTCCATCTACGCATACATCCTTATATCATTATCACCATCCGTGGTGGTGATCGAAGTTCGGATCGACGGTTGTCGATTGTGTGCCGCCTCTATTTGCATAGCACATCTGGCGCGCGGCCGAAAGATATCCTGGAATTTGCATGGATGTATGGTTCATGGGTTTTGTTTGACTTTTGTCAATACGCCCGAAATCCATTAGATCTTTCTAATGGGTGTGAAATACAAACAGACACCGTGGGATAGGATAGGATAGTTCCCTTGTAGGTTTTAAACCTCATACATTTTGAATTATCTTGTTGAGATAATTACGGTTGCCGTTTCTTTTGTTGGGTGATAGATTTGGTGGTCTTTGTGGTAGACCACCCGCCCGTAAAAGTATGTGTATTATATTAAGAATAAATAAAAGAAAATGTAAGCTGAAAGGCATAAATTAAGCATATAATACTGTATAATTTAGAGTGCTTGTGAAGAGCCAGTAAATTACATGATGTAGTAAAAATTATTAAGATAGGTTTAGCATTTAGACTAAAATTGTAAAACATAAAAAAGACTTTGTGAATAAACGCGTCTGAAAACAAACAAACCACCCGCACGTGCGTCCGTTATTCGGAGAATTTGCTGGTGATAGCGAATCCTTGTAACATCGTGTAGATGTTCAGGATATTCGATTGTGCAATGTTGGGGTGCGGCGCATTTCAATCTTTATGGATAAGATGAATGAATGCTTTTACCTTTGTTTCAGGTATGCTACACTCGGCTTGTTGCTTGATATTGAAAGCTTTGGGACGTTCAGTTCCTTGCTTCTTTTTATATCGGTTCGCATTTTGCAGCCTCCTATGACCTTTGTTACAGGTATTGTAATGACTATTGGCCGCGTGTCTGTGGGCACGTGCGCTGCGTTATCAGGTAAGTAAGTTCTTTGAAGGTAGGAACCTTACCTGCGCGGAATTGTGCGTTCGTAGAACGCTACACGTTGATCATGATCAACCTACAAAGTCGTATCAATTTGTTTGGAATGCCGAATTCTCTCATGGCATTATATAGTTCTACCCTGGCTATGCTGTCGTAGGCGGCCTTAAAGTCTATAAACAGATGATATAGTGGAATCTTAAATTCCAGACATTTTTCCATCGCCTGCCTAAGGATGAATATCTGATCAATTGCTGATTTGCCTGGGATGAAGCCACACTGATATTGACCAATGATGGCTTTACCGTGTGGGGATATCCGGTCTTGTAGGATAGTGGAGAGTATCTTATAGGCGGTACTCAGCAATGTTATACCCCTATAGTTGCTGCACAGTGTGATATCTCCTTTCTTATGTATGGGGCAAATTATACCACGACGCCAATCTTCCGGCATCTCCTCTTGCTCCCATACGTGTACCACGATCGCATGAATTGCTTGATGTAACACTGCCCCCCCTTGTTTGATCAGCTCAGCTGGTATCCCATCAAATCCGGGCGCTTTATTTTATTTGAGCTGTGTAATGGCTTTTAATGTTTCCTCAATGCTTGGTGGCGGCAGCATTTGGTGTTGATCTTGCATTGGTGGAGCCTCCAATTCTTCTGTGAGCTGACTATTTAGCAATTCATTGAAGTGCACTTCCCATCGCTCCAGAATGCCTTCAGCATCGGTGATCAGATTACCCCCTTTATCCTTGCAGTAAGTGGAGCAAGGTACCGCGTCATACTGCGGATTATTTGGTAGAACTTCCTCGCCTGGTGCGAACCTCGCTCTCTAATTTTCTCTATTTCACAGACAAGGTTTTTTCCCCAAGCACTTTTCTTTTGTCTGTTAAGTCTTTTTTCAGATATTCTGAGCTCTTTGTATTTCTCCTCGCGCACCCGCGTCCTATGAGACTGCTGCATTGCCCGGTATGAGGCATTCTTACGTTCCGTCGCTAGTTTGCACTCATCATCAAACCAGTCGTTCCGATCTCTTCGACTACTGCCTAAGATGGAGTTGGCAGTACTAATGACAGTATTCTTATGGCATGTCCATTTCTCTTCTACGCCCGGCATTCTGGCCCCATGACTTACTCTCCCTCCGTCGAGCTCTTCGAGGGCGAGTCTTAACGCATGACCAAAGGTGTTTGATATTCTCATTGCGTAGGGCAGCCGTGTTGATTCGAACCTGATCCGCGGGTGCAATACGTCTCCGTAAGGCAATCCGGCCTCGGAAAACTGTACCAACAAGATAGTGATCCGATTCGACGTTGGCACATCGGTACATTTGTACCGTCATCAGGCTCGAGGCATTGGCGGCGATCTATCAACACGTGGTCAACTTGGTTGCGAGTGGCTCCATCAGGTGATACCCAGGTCGGCTTTGTGGATATCTTTACGCGGAAACCTGGTACTCGCAACGACCAAATTTTTCGATGCTGCCAGTTCGATTACTCGTAGTCCATTGTCATTAGTGTTCTCATGCAAACTATGGGAACCTGCGTAGTGCCTGAAAACCGGCTCCCGACCTATTTTTGCATTGAAATCACCAAGAACGATTTTCACATCGTAGCTTGGGCAGGCATTGAGGGCCCATTCGACGTTCTCGTAGTATTCTTCCTTTTCTTCGTCAGGGGACTCCTCTTTAGGTCCGTGAACGTTTATGAGGCTTATGTTCTTAAACTTGCCTTGCACGTGAAGAGTGCATAGCCTTTCATTTATTGCATTAAAGCCGATACATGATCGTACTGCACAAGACTACATCCCCCTGGGTCCAGAGCAGAGTCCGGTTCTGGAGGTACGATTTGTTATTATAGTATATATAAAACTAAGCTCCAACCACCGAAGACTGAAGGAAATAGTGAAGAAGTACTCGAGTCTGTTAAAGAAACACCATCAACGCTAAAAAGACGGAGGAGACATTTTGCCATCATATTGAACTGTATATTCGAACATTAGAGGAAATTATAAATTCGCGAAATTGATGAGAGTAGTAAACCATATGAAACAGAAATAAAAAAATAAAAAAACAATAGAGAACCCTTACAAACATAACAGGACCACAAACAACCAAAGTATAAAAAGCCAGTGATCTACATTAATAACTATTCTTAAAACAAAAGATATTAATTCAAATAAATAAGTAATAAACATAAAAAAAATAAATCATCAATCAAAGCAGTATTCAGCCAAAACTCGAAGGCGAGTTGAAAGAAAGCTCGATTAAAAAACAAAATATTTTAATTAAACTGAGCTCCCAGGAAAGAAGAGAATCCGTATCACTTCATGTTGATGAATCAATTAAAATTACAAATAAAGAATATTTTCATTTCTGAAATTTTGTTTTCTTATCCGTTGCTTAAATTGCGATTTCTCTGTTCTTTTAGTATACAGGAATCTTTGGTCGTTTTGATTAATACAGTGTGAGCTCTTCCGTTGTTCCGTTTAACTTAACCATTTGTTCGTGTTCGTTCCTCGTTATTTTTGGTTCTTTTCCGAGTTGTTGATTTTAGTCTCCAGCCACTTAATAGATATAGTAGACTTTCAAACTTCTTTCGCTTGAAAGAAACATTTTGTTCAGTTTCATCTCTTAACTCGTTCACATTAGCATCTGGTCTCATTCTCCTTTCAGGAGAAAAAAACGAGGCAGCAGAAGAAAGTAGACTCGATGCCAACATCCCCTGAAACTTCGCTTGAAGATATGCGCTCTTCGACAGAAATAGCGGTCATGAAGGAAGAAAACACCTCACCTTCTTCTAAATCAGCCTAATTTACGGTATTTAATGGAGAAAAGGGTCCTACAGCAGCTGTAAAACTACAAATCTTCATTAACAGTTGTGCAAGGATCCTAAGGTGCTTGTCCAAGGAGGAGATCGTTGCCCATACGATTAGGCGGAGAAGCCTACCGGATTATCAATAAGACAATCAGTGTCTTTCGAGAAGTTTGAGCGTTGTTGCCCCAACAGTCGTATGAGGAGTTGTATAAACCACTCTCCGAAATACGACAATTCCAGGCAGAAGACGTTTCTCGTGCGAAACAAGTTGTGGTCCTGTGCAAAGAGGCGACAACGCTCTCGTACAGGGAAGAAAGTAGTGCCGCATTTGGCATCCATATCGAGAAAATGGCGAAACCCGTACTAATGCTCGGTATTATAGATAAGCATTTTCGAAACCATATATTGGCGGTCGGGTAAAAGACTCTTGAAAATAACATCATGTTACTCATTAAAATGGAAAAGACACAGAAGATGATGTCGTGAAATATGGATTTCTATGGTATGGGGTACATGACTAGGGCGGAAAACTACGGAACACCTTCTCACAATGAGACAGTTTTCAACCCAGGGCACAACTCTACCATGGTGAAAACACCGGCCACCGATACTATGGTACCCCTTTTCGGCATTCTTAAGTAAGGAAACTCAACCGAATCAAACCTTGGCGAGTCCACCCCAACATATAGAGGGAGCTTCGTATAGTCAACACAACCCTGTGAATAGTTCACACACTTTTGGCCGTCATTAAGACACAATACATAGCCAAACATAGCCTTGCCCACCTCATCATACACAGGGAGCTTCGTATAGCCCATACCACCCTGTCAATACACCAAACTCTTTTTGTCGTCCCGAGGACGCATCACTAACTGATTTCAACAAAACCACCGAGCAAAAACAGACTTATGGGGAATTACCCCCAAACTCACGGGAGTCGTTCAATAGGCTGTCGCCACTACTCGGACCGTCACAGGTCAACCCCACTCTGTTAAGCGTCCCAACCAGTAGTTCCACGCACCACCGCAGCAATTTGAACCACAAAGAGGGTCTACACTCGTAGGACCTGGGGTAACACTACCTCAACAGGGCGGTGGTGATCATTCCCATAATAATTCGACCGCACAAGTCCAAGACACACGCATTCCACACCCGTTAATTGCCCGTATCACGTGCAGTTTCTACAACAAAAGGGGGCATTTTTATGAGAAGTGTCTACGACGACGAAACACACCATTCTGCAGAGATTGCAGAAAATATGGACACGATAATGGGGATTATCGTGCAAAAGATGCACAACCAGCCCACGCAATCCCGGACCTCCAAGAAACAGGCCACAATATCAGCAGAGGGAGTCCCGACGAAGCTGTTCTAGTTCTGACACTACAGAACAAAACGGCGACCAAAGTGGCATTGCCCAAGATAAAGGCGATAAACGGTGTCAAATTCGTAGCCAACACAACCACACGGCGGCAGGGTGTCGACAAAAAGCGAAAATTAAGTCGAGAAACGTCAAGTGGTTGAGTCGAACATCCCCAGCCTGGCCGAATTAAACTCGCAATATTATCAAACCTGTTCTCAGTTTCCGCCGACAAAAGTCCCAGTTGTCCAACTTCCTTTGGATATTGGCCGTAATGCAACTACGCGCCTAGTTGTGGACACTGGCGCTGAGATCACCTTCTTGAAGGTAAAAGCACTCCACCGAAAATATGCTGTGGATACCCTCCAAACGCTTTTTGGTAAGGGAAAGTCCAGGGGATGCTGCCAGGAGAAATTCAAACTGCATCAAAAAATGGCCTATAGTTTCCAGGTACTAGTTTCCTTGCCGGGGTTGTCGCAAGACGGTCTGTTGGGTAACGACTTTCTGTCGCACATTTGCAAGGTCAACGGACCGGGAGGTTGTTTGGAATTTCCCCAAACAATCATTAATCCCGAAAGTTTTTCAATTGCCTTTGCAAATAAAAACGCAGGAAGACTTTGGCATAAAGCACCCGAACGGGAAACTGTACCAAGGGGACCTGAGAAGGTCAAGACCGCGGTCGGTAGACACCCGAAGACCCTACTGTTACGTAAGTATCTTCTCCATCGCCTATGTTTTGACCAGACATACACTCGGCCACATGGGAAATAAGAAATATAAATGGTTTGGGCACAATTCAGGGCTTGTTTTGGAAACCCATTGAATGTGGCTGAGTTGTGGTTAAAATAAATCATGCGGGCGTATAAACCCAGTTTCTTTTCGGCGGTGGTGGCTTTGGCTACTTTCGAAGCCGACCGCCGTCGAAGATGAACTTTCGAAGAAACGGTCATGCAAGAGGGGGATGGGGAATTAACTAGAGTATAAAAGAAGTGCCGCAGCAGTAAAGGTGGAAAGTAGTTAGCAGAAAAGAAGTTTCTATCGTTGTTTAATTTTTATCTCAAGAAGGGAGTACGTTTTCGGTGAATCGTCGACGGGAAAAAGATAAGAGGAAAATTTGTATTTTGTTTTGATTGCGTCAAGAGTTTAAAGGAATAGTGTTGTTCCTTCTCACGGTCCAGATTGTCATGTGTTCGTTTCTTGCCCGTTCGAAGACTAAGTAACTAAGTTTGTACCCAGAAAATCAGAATCAAGACAGAGATGTGAATAAACTGTAAAATAAATTAAGAAAACGAGGTGTTTTTGTTGAACTCGAAGACCCATCCAGTGGAGGTTGCTTTTACTACCAAAGGCCGGTTACGGTAGGTGATCAACGGCACTCAGACAGGCTACGGCGGAGATAAACTCTAGTAGGATACCACGATCAACTCTTTATCGTCAGGTAGACCAACATTGCATGGCTAGCGTAAGTGCCATCCAGGTACTTTTCTGTTTACACTTCCTTAAAATTAATCATTTGGCCAGGAGTCCATAGCGAAAATAACTACCACACCCAACGATTCAACCGTATATTGTACCTCCCACCAACAAGAGTACTCACAAGGGAAAACAGCACGTAACGGGGGGAACAGTTTAACCTTCCAACTGAATTGCATTGGTACAGTATCGGCCACGCATATCATCCTCACCACCTCTGCAGTAACCTAACATTTAACATTCAGCACCTGACAGCTCGCTCCAGTAATTCAGCATACAGCCTTTAATAAACTTGCATATTGTGCAACGCTGCTCTAAGTATACACCAACTGGCAATTTGCCTAGCAACAGGTCATATAATAAACTGGCGCTACTGTCTCATAAGGAACATAGGACACAACACTTCTGGGGTTACAATTGACACCCTATCGCTTGGTACAAGTACATCATTCCATAACACCATAGTACCTGAACAGCAACCGGCACTGCGGACTGTTGTGTAAAAACCTTTGTGCAACATATGTCGCAACTGGGACAGCGGATTGATTATACAAGAACCGGAGCTGCGGACTGCGACTGAGAATATTATATAAAGAACTTTCATAACTTACCATGAAAGAACTAAATATATTTCATACCTTTTCACATAAGAACGGGCGTTTTCACATAAGAATTGACGCAATCACCATAACACTACCCTAACAAATTGTCTAGTGACAGCTCCGCCTTTCTGTCTTTTCTGTGCCTCCATCCGCCGTCATTTGTAGAGCGAGAGACTTTAATAATGTAACGACCTTTCGACCAGGGCATTTGAATTGATATATCTCTTCTAGTTTTATTCAAATTGTCCGTGATGTTCTGCAATCTTTAATTTCCTTCAACTAGGACTAACGAAATCTGGAACAATCAGTTCATGAGGTAAGAACGCGGTGGCTGCCTCGACGGTGAGTTGAACGATACCCATATGACTGGGTGGCGCTTTTAACAGATACACACACAATACACAAGAAAATAGTGAAGAACATCGAAAGAAAATCGAATAATAAAAAACATAGCCGTATACCAAGCTGTAACATAGCAATTCCACATCAGTTGAGTGTATTTGAGTTTAGAAATCAAATCCGTACACGCGGCAGTGGCCTGATATGTAGAGCATTGTTTCAATTTCTACTGGTTCTAACTGTCATAGCGTCGGTTCGAATCACACAGAAAGTCATTCTTTACCCGAACCACACGAATATGGAATTCTCTACCTAATCACGTGTTTCTTCGTCATTGTAATGTCCACACATTTAGGACCAATGTAAATCGATACCTCCTTTCCCGCTCGCGCTGTGCCCTGACATTTAAGGGTACTCCAAAATCTCCTTTTGTGCGCGCGTTTGTGTAAAAACAAAAAAGAAGGAAAATACGTTCTTCACTATCGTCGCCAACGCAATAATTGGTGATCCGCACGTGATTTGTATACATAGCACACATTTTCCCATAGTAAACAGGACTACCACGAGCCCGACTTCTGCACAGAGCACCGGCTCACTCGCCTGCTCCGACGTTCTCTCGCTCGGTCGTTCGCACACGAAGTTGATGGTAACAAAGTTACTGCGGAGGGAGTGGTGTGGCATTTCTGACAGACGCACACATAGTCACCAGTGAAGAACACCGAACGAAAATCGAATAAGAAAAAGCATCAGCCGTATACCAAGCAATAACATAGCAATTCCACATCAGTTGAGTGTACTTGAGTTTAGACATCAAATCCGAAGATGCGGCAGTGGCCTGATGTGTTGAGCATTAGATACATTTTTAGTAATTCTAACTTTCATAGCGTCAGTTCGAGTCACACGTTCTTCACTATCGTCACAAACGCTATAACCTCTTCAACTACTCAGTTCCCAAATTGAGTGAAAATCAAAAAAATATCCAACTATATCATTGATTAATCATCAACGTTCGTAATACCTGCAACCAACGACTTACTTTGAATTTCTTAGCATAAATTACGACGACGTACATTACCGAAAAGTGGAAACCACTCCATGGATTACTTCGGGAAAAAAGGGGAAGTCGTCGTGCTAGACACCTCAGAACAATTCAACAGAGTTGGGCATCCAGTTCTATTGTCGAAATTACCTTCAATGGTCAATAGTTCGCTTTAACCAATTAGTATGGCATCAAATCCTTCTCCAATGAAATAATGACTCGAGTTCCTCAGGGCTGCGTGCTCTCACCCACTTTTTTTCTCATTTTTATATACCACATGTTGTCCATTACAGACAACCCAATTTACTCATTTGCCGATGACAGTATGTTTGTCATCATAGAGAAATCTCACTGCATAGATGAACGACACAGGCACGGTCGAAACCAACGAACTAATATTTAACTTCACTCTACTTAATTCGGCTTTTACTTTGAACATTAACATACTTGAAGCTGTGAAAAGTGCTGAGAAATGAAAGTGGTTCGTTAACGAAAACAAGAAATGCTTCAAGCCATTCACAACTTTCAAGAGATAACATTTTCGTTAGGAACCGTGAAATTAACAGTCCTTTACGACCGTAATAAATTAATGTGAGTTTTGATATGAAATTACTCAAGGACTCCACATTCACCTTACAAATATAAATCATGGTCGATGTTAATATTATGACATACCATTACACAATAAGTAGACAAGCCAATTACTCCAGTGCAGTTTACTTTTCGTCTTTGTTTAAGCCGCTTCTGCTGCCTAAGGCAGGTTGGCTTCATCCATCCACTAAGAAGCTCTTCATCTGAAAAGAGCAGTTATGCTATTTTTCTTTTACTCATATTATGGAATTCATTATTTATACATCAAGTGTCCACTCCCTGTGCAAGGATTCTCCTTCTATGTTACAAATTCAGTTATTTGTTATTTTCCATCTTTTATTTATACGTATCTTCTTTTTAAGTTTGGTTTTCCTGCTAAAAACCAGCACGGATCAACAAACAGGACTCCCCTACATTGCATCTATGCTGCAAGTGAACTCAAGAACAAAGAGGGCCACCGGAATCCTTGTTCTCATACACGAACAGAATCCTCGTGTGTTAATTAAGCAGCTATCGCCAGTCAGGTCGGTTGGATATATTTATTGTATTTTTTGTTATACTAAAAGGATATATACTTTTTTGTGTCTATTTTAAAGGCTTCCAACCAAACAGTAGTAGCTTTCCATACAGGTGCATTTGCACTCAAGGATACCAAGAAGACGATGGTCCAAACAAACGGTGTATTCATATTCTTCATTTTTTTTCCAGCGACTACCGTAAAGAAAATGAAAAAGAAAAAGAAAAAGGACTTTGAAATGAGCATAAAAACAAAGGACTACTATTATGTGTGTACACGAAATTGCCGTTTTGAATCCTTTTGATTTATGCTCTTCGTTTGAAGAGTCGCTTTTGCATCGCTCGCTTGACGAAACGAAAAGGGATTCCATTGCACATCGACTGGCAGTCCTTGCTTTCCTGCAATATTTCAGATCCTTGCATGTCGCTTCGCATCGGAGTGAGGTGCATATTGCCAAAAATGTACTCTTTTCTTGTTTTTTACCTGACTGTTGCCTATAGACAAGCCCCTTGACGAGGTTTTGTTTCTTTCTGGATTCGAGTGGTTGGGACTTAAAGCTGTCGGTCCGACACTGGTACCATGTGTGTATTCCAGGGAGGTATCGTGATTACCCTATACGCGGACAATTAATTACCAAAAACAGGCACTTGACAGCGCATTCAAGGCAAACGACAATTTTTGGCCCGCCGGCCGGGTGCCGCAATGCAGCAGCTCAACTGAGCCTGAAGTGGAGCTCGTTTAATAGAAGAAGAAAAAAGAAGATTAAATAATTAAACGTACAGGACATTTATATGGGCACGTGCCGGAAACATTTGCAGCTTCAATCTGTATATTTTTGGGAGCAAAAGAAATGAAAACTCGGTGAACCAGGAAGAGCTGATCATCATGCAGTGTTGACGATGTTGAATCGTACATCCGACTAATAAAAGGACAACTAATTTTGTAAAATTGTGCTTAGAGCCAATGAAGAATTACATATTTAATGAATACCCCGAATTTGTTATTAGATTTGCATACATTTTAAATTGTAATTTTATTATAGTTTTCATAGAAATGGTGAACATTGTATTACTCACAAACGCATAGTATTTTTAGAAATACATATACATAAACATGATTTCTCATTTTTGTTTCTATTTCCGTTGATAACATTCGAATAGGAGATTTTACTGAGAATCGCAATAATCACAACAATCCTTGCGAAAAACTTAGAGTCGACAAAATTCTCCTAACGGCTACTTTTGCTGCATGACCTTTACCATCACCACTTGTTCTTACATTTCCGCGTGGATCTATTCAGGTAAGGATATGATAGTTCTTTTAAAGGATACTCCAGAATGCCCATTTGTGCGCGCGTTAGTGTATAAAAAAAAAGTGAGAACACGTGGTCCATAAAATGGACGTAAATTAAATGGATGCCAAAATGGTGCTTCGGAGAAGGCAAAATACACACCCAAATCTAAATGCTAACCGTCATAAAGCCAATAGAAAAGTATACAGACATGTGGAGTGACAGCAGCGACGACGAAGATAACGTCCATGGTGCCCGGTACTCAGGGGCTGTAAGAACTAGCTGTCAGCCAAACAAATGCAAACGCCAGCAATCGGGTCGCGGTCTTCAACAGACTCACCCATGAGATTAGTCTTAAAAGACAACAACTGGATAAACAAATGGAGGTAGTGTTGTGTTTCTGGTTTCAGGAAGCGTGTTTCTTAATCCTTAAAAGGACTGAGAGATCTCTTACAATAGTTCCTGAAAACCTGTCGCACAACAGGGTTCGTTGCCGTGCTTCCTCTGAGTCCAAAGGGAAGAGCAACGTCCTTAGATTTGGCCTTTTGTCCTTGATCTTCTCTTGGTCTTCCAGGCCAGGTGATACTTAGCAAAATGACAATCCGGGTTGTATTCGTTTTCAAATTAAAGACTTTTATTTTTTCAGTTAGTTCTTCCACTGGGGTATCTCCTCCAGGGACAAAAGACGAATTTAAACTGCGGCCCGGAGATCACTAAACCATTCCTTTATAAAGGAAAAGGAATCGAAAATTGTATCTCAAAGATACACATTTTCGTGCAACAATCTCGATCTTTTGGATATTTCGAGCGAGATGTTGTGTTTACACAAGATAAGAAATCAATTTCTTGAATTCTTACGAACCCATTACGCAGATGTGTGAATGTATCTGCTTTCGAGTTTTTGTTTGTTTAACTCAATGGAATTTTTAGGATAGAGATAACGATCTCTGAATTTTGGATTTGGGTGATGCTGTGGAGCAAATATAGAACAATAAACGAATATTGGATTCGTTTATTGTGAATTTTAATTTTAATTTTGATTTTGGATTTTATTATGCCGTGGGGGCAAATGTTATGCGATAAACGAATGTTTGATTCGTTTGTTGCGAATTTTGGATAATGTTTGGGTTTTTTTAGGTTTTGATAGGATTTTGGGTTTTAGGGTAATATTGCTGGGATTTTGGATTAGGAATGGCGGAAAAAGATGGTAGGGCTTTTTGGAGCACTGCAGTAGTTGTTAAACTAAAAAACAATTTGAGCCAGAATGAGCGGAAAACGAAAATGGTACAACAACAACAACAGCAAGAACAAATACAACACCAGCCCACGAAGACACGAAAAACACGACAAGCTAAGGAAACTCAACAGTAGGAATCTCATCAACAACAACAGCAGGAACCACATCAACAGCAGGAACCATCTCAGCAGGTGCTAGTCAAAAAAAGGAGAAAGTACTGTGGGGTTCTCTATACTACATGGAGAACCAACCCACTATTTCCACCTAATTTCGACTACCAACAACGTATCAAACCAACCCCAATTTATCCTACTTACCTATTCACCTGAAAAACATGTTTCCCAAAAGGACACATAGCTAAACTCATTATCCTATGCAGATAATGCATAATAGGGCTTAGCTATCTTTTCGCCATAGGACCACTCCATTTCGCTAGCCCATGAGATTTCCACCGGAAATCGCATCATGTCGGTTAGCAACGGTATAGTCTGATCAAACGACGCGGTTGCATAATCATACAACCGCTGGGGAAATTACTAAAGTATTTAATTTAGTTCCCACGATCAGATTTCCCTAGCCAATTCGGCGTCCTATTCACTTTCCCCAGACATTCCATTCGCTGGGGATCAATGATTTCTTTTCACAGGTGACTTGTCGCAGAACATTTTCCTCTCCTTCACATTTTTATCTTCCCCGGATTCAATGCCCTCTGAGATCACCACAGTCATCACACTAGGGCAGTAGGTCATCCTCAGATGCTGCATTGATACAAGCACACAAGCTAAGTCAACCCCGAAGTCATTGCGCTGTCTCTTTTGTTCTTCTCATCCTTCGCATGTCCAGCGACTGTCGAATGATGTGCAAGTATTATTCACCTCACTGAGAGGTGCTAATGAAAAGATTCATGAGAGAGTGCGAAGATGATTGGCTAATAGCTGTGTAAATCCAGAATTACCCAATCATCCCTAATTCCAGCAGTCACTTGTCATTCGTCACCACGTACACACGTTACGGCGGGAGTTCGCGATTAAGAGGCAATATTCAACTATGGGAGCTTTCACATACATTTCTTTTAATCTCAAGAATCGTACGCCTTTTTAAGAACGCAGAAAATTTCATCGTGTGACGTAAAGTTTTATATTTGCCACGAAAAGTCGATTTAATTATCTTCAAGAAAACAGCAAAATTTTATTAATTTATTTGTGCATGTGGAATCATTGTATGATAAATAAAGCACATCTTGAAAGTGTAAATTCGAAATCAATTGTGAACAATAAAAAAAAAATTAAATTAATCTCTATATGTACCAGTTGGTGTTTCTGTGTTTTGTCTCCCCTCGATGCCGCAATTGTTAGTGGGAAGGAAGTGAACCGCTCTCCCGTGTCTGGTGCAATACTTCTTCGCCCGCACAGGAGCACATATTTACATTAGTTACATGGAGACAAAGGATCTCATAAAGTTGGATGAGTTGCAAGATGTTTAAAACGAAACGGATAAATAATTTCTAGATAATAAATCGGCACTGGGGACATCGAAAGGCGAGTACTACACGTACACCCCTAAATCGGACATCGAAAGCGAGTACTACACGTACACCCCTAAATCGGAGAAAACTGTCTCCATTCTCCTCAAAGGAGTTGATCCTTTCTTTACTCCCGAAGACGTGCTCGAAGAACTAAAAAACTTCGAAAACGATAGCCTAAAATTTACAGGTGTGAAACCATTTTCTACAGCAAATTCTAGAAATCGCAACCGTAAGTTGTCTTTCTTCATTGTGTCGCTAAGCCCCAATAGTAAAATTGATGGACTTAGATATATTAAATACATTAGTCACCAAACAATAAGTTGGGAGAAAATAAAGAAGTCCGACCGCGTATTGCAATGCGTATTCGCTGTCAACTCTTCGGGCATGTGGCATCGAATTGCAATGTGCAATTCAGATGCGTCAAATGCCTAATTAAGCATGTGGGGTAGGAGGTCGTGGGGCCTGCATGGGCGAGGGTTCTACCGCCAACCCACTCACTGCTAAACAAAGTTCCATCGAATACAACCGAACGAAACGCACAAACACGACCACCAACAACGCACCGTCCACCAAAGGAGAGAGGAAAAATAAAACACTGATGTCGTTTGTGATCTATTCTTGTTTGGTAATACATGATATTTTAATTTCGATTAACAATTTACTGAGGACTCGTCACCACAGGCACTTTAATTCATTGTTCATAAAATTATATTATATATGACTAGAGACAACAGGCAGTTTACTACATTGATCGTGAAATTATTAACGACTCGAAACAAGTTTCCGACTCCGAATGAACGCGTCCCCGTGAGCACCGGGGAGCGAAGAAAGGGATAACCAGCCCGGTCAGAGGATGGGTAAAGACTCAGCGATGTGAGTTCGCTGGAAAAGGAAATGCGGCCAGTGGTATTGGCTCTCGTAGTTAAGGGCGCGTTTCCTATTCCAGAGAAAACGCGAAGTCTATCTTTGGGGGTGGGTAACCGGATCTCATAGCGTAGATCGTAGTGGTACGCATGTATCTGTGCACATTGGTTTTTCATGGTACAAGGCCATGAGAACAAGTTGAAAAATCAAAAGGAATAATGGGCATCACCGAGATGTGAGGTCGGCTAAGTAAACAAGCCGTATCTCATTGGGTGTTAGGGGATTCCTGTTTGCTCTTGCCGCGAGGTCATGAGAAGCGGATCCAGAAATTAAAAGAAATAAAGGAATTTATGAGCTGAGAGTTCAACTGAGTAAACAAGTTGCAACTCATTAGCTGCTAGATGCATTTGGGATACTTGAAACGATTTGAATTGTTTGTCCTATCGCCGGAATGCCTGCTGAAGAACGGCGTTGTTTTGTTTGCACATGGTGCGTGCTAAGGAAATTGGTTGTATGCAGCTGCGTTGTATTGTTTATCGTTGGGTGAAAAGCTCGCCAGCCAATGTGTATGTAAGGGAATTTATTGTACACATGGTGAGACTGGGAATAGGCGACCCAATTTTTATTCTCCCTAGTTATGATGATTACATTATGTGTGAACCAAATTGTTTCGCATATGGTAAGATTGGGATTAGACTGGCAACCGAAGGTGCCGAATTGGGCTTTGGATTGATGATCCGATAAGATGGACAGAATTCTTGTAGGGAATTTTGAATGCGAATTAATGCATGAAGGTAACAATTCTGTTCCAGGAGCTTTCAGATAAATACATTAGATAAACTTGATGCGTGAAGTATTTACGGGTGCTAACCCGATTGCATTAGCGGCAACCATGGAAGTTGGATTGTAGTTATGGGGGGTTCTTCTTCACATGAGAGAATGCTCATTGGGTAAAGAACAGCTCAGAACAGAAATTGAAAATGATCGAAAAAAAAACGGACGAACAAGTGGCTCGAACGGACATTATCTATTCGACCCTGTTTCCAGACGAACCGACACTTTAATCATCACGTTCACTGCGGCTGAATTAACTCTAAAAATTATTGTTGTGAATGTTAATTCACTAACCCGAATGAAAAGAAGGGATAATCTCAGCCATCTGCTGGAAGCTGAACGCCCAGATGTGCTTTCGGCTAGCGAAACTAAGCTAAACCAAAGGCATAAATTGGGCTACCCAAATTATAGGGTAATTAGACGAATTCGTCAAAATTCCACTCAGGGGGGCGGGGTCGCTGTCTTAGTTAAAAATGGTCTACAACACAAAGTCGTCTACAGTAGAGATGTATACAAGTTCCAGGTACTAGAACCCTGCGTTATAGATATTCCTTTGCAAAGTCAAAAGCATCTACAGGTATTCCCCGACTTACGACCGAGATAGGTTCCTGGTCATCGGTCGTAAGTCGATTAAGTCGCAAGTCGAATTTCATATAAAAAAAATTCCGACTTAGCTAATGTAATGTATTATTTGTACTGAAATATGTATGTAAATCGAATTTTTTTACTTTGTTTTTTTTTAATTTTTCTCATATATTTTAGGGATTCCCCGCAACTACATATTTGTTTTCTTTAAGTATTTTCTATGAAAAAAATTGGAACAAAATGGTCGTAAATGCGAATAGTCGTAAGTCGAACGGTCGTAAGTCGGAGACTACCTGTATATGTGATATCTGCTTATGCTCCTAAGCTCCAAAGTGTATACAGTTTATCAATGAACTTGATACCCTTTTTCGAAGTTTCAAGTTAGACTCGGAAAATAATTATTTCTTTATGGTGGGAGATGTCAATTCCAAGCACAGTACTTAGGGTAACCTTATCACAATCACAAGAGGCAATGTGTTGTTCGACTGGTGGCAAACAAACGCTATCTATAAACTAGAATTGTACTGTACAAGTACGCCGTCATATCTAAGAGGAAATTCCTTCTTGGATTTACTATTGCTGGGCGAGCGACTACACTTATTAGATACGGATCTAACTACTCGAAATTGTTTTCGTACAATCGAGTACGACAGCGATCATTATGAACTTGGCGCCGTAATACATCTCCGAAATGAACACTCACTACTTGAGCAGTTTTTTTTTTTTTTTTTTTTTTTTTATAGATATTTTTTATTTTTTCCTATTATTATAATTTACTTACTTGCTAGACAAAAATGATTAAACTATAGCTTATGTTATCTTATTTCTTAACTTACTGGTCCCTTGCGGACTCTCTAAGTTACATGCATACGCTTAAAGCATGAAAATTTGTCTTTCGACATTATGGATATTTTGTTTACATGAATTTTTAGGGAACTTAATTGGATACAAAGAAAATGAAGAAAAGAAAAAACTTTGTTCTTGTTATTGTTTTTACCTTATATCTAACTTAAATACTAAACTATCTATAGATTTTTTTTTTTTTTTTTTTTTTGTTTAACTTAACTCTATTCTAAACCTAACATCAAAACTAAATTTTCGAAATGCTAAATCTATGTAAGCTTTCCGTCGTTTGTCGGGGTTTTTTTTTTTTTTTAATTATTATTATTATTATTTCTTTAGTTTTATAAGGAAACAGGGTTTTAATTGCCACTCAGCCACCAAAATCTCTGGTGTTGCTTATTCGCGTCTTTTCGGTCTCTCTGTGCTACTGCCGTACTGAACTGCAGGCTCTCTTCATTAGTGTGCGCAACCTCTCGATTAAAACATATTCGTTTACCTATACCCGACCGACGCACGTGATAAATCAACGGTATAGCGGATTCATTTTGTATGAGGCCGTTCATGTCAAGACTAAGGAATGCTTCTGGTGGAATAAAGCCATTGCGACGTACCACCTCATAATACATATTGTTTGAGTAATGTGCACCAAAAATCAAATCGTTCGGGGAGCTCATTGATCTCGCAATATGCCCTCGGATCAGCTTGATTATAAAGTTATCCACTCTGTTTACATTGGCCCCACTGTACAACGCTTCATTGGGATAATATTTTTTGTGATCAGATTCAGGAGTCCGATGTAACTTAAGGCACGTCCTGAGGCATTGCCTCTCAAAAATCCGAATCTTTTCCATTAAGCTAGGTCCCACATTAAACCACACTGGGCATCCATATATGATCATCGGTCTGATGAGAGCCATGTAGCATATAACTTTAACTCTGCTGTCAAGTTGACTACTATGAAACAGTCTTCTTGTCATAGCGTAAGCTTTCTTTGCCCTGGCTAGGGCAGCTTCCACATGTTTGTTAAAATATAGATACTGATCCAGCCAAATGCCTAAGTATTTGACTACGGTTTTGGTTTCCAGTGTTTGTTGGTGTGGCCCCATAATAGCTAGCTTTCGCCAGTTTATCCTGGTGTCTCTGGTAGCTTGAGCCAGTGGTGCTCTAAAGAGGATGGTTTCACACTTCTGGATATTGATTTTGAGTTTCTAGTTGTTGCAGTATCGCTGAACATCATTGAAATCCCCTTGTAATAATCCGTTAATGATTTCAATTTTTGGTGCTGTTCTATATATTATCAGATCGTCTGCATACCCAATAGCCTGATGAAGAGACCTTACCAGGTCGCTAGTGTAAATATTAAAAAGGATCGGAGATAACACCGCTCCCTGTTGCAGACCGTTTTCTATATTGTAAGTAATGTTAGAGGTCACATTGCCACTTTTGACGATGAATGTCCTTTCATTCAACATGTCGTATAGTATATAGTAGTGGTCTATGAATGCCTAGTCTCATTAGCTTGTAATATAACCCTTCTAACCAAACGGTGTCGAAGGCCCTCTCCAAGTCAATCAAACAGGCACCCGTACACTGTTTCAGATTTTTATTCCACTGAATGTCTGAAACCAGTTTAGCTGCGGCATGTGTGGTTTCATGACCAGCTTTAAAACCAAACTGGTTATTTGGAATAATATTATTGTCCTCAACCCATTTAAGTAGAGCCTTGTTTAGAACCTTTTCGAATACTTTACTGATATTCGGTAACAAACTGATCGATCGCAGATTTTTTGGGTTTGTTCTATCTTTCCCTTTTTTTGGTAACGGTTGGATGATGGCCGTTTTCCAACGTACTGGATAGTTATAGGGTTGCGGTATCATACATTCACCGAGTTCCACAACTTCGCTTGGTGTTTTTATCACGATTGATAATGCACAATGATCGCTGTCATATTCAATTGTGCGTAGGCAGTTTATGTTTTGTCTGTTAGTATGTGTATGTTTAAGGCGTGTGTCAATAAGCATAATATCGAGGAACGAGCCCCCTCTGGGGAAAGAAGGATATTCTGTAGCTAGCAGGTCAACTTTATATTCAATGTGATGTTGATCTAGCCAACTAGCTAGTTGATTTCCTCTCGTGTTGGATATGCTATTTCCCCAATTTGGGTGTTTAGCATTCAAATCGCCACCCACGATGTAATCGTTCTCTTCCGAGTAAAGTTGTAAGCATTGGAAAAGAGTCTCTAGCTCCACTATAAATTGATTTTGTTGATGTGCTTCTGGTGCGTAAGCAGATATCACATACATCCCCCTACCTTGTCGGAGGGGTATGCGGATAATGCACGCTTCAAGCACCTGAAATCTGCGAATCTCACCATTATATATTACCTTATGTTGAAGTTGTTTTTTAATAAAGATTGCCACCCCTCCTCCTTGTGTGGAGTTGGGTCGGTCTCTTCGTATAATGTCGTAGTTTGTGTGACATAGTTTATGCCTCTGATTCAGCTTAGTTCCGCTAGCCAGAAGCACGTCAGGACTTTCGTCTTGCAACAGTTTAAAGAGAGCGGGTCTTCTCTCGATGCTGATAAGTGAATTTACATTCACGACTAGAGCCTTAATTGTGCTTTCTGTTGGGGGGTTTATATTGACGGCTGGCTAGACAACTGCGAATAGACCCAGTCTAGTCTAGTGTCCTGTTCTTTTATTTGTTTTTGCATTTGTGTCATCTGCGTCTGAATAGTGAGCAAGGTTGTGAGCACATCTGCTAGTGTTACTGTTTCTGGAGGCACAGTATGTTGCGTCGGAACCCGTGTGGTGGGTTGTGGCATGTTTCTCCTGCCAGCTGTTACTTGAGCATACGAGAACTGGGGTGTTACATTTAGTGCTGGTCGGCCTTGAACTATCGGGCGAATGATTTTCGTTGCTGTGAAAACTTTTTTTCCTGTAGTTCGCGGAACTTAGGACAGCCTCGATAATTAGCTGGGTGTCCCTCACTCTTACAAACTGCACACTTTAGAAGAGATCTGCCGTCTACCCTTTCTTTACCTAACGTGCATTGTTCTGCGCTGTGGTCCTGTCCGCATCTTACGCATCGATACTGCATTTCGCAGTTTGCTGCTGAGTGCCCGAACCTTTGGCAGCGAAGACATTGGATTATATCTCTGCTTTTTTTCAATTTGTCCCATGTGACAATTTGATGGTTCAGGATAGTGATTGTCCTAAGTCCACCAATTTTGCTCCCAGGGCCCAGCTGCACCAGGAAGAATGGTAATTTTCTATTCTCCCGTCTAGCGCTTACTGCGATAAACTCAATATCATTACAGTTAAGCTCTCGTAGCGTTTGTAATAGAACTTCTGGTTCTGTTTCAGGATCGACGCCTTTTAGTAGAACCGTTATATTCTTTATTTCTTTCGGGGTGTACGTGTAAAATTCCGCGGTGGCCCGTTTTAGCACATTTTTCATTTTTTCGAAATCCTTAACCGAATTTGTCTGTATGGCCAACCTGTTCCCTGTCAGTCTTTTAATTGAAAAATCTTCCCCAATAGAAAGCTTACATAGACTTACCAGTTCGTTACAGTCCATATCTGTAATGTTGATGGGTGGCATCTTTGTTTTCCTTTTTGCTGCCTGTTGCTCTTGTTGTGGTTGTTGTTGTGTGACCTCTTGCGGTGGACATCCTTTTTGTTGGCTAGCCTTTTGTTGTGCACATTGTTGCTGATTTTTCTGCTGCTGTTGTTTCACTATTAGCTATTCCTTTTCAGCCAATTCCTTTTTTCTGCGACGCTTCTCTGCTAATTGTGCCCTTGCTCGGGCTAGCCTTGTTTCAAGATCGCTGATTTCCTCTTCCTCGTCCTCAGTCTCGGTACTCGCTAAACATGCAAACATGTTATTGGTGACATGGCCGTCATTATATGGAACCGGGGGGAATGTATTGTCCTCTTCCATTTTTTGTGCCTTTTCGAGCAAGTCTGTTAGTGCCTCGTTTGGCTTGTTGACTTTTGTTGAAGCTCCTGTTCGTGGGGAGCTCGCCAGGCGTTTTATTAACGCGGACTTTGATTTCAATTTTTTAATATTTTGTTTTTTGTCTGCCATTCTGCATGCTGAGGATCAGTACACCGATTTTGTTGCATCCAAGATAGCAGGCCAGTCTTTGTTTGAAACCAGTTCTTAGGTTGGCTTCACTTTGTAATTTCACTGTATATTTTAGTTCCTTTTGTTTCTTTTTTATTTATATTTATTGTTTTTGTTTTGTTTTTCTCTTACTTCAATTTTTTTTTTCGCTAAACATGTGCTCACATACACTCTCACAGTTGATTAGTATTAAACGGTGTTTGTTTTGACTGTCAAACCATGTGGCTTCGTTCTCTTTTATTTGTTTATATTTATGTATAATAACTTTGTTTTGACTGTTCTTGTCACTAGAATTGATTTATTTATAAATAGTCTTATTATTTCAAATTTCACTCGCGACTCATAAAAGTAACTTTTACATTTACCTCGATCGGCGAATTGAAAACACTACTTGAGCAGTATAAACAGATACATTCTTTTAATTTCGGGTTTGATCGGTTAATAAAAAAATAATTACGCTCCAATAACATAGATCCACCAACTGACATAAATATTCATAATGACGAAATTGATCATTATCTTTCGACAAAGTACAACATTGTTACTAATACAACGAATCGTTCTATCTCAAAAATGTCTCACTACGAGAGCCATACAAACCGGTACAGAAACGCAATGATCGACGAGCTGTATAGGCAAAAGAGTATTCTCCTTTCTAAGTTAAAACTGCTCTACAGACAGTTCAGCGATCCAAATAGCCAGGAAATAAAAACAATTAAGTCATTAATTAAAAATCTTCAAAAGCTGATCCGTGACAACTATAGATTAGTAATTAATGAGGATTGGAACAAGAGGATTCAAGCCATTAAAGCTAGTGGACCGAATATGTTCCCACAAATAAATACAGCCTTTTGAGGGAAAGATTATAATGACATCCCATGTTTGCGAGTTCCGCGGACTCCCGAGAATTGTCAAACTCGGGTGAACGCAGGACTTACTCTGGAACAAATTAACTCAAACGAAGAGTTCATAATAATCGAGGATCCGCAAAAAAAGCGAACTCAATTGGTGCTTGTTTCGAAGCAGTGTATATATTGAACGAATAGGCTCATTCTAACCTTGGCCTGGAAAATAGGGCTCTCCAAATACATATTTCGCTACGCAATGAACTTAACAATTGGCGTCTGTTAAGTCGAAGTTTCACTGTCTTTAGTGAAAATAATAGAACGGATTCCCCACTTAGAAATCTAAACACTAGTAGATTTGTACACAAGGATGAACTGACGGACATTCTTAGATCGACTAAGAACAAAAAATCTCCTGGAATAGATAGTATTCCAAATATTGTTCTAAAGCATTTACCTATTGAAGTAGTGAAGGTTTACACTAGTTTGTTCAATAACGCTCGAAATAATGCATAGTATCCAACCCAACGGGTCCATCCCACCCCCAAAAAGGGCAGGGACAGGAGATATCCAGCCAATCTTCGCTCGATTAGTTTGCTTCCGAACATCAGCAAAGTATTCGAGAAAATTATAAATAAATCATTGACTAACTGATGTGAAAAAAAAGGTTTTATTCCAAACGAGCAGCTTGGTTTCTGATCGCAACATGACACTGTTCATGCTGCGACAAAACTTGTACAACATACAGTGGAACAAGGCGAAGAGACAATGCACAAGAGCCTGTTTAGTTGACTTTGAAAAGGCTTTCGACACCGTATTGTTAGAAGGGCTGGTGTATAAGTTATCAAATCTAGGTATGCCCGAATATTTATTATACATTACCTACGATATGATAATGGGTAAACAAATTGCAGTGAAATGTGGAGATATAATTTCTAACAAACCTTCTACATTAAAAACGGCTTACAACAGAGAGCAGTGAATTCTCCCATTTTATTTAAGATTTACACTAGTGGTCTATTGGGTTCTCTCAACCATGCAATTGCGTACGCCGACGATGGTGGTGTATAGATCAGAAGAAAAGATTGATGTCATAAACAGAGTTCTGCAAGCTGATTTTAACAAAACAAACGTTTTTGCGACTGGAAATTAAATGAAAGGCAAGAATCCATTTCGGAGTCGTGGCAGTGGAGTCGTGGCTAAGTGAACTCACTGCCACTTACTAGGAACGTGAAGAAGGGTTGCTATGCGTACATAGAGAATTTTGTTTCAGGGAATTTCTGCCGTACAGGGTGAATTAGATTTCTCTGTTGCTGTGTATACGGAGTAATTGGTCTTGGAGGTATAACCAAGTATGGGCATGGGTTGTCGGTTAGACTAAGGAACATGGGTCATGATCATTGCGATGGTTGTTTCGTGGAAATGCGACGCATCGTGCTGGTGACCTACCAGTAAGGAGAATTGGTATTATTTCAAATGTTTAGGTAGGATGGGAGCCGAAATGGTTTTTGGGGAAACTAAATGCTGCTTGGTTACAAGCGAGAAAAATGGTTTAAGTAGAATGGGAACTGAAATGGTTTTTTGGGAAAAATAAACGCTGCTTGGTTGCAAGCGAGAAAAATAGTTTAAGTAGGAAGTGAGCCGGAATGGTTTTCGGGGAAAACTAAATGGGGTTTGGTGTAGATGAGGGAGATGATTTAAAATGTATTCTGTTGCAGGATTTGGGGTATATTCTGTGGTAAGCTTTAAAAAAACATTCTATGACAGTTTGGGAAGTATATGCTATTTTAGATTGGGAAATGAATTCTTTGCAAGTTTGGGAATGTATGCTATTGCAGATTTGGGAATGGATGCTGTTGCAGATTGGGAAGTGTATTCATTGCAAGTTTTGAATGGGGGAGTTGGGTTAAGGTGGCGGACTATAAGTGGTCGAAATTGGTTGGAATTGTGGGTTGGTTCTCCGTGCGATATAGAGAACCCCCACAATACCACAACAGGGCGGTGGTGGCCAGTTCCACCATAACAAATAAACCCAGGTCTAAGGCAGTGATACGCCGAATCCGTTAGTTGCACGAGTTATTCTTATTGCCACCACGGAAAGAAAAAAAAAAATTTTTCGTTACTTTGTCAAGTAGAGGTTTATTTCTTGCTTGACGGTGTCTTTATTTTTTCCTTCAGTTAAATGACTAATTTACAATAGGACTTAATGATCACAATGTCCGAACTATGTTCGTGGCTTAGAGTAATTGCCATTCTAGTTGTGAATGTTTCGTTTTTATACATTTTCAGTTGCTAAGGATGCTAGTGAAGATAAAGAAATGCTAATGAGTATTCTACAGATAATAAATGTATCCGTAATGTAGATTGTATGTTGAGTCATTCGTAATATAGATTTGAGTCATCCGTAATGTAGATTGTAATGTATATTGTGGATTGACTCATTATAGATAATTAGGGTTTTGGGCGTTAACTCACGCATGGCGTGCAGCTTTTCCAATACAAGAGGACACCTACACGACGAGTGTCTAAAAATGCGAAATCGTTCATTCTACTTGGATTACAGAAAATATGGACATTACATCAAGGATTGTCGTGCACATCGTACACCACCACCATGCAATCTTGGACCTCCACAACAATATAGGCCAAAGAATCAGCAGAGGGGGTCCCAAATAAAACAAGTCACGGACCGCACCAACCCTCTTCTTCGAACAAATCGGCGACACCGACCCATTGAGTATACAGTACTCGATGTACAAGGGGGGGACAGTGCAGATACAGAGTAAATTGGGAAAAACCCAGAAATTTCGAAACAACCTTAACCTGTACAAGCATCCAAACGGCTAGTACTGAACGTCGCCGCCATACCCCACAGGGCTGCAGGGTCAATCACAAATGGAAGGAGGTCACGAAGCAGAGGGCCGCAGAAAAACAAGCGCAAAAGGTACAAAACGCACGAAGAACCGACCAGAACACCGTTGGCGCAAGGCAGGCCGAAGCCCTTCTAGTTCTGCTGGTACAGAACAAAGCGACATTGCCCAAAATAGGGGCCATTAACCGTGTAAATTTTGCGGTCGACACAATCAGACGGTGGCACGGTGTCGACAGAAAGCAAAAGGCGAGAAATCAGAAAACTGCAAGGGGTCGGGTCGCGCAACTTAAATCCGACACAATTATACTAGTCCAATCTGTTCTCAGTTTTCGCCGACTAAAGTCCCAGTTGTCCAATTCCCTTTAGACTTTGGCTGTAAATCAACAACGCGCCTAATTTCGGGCACTGGCGCTGAGATCAGCCTTTTAAAAGTGAAAGCGCTCCACCAAAAATGTGCAGCGGATACCCAGGAGGCAACAACACTCCAAACTCTTGTTGGCAAAAGAAAGTATAGGGGATGCTGCTATGGGAATATTTAATTACGAGGGTGGTTTGAAAAGTTTCCGACCTCAGCGAGAAGATAGCAGCACTCGTCAATAAAAGTGAATGTAGTTGTGCATTTTTTGACAGTTACTCGCCAAAATTTCAGCTATTTTGGAAGGGTAGTCTTTATTTGGCAGTCGTTTGAGTGACTCGATGTGAGTGTGTGAGGGTTCTCAATACTACATGGAGAACCAACCCACTATTTCAGCCCTATTTCGACCGCTAACAGCGTGTCAACTCAACTCCAATTCTCCCTACAAGCTATTCTGAAAACCATGTCTTCCAAAAGGACACATAGCTAAATTCATTATTCTATGTAGACAATGCATATGTGAGTTTAGCTACCTTTTTGCCATGCGGCAACTCCATTCCCCTAACCCATGAGATTTCCACCGGAAATTGCAATTCATGTTGGTTAACAACAACCCAGTCGACCCAAACGACGCGGTTTCAGGGTAATTACCGAATTACTTAGCGTGTTTCCCACGGTAATATTTCCCTAGCCGATTTGGCGTCCCTTTGATTTCTCGCAGACACCCTATTCGCGGGGGGTCAATGATTTCTTTTCGCAGGTGAATAGCATAAGCCATTTGTCTCTCCTTTCCATTTTTATCTTGCCCTAGTACATTGCACTCTGAGATCACCACAGTCACCAAATTAGGTCAGTGGGCCGTCCTCAGAGGTTGCATTGTTACACGCACACCAAAGCCAGATCAACCCTGGGTTATTGTGCTTTTCCTTTTGATTTCTTCATCCTTTCTATGCCCATCGACTGTCGAACGAATACACAAGTATTTATTCACGTCGATGAGCGTAGAGAATTGAGAAATGCACGGGAGATCGTCGTGCAAAATCAAAGTTTCATCCCCGATTCAACTAGCCTTTACTCAACCACAACCGCCGCAGGTCACGCTGCTGATAGGTGGTCTTTCAACCACCGCAGGAGTTAGTTTTTTTTCATTCTCAGTGGAGAGTGTACACACAAATTAAGTCGCTGCGTGAGTTCTGCTATTCGTAAAATCCATATTTCCGCGTAAAGCCTCTGTTATTCGCGCCTCTAATAGAAACTACTAATAAATAGTGTCGAGACTTTACTTAAGAACAAAATTGTGCCGTCGGAAAATATCATAAAGCCTCTGCCAAACGTGCCTCTAAAGGAACTATTAACAAACAAAAAACAGTGTCCTAAAATAAAAGATCTCAATAAAAAGTTAATTTCTAACAAAATGAGTGTTTATTCCTTTCTGTGCTGTGCTGTGTCCGCTCCACCTCCTACACCTTTTGCCGTTCCACCTTGACAATAAAAAAAAAGAACAATAAAAGAATATTACAACCCGGAGTGTTTGTTTTCCACTGTGTCTGGGCGAACTTTATCCAGCAATACAATCTGATGGGGATAGGAGTGAACCGAGTGCTCGTGTCTGGCACATCTACTTCGTACCCCACAAGTGTTTTTGTGAAAATGGACAAAATTGAGTATCGAGCTGTCATTAAATTTTTATTTTTGAAAGGCATACGCCAACGCAAATCAAAAATGAGTTGGACTCTGTATATGGGGACTCTGCACCATTGTTTACCACAGTGAAATTTTGGGCAGCTAAATTTAAACGTGGCCGTGAGAGCTTGGGAGACGATGAACGTTCGGGACGTCCAAAAACTGCAACAACTGACGATAACGTCGCTAAAGTCCGAATTAAAGTGAGAGAGGACGCAATTTCTACCAGAAAGGATGAGGAGGAAGCAATCCCTCAATTGGAAACCCAATTGCATAGAGCAGGCATCGATGAGAAGTAAAACGAAAATTTCAACAAACTTTCAGTACTCAAAACTTTAGCTTCAAATATCTCGGCTCAATGTTTTTTAAACTAGGCGCAGCAATAGCTTATTCAGTCGTTATCTGATTGATTTGAAATTTAACTGGATCGATATTTTCTATTGAGCATCGTGGAATTTTTTGAAAAATTGATTTTTATAGATTTTATAAGCGATTTTCAGCCCATGTTTTTTTTTGAAAAAACAACAAAAAAAAGTTCAAGTTAGTGCCTTTTTTTTAAATCAATTTTTCGAAACAATAGTACGACATTCACTAGATTTCGGGCTGTATTTTAAGAAACTGTTTTTTTTTTTTTGCTCCAGATTCAATGTTGTAACCTACTATTTTCTTTTTCTTTTCTCCCCTGTTTCTACATCTGGTATATTCGTGTGAGTCCATCTTCCTTTTGTGGAAGAATCCCACCTCCGTTGTCATTCTCTTAGGGTTGAGAGCTTTAATTGTGTCCGCATTCTCCTACGATTCTCTTGTGAGACCTCATGCAATGCAACGTTTCCCTCAGCAGGAATGTGAAGTGGTTTCCTCCTTGCCAAGATAATTATGGCATCTGCGCAGCAGACTCTTAATGTTGCCAACGTGTGTGCTGCAATATTGCTCATGTTTGGATTTCTGCCACTAAACATATGTGGGCGTTCCTTAAAGCTTACCTGAAGAACCCCCATATTTGCACTCCAATCTCCTCGCATACCTGAAACATTTCCTTTCTCAAGGACATTTAATGCATTCAACGCATTATCTAAAAATACCTAAAAATAATTCTCCCAGCATTCAAGCATTTAATGCGTTATTCAAATTCTCTGAAAGAATTCTTTAAAGTACTTACATTATCATCATCATCATCATCGGCACTACAACCGGGATCCGGTCTTGGCCTTATTTAACAAATCTCTCCACCGGTCCCGATTTCGAGCCGATGTCATCCAGTTTAGCACTCCCAGGCCCTGGGCGTCCTGGTCTACGCCATCCCTCCATCGCAGACAAGGTCTGCCGCGCTGTCTCCTTCCATACATCCTGCCACAAAGGACTTTCCGGGCAGGCTCCTCTTCGCTCATTCGAGCTAGGTGTCCCGCCCACCGGAGTCTACCGAGCTTGATTTTTCTTACAATATGAGCTTCAAGGAAGATTGCGTACAACTCATGGTACCGGAATCGTCCTCCCTCACATACGGGGCCAACAATTCTCCTTAAGACCTTTCTATCGAACGCGGCCAAGAGTTCAGAGTGCCTTTTATTAAGCACCCAGGTCTCGGGTCCATACATGAGCACTGGTAAGACCATGGTCTTGTACAGTAGTAGCTTGGATGTTCTGGATAAATTTCGGGATTTAAAGAGCCTTGATAGACCATAGTAGGCTTTGTTGGATTTAATCAGGCGTTCGCATATTTCTTCTTCCATATTGTTATCGGCTGATACTATTGACCCAAGGTAGTTAAAGGATTGCACTACTTCAAATTCGTGCTCCACTACCCTGATAGTTTGACCAACGTTAGGTCTTCTCTACGCAGAAGTTGCCACCATATACTTGGTTTTTCCCTCATTAATGTGCAGTCCCAGTTTTTGTGCCGCCTGCTCGATCTGGGTGAAGGATTCCTGTACCGCCGATTCGGTTCTACCGATGATGTCGATGTCATCTGCGTAGGCAAGTATCTGGCTGGACTTGGTGACAATAGTCCCTTTTGTTGTAACGCCAGAGTCACGGATTGCTTTCTCCAACGTCATGTTGAAGAGGAGGCAGGCCAGACCCTCCCATTGTCGGAGTCCATTATAGATGTTTATTGGTTTGGACAGCAATCCCGCTACTTTTACTTGACTAGTTACGTTGGTCATGGTCAACCTACAAAGTCCTATCAATTTGTTTGGAATGCCGAATTCTCTCATGGCATTATATAGTTCTACCCTGGCTATGCTGTAGTAGGCGGCCTTGAAGTCTATAAACAGATGATATAGTGGAATCTTAAATTCCAGACATTTTTCCATCGCCTGCCTAAGGATGAATATCTGATCAATTGCTGATTTGTCTGGGATGAAGCCACACTGATATTGACCAATGATGGCTTTACCGTGTGGGGATATCCGGTCTTGTAGGATAGTGGAGAGTATCTTATAGGCGGTACTCAGCAATGTTATACCCCTATAGTTGCTGCACAGTGTGATATCTCCTTTCTTATGTATGGGGCAAATTATACCACGACGCCAATCTTCCGGCATCTCCTCTTGCTCCCATACGTGCACCACGATCTCGTGAATTGCGTGATGTAACGCTGTCCCTCCTTGTCTGATCAGCTCAGCTGGTATGCCATCAGCTCCAGGGGCTTTATTTGATTTTAGCTGTCTAATGGCTTTTAATGTGTCCTCAATGTTTGGTGATGGCAGCATCTGGTCTTGGTCTTGCATTGGTGGAGCCTCCAATTCTTCTGTGAGCTGACCATTTAGCAATTCATTGAAGTCCACTTCCCATCGCTCCAGAATGCCTTCAGCATCGGTGATCAGATTACCCTCTTTATCCTTGCAGTAAGTGGAGCAATGTACCGCGTCATACTGCGGATTATTTGGTAGAACTTCCGCGCCTGGTGCGAACCTCGCTCTCTACTTCTCTCTATTTCACAGACATGGTTTTTTTCCCAGGCACTTTTCTTTTGTCTGTGAAGTCTTTTTTCAGATCTTCTGAGCTCTTTGTATTTCTCCTCGCGTACCCGCGTCCTATGAGACTGCTGCATTGCCCGGTATGCAGCATTCTTACGTTCAGTCGCTAGTTTGCACTCATCATCAAACCAGTCGTTCCGATCTCTACGACTACTGTCTAAGATGGAGTTGGCAGTACTAATGACAGTATTCTTAAGGCGTGTCCATTTCTCTTCTACGCCCGGCATTCTGGCCCCAGGACTTACTCTCCCTCCGTCGAGCTCTTCGAGGGCGAGTCTTAACGCATGACCAAAGGTGTTGCTGGTGTTCTCATTGCAGCCGTGTTGATTCGAACCTGATCCGCGGATGCAATACGTCTCCGTAAGGCAATCCGCGCTCGGAAAACTGTACCAACAATATAGTGATCCGAGTCGACGTTGGCACCTCGGTACATTTTTAATGTCATCAGGCTCGAGGACTGGCTGCTATCTATCAGCACGTGGTCAATTTGGTTGCGAGTGGCTCCATCAGGTGATCCCCAGGTCGGCTTTGTGGATATCTTTACGCGGAAACCTGGTACTCGCAACGACCAAATTTTTCGATGCTGCCAGTTCGATTACTCGTAGTCCATTGTCATTAGTGTTCTCATGCAAACTATGGGAACCTGTGTAGTGCCTGAAAACCGGCTCCCGACCTATTTTTGCATTGAAATCACCAAGAACGATTTTCACATTGTATCTTGGGCAGGCATTGAGGGCCCATTCCACGTTCTCGTAGTATTCTTCCTTTTCGTCGTCAGGGGACTCCTCTTTAGGTCCGTGAACGTTTATGAGGCTTATGTTCTTAAACTTGCCTTGCACGCGAAGAGTGCATAGCCTTTCATTTATTGCATTAAAGCCGGCTTCAGTTTTTGGGTGACTAGAAAGCCTACCCCGAGCACATGGTGTTTTGCGTGACAGCTGTAATAAATGTCATACTCTTTTCTTTGAAAAACACCACTCCCCGTCCATCTTATTTCTTGTAATGCTGTTATGTCAGCCTTATATTCGGACAGGGCATCGGCTAGCTGCTGTGCACCTCGAGCTCTGTATAATGAGCGTATGTTCCATGAAAAAATCCGAAAATCATTTAGCCATTTTCGTTTCCGTGGTCGTCGTCGTGTATCTGGTCCATATCCGAGGCTTGTTAAATTTGCCATAATAATTCATTTTTACGGGCCTGGTTATTAGCCTTGCGCCAACCTTTCTCAGGATGTCGTTCCATGCATTGGTTCACTACTTGGCGGGTGTCAAAGTAGCTATCCAGGGGTGTCTCGTGGAGACTGCATGTCAACTTGGATTGAACAGGGACAAGGATCGTCCTGGCCTTCGCCGGGTTGAAGGCAATCAGAGACTTACTTAAAGTACTTACGCACCACATCTATTTTCCGAAAGTAATTCTCCATATAATCCCAAACCCTTCGTCATCAGATAAATGCAAATGCAATATCGGACAGCGTGTTTATGCAGCTGTAATAAACCGACCCTAGATTCGGTTGTCCAATCGGGAAGCAATTACCGCATCTCGCGCATTATCACCGAAAGCGAATTCTCCAGCATTTTAATGCAAACAAGAACCCGGATCCTACTGCAGTTAGAGATGCCATAAACATCTAAAACCCATTAGCACCTTTTCCTAATGGCGATACGTCTATTTACGCAACTGCACCACTCATCCATGACTGCAATGATGCCCTTATTTGCTTTTAGCACCATTTACCGGATGCATTGCAGTCTATTTATATAGCTACAACGCATATCTGAAACAATGATGTACACGATCCCTTTGTCCAATTTCGGTTCGACGTTTAATTATGTTTCTCGTGGGCTTGGTGCATGAGCAAACAAAGATTTACACGATCCCACACACACATCACCGGAATTTAGCAGGATTTCCTTACTGGTTACTCACAACATTGAGAGAAATTTTCTCTCTCTTCTCCGAATCTCACCTCTAACTGAGGATTGAATGCAAGTCGGAATTCTGTCCTCGGTGAGTCGTTTTCCATCACCCGACCGAGCCGGTCGGTTCTCCACCTCCGCTCCAGTAGCGCCGCGGGACCGCGAGCTTTAAGTGTTCGTTATCTAAGGCTGTACATACTCCGAGCTGCTCTGGCAGCAATCGCGTTACTGTGGATTTTTAAAGTAAACATAAGTTAATAACCGTTTCCAGCAACCATATCTGAAATAAGTTCTGTGTTCCAAAATCTACTTAAAACTTTGTGTTTCAAAATTTATTTAAAACTTTGTGTTTCTAAATTTATTTAAAACTTTGTGTTACAAAATCTATTTAAAACTTACAGACTATAGTGAGCAAAATTAAATTACCGTGTTCGATGACCGGAATTCCGCAAATCGCTAGTTATAAATGTCAGACATTCAAGTAAACAATAAACAATAAAAACAACTACTACCAACTACATCCTAGTGTTTCCCGCATCAGAACTCGTTCCGTTACAGCGCGGGGAAGCTGTGGAATTCCCTCCTCGTGTAAGTGTTCCCGGTGCGTTACAACCTGCAACTGTTCAAAAAGAACTGCAACAGTTATTTGGCGGCATCTTGGGGTACCGTGGCGGTGCTATAGGTTTGCGTTTCCCGAGAGAAGTATTTATTCAAAAAGAAAAAAAAAAAAAAAAACAGTCCCACATTCTCTGTTCGTTTTTCTTTTGTCATCTGTATTTTTGTTGTTTAATATCATTTTATTTTCAATCTATTTTCCATTCTCCCATTATTTATTAGTCTAATATAATTTGTTTTCAAGAATTTGTACCACATTTACTTTTACTTTAATTCATCTAATTCCATCTAGTTTATTTTAGTTTATTCATTTAGTTTTTGTTGTTGTCAAACCTCTTTTTTAGTGGACTTCTTACTCTTATTGTAATTAATATAATTAATTTGTTTTTTTTTCTTCTTTTTAATTTCATTTATTAGTTTCTCTTAGTTTTGTTTTGGTCCTTAATTTCTCTACCGCACAGTTGATGGATTTCTCTATTAATTTTTCACACCACTCTCTAGATTTGCAACGAATGTTTCTTTTATTTTAGGTTTCGACTTTTTTTTTTTTGTCGCCTAGTTTATATGAAAACTCAATATTTTATTTTGTGTAAATACTAATTTTTCCATTTGTTGGGCCTATTTTGCTGGTACTAATTTTCCCTCATAATAAATCATGATTTCCTGTCAAATTTAAATTCAGTTTACCTTAATGGAGATGAACACCTTAGGTAACTGGAAGTAAATCCCTCCTCAACCAAAACTGCAGACAGTGAATCTGCATCTCCACACCGAGACTTCGAGTTCAACAATTGGCTTTAAGTCTGTTAAATTTTCATTGAATGGCACCGTAAAAGGATTACATAATGCATGCATTTTTTATTTAGCAGGTATCCTTCATTTTCTTTTTTTCCTTGCTTTCGTTTGTTGGAAATTAAAACGTAATCCTTCCTCAAGTGTTATTCCTGTTCAAAAACGAAGATGAAGAGCTGAAGTAAAGACGAACGTAAAAGAAACCGCATAAAGGAAATCTGAAAAAACATTTTCATCTGTTTGCTTGGTTTGGAGACGACGCCGTAAAAGATTTATCCAGCAAAGGACGATTCGCATTTAAATGTCCTTACAGTATTTCGTGGGTTTGAGATGCATGTCGTAAATGAATTATAAGTTCCATTCATTTGCTCTCTGGTAATTTGCAAATGTTTTTTTAAAAGAAGAAAACCATATTTTTCAAAAGCAATGGGAATTTGTTCTGGATATAAAATTGTGGGAGTATGGTTGTCGAAGAACTATGATGGGTAAAGTAGCAGTCATAATCGTACAAAACAAATCAAGGGGAGTAGAGATGCCGTCTATAAAATTATCCAAGAATGTGAATCATAAAGTGGTAACCTCATCGAACCAATAGTTTCCCTGTACAGTGTTGTAGTGGGAGCGACTCATCAGCTGATTTTGGAAATTGGTGGTACCTGCTGCAAACATCTTACAAACTTAATAGGTCGCCAATGTGATGTTGAAACATTTCTTTGTCATGTTCAAATTCTTCTTACAATCGGTATCCACCTAGTCAAATCTTTTTGAAATATTTGCTGTTTCCAGAGAACTATGTGTGCATATGACACGTTTACTTAAGTTCGCATTTGAATGTCTTTACTTAAGTATCAATACCATTGATTTGACAGTATCCAATAAGAACCCATAACAAAAAAGAAAGGTACTCACCTTGTATGGCGATTATAGATAATATGCTGTAAATGTTTTTCTTTTTTTTTTCAATAGTAGGTTCAACTGATAGATATTTCAATAACAAACAATAAAATCTCCCGTTTGTAGTTATCAAACAATTATTTTTCGAGCGACATTGCACGCCATTTGAAAAGAACACATATCGAGAACGCATTTAAAAAGAAATTAACCGCTGACGGTAGGTAAATTGTAGTGCGAGTTAAGTTTGACCTCCTTGAATTTTACAAAAAAGAATTATTCTCTTTCGACCTACGGCCGGAGTTCGATACTTTATTCGCTAATTTTTCGGTACAAAAGTACTTAGGCTAGATTTATATGCTACTTATACTACGTTGTTATCAACCAAAGAGAGACTTATCATTATATAGGGTGGCCCATAAATTTTTGGAAATGGCAACACTTTATTTCTTAAAAACCGTTACAGGTAAGGGCGCGAGTTATTGTTGTTTTGTATGAAAAAAAAAAAATATTTTTTTCGGAGGCTATGCCTCTTTATTTTATTCGTAAAATTACAGGTCACTATGAACACTCTTTACAGTTTTTCTATGCTATTTATACTTAAATTCTATCTTAACCTAGGAATCTCCTAATGTGTTTTTAATGACCCAACGTAATAGATACATATGTTTTGCTTCTTAGCATTTTATTTTGGGTTTTTTTTGGATCTAGGTAAATGATGTCTAGACACAATTTTAATGTTAAATATTTTAAGGAATGAATAGGAAACACATTCCTAGAATATTGTAACAATGCAGACGCTAGTTGTTGTTAGATGAATTTCTTATTTCAAGGTGACCATAAGGATGCATAGTGGTTGGGTGATTCATACGTTAACTCCCCCCTCCGTTGAAATACAATGTCCCCATTGTTTGTTTATGTGTTGTAACTCTAGTAATCTGTTATTAAAGATTTTTTTGATGTTAATTTATCTTATTTAGTTTTGTATTCATTGTACCTCTTATATAGTATGTTAGTCGACTGAATACCGGCAGAGCTTGTGAAGCATGGTGGATAGACAACCGCTCGAAAGATCCACCAGCTCATCCAAACAATATGGGATAAGGAAGTCACTCCGAAGGAATGGAAAACCTCAATAGTCATCGCCATTTTCAAAAAAGGCGACAGATCTGACTGCGAAAACTACAGAGGAATATCATTGCTCCCAACCGCATACAAAATATTAACAAATGTCATTCTGGCGAGAATCACACCGTACGCAGAAGAGATACTGGGAGACTACCAATGTGGATTCCGTAGGAACCGGTCAACAAGCGACCAAATGTTCACAATAAGACAACTATTGGAAAAGAAGTGGGAATACGGAGAGACGGTTCACCAACTGTTCGTTGACTTCAAAAAAGCCTACGACTCAGTCGCAAGGCAGAGACTCTACCATATTCTAGTTGAGCTGGGAGTCCCTAAAAAATATGCCGCCCTCATTCAAATTTGCATGAACGAAAACAAAGGGCGAGTCAGAATAGAAAACCACCTCTCAAAACCATTTGAAATCCGGGACGGACTAAAGCAGGGAGATGGTCTATCACCGTGTCTGTCTAACCTTGTGCTCGAGTATGTCATCAGAATGCTCGCATATGCGGATGACATCGCCGTTCTGGGCGATAATCTAGAGATTGTTAGTAAAAACTGTGAAATCATCATGCAAGCGGCAGAAGAGGTGGGCCTAGATATAAATGAAGACAAAACAAAATATATGATTACGGCGAGAGCAAGTGGGCCTCAGATAACACATATAAACGTCAGAGGTAAGATATTTGAACAAGTTGAAGAATTTAAGTATCTAGGAACGATACTGATGGCCAGTAACGAAATGTCGAAGGAAATTAACAAGAGACTGCATTCCGGCAACGCGAGTTGGCACGCAGTCAGTAAACTGCTGAAATCCAGACTGCTATCACGTAACATAAAGATCCGTGTCTATAGAACCATAATCATGCCGATTGTTCTATATGGATGCGAAACATGGGCTCTCACAAAACGGGAAGAAAACAAATTCCGCGTATTCGAGAATAAAGTTTTGAGGGGCATCTTTGGAGGTAAATATGACGAGGAGGCAGGACAATGGAGGAAACTCCACAACCACGAATCGGAAGAGCTATACCGCAAACCGACAATAGTGAGAGTAATCAAGTCGCGAAGATTAAGATGGGCCGGACACGTGGCGCGAATGGGGAACGATAGGACCGTGCATAGAATTCTTGACGGTAGACCAACGGGAAAGAGACCGGTAGGACGGCCGCAACGGAGATGGGAGGACAATGTTAGGTTTGACCTTGAGGAGATCGGATCGAATGGTCAAGCGTGGAAGGAGAGTGCCCAGGACAGGAAACGATGGCGAAGCCGAGTCGGTGAGGTCATGAACTTCCGGGTTCTTACAGGCCAATAAATAATAATAATAATATAGTATGTTAAAAACATTTGCGAAGAAATGTTATAGTTTTAAAAAGGAGTATACAAATTATAATGCTTAATACTGGATTATCTTCTAAAGGTATTATAAATTTCCTCATTTAGTCTTGAGTTTGAGTATAGTATATTATTAATTTCTATTTCTATCTTATTGCTATGGATTACAATTTCATTAATTCTATCTATTGTATCGTCTGCCATTCTTATAATTTCATTTATATATATATATATATATATGTATATATTTTTATTGTACATTCATTAGTTCCAAAAATTGTCTTATTACATACTACGGTTTCTGGCATGATTTGAACTAATACATGGAATGTATCTAGGGCTAGATTATCATTGGGTATTTGACGAAGATTGTGTCTTTCTTCCTATAAACAAATATGTCTGCGTAGGCTAGGATATTTATTAATGGAATATTTTAAGCTTCATCTTAACATACTTTTATTATTTCTTTAAGTTCTGGGATGTGATTTCTCTGTAAGGGCTCATAATTTATGTTAGATTAAATGGGTGAATTAATATACTTGAGTTTTCATATACACATACGTCTGGGATTTTTGTTGAGGTAAATTTGTTGTCCTTTAAAGGTATAATTTCCATATTTCCGGTGATTGTTTCAATTATTCCCAGCACGAATAAGATCCTTGTGAATTCTTTTACCTCCATTTCCAATTATCGTGGTTCCTTGATCTTCCACTACAATACGAGGGTTGCCTCTTATGTTTCGGGATTTGGCAACCCTAGTGTTGCAATCCGGCAATTGACAGCTCTGTCGTAAATTTGGACATTTTTGAGGTTATACGCACTCAGAACGTTTTGACATACGAGCGCTATTTGTGTTGTTGCTCTGTCGTAAATTTGGACATTTTTGAGGTTATACGCACTCAGAACGTTTTGACATACGAGCGCTATTTGTGTTGTTTACAGTAACTTAAAAGATTCATCTCGGCCCAAAAATGGAATTAAATCGTCAACATTTTCGTGCGATTATTTTTTACAACTTTCGGCGTGGATTAACTCAGCAACAGTGCATGGATGAACTTAATTCAATTTTTGGCGATGAAGCTGCATCAAGGACCAGTGCTTATCGATGGTATGGTGAATTCAATCGTGGTCGTAGTTCACTCCAAGATGAATTTCGTGAAGGTCGTCCAAAATCAGTTGTTGTTCCGTAAACCATTGATGCTGTGCGCGAACTGATATTGGAAGATCGTCATGTGACCTATCGTGAGATTGAGACAACCTTAGGCGTTAGTGGGACCAGCATACATTCAATATTGCATAAACATTTGACTGTCAAAAATATGTGTTCGCGTTGGTTCCCACACAATTTGTCAATCGCCCAAAAAAGGGCTCGTGTCAATTGGTCGGAGGAAATGCTCAAAAAATACGGTCGCGGTGCCTCGAAAAACGTCTATAACATCGTAACAGGTGATGAATCGTGGATTTACGCGTATGAGCCCGAAAGTAAACAGCAGTCGACTGTCTGGGTGTTTCAAGATGAGCCAAATCCAACAAAAGTTGTTCGCGCACGAAGCACTTCCAAGCAAATGGTCACCTGATTTTTCGGCAAAACTGGACATGTCGCAACCGTACCACTAGAACAACGCAGAACAGTCAATTCTGAGTGGTACACAACCATTTGTTTGCCAGTTGTCTTCCAAGAAATCAGGAAAACCAACTGCCGAAGACGGATCACTCTTCACCACGACAATGCGAGCTCTCACACATCGGCTGCGACAACTGCATTTTTGAGCACCCAAAACATCGATTTGATGGGTCATCCGCCGTATAGTCCTGACTTGGCACCGAATGACTTCTTTTTATTCCCGTACGTAAAAAACAAACTGAGAGGTGAACGTTTTTCGACACCTGAAGAAGCGGTTGCTGCATTCAGAATGCATGTGTTGGAGATACCTCAATCAGAGTGGCAAAAGTGCTTCGACAATTGGTTCAAACGCATGCAAAAGTGTATAGATCTTCATGGGGAATATTTTGAAAAACACTAAAGTGATTTTCGATGATCAATATTTGTTTTTGTTCTCTAATCCCGAAATATAAAAGGCAACCCTCGTATGTTTTGTGTAACGAGTTTCGTTTTTCCCTCGTCTGTTCTTTTTTTACAAAAATAATATCTCCGGGTGAATATGTTTTATCTTTTCTCTTTTTATTTTGGAATCGATTTTGTTTCTCTTGTGCGTTCTTTAGTTTATCTTGTATGTCTACTGTTACTACACCGAAAAATAACTCGCTTGGTTTGACTCCCGTAGTTGAATGAATTGTTAAGTTGTATTGCTTAACCGCGTTGAATATTTCTTCTGACGCTGAGGTGGATTTGTCAACTGCCAGACTTCCACTGATTTCTAATAACGTTGAGTGAACTCTCTCGATATTTGAATTGGATGTTGAATGGGCCACTGGGGCCAGTATATGTGTTATTCCTCTTTGTTTGAGTAAAAATTCGGTTTTTATTCCTTTGAGGATTGGTGCGTTATCAGTCATGATTGATTCGGAGAAGGGAAATATTTGAGAGATTATCTCGTCGATGACTACTGATGTTCCCATTTCGATTGGTATATTACGGATATACAGATATTTGCTGTATGTGTCTATTGTTGTTATATATATTTTCTTCTGTAAGTAGAATGTGTCCATCTGTAGACTTTTTCCTACGTTTGTTGGGATAGGTGTGGGTTTTATTACTTGTTTAATCGGGTGTCTTTCATATTTACAGGTTGAACAAACTTCGCAGATTTTTTTTTCGGCTTTGCACATTTGTTTGAATGTGGGCCAGAAGTATTTTCCAGATATTTCTAAAATGTTGTTTCGATAGTTTCGATGAGCTCTTTTGTGTGTTTCTTGAACAATTCTAAGTTGTTCGCCCTCATTTATTACATCTATTACAGAATTTGGTGCGTGAACGATTTTATCGCAGTTTAGGTTTTCTTCGACTATGTTTCGGATCTCGTGAAGTGTCACTTCATCGCAATGGATAGCATTGGTGTGGTTCGAGTTTATAACCGTTTTTAACACTCCAATGATTCCTGATAAATTACTGATTTTTAAGTGGAATCTTTTGTAATCCGTAAATGTTGTTTTGTGTTCTATTTTGTCTTCTTCCGCAAATTCTATGAATATCTGACTTTTAAATTGATTTATTGACTTTGCAACGCTTTTTATTTTGTAGACTGGTGAACTATCCACTAAATGTACCGAGGATGTTGATGAATTATTTATCTGTTGTCTACTTAATGCGTTTGCGATTATATTTTCTATGCCAGGCTTATATACTATTTTTGCTCCATATTCATCTATCCTATTTTTCCACCTTTTTATCTTAGTATTTGTATTCTTTTCGGACACTGCATAGGTCAGAGACTGGTGGTCTGTGAAAATCGTTATGTCTGATACTCCCTGTATGTATATTCTTAGTTTGTCTAGTGCAAAGATTATGACTAGCAATTCTTTTTCATTTGTTGCGTAGTTTTGTTCTGTCTTTGATAATGCTCTAGAGACGAATGTAATCGGTCGTTTTTCTTGAGATAATACTGCGCCAATCGCTGTGTTTGATGCGTCAGTGGTTAGTTCGAATGGTTTGGAATAGTCTGGTTGCGATAGCTCCATGCATTCTTCTAAATGTGCTTTCAGGTCTTCAAATGATTTTCTTTCTTCTTGATTTAATTTTATTTTATAATTTGTACTTTCTTTAATGATTCACATCTATGGGCGTATAGGGTTTGTTTTGCCAGTATGTTGTTTAGTCCGTTTAGGAATACTCTTGCTGCTTCTTTTTCGGCTTCTTCGCATAATGCCTTTTTCCCTTCTTGATGACGTGCTTCGAACTGAATTTTTTAAGGCTTTGTTGACTTCATCGTAATATTTTGCCAGCGTGTTTCTTCCTTGCCGAATGCGTGACATATCTTCTTTCAATACATAGAGGGGTCTGTTGTCACTATATGCTGCATCCAGTCGGTCCAGTATAGCTTCGATACAAAATTTCGTCCGATAATTTGTTAATAGTTGTTAATAATTTTATATTTTATTATAGACAGTGCTGTAGCATAGCTGGCATGTCCTCTATGGGCTTCACAGGCTTTCATTATGTTGCAGACGTTGTCTCTCCAAGATGCATATTCCTCTGGGTTCGCGCTGAATTTTGGAAGGTTTTTGAATGCCTCCAACTCTATGTCTTCGGGCCTGTTGAATTTAAATGATATATCCTCGTGTTCGATTAGTCTCACGGGGCGTATTTCAGGTTCCTCGTTTTCCTTTAATTGTAGTTGGTTCACCGCTGACACAATTGCTTGTATTTGTTGGGCCAAATGTGTTATGTCTGCCCTGATTGTGGCGTTGTCTGTAGCCATTTTTGATGTGTTTTGTGATTTTTCCTCTTGGTCACTTGATTCGTCCTCAGTTGGTTTGTCGAATGGTCCTTCCGTTAATTTGGTTTTTCGTTTTTTTTATTTTCATTCACTGGTTTTTATCTGTTCGTTGAATTTAGTTTGCTTATTTGTTCACTGAATTTAATTTATTTGTTAATTGAATTTAGTTTATTTGTTCACTGAATTTAATTTATTTGTTTAGTTTATTTGTTAATTGAATTTAGTTTATTTGTTCATTGAATTTAATTTATTTGTTTATTTTATTTGTTTATTGAATTTAGTTTGTTTGTTCACTGAATTTAATTTATTTGTTTATTTTATTGTTTAATTGAATTTAGTTTATTTTTGCAAAATAAATTCATGTCCCAAAAGTTATTAAGGAAACTTTCCGTAAGTTACTCAGCGAAACACAAAACCATTTATAAGCAAAGATTTTCACACGAAATTGCTTTAAGCCAAACAAATATCCGGACGAAGCACATATTTTCTACTTTAGTATATTAATTACTTTACTTTATTTCACACACGTGTTATTTCATTTCTGATTTTCTGAAAAAATATATATTGCTTACCGCCTCCTTCTCTAGGCGTTGTTCCTCTCGATGATCTGCGCAGCTTGATCGGGTCCGGAACTGGTGAGAAAATCCTATGATTTTCTGGTCGATATATTTTTAAAATTCTTCCCAGAATTTATTAGGTTCCAACTCAAATTAAACTTTTAAAGTGAGTGGCAGGATCGCCAGTTATTGTTGTTATATTTTGTATGAAGAAAAAATATAGTTTTTTCGGAGGCTATGCCTCTTTATTTTATTCGTAAAATTACAGGTCACTATGAACACTCTTTACATTTTTTTTTTTTTTTTTATAAAACGCTGTCTTTATTGACCATTAAAAGTTTAGTTACATAAGTTTACAGCTAACTTAACTAAGTTGTGACAAATTTACTTACAATGTCTAGAACATTTTTCCAAGTAATATTTAATTTGAGGTCTTACGTCTAAGGAGATCTATACCAGATACAATTTATTAGTAGGACTCCTGGAAAGGTCATGAAAACCAGGATGGATCAATGTTTACAATAAATATTCTTAAAACTACTTATCTCTACTTAAATCTAGCTTATATCTAAGGTAGTTAAATAAATTCACATATAGTCATTTAGAACAAATTAGCCTAGTCTTAAGCTTAAGTTGAGATTCCATACTTTACATACCCTAAGGAGGGAAGGGAGCGGCAGAGGGAGGTCTCTCCACCGACTGCTCGTTAAAGGAAAGAACCCGAGAAAAGGGTTGAATGTTTGAGTATTTGAAGTGGTTAAGATCGGTTACCCTGTTATGGTAGATGATTTCGTTCGCATCATTTACTAATCTTCCTGCGTAGAAGAGAGCCTTTAAATGGAGTGCATGAAGATAGGGATTTGATGCATTGTGGCTGGGGAGGCTAAGGGAATTGATGAGAGGGTTTGGATTGGCTGACAGGTTTTCAATGAATCTTATCGACAATTCCAGGAACCTTCTATCCAATCTCTCCAGGCCGACGGAGTGGTATAGCGTAAGGCTTCTGATATATTTGTGGGAGTCGCGCTGTCGACGTAGCCCTGTGATTAGTCTGAAACACTTCCTTTCGAAGATACGAAGTTTTTCCATTTGAGAGGGAGAGATATGGAACCAGATGGGACAAGCGTAAGTAAGTGTGGGCCTGATGATTTGTTTATAAAGTAGAAGTTTGACTTGTTGAGAGAGACACTCTTTACAGTTTTTCTATGCTATTTATACTTAAATTCTATCTTAACCTAGGAATCTCCTAATGTGTTTTTAATGACCCAACGTAATAGATACATATGTTTTGCTTCTTAGCATTTTATTTTGGGTTTTTTTGGATCTAGGTAAATGATGTCTAGACACAATTTTAATGTTAAATATTTTAAGGAATGAATAGGAAACACATTCCTAGAAGATTGTAAAAATGCAGACGTTAGTTGTTGTTAGATGAATTTCTTATTTCAAGGTGAACATAAGCATGCATAGTGGTTGGGTGATTCATACGTTAACTCGCGCGAGTGCCGGGAAATTGTGCGTCATTGGGCGTACGTGTAGTACTCGCTTTTCGTTGTCCCCAGTGCCGATTTAATTTTGCGATAACCCTCTAAATCATCGCATGTTAAACTCATTTTAAAATTATTTATACGTTTTGTTTTAAAAGTTTTGCATGTCAACTCACCCAACTTTATGAGATTCTTTGCCTCCTGTAACTAATGTAAATAGGAGGTACTCTCTCTTTTTCTTTGACTGGCACCTGCTGAAATAGTTCCTGCTGTTGATATGGTTCCTGCTATTGATGTGATTCCTGCTGTTGAGTTTGTTAAGCAAATTAGCATAGGTTAAGTAAATAACTATATCCTGGTTTTCTGACCTTTTCCAGGAAGCTCTACCCACTACAATCTTAATCCATAATCAATATATATATAAGCCTCACGACGTGTCTCAACTTACATCGGACTCCTGAATCCGATCACAAAAAATACTATCCCAATGAAGCGTTGTACAATGGGGCCAATATAAACAGAGTGGATAACTTTATGATCAAGCTGATCCGAGGGCATCTTGCGAGATCAATGAGCTCCCCGAACGATTTAATTTTTGGTGCATATTACCCAAATAATATGTATTATGAGGGGGTACGTCGCAATGGCTTTATTCCACCAGAAGCATTCCTTAGTCTTGACATGAACGGCCTTATACAAAATGAATCCGCTATACCGTTGATTTATCACGTGCATCGGTCGGGTACAGATAAGCGAATATGTTATAATCGAGAGGTTGCGCACACAGATGAAGTACGCCTGCAGTTCAGTAGGGCAGTAGCACAGAAAGACCGAAAAGACACGAATAAGCAACACCAGAGATCTTGGTGGCTGAGTGGCTATTTAAAACCTGTTTCCTTATAAAACTGGCAAAAAAAGGGAAGTAATAATAATAATAATAATAAAGCCCAACAAACTACGGAAAGCTTACATAGATTTAGCATTTCGAAGTCTTGATATTAGGTTTAGGATAGAGTTAAGGTTAACAAAAAAAAAAAAAAAAATTAGTTTAGTATTTAAGTTTTATATATATATATATAAAATATATATATATATATATATATATATAATATATATATAATAAGGTAAAAAAAAAATAACAAAAACAACGTTTTTTCTGTTCTTCATTTTCTTTGTATCTAATTAAGTTCCATAAAAATGCATGTAAACAAAATAATCATAATGTCGAAAGACAAATTTTCATGCTTTAAGCGTATGCATGTAACTTAGAGAGTCCGCAAAGGACCAGTAAGTTAAGAAATAAGATAACATAAGCTAGAGTTTAATCATTTTTGTCTAGCGAGTAAGTAAATTATAATAATAGGAAGAATTAAAAAATGATATTAAAAAAAAAAAAAAAAAAAAAAAATCAATATATAACTTCTATCACATTGTTTGAAAAATGTACTAGTAAGTATATATCAACAATTATAGCTAAAGTATCATAAGTTATCTCTATTGCTTATTGTAAAAATTATTGATGGTCAATAAATACAGAAATGTAAAAAAAAAAAAAAGAGTTGAGTTTCCTTAGGTTGTTGTGTTTTCTTTGTCTTCGCGGGTTGCTGTGGTCTTTGTTCTTGCTGCTGTTCTTGTACCTTTTTCGTTTTCCGCTCATTCTGCCTCAGATTGTTTTTTAGTGTAAGAACTTTTTCCATTTGTTTGTCCAGGTTTTGTTTTTTAAGACCAATCTCATGAATGAGGCTATTGAGGACCTCGACCTGATTGCTGGCGTGTGCATTTGTTTCGTTAGCAGCCAATTCTTGGAATTAGTTTCCAGCCCCTGCATACTGGGCACTATGGGCGTTGTATTTGCTGCTGTCACTCCACGTGTCTGTATGTCGGTTTTTATTGACTTTATGATGTTCAGCCTTTAGCTTTCGGTCTTATTTTGCCTTCTCCGAAGCACCATGTTGTCGTCCATTTGATCTACGTCCATATTATGGACCATGTGTTCTCACTGTTTTTTTTCTTTTTTATTGCGCAAAGGACAAATAGATTGCAGCCTCGCGCACACACTCACAATGTTCGCGCGCTCACACGTAAACACCGTTCACACATAACATGTTACTTATACACTTTTTCTATTAAACTGCGTTCTTTGTTTCGACTGTCACAACACGTGGCTTCGTTCTCTTTTATTTGATTATATTTATATACATTAACTCTGTTTTGACTGTTTCCATCACTGGAATTTATTTATTTATAAATAGTCTTTATATTTCAACCACTCACGAGTCATAAAAGCAAGTTTTTTCATTTAACTCGATCGCCCAATTGAAAACACGTCTGCACTCCGTCACTGTGTATCGTTGTTAGCGAACCACAGCTCTTCTCGTGAATGTAAATTCACTAATAAGAACTGCGAGAAGAGCTACGCTTTTCAACCCGTTGCAAGATGAAAACCCAGATATACTTCTGGTGGGGGAAACAAAGTTAAACCAGTAGGGTAAGATAGGGCACAAAAACTACGATATTATACGAAAAGATCGGCATAATACCCTCTCAAGGGGGAGGTGTCGCAATCTTTATTTAAAAAGGAATCCACCATAAAGTTATATATAGTGGAGAAGTGAGCAGGTTCCGGGCGCTGGAAGCCTGTATCGTACCCATACCCATTCACCAAGTAAGGGGTTTGTATGCGATCGCGGTGTATGCACCGTCCCGGCAATAATAAAGCTTTCGAACGATCTGGCAGATCTGGAGGAATTCGTGGTCCCACAACCCTAAAACTACGGGGCATGCGATGGTCGCGGTTCACCAGATCATTAACAAGAGAACTTCGTTCGAATGACTTTAATCTGCCAGTAAACAGAAACCTGACAAATGACGAAATCGACAAATACATTCAGCAAGTGGACGAAACCGTAAAACGAACAATGGACAAAACAATTCCCAAAACAACAGTAACAGATAACATAAACATGTACAGAAACACAACAATAAACGCACTCCACAAGAAAGAGAGCAGACTGCTATCGAAACTAAAACA